>CM067366.1:103611807-104299307 GCA_034401795.1 Chaetoderma sp. LZ-2023a
CGAGACTTTTTAAATTTCCTACTGCTAAACTTAGACTTATGGGAGTTTTTGGAGTGGAAATGATCAAAGATGACCACCAAAGCTATTTATCAAAAGATTGGTCTAGTCGGATATGGCAAATTTGTCAGCATATCCAAAAACAGACATAGAAACCAATTCCGTCTTCAAAATCCATCAAGTAAAAAGATCCAATATGGTTTCCAAACACTACTTTTATTGGCCCAATTATTGGTAGCCATATTATTTGCTGTATCAACTTCCCTTTAACAAAGTTAATGGTGCTTAGAGTCATAATCATATCTCCCAAATTTCAGCCTGATCCATTCAGCCATTCTGGAGTAGGCGTCTTCTAATCCAAGATGGTCACCGAAGAATTGGGCCAATCATTCAAGTTCCCTTCAATAAACTTGGTTCATCTGTTGCCTCTGAGGTTTCAGGCATTTTCAATCGATCCGTCAAGTGATTTTGGATAAAAAGGGGTGGGTGGGGATAAGCTAACAAATATCTAAGAGAAATAATTTTCACTCCACGAGATCCTTTAACACTCATATCAGCCAAGACAGACTTCTGCAGTGGTCTTGAGAAATGGCCATTTGCAGACCAACAGAACTTTTTTTTTTAAATTTACCCCTTGAGTGACTGGCTCAATAACCGAGCCAGTTATTCCAGTGGTAAATTTTCAAAAATAGTCTTCTCTTGGTCTGCAAATGGACATTTTCTATGAAAAAATTGAAATTTTCCTGAACGAATTTGAGTGTTAAAGGGTTAATCTAACTTTTGAATGCAACAAGAGCATGACAGTTACCCGTAAACCATCAATGCCATGTATGTATTAATCAGAAGTTGAATTCAACAACTTCAAAAAAGGCGAACAATTTCAGTTTCTTCTCATTACATTAATAGTTGAAAGACATAGACAGTTAGAACGTGTCTGTTAAATACATCACGAGACGTTACAGCGGGATGGTTTAAGCTGGTTGAGTAAATAATAAGCATCAGAGAATTCGACCTCCGACAGCAGTTGAGTTAAATAAAGTCTAAGTCAATTAATCTCTGTTATAAACTCATAAGGTCTTAACCCATCAACCCTTTATCACTCATGCTGGCCAAATAAACAGCTTCTGTAGTAGTCGTGAGAAATGTCCATTTGCAGACCAAGAGAAGACTATTTTGGAAAATTTACAAGGGGAATAACTGCCTCGACAACCGAGCCAGTCATGCTAGTGGTAAATTTTCGAAAATATAGTCTTCTCTTGTTCTGCAAATTGACATTTTCTTTGGGAAAATTGAAATTTCCGTGAACAAATTTAAGGTTTAGAGTTTAAACACTCCCCAGCAGGCACATGACGTTGTTTCAACGTTGACCCCATGTTGAAATCATGTCATGACGTGATTTCAACGTGGATTCAATGTTGAAACAACGTCATGAGCCTGCTGGGTCCAGACTGCCAAAGATAGCTTCTGCATGGCTCTTGAGAAGCGGTCATTTCCAGACCAGAAAGACTTTTTAATTGATCTGAATTTTAACCGAACCAGTGATTGCAGTGATAAATTTTCTAAAATGATCTTCTCATGGTCTGCAAATCGACATTTTCTATGAAAAGATTTACATTTTCTTTTAGAAATTCGAATGTTCAATGGTTCAAATATTGCCATGTGGCTTCAGACTGCGCTTAGAATGAACAGCAAGAGTCATCAGAGATTCCGCAAAACCTTTACCCACTCGTTTCGGTAAAAAAAATGTATGTACCATTTCTCGGATATTTCTTTATGATCCAAGCCAACATTGTTTAATCATTGTTGAGTAATAATGACCTTAATTCCTGTGTTAAAATTTGAATCAAATCAGATTAACAATATCTGAGATATCCATAAGATCCATAATTTGATCGGATACAGATCCAGGTAACATTTTATGCGGATCCCGGCCAAAGTCTGGAAATCCTCTTGCAAGTTATCTTCCTTTGCTGTGTTAAAATTTGACCTAAATCGGATAAGTAGTTGTTGAGCCATAGAATGGGACACACACAGGCACAGGCACATGCACAGGCACAGGTACAGTTTTTAAATCGGGATCATAGCCAAAGTCCTTAACCCTTTAATGGTCAGGCCGGCCAAAACCGGCCTCTGTTATGGTCTTGTGGAATGTCTATTTACAGACCAAGAAAATCGAATCTTTGAAAATTTACCACTGGAATGATTGGCTCGATAACCGAGCCAGTCATTCCAGTGATAAATTTTCAAAGATTGTATTCTTATGGCATATAAATGACCATTCAATAGGCAGATGTTTAAATTTCTGTGGCCAAATTTGTACATTAAAGGCATAAGTCCACGGAAACGTTTCTTGCATTGAAATTTGAGACAAATTGGATCCGTACTAATTAAGTTTCTGAGATAATAGCTGTCATCGCCTGGCTGGATGCAGCTTAGATGCATGTATGCGGACAGATACTGACTTTTACATTCTGGATGTAAGTAATTACTGCATATTGTATATGTCATCCACTGGTCTTAATTCCCACCATATATAGCAATCTACAAAACACCAATCAGTACAGGGCGGCCCTGATGTAGGGCCGCCATATAAACTGCCAAATTAGCCACCAAGCCACCAAGCCACCAAGCCACCAAGTCACCCAACCGCCAAGCCACCAGGCCAGCAAGCCCAAAAAAAACAAAAACCACCAAGCCGCCACCACCCCCGCCGCGCATGCATATGCGCAGATCCCACCACCCCAAGGGTATAAAAGGGGTGTGCATTCCGTGATCAGACCATACAGACTTTGTGCTTCACCAAGTGTTGTTATTAAGAGATTGTATGTGACACATAAATCTGCATCACTTTAAAGAAAGCACCTTCACAGACTTATGACATTGGTTGTTACTTAGAACCTTTAATGGTCAAATCGGCTAAAACCAGCCTTTATAGTGGTTTTTAGAATGTTTACATGTATTTGTAGGCCAATATATTTGAAATTTTGCCACTGATATGGCTGGCTCAATGATAACCTGATGATTAGCCAGTTATAACCGAGCCAGGCATTCCAGTGGTAAATCTTAAAAAATATTATTGTCTCGGCCTACAAATGGACATTCACATTAAGCAAAAATCTAAATTTTCTTGACATTACTTGACCATCGAAGGGTTAAAAAATCTTTGTAGTAAAATTTAAGATGTCAAATTTGTGAAATTAATCATTTATCAAGTTCTCTGAATCATAAAATGCAACAATGATCATGTCGTTAAATTAAAATTAAAATATAATCTCTTAAATCTCGCAACAATTCAAAACTTCACTCCTTACTGGGCTAAGCCTTGTTTCTTATTAACTCTCACCGATCAATTCCTCATATTAAATTTTCAACGTTACCATACAGCAAAACTGTTTAATATTTTGAAATTAATTTAACTGGAAGCCATTGCTGCCTTAGGCTTCCAGTCAAATTAATTTCAAAATATTCATCAGAATATGTTTTGTATTGTAACGAATATACTTTTTCAGGGCTTTATCTGTGAAGGAGTTAACACGACTAAGGTTACCATCAATAAAGTCCTGCAGACAATAACCATATATGGTCGGATGAGACTGCGTAATAAACTCCCGCATATGAGATACTTATGAACGCTATTGCATATGCCTCTAGAAAACATATTTATTTCATGTGTTCGCTATGATTTTTTATACAACAATAACACACACGCTTGCAAAATGTAATCAGACCTGTTACTGGAACAAAGACACTCCATATACAAACCACGCTCACCTGTGACAGCATCTCTGATCTATGAGATTCACCTGTGTGCCAGAGAGCTGCGGGTAAATAAGCTCATGTACATCACACTGATAGGTGAGGACAAACATGCAGACACACCACAGATAAAATGTCCGATGATGGCTGCAAGACAGACACCAGACAATAATTTCAATAGATAATAACTTTGGATATGCTGAATATTTTGAAAACAATTTGACTGAAAGTTGAATTTCGGTTAAATTGTTTTCAAAATATTCAGCATATCCAGAATTAAACCCCATGGAAAATGTGGTGTGCTGAAATTCAGCAGGCAGACCTGTTAAGTATGCCGAGATAATACAGGACACCTCATAAATAAGTAAAAATTGTTGTTTTTGTAAAAACACTAGAAACATATTAGTTAGTAAAAAATATGTTGAATGTTTCTGCCTTAGGCAGCAAGCAATGTTTTCCAATCCAATTATATTCAAATTATTCAACAGTGTTTTATTTTGTTTTGGAACCATTCTAGGTTATTTCTCTACTGTACTGTAGCGTATCATTCAATCAATATCTCTGTGTACACTGGTCAGAGTCTATGAATTAACAGACGAATAATGAACACAATATTATCAGCATTGTTATTTAGAGACAATCTCTATTTCTGAGTTCTGAGAAACTGGGCTTAAGCGAGAACAATTAATACAAAAGCCAATAACTATTTTTAAAATATTCTATTTAAAATTGTTGCTACCGCTAGCTGAGAGGTCATAGAACGAGAGTAATTTAATTCTTGGATCTGAGTCTCAGGAGGTCTCTCTCCGAAACTAATTACCCGATTCACATCAAATTTCAATATGGTTATCCTCCGACTTCAAGTTATGTATACTGGTATATGCTGTTGAAAATTTTAAAACCAATTTGATTGGGGGCTGTTGCTGACAATATAGCAGCAACAGCTTCCAGTAAATTTACTTTCAAAATATTCCACAGTTAATATTTTTAAAATTGTAATTTAATGTAATTTAGTCATCAAAGACAATTCGTACACTTTCGTGACACGCTTTTAAATTTTTGTAACCGACCTACATGTACGTCAATTCTATTGTGACGTATCAGCTCACATGTGAGATAATTTACCTTTCCGATTTTAGCCATGCCCCGCCCATCTCTAGCTAAGCTCCACCCACACCTCACTCGTGTTGGGATCAATCGAGCTCTGAACACCATGACTATCAATTTCCAAAAAACTACACAGGTAACCTGTTGAATATTTTGAAACTAATTTGACTGGGTGCTGTTGCTGCCTAAGGCAGCAACGGCGTCCAGTCGAATTAGTTTCAAAATATTCAACATCATGTTTATTAAATAGCAAAGAATTACAAAGATATATAATTCATACAACATGTCGGACTGTTTGAGATTTGGTGATGGTCTATATGGAACCCTTTGTGATGTAATGCTTGTGACGTCATCATACGGACGGACGGCATTACATAATACCCCGTCTATGGCTCATACCACTCTGAAAGTAGAGGGGATGTCGGTGACAATTCCGTTACCTGCACGCACATTACCTGCACGCATGTGCGTGCGTGCGTGCGTGCGTGCGTGCGTGTGCACATGCATTCTGTAATTAAGTCTACATGGGGATTACCTGTATGTTGACTCAAATAACAACACATTCCTTGATCATATTACCCGGATGTTTCGGCAAGTCGCAATATCCTTCAGGGTATGTATAAAAGTGCTTGGTGACATACATAATAGAGCTATCCAATCTGTCACTCAAGCATCTGATGTCATAATCAAATACGTCATATTTTAGCTGTCACTATTCACAACAAGCTAAGGACGGAACTCCAGAAGCGAAAGCGTAAGACAAGACACGCTAATGGACATCTAGCTTTAGACTAATTAATTTGCTGACTGATGCAACACACCCGACAATAATTTCAATGGCCAATTACTCTGGACATGTTGAATATTTTGAATACAATTGGACCGAAAGTTGTTGGTGTCTTATAAGGCAATATAAGCCACCAACAACTTTCAGTTAAATTGTTTTATATTCATCAGGTCCACTCTGAGGTAAACACCTTGTAGTCTACAGAAATTCGGCTGGCAGCATACAGTTACGATGGTCATGAAGCTTGCATATATATTGGTGTGATTGCGTGGACTTGAGATCTTGGCAGGCTGATGTGGCCTGCCAGTGATGAGGCAGCCAATTTATGCTTATAATGTCCATTGAGCATGCAGGTGTGTTTTCAATGCTTGGGCAAGCATTGTGCTCACACAGGTGACTGGGCAGATTAAATAACTCTATTACAGTATAATTATATCTGCATTTCTCATACCGATATATAGCATAATATAGACACATAGTCCAGATCCTCAAATCAAATATGATACAAAAATCAACAAACATAGCCATGTTTATCATCGTGTACATCCAATAACAATCTGTTTGCATGATCGCATCGCTTCCCACCCCCACCCCACCCCACCTCACACACCATATGTCAGTCTGAAAACATTTATGACTCTCGTGTTATATTTGGGTATAGATTTAACACATTCAATTCTATATATGACATATATGGAAGTATTTCAGTACCACACGTTATAGTTTTAATTAAACTCTGGATGAATATTTTGAAAATTATTTGACTGAAAATGAAGTTGGCAGCAACAACATTCAATCAAATTTTTTTTAAATATTCAGATTTTTGTCCGGAATCATGGAGTTTGGATGTTCATGATATATGAAGAACGTTTAGTATATACATATAATACATTGGTCAATCAATCAGTTGTTAGACAAATATGATAATCTGATACATGTCCATCTAAGCTAAAGCGTGACATGGCCAGGGCTGTACTATGCCCAGGCCCGGTTCCGGGACTCTGAACTTGAGCTGTTATATGTACAAACATGTACATCAAATTATAAATCTGCTATGACCTTCCACTAGGATGTATAACTGTCTGTCACATGACACACATTAGAATATTACAGGATATATGTTAAAACATCATACATGTGTTCATAACAGTTTATATTGAAACTACACCCTCATCACCCTCCCCCGTCACCACCAACATCCATTTCTAGGTCCTATGATAAATAAGAAACTATAAGAACTGAGAATCATATACCAGGGTTTAACAAATGCAAGCGGAACTTCCTCAAGAAGTGCAACTTTTGATCAACTGCATTAACGCTGTTCGAGCCACGGTGAATTAGCTAATTTATACTAAAAGTGACTACACATTAAAACCACTGCTTTAACATTGAAAATTGACAAAGCCGCTGCCATAGCTCTGATCTAACATTGAAAATTGACGAAGCCGCTGATCTAACATTGAAAAAATGATGAAGCCGCTGCCATATCGCTGATCTGACACTGAAAGTTGATGAAGTCGCTGCCATATCGCTGATCTAACATTGAAAATTGACATAGCCACTGCCATATCGCTGCTCTACCTCCATAGATTGAGAGAGATGCTGCCATATCGTTGCTCTAACTCTGTACATTGAGAAAGACAATTGCATATCGTTGCTCTGACTGTACATTGAGGAAGCTACTGCCATTATGACCTGCAGCAGGTTCCTGTTAATCAACTGCGATAGAGCTACTCCAATGTATTTCTTATGTCTAAATAGAGTATTTAAGTGTCAAACCGTCACATAAATTCAAACCAGCCAGCACCTGGACACCAAACCCAGGTAATGATGCCACACTAGATACATTCATCAGATTCATCAAACATGACATCAACAAAAAAGCCCACCCAAGGTATAATAATGGGAATCTTTCTAACACACAGAGAAAGATTATCAATCAGCTAAAATATGACAAAACTATTGTCATCAAGAAAGCTGATAAAGGCCAGGCTACTGTTATCCAAGACACGGAAACATACAAAAAGGAAGCACTCCGCCAACTTAGTGACACTCACTACTATACCAAACAAACCACAGATCCCACCACGTACCATGCAGAGAAGGTAGAAACCGCCATCACGGACATGATTCTCAGTGGTGAAATCACAAGAGACATAGCTAACGGTCTCAGAACTGACAACCCACGAACAGCCAGGTTCTATCTACTTCCTAAAATACATAAGAAAATGAATGGCCAACTCACCCCAGGGAGACCAATTATCAGTGGCAATGGAAGCCCTACTGAACTCATCAGTAGCTTTGTCGATGAACATATCAAAATTCATCTTCATAAAATTAAATCTTACATCCAGGACACCACTGACTTCATAAACAAACTAGAAAATTTTGGCGCCATCGCGCCACATGCCATTCTAGTTACTATGGATGTCACATCACTATACACCAACATCCCTCACAATGAGGGTCTTAGAGCTGTATCCCAACAATTGAGAATACATGGCTGTCCAGGCATGCTAACACCACGCAGAATGTTAACATTGCTCAAACTAGTGCTCGCATGCAACAACTTCGAGTTAAATGATGAACATTATCTCCAAATTGGCGGTACAGCTATGGGCACAAAACTAGCACCCAGCTATGCCATTATTTTTATGGCCCAACTCGAAGAAAAAATACTCAGGACAGCTGAAATACAGCCAGCCCTATACTATCGCTATATTGATGATATTTTCATAATCTGGACCAAAGGTTCCGATTCACTAGCAAAATTCATAACACATATGAACAACGCACACCCCACAATCAAATTCACAGTAGAACAATCCACAGAATCCATCAATTTTTTGGATACAAAACTGTTTATCCTCCCAAATAGACACTTAGGCTTCGACCTCTATACCAAACCAACAGATACACACGGGTATCTACACTTCTCATCGGCTCACCCAAACTCATCCAAACAAGCGAGCCCATACGGACAATTTTTGAGACTACGGAGGATTTGCAGTAGAGAAACAGATTTTCTCAAAAATGCCCATGAAATGATACACCACTATGCTATCAGAGGATACCCAACAGATACCCTCATCACCAGCTTGCACAGAACAATGCAACAAAACCCATCAGACCTACTTCTGCCAAAACCAACCAAGGAAATCAACACTCGGATACCATGTATCACTGATTTCCACCAACACAGCAAATTAGCCCAAAAAATCATTAAACGCCATTGGCCAACACTACAGTCCAGTCCAAAATGTCTGGCAACATTCACAGAGACACCTATCTTCGGCCACAGATGCAATTCGTCCTTCAAGGACACATTGGTCACTGCTAAATTCACAGACCCAAGGAAACTTGGACAAAAAGGGAAAAGCATAGCGAACCCCATAACATCCATGCGCCAAAAATAACTGCTTATTTTGCAAAAACATGAATAGCACAAAAAGTTTCAAAAGCTCACACACTGGGCTAAAATACGTCATCAAAACAAAAACATTCTGTCACACAATGAATGTTATCTACCTACTTACCTGTAACCAATGCCTTAAACAATATGTAGGTGAAACTAAACAGGAATTCCAAGTTCTCATCAAAGAACATATGAGGGACATTAAAAACAACAAAGACATGCCTGTAGCACAACATTTTAATCTCCCTAACCACGGACCCACAGATGTCAACCACAGAATCATCGAAGTGTTACGTCACAATCGCGACAGCATGGAAACCACAGCTTTCCGCAAGGACTGTGAAAAATTCTGGATCCATCAACTACATTGTATGGACCCAATCGGCATCAATCACGCCGATTGGTAACGATCATCTACCTTTGGTAGTAAAACTTATAAGAGTATTTAAGAACCTTTATTATCATTATAGAATAGTCAAAATGGTGTCTATTAGATACATTAATGGTATCATTGCAGCATTGTCACCGCAATGCTTCAACATCATTGCCGACTGAGTCACGCTGATTTGCCGCTGACTCGGTGCTGTTGCATTCCTGCTGAAATTAACCTTTTAACTCATATCTGCCTAAAACAGCTCCTGCAGTGGCATTGAGAAATGTCCATTAGTAGACCAAGAGAAGACTATTTTGAAAATTTACCACTGAAATTACTGAGTCCGATAACCGTGCCAGTCATTGCAGTGGTAAATATTCAAAAATAGTCTTCTCTTGGTCTGCAAATGGATATTTATGTATAACGAAAAATTAGTTACCTCTCCGAGATGTAGAAATTGTTTGAGTGTCGCTTTGGTGACCATCTCGGTCACTTCTCCAGCACTAACTGACAGTCGCTGGCAACCTCACTCTGGTCAGTTCCTGTGGAGTCACATGACAGCATGGACCGGTAGACTGCTGGTATACGGTAGCCCTCGTCTCCATTCATGGTTTATATAATTCTATTTCTATGAGAAAATAGAGATTTTCTTGACCAGATTTGAAGGTTAAAAGGTTAAGGGGAATACATGTAGCATTCTTAATTTGCCTGATTGGCGTCTCTGCTTTGCTGTTGCCATTATAGCTTCACCAATACATTGGCTCTATAGTATCATTCCAGGAGCCTCTTCGCAGTGGTGCTGCTTTGAGGCTGCTTGATCAACTGATTTGACGATAGGTTAGAGCTGCTCTGAACTGCTGCATTGTAGCTCAGACTCAACAGCATCTCAATTGCCGTTTGCTAAGCCACAGATCTGCTAAATGGTAGCGGTGTTATCATCCAGAAACCAGTTTTCAAAATGGCCATCGGTGGATGGTGCCCATCTTATGGATGTCAGATCATCTTTGATTTCGCAGAGCTAGTTCAAACAACCTATGAAGTTTCAAAGCAATACTATAAATGGGAACGGTGTTATCATTCGGAAACCATTTTGCCACCTGCCCGCCCGCTGTCCAGATGGCAATATCACATAATACGCTAGCAATTATTTGACGAGTATAATCACAGGCCAAAAAAAGCTTGGATATCCATGAATATCCAAGTTCTGTGGAGCTTGAATAAACCAACTAATCCCAGCTAATCCAAGCTTTTAATAACTTGGAAAAGCTTGGATTAGCTTGCTGGTATTGGCCACATAAAATCCAAGAAAGGCCTAGTTAAAGTAAAATCCAAGAAAATTCCAGATAGCTTGAACATTCAAGAAAATCCAAGCTAACTTGAACATTCAAGATAATCCAAGCTAGCTTGCCGGTATTGGCCACTTAAAATCCAAGAATATTCCAGCTAGCTTGAACATTCAAGAAAACCCAAGCTAGCTTGAACGTTCAAGAAAATCCCACTTAGCTTGGATTTTATTCCAGAAAGTCCCAGCTATCTAGAACTTCAAGAAAATCCCAGCTAATCCTAGCTTTTGAAATAGGTTAGCCATTAACATAAAATGTATGCATGTACACATAAATGCTGCCACGCAGAGATTATATATAAATATGTATGCTTAAAAACCAAAATCACCTTCATGGGAGTTGAGTTATTCAATAACAAATACAATTTCAGCCATTAGCAATGTATGAGTTTCTGACTGATTTGTCTGTTATTCTTATAGACATAGATTGTTAATGTGCCATATTATTCAGAAAGGCATCATCACTGCATTAATTACATAGAACTGAAAAAGCTATACCAAAACTGGTAATTCTGAATAAATCTCTGGAAATCAATAGAATACATACCTCAAAATACAGTTCTGTTTCCATTTAAGGTTACTGATGCTAAGCATTCTATCTAACAGTACTGTCAGTGTTTCCAAACTGTCATATTCTATATATCCATAGCTGGTAATGATCTTTTTAAATTTCCCACCAATTTACCAGGTCACGGTCACCTCTAGTCAGGACTATACAGAACCTGTTCTTGTCTTAGTGCAAGCTATTTCAAGATAATCCAAGGTAGCGTAAGTGAGTCTACAAATTCAAGGATATCCAAGTAGCTTGAATTCTTTTATGTCTGACAAAACAAAGTCCTAGAAAATCCAAGCTAGCTTGAATTCTGTCAAATCAGAAAAGTCCAAGCAAATCCAAGAAGCTTGCACTTCTTCATGATGATATTCAAAAGGTCCTAGAAAATCCCAGCTAGCTTGAATTCTGAGAGGGGGGATTTTCCAGAAGTTCAAGCAACTAAATAAAGTCCAAGCTATTTCAAGGTAAATCAAGCTGGTATGGATTGAATAATTTTCCAATAGGTTGGATAGTCAAGAAAATCCAAGCTAATCCAAGTTAACTTGAAATTTATTTCGCACGGGACTTAGGTCCACATTTACCATCGCTACTCACTTGACAATATGAAAATATGGAAAGCTTTTTGCTGAGGGATTTTAACAGGCCATTAAGAAAAGAAAAATTTATGCTTAGTAAATGTCGATTTACAGCCCAAGAGAATTCTATTTTTTTTCTAATTTACAACCTATACATGTTATAATGGCTGGCTTAATATGGTAACCGAGCCGGAGTCGTTTCGGTTGTAATGACAAACTCGATATTGATAATAACTATCTGATAAAATTACTGGGGTAATTTGATCAATATTTATATTAAAATTAGAATATTAAATAACAAGTAAATAAAGTACTTGATAAATTATGTAACAGTTACAACTATCAATATGGAGTTTATCATTACATTAACATGTCTGAAAACGGAGAATTTTCAAGACTACTACAAATGGCAATTTTTCATGGGTTTGACTATTTAATGGTTAATGGTCAATTAATTGAAGCGGCCAAAAGATTATCAATGGAATGTTTAATCAGAAATGCAGTGACTTCATGCAGCTATAAAACAGCTGGATATCTGCAAGACATTCAACAGCCATTATTGATTGGCCTGATTATTATAGGACAAGCTGTTGACTATTGAGCCAGCTTACACAAACAAGGCAGGCAGTGGCATTTATAATTATATAAGTTAGCCATTTAACTCTTCAAACACTCTGTCAAAATTTTTAATTTTCTAATTAAATTAAAAGATGAACTGGTACAGTAAAAAGATAGAATGTTGACATCAGAGTGGTAGGGGTTAACCACCAATGTATATGTGACAACATATAAACAATATCATATGCCATTCTAGTCAGACACACTGAATTTGGTACATAATCAGATTGCTCTGTCGATTATTATGCATCAACTCCCACATTCACCATTTAGACCATTTGGCCCCCCACACCCTACCCCAACCCATGGGGACTTAGCCAAATATAAATGTCCTTTTTACACACCCTTGAGTCATATGGATAATAATTCACATGTCAAATTTAGCTGAATTCCATGCAATGGCTTCGCAGGCAGGCAGACACACCTTTTTTTCCAGAATTACGGATAATTAACTTGTTATGGAATCACACAATGCGTACACGCACCTATGTATGCACACACATGCAAATTGCATGCATGCATACACACATGCAGGCCCGCATTCACACACACACACATGCGCATGCATGCACGCACACACACACAAAATTGCAGAACCGGAACCGCCAAAAAACTGTCACAAACCGCCAAAAAAGGCACAACCGGTAAAAAAGTCACAACCGGTAAACTTGACCCCAACCGGTAAAACACAGGTCAACTGGTAAAATGTTTGACCATAACGCCAAATCTCCAAAAATTTCAAATGGAGGAACCGGCAATCTGGATTTTTTTTCTGCCAATATATAGTCAAGATCGACTCAATCCACAGGCTCGCCCAGGAAGGGTATAAAAGGGACGGAAATTTCCAGTCCAGATCATTCAGACTTTTGGTCTCACATCGCGACCAAGCATCAGGCTTAACAACCTTCTACAATTAGCTCATATAAATGACTACATTGTTATTCAGTCATTAAACAATGGATTCATCCAGCAAACCGTTGCCACGGGAAACGGAGATAGTCACAATACCTCCACTGTCCGCACTGAGCCTAAACTCAGTAGATTTGGACACTCTAGTCGCCAGGTCTAACACAGACCTGAATGCCACCATAAAAGCACCACGGCTAACACCACCTGTAACCGAAGGAGTGGCAAGCTATTCAACAGCGGCTCCTCCAAGACAACAGGCTGTTAGAGCACAGAAACGGAGAAGGCCAGCTCACATACAGGCCTAACATACAGATCCAAGATCATAGGCAGCTGTCAGGCGACGAACATCGTCTACCTACTAACTTGCAACAAATGTAAGAAACAGTATGTAGGAGAAACTCTACGGCCCTTAAAAATCAGAATCCAAGGACATCTGAGATCGATATCAAACCGCCATAGGTACTCTCATCAGACCCGGATGATGAAACTCCACCCCATGGAGAAAACAGAAAGAATGTCATTGGATACACCAGCTCCACTCAATGGAGCCTATAGGCACAAACCTAGCCGGAAAAGCGACGCCTCTTCCCTGGACCAACACGCCCACCACAAGCGGACCCGCCCAGTATGTTGTTATTAATCCTCCATGTAATACATACACATACATTCTCTCTGAAAACTGGAGAATGGCGGCCGCATGTGTGGGTGGGTCTGTATTTGTAACACGAGCAGGGTATACAATGATGCTCAGATATTAAGGTCAAAATCAACTACTATAGGGTGAAACATCATAGATATACCTTCAGCTATAAAGCGTGGGAGCGTAACAATTCAAATATCAAAATACATGTCTCTATCACTTGCATCAGGTGGTTAGTTTATAAGCGGAGATAATATCAAGTCTCTGATTATCCCGTCACACACTTTGAAGCTGAAGTCTAACAAGTTCTAGTTGCGACTTTTTCCTTTTAACCCTCAATTTGCTCAATAAAATTTCAATTTTCACATAGAAAATGCTAATTTTCAGCCCATGAGAAGACTATTTTTGAAAATTTACCACTCGAATGACTGGCTCGGTTATCGAGCCAGTCATTCCAGTGGTAAATTTTCAAAAATAAGTCTCTTCTTGGTCTGCAAATGGATATTTCTCAAGACCACTGCGGAAGCCGTTTTTGACTGATATGGCTGTTAAAGAGTTAGGGCAGCTTTGCCAGAAATATCAACAGATTTAACAGACTGACAGATAGTTACTGACAGACAGACTGACTGACAGACAGACAAACTTATCCTAGTTAAGTCACAAATCACTTCCATCCATCCATTCATCAGTATGACTCCGTCCATCTGTCCATTTATGTGACGAGTTACCATTGAGTCAAATTGTGAACTTTTTTGAAATTATAAAGCACAATTCTTAGAATCTTTTCAAATATATAACACATAAAATCTGCAATGATATATGGGTACAGGTAACTTACATCAGGATGGAGATACTTTATGTAATGACATGTTGTCTCAGTACAGTGGGCTTCACACCACCCACACCACACAGGGTGGAGCCAAATATAAATGTTGTCAGGATTGCAATCTGCAATCATATGGGTAGTCCTACTAAATTTGCTTGAATTCCGCTAACTGTTTGACAGATGGATGGATGGACAGATGGAAAGACAGATGGATGGGTGGACAGACAACCAGGCATACCTTAATGTAATATACCCTCGTCTTCTTACAGGTGGGACAGAGAACACTATATATATATAGTTGATCATATATAATTCTTGGTATTCATAACCCTGTACTCCACTCTATCCAATTATATTAATGTGAAAATGGTATAGAACTTCTGTACTTTCTTAGTTAAACTGTCATATATAGACATTTCACGGGTGAGTAACTTTTTACAAGAAGACCTGTGATTAATGCAAGGCCATGTTAAACCTAAGTTCCTCATTGCTATACATAACCATTTAACCTCATATCAGCCAAAAAACGCCTTCTGCAGTGGTCTTCAAAGATGTCCATTTGCAGACCAAGAGAAGACTATTTTTTAGAAATGTATCACTGGAATGACTGGCTCCACAATCGAGCCAGTCATTCAAGTGGTAAAATTTCAAAAATAATCTCTTTGTCTGCAAATGGACATTTTCTATGAGAAATTAAAGATTTTTAAAGAAATTCAAGGGTTAAAGGGTTAACTCCAAAATTTGTTTTTAAAATTCCGATTTTCTCATAGAAAATATCACTATGACGACCAAGATTATTTTTGAAATTTATCTCCAGAATTAAACGGGCTCGTTTATCGAATCAGTTAATATTCCAGTGGTAAGTTTTCAAAAATAGTCTTCGCTTCAAGGTCAGTAAATGGACATTTCTCAAGACCTCTGCAGCAGCTCTTTTGTCCTGAGCCTCAGTGAAGGGTTAATGTATTGCCTTTAGGATTACAATACATGAATAAAACATTTTTGCAGTCATATGGTTTACAAAATATTCATCAGGTCCAGTTACTGCCCCTTGAAATTCTTGTCTGGCGGCTTGCAGCAGTGATGATAGACATAATCTACCGAAACTGTACAAATTCATTATGATTTGCATAATAATTATTTTCCTGAACCAGACAGAAATTTGAAACTGCTCAGTCAAATTAGTTTCAAAATATTCAATTTGCAAAATATAAATTTTCAGTCCAATGAAATGAGATCATGCTGTTGTTTTGCAGGAATGACTGGTCACTAAAGGTCAAGCACTCTAGAGACCCAGGTCTAACCATTACTGACACTTCATGAACATGTCACTGTGCTTTATTTACACTAAGGATAATAACTGGTACATGTTTTTCAAGTGAATTGCAAAAAAAATAACAAGAAATGAGTTTTAGAAGTAAACTAAAAGCTTGAAATATTAACAAAGATGGCCACTTAGTCTAGCTCTCTATACAAATGTACATAGCAATTGTACATGTTAGAGAAATACTACTTACTTGAAGCCCAGTTTGGATGTAGTTGGTATTCAGCTCCACTGCAGCGGTTCAGATCTGTGACAAAGCTGCAGAAAATCACTGGATCATTAGCAGCAGTATTGAAGTTACATACCACTGTTAAGCGGCTGCACTTGTGTTATTTTGCACATGCGTTAAGTATATAATAGCATATACAAAGGTCCATTTCTAGCTAAGCTCCACCCATTTCTAGCTATGCTCAGCCCATTTCTTTATGAGTGTTGGGATCAGAGATGAGAGTGGCAACTTATAAGAAAAACACTGAAAAGGTTTGAAAAACACTGAAAAACACTTACCACCCCACCCCACCCAGTCCCCCACACCAAACCCACCACCCTAGAAAAAGGTTAGTTTTAAATGTATTTAATTAAAAGCAGCTTTTGAAATTCCAATTTTATCAAAAAACACTGAAATTAGTGTATCCACTGAAGACTGTCATGTATGTGGGATTGATCGAACCTGGAATTCCCAAAATTCCAACATCAAGGTAATCTGATGCATATTTTGAAACTGATTTGACATATGTTTCAAATGATTAAATCTGGCCAAGCTTTGACTGTAGACAATTATAATGTCAAGATTAACCCTTTAACCCTTAACTTTAGTGTCTCAATTTCAAGACAACTTAATTCAGAGAAGCTGATGAGTAATTTGAAACTAATTTGACTGGAACCTGCCGCTGCCATATAGCGAGTATAAACAAATCCCAGTCAAATTAGTTTCAAAATATTCAACAGACTATTCCTTACATTAAACTATTAGTTGTTTGTGGTCTGGGACGACCAAAGGGTTAACCCTTTCATGGCAAAGGCGGCCAAAACCGGCCTCTGCAGTAAGGAATATCTATTTGCACGCTAAGAGAGCAGTATTTTTGAAAATCTACTAGAATGATTGGCTCAATAACCGAGCCAGTCATTCCAGTGGTAAATTTTCAAAAATACTCTTCTCTTGACCTGCAAATGGACATTTGATGAAATTTTTTTTTTTTCTTGCCAAAATTCGGATTACAGGTTTAAGTAGATACATTTTTACAGGGAGTGTAACAATAGCATGCATCACACAATCACTAAACCTCATTCAAAATATTGATACATGTATTTATTTACAGAACTCGAAAGTTAAGAACTTTGATGCTAACCCTCTAACTCTCACTGTCTAAAAAACAAAATTATTTTGGACAGAATTTATGGTTGAATATTTTGAAACTAATTTGACTGGGAGCTACGGTGCCGCGCGCATGGCATGTGTATGCTACCAACAAGTTCCCTTTAACCCTTTAATGGTCAAATTTGGTTATGAAGATCTAAATATTTGCTTATTGAATGTCCATTTGCAGGCCGAGGACTTTTTTTTTCCATTTACCACTGGAAGGACTGGCGCGGTTATCGAACCAGTCATTCCAGTGGTAAACTTTCCAAAATAGTCTTCTCTTGGTCTGCAAATGAACATTCCTCAAGACCACTGCAAAGGCCGGTTTGGGCCGGTTTGACCAGTAAATGGTTAAATTGATTTCAAAATATGTAAGACATGCTGGATCTGTGTCTTGAAATTGAGCTACTGGAATGTCAAGACTTACAAGGGTTAACGCCAGACCTATTAGGGATACACATTCAGCATGGGTCTTGAGTCCTGAGGCAGAGAGCTACATTGTATCTGATATCATTTGAGAATTGAACAAAATTGAAAATCACCTTTGACCCTTTAATCAGTAAATTTAGTCAAGAATATCTAAATATTTTCTTATTGAATGTCCATTTGTAGTCTAAAGGGTTCGTCTGCGCATCTATCAAAGTGGCCAAAGTGAAGATTGCACCAAAATACACCAGGAACGCAATAACATTCTGCGCCACATTAGCGAACGCTTAAAAGATCTTGCTATCCAACAAGCAGATGCCCTAGCAGATGAAATCACTGCCACGGATGACTGCCACAAGATGTTTCTGGCAGCCCAAGCCCTGAGAGTTGCTGACTACACAACACCACTAACTGTACACAACTCTGAAGGACACTTTATCGGGACTGACCAGGGCAAACCTGAGGCAATTCGAGAATGGTTCAAGGAACAGTTCACCTGTTACCGGGCTGCTACATTGAAATCCGTGCAGGAAAACTCCACAAGACCAAACCACACACCCCTCCAGGTGTCAATTCTGGGCATGCCACTAGAGATGGAATATGCCGACGATGTGGACTTTATAGATGAGAAAAAGAAACCCCTCGACAAACTTCTCCCAATCGCTGCAAGCAAACTAAAAATTGAGAATCTCTTTATGAATGAATCCAAAACAGAGTTCACCCACATATACCTACCTACAAAGAATGAAACTAAAGAAAATGACGATCCACTCTGTGGCGGTGAACCATGGAGGAAAAGTAAAATCTTGGGCTCACTGCTTTGCAGTACTGCTGACATTTCTGCACACTGCATCATAGGGAACATAGCTTTACAGTCCTTCTGGAAACTAAAGATTCGTAGATCAAAGATGCCCTTGTTAAAAAGACTACGTTTACACAATGCAACCTGCGTATCCTTGATGATGTATAACTGTAACAGCTGGGCAGCTCCAAAGGCAGCTCTAAACAAACTTGACTCCTGCCACAGCAAACACCTACGCACCATCAGTGGATACTGATTGGATACTGATGGCCAGAGAGCATAATTTCCAACGATGCACTATACAAGATGTGTAATACGCCGCCACTGTCTGTAAAAGTCGCCCAGCAAAGATGGCCCATGTTTGGCCATGTGCTAAGGATGCCAGAAGACACACCAGCACAGAGTGCCTTGGAATTCGCCCTACTCCGAGCCAGCAAATACAGAGCCAGGAGAGGATGTCATTGCATAAATCTGCTAAGCGTGCTATGAGGTGACCTCAAGAAAGCAGGATTAGGGACACTCAAGTCAAGAATGGACCTGAGGAAGCTAAGGATTTTGGCTGAGGACAAGACACAGAGGGCAAAAGCGAAGAAGGACTGATTGCAGCTGTAGGATGTTTCTACTACTACAGCCGCAGAATACAGTAATCATACATACACTTGTAGTCCAAAAGGAGACCATTTGTTTTAATTTAACACTGGAATGACTGGCTCGGTTATCGAGCCAGTCATTCCAGTGGTAAAATTTTCAAAAATAGTATTCTGTTGGACTGCAAATGGGCATTTCTCAAGACCACTGAAAAGGCCGGTTATAGCCGGCTTCAGCATGGAAGGGTTAAAATATGCAAACAGTGTAGAATTAAACCAAAATATGTAAATGAATGAAAATTTTACAGAGTTTGAATGAAATTGTCCAATGGCTTATATGCCTCGTAATTGATGATGATGACGATGATGATATTATGTATTTTCGTTATTACCGAAAGATTTGGCCCATCACAAATTGACCTTTTTTTTTTTTTAAATATTGGCTTGTGCAACCAATTATACCCGAGTCAGCTTATTGTTAGCTCATAATATCATGATTTACAGATGTGAGAGGAGGATAATAATCCACATACAATCATCATCATTATATATATAAAGTGAAATTCAAATTCACGATATCTACCAAGGCATATTGTTATCAATCCAATTATAAAAGTGGGGGTGTGGCGACTGTAAACATTTCGTCAGGCGTATAGATACACAATCGCATAAAACACGTCATACAGCTAGCTATATGATATATATATAGTGTACATTAATCTAACCTTTCACAAGTCAAGGCAGCAAAAATGCCTTCTGTTGTGGCCTTGGGAAATGTCCATTTGCAGAACAAGGAGACTATTTTTTGAAAATTTACCACTGAAATGACTGGCTCGATAATTTTCCTATATTCTGCAAATGGACATTTTCTATGAGTAAATTTCAAGTTTATTGAACAAATTTGAGAATTAAACGTGTTAAAGAGAACTGAATTTTCTTTTAAAAAATTTGGCCAAAGGATATTACCGCCAATGTTAGAAAAACATATTCAGCCAAATTATTTTCAAAATACTTCAGCAGAATTACCGTAAATGGTATAAATGTATAACAGTCTTAACATGTGTATTCTGGGTAATCTGGATTAAATGGGTTAATTAACTATGCAATATATTATCAGATAAAAATGATCACATGATCAGGCCCCTGATTAGAGTGTATGTAGTCACACTCAGATGACAGTAACACATTTAATTCTGAATTATCAGATAAACGATCTTCATACCAGGAACTACAATGCGTAGTACATGCTAAATAATTTGAAAAGAATCTGATTGAAAGTCTGTTTAGAATTAATACGTAAACGGAATCGGAGGCTATAATTCAGTCATTTATCCCGCAGTATAACTAACCCAGTACCACTCATAGCAGCCAAAAACGGCTTCTGCAATGGTCTTGAGAAATGTCCATTTGCAGACCAAGAGAAGGCTATTTTTGAAAATTTGCCACTAGAATAACCAAGCCACTCATTCCAGTGGTAAGTTTTCAAAAATAGTCATCTCTTGGCATGCAAATGAACATTTTCTATGAGAAAATTTAAATTTTCATGAAGAAATCGGAGATTTAAAGGGTTAATATCATTATCAAATACACAGAATGTAATTAGCCAAATATTAACTCTCTGGCTGCTGCAACAAACAGGACAATAACATCAGTGACCAGTAACTCTGGATCTGCTAAATATTTTGAAAACAATTTGACTGAAAGTTGTTGGTGGCTTAGGCACCAATAACTTTCAGTCAAATTGTTTTCAAAATATTCAAGCGATCCAGAGCTACATTGCATATAATATGTACTCTATAGCAATTCAGCAGGCAGACTGTGTGTTAACCCTTTAGCCCTTGAATTTCTTCAAAAATATTTCAATTTTCTCTTAGAAAATGTCCATTTTGCGGACCAAGACAAAACAATTTTTGAAAATTTACCACTGGGATGACTGGCTCGATAACGTGGCAAATTTTCAAAAATAGCCTCTTGATCTGCAAATAATTTTTGGGACAAACAATTAGTGCCCACCTGCCTGCTTGGTTGCCTGCCCGCCCGGCTGTCTGTCAAATCGTTTACATTTCTGATGACACTAAGTTGCGACTTTTGCATGTCTTTCAAACTACCATCATCTTCTTCTTCTTTTCGATCGCTGGTATCACACTTGGAGAGCCGTTCTCAAGATGAAATCTGTGGTTTTCTGCAGTTCTTCCACAGGACCATACAGCTTTTCATGAAAAGAGGTTGACAAAGGCCAGATCTCTTCGCTCAGCAGCTGATACATACTGCAACATTGAAGTATGTACTCTGTGGTCTGTTCTGCTTCTCCACAAGGACAAGCGGCCGATGTCGTAAGGTGGAACTGCCTGTACATGTGTTGGTTTAGTCTGTTGTGTCCAGTTCGGAGACGAAAAATGGTCACTTGCTCTGGCCTCGAGAGATGATGGTAGGCATCTTCTGATTGAGGTGTTCTATAGAGTGACTTGATGATAGTCTTCATCTCCGTATGGGTAACCATGTTTTCTGTCTGATTCTCTTCTGCACGCACCTTTGCCATCTTGTCTGCTTCCTCATTTCCTTGGACTCCACAGTGTGAGGGGATCCACTGCAGTGCTATCCGAAAGCATTTGATGGTTTGTAGTGCTTCTTCAAGTTGTGGCAGCTTACCTTTGGTGATAGCCTCAAGGATGGAGCGGGCATCAGATAAAAAGACAATCTGTGCAATAGGGTCTGCTTTCTGCTGATGGTATTAGCTGCATGAACCAGTGCTTTAACTTCAGCTCTGTAGTTTGTGCAGTGTTTGCCTGTCGGTATTGCAGCTGACTCATGTTGTCTGTTTGGATACTGTATGTGCAGTCCGGCACCTCCGCTCCTAATTGCATCTCTGGCTGATCCATCTGTGTAGATCCTTATCCATGTCTCCTGAAGGTACATTTCTTCCAGCATGGCTAGGGTCAGGGCCTTCTTGCTCACATCACTGTGTTCATCTTTGGTTGTGAGATGAGGTACTGTGGTGCGAATAGCTATGCTCTCTAGTTTGTTTTCTCAGGGTGGAGGATCAATGGTGTGGTTTGGGTCCTCTATTTGTGCTGGCAACATTTCTTGGTGTTTCCTTTGTGCTTTTGTCTCTTTCACAAAACTTGATCTTTTAAGTCTTCCTGATGACAGCTGCGCTTGCCCGATCTTCATCGGGTGGTTGTTGAACGATTTGAACTTTGCAGCTTGGATCAGTGCTTTGCATTCCCTTCCTTTGCTAAGTGGGAGGATGCCTGCTGGCTGCTCCATTTTTTCTATTGGTGTTGATCTCATTCCACCAGTGATGATGCGCAGTGCCTGGTTTTGTACTCTGTCGAGATTCTGTTGATGAGATTTAGCTGCTGTCATCCATGAGCTGGATCCATACTCAAGGTGTGGTCGTACGGCACCTAGGTAGATGGTCTTGAGGATCCTTTCATTGGCACCCCACTTTGTTCCTGCCAGCTTCCTCATGATGTTTAGCTTTCTTCTGGCCTTTGCCTCTGCGTTATTAATACCAATATCGAATTTATACGAAACAGGGTTTTATAGACATTATTCAGAAAGAAACCTCACGCAGATACTAACTGTGCATAATCATGACCTCTGTCGAGTCCCTAAATCAACTGGTATTTTTGAAAATTCTTGATGCTACTATAAAGATTCACCCAGACTTGGTGGATTATTGCGCTATCCTTGCCCTAGGGTTAACCAAATAAACAAATATTTGTCAGTGTATTTATTTTGTTTGGACAAATATGCTGCAGGTCGCATTAGTCTCCGCCTCCTGCTCATTCATTCAAGTCAATAGAACATGCTTCTCTTAAGTGACACATTCTCAGCTATATACACTAAGCATAAACATCTTAAGATTTTTTTTAATATAAAAATTAACCATTTAATCCTGGAAATTCAAATATCACGATTTCAAATCAAATATACGAGTTAGATGTTGTATATTTTGAAACTAATTTGACTTGTCAGAGTGATAGTTTTCAATCAAGCTAATTTCAGAATATATTCATTCAAGATAATTTTTTTAATTGAAAAGAATTTGTTAAATCCCAGATCTGTTATAATTAGTGTTGAAGGATTAACTAATTGCAATATATATATTCTACAAAATGAAGCTTTTCGTATATAAGCTTATCAATGATTGCTCATTCAGTCAATCTGAACCAGTCGATTATTAACACTTCATGCATCAAATTTTGTCAAGAAATTTGAAAAATCTTTTCATTAAATGTCCATTTTCAGCCCAAAGAGAAGACTATTTTTTAAATTTTACCAATGCAATGACTGGTGATCATCAAGCCAGTCATTCCATTAGTAAATTAAAAAATATAATCTTCTCTTGGCCTGCAAATGGACCAGGGACTTCTAAAATTGTGTGACGAGGCGGGGGGGGGGGGGAATTTTTAAATCTAGATGCTCTCAGATTGCATCTCCTGCATTTCTGGAGGCAAATATTGGTCTTTGGTTGTCTGTTAGTCTTTTGGCGAGGCCCCCTTAAGCACGGGCCCTATATTGCACTCTTTCACACTATACTTGGTATAGTCACTAGTCAGTGTTGTTGTTGGTGTTGTTTTGCACGCGTATGTGAAAAAAAAAATTTACTTGTTGGGTGGGGGGGGCCCACCTGGCCAGGGGCCCATGACGAGTGCTCATCACCTCGTCCCTTGCCACCACATCCCTGATGTTGGACATTCTTCATTACCACTGCAGAAGAGATTCTGGTCAGTTTGGACATCAAATGGTTAAGACACACAGGTATTTATCCCAATGTTCAGAATTGTAATGGAATGACAATACTGTATTTTTTGCGAGCAAACTCATGACCATAAAGCAATACAATGCTCTCAGTATGCTATTCATCACATTTCACTAAATTCCTTCTACATTTAACAAGATATTGAAAGAATTCATTGAACAATTCAACTAGTGGTGATAACACTGAAATCAATTTCATCAAAATATGTTGGCTGTACTCAGCGACAACATTCAGGCAAACTACTTTGAAAATAATCAACTGATTTTATAATTAGCATAATTACAACATAGATTCAAGGAGCTTGTAAATGCATACATGTATGTTAACCCGTTCACTGATGCGTTCCCCATATCTCAATTTCAAGGCAACCATACAAGAAAACTTAAATATTTTGAAATTAATTTGACTGGAAGCCAAAGGCTTCCTCCACCCATACGCTTTAGGCAGATTCCAGTCAAACTGATTTCAAAATATTTAACAGAAAGTTTTATAATTTAAGGAATAAAAATTTTCAGGGATTTGTTGGTGAGAGTTAATGCAAATTGATCAGTCTTAACAACAAAGCAGAAATAGAAGGCTGTGGAGTGGCACTTTTGAATTCACAAGTGATTTAATTTAAATAAAAGCTTACAAGATCCTGCCCCAGGCAGAGTTCATTAAAATATGGGGTATTATTTTGATATTTATTCCTCACACTGCTATTTCAAAGTCAAACACTGTACAAGACGCAGACTGAATTATCACTCTTAATGCTGCAATCTCAATACTCAATTTCATACCATCTGTGTGCATGCAACAACCAAGCTGTTTAAAATTTAAAAACACGAATCACTTGTTCACCAACAACTGCCAGTTAAATTACCTTAAAAGATTTCAATATAATATTTCCTATATATTAAGATTTTATCTAGTACATGTGTACTAGGAAGAAATACGTATTGATTACTTACACATCACCAGACAGTAATTTTAATCGCCAATAATAACTCCGGACCAGCTGAATATTTTGAAAACAATTTGACTGAAAGTTGTTGGTGGCTAAGCCACCAGACTTTCAGTCAAATTGTTTTCAAAATACTCAACAGATCCATAGTTACGCCCCATGGAAAATGTAGTCTGCAGAAATTCAGAAGGTAGACTGCTAAATCAGTGATCCTATTATCATAATGTTACTAATGGCCTATGTACATGATTGCCTTCTATATTTAGTGAGCAATGGAGTTGTCTGTTAAAACCCTTTAAGACTCATATCAGCCAATAACGGCATCTGCAGTGATCTTGGGAAACAACCATTTGCAGAACAGGAGATGAGTATTTTTTAAATTTTACCACTGGAATGACAGGCTCGATAACCACGCCAGTCATTCTAGCGGTAAATTTTCAAAAATAGTCTTCTCCTGGCCTGCAAATGAGTATATTTTTATTCAAAAGTCCCATTTCTGTCGGAATCAATTATTCATGTGAATGGGTTAATCAAATCCACCCAATTCTCAATGAAAATGTACATGAAAAAAGTCCAGTCTTGACAACAATGATCTATTATTCTATTCTAATTAAACCATATTTACTACATCCTGTAGGTATAAACTCAAATTGAGTTTTGAAATGAAAATTGTTGCTGCCCACCACAGGAGTAGATTTCAGTTTTAAAATTCTTTTCAAATTTATTAAGGTTTATATATATATATATATATATATATATATATATATATATATATATATATATATATATATATATATCTATATATATATATATATATATATATATATATATATATATATATATATATATATATATATATATATATATATATATATCCCTTAAAACAACAGAATTACAATATGGATGAAAAAGGTAACAGCTTTAGAAAATAACTTAAAGCAAGTTTATAGATTAAGAAGAGTATTTTTTAAAGTTTACCACTGGTATGATCGGCTTGACAACCGCACCAGTTAGTCATTAATTCCTGTGGTCAATGTTCAAACATAGTCTCATATAGTATGCATGCAAATGGACATTCAGAAGGCACTTAACCCTTTAATACCAACATCACCCAAAAATGGCTTCTGAAGTGGTTTTCGAGAAATGCCTATTTGAAGAGAAAGGAACAAGAGAAAAATATTTATGAAAATTTACCACTGGAATAACTGGCTCGATAACCTTTAAATAAATTTAAATATCGAGAAATAAAAAATTTTAAAACAAATTCGAGGGTTAAAGGGTTCAAATCTTGAGATCTCAACAAATCTTGACTAAATTACATATTGACAGCTGGTAAACTGACTATATTAAAATTTCATCAAATTTATAGGAGTAAAACATAAAACATAGAATTATCTGAGATCCAGTATCATTCTCAGACGCTAAAAAGCTCATCAAATGCAGGTATGCAAGAACACACCCCCCCCCCTTCCCGGTTGTCTTGGCCAGTCTGAATTTCCGTGGCTAGCGTCATTTTGGCACGCCCCCTTGACTAATACGCCCACCCGGATTAAGACTATATTCTACATATTTATCAAGCAGATACGCGAATCATTGCATTGCGTATACTGCGCGCATGCATGCACAGCTGTGGCAAATTTGAGGTTCTTTTCTTTTCTTTTTTTACAATAAAACTGATTTGAAACTGAATATCGTAGGCCTATTAAGTATATTTGTAAGCAACATGCCCATATATGTATGTTTACATCTGATAAGAAATACTTGGAATATACCGAGAAGTATAAACATTTGACAGGCGATACATCTAAACCGCATTTTGCCGTATATAGGACATGTAAATAAACCAAAACACAGAAATATAATGCGTAGATTCTTACCTGAAACACCTGTAATTACACACTTGAAAGGAATATACAAAGATCCCCGTTTTCCAAGTATGAGCTGATGTATACGTTTATCCAATCAGTATAATTACGACGTAGCTGTCAAACTAAAGGCAGTCTAAGATACGCAACGTCACATACGCCTATATAGTATAATATACGTGTACACCGTGACCGTACTGTATTATCACAAGTAGTCCGCTGAAACGAACTATCAAAATGGGGACCCTCCCATCACGATGAACTATTTACACCGGTGATGACGCGCAATGATACAAAACTATATCTATCTACATATCACGAGTGACAGTGCACATAGGCGATTGTATTTTGACTCGGAAAGACCAGGTCATCTATCTAGCTTTCACTTTGTAAACGAGCGGAACATGCACACAGTGCAGTAGTAAATTCACCGACTATGCATAAACATTTACACGCTTCATAGATCACAATGCACTAACAATGTGTGAGGCTCCACACGTACGAAGCAACAGGCACTTTATTCAATGTAGAAAATCTCTCGGAATTTAGTCAGACGAGGCTCTATACGGGGCTCTCCGGTATCGGATTAGAAATGATTCATCGCTGAACGCCTCTATAATAATAAGACAGTCAGTTCCGAGAAGTATTTCTACTATCGATGACCCTCTCGATTTTTACTAACAATGTAATTCTAATGCCGTCAGATCTGTCTACATTTCCAGTAATGGTAGATCTAAATATGAATTCGTGATCCGCTTGTGTGTCTATTGATAGTATTGTGAGCCGATTGGCAATGAGCTGTAGTCATGAAGGAATGACTCAATATGCGAGTGCGTGCGTGTGTGTGTGAGTGCGTTGATAGTTCGGTTCGACACACAGCTTCTAGTCAGTCTGTCAGTTCTATATAATACTAATAGCAGGCTCGCAGTTGCAGTTAGCGTATAAAGAAGTATTAGTTCAATGTGCTTGCGTCAAAAATTCAGTGGCCGAGAAGGAAGTTTCTCAAAAACTAATGACAAAATGCATGTCTAGACAGCCTAATGAATGAATCCAATATAGACCGGAATAGGCCATAATCCCATGGCTGGTGGGGTGGATGGGCATAAAAGTCTCTGCCGGTTGGACGCATATAGTGTTACGTATTCGTTGGCATATTATCTGTTAGCACCGTCTATCCACAAATGTTAAATGTCACCCGTGGGTTATCATCCACCACGTCCACTTCCCCAATAGCACCTTTTGGTAGTTTACATCCTTTATCCATTAACTGTCTTCTGAATTTCAGCATACTACATCCTCCATGGGGTTTAACTCTGGATATGCTTAATATTTTGAAAACAATTTGACTGAAAGGTTATTAACCATCACTCCAATTTCCCCCACTAGAACCTTTTGGTCGTTTAAATCCGTTATCCATTAACTGCCTTCTGAATTTCAGCATACTACATCTTCCATGGGGTTTAACTCCGAATATGCTTAATATTTTGAAAACAATTTGACTGAAAGTTGTTGTTGTACCAACAACTTTGTCAAATTTTTTTCAAAATATTCTGCCGGTCCAGTTATTGCCCATTGCCTATTGAAATTATTGTCTGGTGGCGTGCAGCAGTCGGACCAACAGTTAAACTTCCAGTCTCAAGGTGATTGAGATAAGAATCTATTTATTGACGGTTAGAGCAGGAAGCTGTTGAATATTTTGGAGTCTTTATTTTACTGGAAAATGTAGGCTCAACAGCTCCCTGTCAAATTAGTTTCAAAATATTCCAATATAATCTCGACCCGTACATCAAGTCATTTATCGTTCGTTTCTGGTTTGTGAGGTTTAGGGAGTTAATAGTTTATCATATTTCATTGTGAATGTTCTAAGAGCTGATTCTAAGCTAAACATTAAACATAAATCAGTATCGAGTCTTAGTATTTCAATACTCGAATTAGGCCAGCTTTAACCATTTAACACTCAAACTAGCCAAAAACAGATTCTGCAGGTGTCTTGAGAAATGCCTATTTGCAGACTAAGAAGACTACTTTTGACAATTTAACTCTGGAATGACTGGCTCGATAATCGAGCCGTTCATTTCAGTGGTGAATGTTTAAGTCTTCTGCTCTGAAAATGGGCATTTTCTATGATTTAAGACCAGAGTTGGTTAATTCAAATTTTAGTTAAGTCATACCAACAGTTCTTGAGAAACAGCGGTCACACAGAGACATACCCAAATACAACCACACCGGCCCACTTTTAACATTTACTCAACCCCACGAGAAGTGGGGTGGGGTGGTGGGGAATAAATTGTAGCCAACTCTGCTATATAAGTACGCACGCACGCACAAAGGTGGAGCGGTTATTGGCAATATTGGTATATTTTATTCATGATCTACTGGTATATACGAGTGTAGTGGTCAAACATTCTACTGGCTGTATTGAATGCAGGATGATCGAGGCTTTCATATATTTATTGACTTTCCGACCTCAGGTGCGCTGGTTCCTGCCCACACCCGTCACAACAATTACGTCATCCAGGTTAGGCAGTTTTACTAAATTTAGAAAAAAAAAATCACGATTCTACTCAACTCTATTGTCATGTCTCACCTAACGACGCACTAAATCAAGAATGCCCTGAAGTGGTCACCGGCACGGCATATATATCTTAACTTAACCAGTCATTGCTGCCGAAGAAAAAACGACTTCAACTTTTTCTCAAAATAATCAACATTTTATTACACAAGTTTAGCCATATAGCATTAGTTTATAAGTACGGGATTATTTTATCGCCTACAGATCACATGAATATTATGTTGAATATTTGGAAAATAATTGGCCGGGAGCTGTTACGCGTTCCATTCACGTTAGTTTCAGAATATTCATCAGATTTAATATGTATAGCTAGCTGTCTTGAGATTGAGACCCTGGGATTTCAAGGTGCAAACCCGTACACTTAAATATTTACTTTCTTTATGACATCAACATGTTTCAGTCAATTAGCTTTCAAAAAATAATCACCACATTGGGGGTTGACTAATCCGCGTTATTAGAGTAATTCAGCGTGAAAACTCTTACATACGCCTAGGCGCGGGCGACATAGACAACAGGGGAATCCCCTAACATCTGCTGATCTCGACTATCCTTTGATTGGTTGTCGGCCACGTCTCAGGACACACCCACTCCGCGATGTTTGTAAACATAACGGAACTATTTTTTCTTCACCTGCCGTGATCGATCGCCACAGATGTTTGTATCGTTCCAGTATTTTCCCTATAAACTCGATTTTGCCCGTACCCGGAAAAGGCGTGGTCAGCCAATTCTTAGATATAAGAATGTAATCAACAACAAAACTGGATGAGAGCGCACATTCCTTTCAGGGCCCAGAGATAACAATTCATTGAGACAAGGTGGACTTATTAAGGAACCAGTTTGGTGTCTTGAATCGGCAATAGTCTTACATCCATATCTATGGTGAATGTATTGTGTCAAGAGAAGGCGTGTCTTTATTTACAATGGAGGAATTAGCTATGCCCTGCCCATCTTTATATGCCCCGCACATCTTTAGCTAAGCTCCACTCACACTTCGCCGTGTTGGGATCGATCGATCCCTGAACTGTCTAACTATCAATTTCCAGAAAAATATACAGGTAATCTGTTGAATATTCTGAAACTAATTTGACAGGGTTGTTTATTAAATAGTAGACATAGGTCTACAATTTGTACAACGCCGCTTAGTCATCACTTAAGCGTTCGTGACAAACGTATCTATCATTGGTTATGACGTCATCCTATATGTCGCGTAGTTGATTATGACGTCATATGATTGATAGATAAACTCGAAAAGTCCATTGCTTTGCGTTATGCGAGCTGGCCGCTAAACACAGGTTTGGCTAATGAATGGGTATCTGAAGCCTATAATAACACATGCTGGGAGGGGATGGGGTGTTGGGATGTGTCTGCTCAGATTTTCCATCTGCCACCTTACATGTATATTGTATAAATGTGGCTAAAGTATATATATGGCCATAGTTGTGGTGGGGGTGGGTGGGGGGATGCTAACTGAAGAAGGGGTAGGATAACGGGGTGGGGAACATTTCATGCAGTGCTCTGATATATTACACAGTATCTTTTTCGAGAAAACTGTTCAGCTTCTCACATGGACATATGATAGAAACTAGTTGAATAGACGGCGTGCCATCACAAATCCCAATGTCCACCACCACTTTGACCTTTTGACCAGCCACTCCCTCCCTCCCCCACAGAGCCAACAGTACACCTTCAATGGCACAAAGGATGGAAAGTCTCACACTCCAAGCCTTCGCTATAAGTGAAACACTTGCTAACACGCTGACTTACAAAACTGGCCTTTTCTCTTAAAGGTTATCTCGCTAAAGAGTTTGGTTGAGGAAATGTTTTGTTTCTGAGGAATTCCCCCCTTTTCAGGTACTTCATTTTCTATCCTTGGTTCCATCAACACCACCAGCTTTGGCTTGAGTGCTGTAGTACAGCTTTCTCAAGATGCTTGCACCCATTTCGAGGCAGATGACAGAATCATATTCTTGTGCAACGTTTCTCTAAAGATCCATCTTACTAGATATGATGCTTTGATAGATGCTTTGAGAACACCTTTGACAAGGCAGCTCTTCTAGAATGCCAGCGTTACTACAGCGCTAGGTTTGTTACTATATGCGCCTGCATTTAATAACTGAATATGTTCGCAGGTCCTCCAAAACTCTTCACCTGAACTTAATCACAGCACTTTATCTCCTCTCAATAGTATCTGACCCGACCTGTAGGATATCTATAGTATGTGTGATTACTGTATTCTATGGCTATAGTAGTAGAAACATCCTACAGCTGCAATAAGTCTTTCCATTTTGCCCAGTGTCCTGTCCTCAGCCAAAATTCTTAGCTTCCTCAGGTCCATTCTTGATCTGAGTGTACCGAGTTCTGTTTTCTTCAGGTCACCTTGTAGCATACTTAATAGATTTATGCAATGATGTCCTCTCCTGGCTTTATATTTGCTGGCTACTAATAGGACGAATTCCAAGGCTATGTGTATTCTGGCATCCTTAACACAGGGCCAAACATGGGCCATCTTTGCCGGGTGACCTTTACGGACAGCAGCGATGTATTACACATCTTGTACAGTGCATTGTCGGAAATTATGCTGTCTGGCCATTGGTGTCCAGTGATGGTGCGGAGGTGTTTGTGTTAGCAGGCATCAAGTTTATCTAGAGCTGCCTTTGGAGCTGCCCAGCTGTTACAGTTATACAGCATCAAGGATAAGGAAGTTGTGTTGCATAAACGTAGTCTATTGTGGGAGTCATCATCTGATTGGACTTTCAGTAAACACAACCAACCAAGTTCCAAATGACAGATCCTTTTGATCACCCGTCGTCTTCTCGAGCGGTAGAATAACATTCATCCTTGATTCAATCAAGAGATGAATCATGTGCCCGTAACCGTTTAATGGTCAAGCCAGCCAATACTGGCCTCTGCTCTTGAGGAATGTCTATTTGCAGGCCAAGAGGACAATTTTTGAAAATTTACCACTGGAATACTTGGCTCGATAAAATTCCAGTGCTAAATTAAAAAAGATAGTCCTCTCTTGGCCTGCAAATGGAGATTCAATGAGCAAATATTTAGATTTGCTTGACAAAATTTGACCATTAAAGGGTTAATCTTGTTGACATCTTTGTATATGATCATTCTATAAGGTCAGATCACATGGTCTAGGGAGGCCACTGTCATGGCATCAGATGGTGTGCGCTCATTAGTGAATGTTAAGCAGTGTCGATGATGTGAATGAATCGCAGCATCTTGTCAATGTATAGCATGATCAACACCTGTTTCTAGCAGGTTGTTTAGGTGTTGTCCGAAAACAATCTGTGGAAGATCCTTGCCTAACAATTTATAGCCTACATTTAAAAGCCATACCATGCCAGCCTCACTTCTTTATTGTAAAGAACACATACACAATCCAAACTATTACTGAGGGTGTACCTCAGTATGTCTTTGACATGACATCGCTAGTCAGATGATCAGAAGTTGAGATATACAGGGACTATTGTCACTAAACAGTGGATTCTGTTATAGAAATATTTGTGCAGAAGGAAGAAGCCATCGATGAAGTTGGTGAGCTGAACGACTTTAAAGCAAACTTTTCACTGAAACATGTAACGTCGCCGATGTGTATCTATAACGACAGACAACAAAGTTGTACACACTAATATCAAAATATATTGAATAAAATGCTAATCTATGGACCTTTCTAACGGAGTGGCAGACAATGTTTTGAAACTCATGGTTCGTAGGGGTGGGGGGGGGGCCTTCCAGTCAAGTATGGTTGAAATTAGGTTATTTTTAAGAAGAATTGTCTTGGAAGATTTTTTCAAAATTTTGGAAATCCAAGATGGCTATCAGAAAGATTGACCAATAAAATCTATACATTCCGAATGCCTGCAACCCTAGGGTCCACCCAGCCAAATTTAGTTCAATTCTGTCTGACAAGATATCGCCTTAAAGAAACAGTTTGTGGTCAATTGTTGGATGATGACCACGTGTTCGAACCACCTGACTGATAATATTGCTATATATAAAGTGTTGGTGACAGGCCTAATAGTTTAGCTGCAGCAGCACTAATCATAAAACATGTACGTAATATAAACTTGGTGGCCATAGACCTGATACTGATACAGCTAAAGCCACATGCAGTCGTGTGACCAAGACTGACTGTTGCCGCTGATGGGATCCAGTCATTTCACACACATGACAATTTTGGTAAAAACCTGCTACAATCCCGAGTCATCATGTCGCCAACACAAAATAGGCTAATTAAACAGGACATTTTGTTGGCAATATATATATATATATATGAGAATCTTTTGTCAGTAGTGTTTATACTTGAATATGACAGAACATTTTGCCAACAATATATACAACTATACAAATGTCAACATATTGATTGTGGCAGACAAGACATGTATCATCATAACGTGTCAGGATAATGTGTACAAATCTGCCACTTATTCAATAATCACACTATATAGTATATATGCCCATTTGTGCCCCGTTGGTAGTGGTCAGATCATTTGCTAAAAAGAGAAATGTGATAAAGCAGGCTCTTAATATGAACTTCACTATTGACCAAATATTATTATTTACAGTACAGCTGAGAAATAACTTATCTTGTTTCTAAAACAAAATATAACTCACTGTGGAATATTTTGAACCTAACACAGAAATTACTGTATTCCAATCCAATTATATCCACTAGAACTTTCCAGTGTTCTGCTAGATTAGCAGAGCAGCACAAGTTTCTCATATGGAAAGATACGTTTTGTTAGTGCTCTGCTATTCCGCAAAACATGTTTGTAAAACACAATGTAATACGTCACATAAGCATTAAGTTATTATGTCATAAGCATATCATGTAAAAGATGCTGAGAGAAAACCCTCTGTCGAAACATTATCGTTCTGTACAGAATAGTTTTGATAGAGACTGCTCTTTAGAACAGAGCATCTTTTGAAACTATTTTCTGCACCTCTTATGGGAACATAAGGCTGTTTCTGTTTTGGAAACATATTAACTTATTTATGAGCTGTATTTTATGTACTCTAACAAGCCTGCCTTACAATGTATTTTATGTACTCTAACAAGCCTGCCGTACAACGTATTTTATGTACTCTAACAAGCCTGCCGTACAACGTATTTTATGTACTCTAACAAGCCTGCCGTACAATGTATTTTATGTACTCTAACAAGCCTGCCGTACAACGTATTTTATGTACTCTAACAAGCCTGCCGTACAATGTATTTTATGTACTCTAACAAGCCTGCCGTACAATGTATTTTATGTACTCTAACAAGCCTGCCTTACAATGTATTTTATGTACTCTAACAAGCCTGCCGTACAATGTATTTTATGTACTCTAACAAGCCTGCCTTACAATGTATTTTATGTACTCTAACAAGCCTGCCTTACAATGTATTTTATGTACTCTAACAAGCCTGCTTTACAATGTATTTTATGTACTCTAACAAGCCTGCCGTACAATGTATTTTATGTACTCTAACAAGCCTGCCTTACAATGTATTTTATGTACTCTAACAAGCCTGCCTTACAATGTATTTTATGTACTCTAACAAGCCTGCCTTACAATGTATTTTATGTACTCTAACAAGCCTGCCTTACAATGTATTTTATGTACTCTAACAAGCCTGCCTTACAATGTATTTTATGTACTCTAACAAGCCTGCCTTACAATGTATTTTATGTACTCTAACAAGCCTGCCTTACAATGTATTTTAGCTTGTCTAAGTAAGAACTAGAACATTAGTGTTACATTATATATGAGAGGACACTTGCGCCTCACATTGAACACCCGCATCCCCCCCCCATTGGATACCCGTGCTCCACATTGAACACCTGCACACCCCATTGAACACCCATGCCCATGTTAAACACCTGCATCCCATGTTGAACATGCATGCCCCACATTGAACACCTGCACACTCCATTGAACATGTGCCCAACATTGAACACCAACATCCCATGTAAAACACGCACGCCCCACGTTGAACACGCACGCACCACATTGAAACACATGTGCCTGAAATTGAACACCTGCACACCACATTGAACACCTGCACACCACATTGAACACCTGCACACCACATTGAACATCTGCACACCACATTGAACACACATTTTCTGTAATGTTGCATGAATCCTGAAATGTAGATTACATTTGATACACTTCAGACATTTAACCTAATATCCACTATTAAGCAAGGTTTGGTGGCCATAGGTAGAAAATGGTATTGGTAATACAGCCTGGACACAAATTTATAACTTTATTGAACTATGAAAGGTCGGTCACTAGAGCTGTTCGGTATTGATAATTTACGTTTGGTACCATATCGGTATTTTTGGGCCCAATTACCTCATTATCGGTACGGTATTGGTATTGCGTTGATACTACACTATACATTGATAATATCTGTCACTGTAAGACAGTACAGTATTACGATGGCTGGCTAGCCTGCTAGTGACGCAAGAATGGGTAACATTCAGCTACATTACTTTACAATCACAGTGAATCCGAAAACAACTGAGTGTCACAAAATATAAATCATTAATTGCAATTGGTGAACTAGTGTATTCATATTAATTTTTATGGCAATTATCGTTTGAGCATGTTAGATTTCTTTGACTTTATTACGAAAATCGTGATAGTTAAAAAAAAATGTTCCTTCATATGGCCAGAGAATGTCGTAAATCTCCGAATCGCGTCATCAATGCACAAAATCAGTCGCTATTAAATCCATACTAAATCCTCAGATTTCTAAGAAATATTATGGCCCGCTTCATTGTAAGACTTCTTAGAAACATAATTCAATAATTGTGGACAATTTACTGAGGGACATAATGAGACTTGCCCATGGAAAGTTGATGGAGTTTTCTTCTCTTTTGCGCAATTTGTGGCATCCATCTTGGACATTATCATATTATAATTACTACCTAATGCGGCTCTCTGATTGGCTGTTTTGTAACACACCCTCGATCCCACAAAGTTGCAAAAATATATCATAGTTGAATATCTTTGGACATTCGTAAACATTTATTTTTGCGGATTTGAGCCTAGTTGTGCCAGGATTTAATTTTAAAATAACCACATTTATTGTTTCATCATTCGATATGGGATATTTATTAGGATTTATTGTGAAAATCACAATTGTTTTCAACCGACCGGTGGTATTTCTGGCTCGTCAGAATCTGCTGCGGTTGCTCCGAATCATTTGAATCATCCTCACTCAACAAGAATAATGGGGCACTAATATTTGGACATGACAAATGCACAAAAGTTAATGTAATTATGATTTTGTGAGCTGTACTCGGTATCCTGTAATTATGGTAATGTTTTCTAATAGAAAAGCTGAATATTTTGACATTTGCACAGCATCAACGTAACAGTATCAAAATTTGGGTAATTTGAGATTTGCTCGGTATGCTATTTTGATATTGTCGTGATACCGAAACTGTAAATACGGTATAGCGAACAGCTCTATGGGTCACAGTGGCCTATATTTGATGCACAACACATCTGCATCCAAACATCAAGTCTGGTTACTTGTATATGAAACACTCTTGAAACTACAGCACGAAAACTATTTTCTGTGAGCTATGCGGAATAGGTCACGGTGACCTACTTTTGATAAGCTTTGCACACCATTACCTTAAATCAGGGCATAATTTAGAATTTGATATTTGCATAACATGTATTGCTATGCAAACTGTAAATTGTATAGCTATCGGCAAAAATGTATAGCAATCAACTCTTTCACCGATAAATTCCCTGTATCTCAATCTCAGAGTAAACAAATAGGAAAGCTGTTGAATATTTTGAAATTAATATGACTGGAAACCATTGCTGCCTTAGGCAGCAATGGCTTCCAGTCATATTAATTTCAAAATATCCAACAAAATATGGTATACATTGTAAAGAATGTACTTTTTCACGGATATGTTGTTAAAAGGGTTAATGATAGAATTTTGAAAATCAATGATGAATTGCAATCGCGTACAAATTTTGCATAGCAGATACAGCTATGCATGTTGCAGAATGTATAGCAACTGCTTAAATATGTGTAGCAAATTGAGATGCGATACCAGATAAATTATGCCCTGTAAATGCATCTATACATCAAGTTTCATTACTGTATACCAGAAATCCTTGAAACTATGACAATAATTTTCTAATATCTCGGACAGGAAGTTTCTATGATGTTCACTACTCTATGACAATTAGGTCATGCTGACCTACTTTTAAGACGTGACATACCTTTTGCCTACAATACACCCAGACACCAAGTTTCCCTACCACATAACTCTTTAAATTATTGTGCAAACAAAACATTTTGGAAGCTCCCTGTCGCTCAGATGCTCCCTGTCGCTCAGATGCAGACAAAGTAAGTAAGTACCCTACTTTTACCGGAGTACAAGTAACATTATCATAACAGAGATCTTAATTGAAATATGTTACCTACTCACCATAATGGTAACCTATATGGATTGACGCGTATGCTTCGGCAATGCGTGACACTGTGCTTTATGCAAGCATATAAGTTCTATCATTAACCCTTTTAGTGACTAATCCCTGAAAAAGTAAATTCTTTACAATGTATAGCATATTTTGTTGAATGTTTTGAGGTTAATATGACTGGAAGCCATTGCTGCCTAATAGCTTCCGGTTAAATTAATTTCAAATTATTCAACAGCTTTTCCTGTTTGTTTGCTCTGAGATTGAGATACAGGGGATTTATCCATGAAAGAGTTAATTGCTATACATTTTTTACAGATGACTGCAATTTATAATTTGCAAACATTAAATTCTAAATTATGCCTTGTGATTATGATTAGGCTCTTTTTGGATCTATGAGAACTTTAAGCAAAGATTCATTTCTGCTTAATTCTGCAAAATTTGTGATTTATAAATTCTATGTAATTGAGGAATCCAGTTTCTCAGTCAATCATATGATGTCATAATCAAGTAAGTCACTGTCATGTAGGCAATGTTACAGATTTCCATGAAGACAGGAGATATTTGAATCTTGTTTGCTGATTCCTATTGTCATTGAAACATTGGCATATAAAGACAATGAAGCAGTGACACTGACACAAGGCTTGTGTCCGGCACAATGAATTGTAGCCAAGAGCTGCTGCTGAACAAACAAACATTAACCATCTTTTCTAATCAGATTAGTCAATGTAACATCATTTCTGATATTTTTAGTAATCACCAAACCATCTTCTAAATTAGATGGAAATATGTGTATATGATGTATTAACACTGGTTAACTGTCCCTATCAAAATGCTCGTGCTCATCAAGTCAGAAAAAAATAAGTAGCGTACAAACTCGCCGCCATCATTTTTAACCATTCTATAGCTATGTAAATTTACAATAGAAATTACCCCCAACCCCATTTGACCATTTTTACTGATGTGTTGAAGCGATACATGTTTCTATAGAAAATTCTGGACTTAGATCTGCAGAAAAAAAAATGTTTGTCTTTAAACAAATTGGAAATTTGCAGATAAAAACTTGGAATGTTTATCCGGCCTATGCATATAGGCTTTATAAGTACTACAATGGAAAAGTCCTCTGTACAATTTGCACAATGGTTTATTTTGATTGCAGATTTCTCTTATCACTTGACAAACAGCAATAGATTTAAAACACTACAGTTGCGACAAAGGTAGTTTTTGTTAGACACGTTAGAAATGTAAAAAAAATATGACAGACCAACGTAGACCGACAAATCAGTTGTGAATGATAACTAAAAAGTCTGATGAAAAAAATAGATACCTGCCAATATTGTACCAGCTGACCAGCCTTGTATAAGCCGGATAGATATTAGATACATATGCTTATCAAGCGTCAATCTTATTCACAACAGAATATGACATATATGAGGTAATAACACCTTAATGGTCAACAGTATTCAATAGCCATTTGTAGGGTAAAACTAAATTACTTTTGAAAATTTACCGCTGGAATGACTGGCTCCTTTATCAAGCCCAGCATTTCAGTGGTAAAGTTTTATAAAATTGAATGCATGAGTAATTATATATAAATACAGTTCTGATTCAGGATATCAGTTAAAAAGCAGTTACTGTTGATTAATGTTGTTGTGGAAGCTGGTTAAAGAGGAAGCTTCTACTGCAACATAGCTTGTAGCATAGTTTTCTAGTTATACGTTCCAATTCACATAATAATGAGAAGTTGTTAAGTAGTAATCCAGCCCTGACTAGATTTGTACACTCGGTAATAAGTTTTACAAGATGATCTATGCTGGAAAGATATTTCCAGGAATTCTCGCCAAGGTAGTCGATGATGGTTTTCTTGAGTAGTGATAAATATTGATATTTATACTGCTGGAGTGCACCAGTGTGGTAAGAAGCATTAATAATCTTCAGAAGTCAACTGACAGAGACGGCATGTGGGGTTCACAGTGTTTTGGTTGAATTTACTTAGTGTTGCTTGTACTAGGTAGGTTCCTGTGATAAGCCTGGCTTTAATGACACTACATTTTCCATCCTTGTTGTCATTGTCTACAGTGTGCACGGATATATGGCATTTTCCAATACAAGTCTTTGCAGTTTTGAAGTGTCCTTTTGGTTTCACACGCAATCTGTTAGTCCTTGTTCCATTGGCTGTCCACGGCAGATTTTACTACTGATTTCCATTTTAACTTTGAGGGTAGATTCAGAATAAGCTCTTGGATGTTTGATAAGTTGTATCTCTCTAGCAAATTCTTAATATAAATAAACCAACTGCCTGATTTTGGAGTCTCGAATGCCATCTGTCTTACTAGTACATGGTTAAGTGGCTTCTTTTGGCATGCCAGGATGTTCCTCAAAAGTGTTAGCCGATGTATGTGTAGCTCTGCAGTGATTGGTCTAGCGCCAGGTAGGAGTACAGCACATTTCGCGGTCCTCGTTGGAAGGGCTTGTATCTTCCTACATATTGTAGATATGGGATTGTCTGGTGGGAAGTCATGACCCCGCTGGACATCTTATATGTACGAGTAAGTCCCGAGTGAAATTCATGTGTGAATACCAGGTGAGCTAATAGATTATGTCACCATGTATATTAAGATGCACGGATCAGCGGCTATGGTTAGATATGTTACCAGCACTGATCATCATCTATATTTAGATGTATTACCAGCACCTTATTATTTGGATATATATTATCAGCACTGGATGACTGGCTAGTGCGCAGGTACAGTTTCGTAGAAACTGAATCGAGTATGACTCATGATGGTTAGCACCAGGTTGGAATCAATCAAAGGGATTAGATAGGACAAACGGACTTAGTTAGTTACGTAGCGGTCTGTGTTCTCACGGAAGCGTGGGACAAGATAAGCCGAAAATAATCCGGCTATGAGGAATGGTAACTTGTGTGCCGATTAACTCTAGCAGTCTACAAGTTGTCGACTAATAGGTAATGAACATGACATGGACATCATAGCGTCCTGTAGGCATTACATGTAGGTACACAATCGAAAGTTATTATCAAAAACATTAATTGTAGAGGCGTGCTAGGACACAATCGAAAGTTATTATCAAAAACATATAAATCGTAGAGGCGTGCTAATCCACCAGCAAGCCTTGTTATCAAACAAGCATTCGTCATTCTGGGCAGGTCATTCGTCAGGAATGACCAGGTCATTCGTCAGGAATGACATGGGAAGCCAGCTGGAATTCTAAAATAAAGTTAGGGGGATGACAGATCCCATCACTCAAGAACCAGCCAAACCGCAAGTGCTAGGTAGAAACCACCCTCCCCGGGACGGAGGGTCGGAGTTTTGATTAGTCAAAGTGATGTCATAATCCAATGAGAATCAGAGCAACCTCCGGCGGTGCGAAACCAAGATGGAGGGAGAATAGAAACTGAGATAGTATATAAGGGGGACTAACTTTAATCGAGAGTTCGGTCCGCCTCGCACCTTGTGAAACGCTCTTGCTGAATGGTTTTAAGTAGGCAAGAGCTGGTTGAAGTTGGGGAAGCTTAGGAAACATTAATTGAATTTATTTATTGCTGTAATACGGAAACTGGTAATAGCATAAATTGCCAAACTTTGTAGGTTTTATTATACAGTTAAAGCTAGAAATAAAACGATCACCTTGAGTGTAATCCAAGGCAAAAGTTTGGTGTAGTTCGTTGTTACTCTGGAGAACACGGAAGACCACCGTGTCGAACCAACCACTCTGAAACGCGCAGTCCGATCAGGCCCAGGAACTTCTATAAATATCGGCAGGTCTCTGTACCTACGAGGCGAGCTAGTGTCGCGCTCCATCCTCGTCAATATAACCGGTTGTCGCAGCAGCCAAACATACAAGGTTGTACCGACGAAGGAGGAGCCCACAAATAAGTGAGTGAAGAGGATCGGGAAATCTTCAATATGTCAATAAAGAAGCTTTCTATTTGATCAAGTGTTTGTTTTTGTAGTACAAGGATCTCTAGTCCATAGAGTAGTCGAGGGATGACAAAGCTGGATGATATGGTATGCTATTTTTGTTGATATCCATTAGAGCCATGCAGACCTGTTCCAGTGAGACTATAGAGTGTGCATCTAGCACAAGATATACGCTCTTGAATATTGAGCTTCGTTTCTTGTTTTGTAGTTCGAGATAACACCAAATGAGTTGCTGTTGTAGAGACAGGTATTTCTAATTCACCAAGACATCATTTAGGCAGGTGCAGAACAGATTTTGTGCGTACTGAATTGTGCAGTATTGTAGACTGTTCTGGATGTATTAGGTATCGCTCACGAGCTGAGTAACGATATACAATATCAAGCATACATTGCAGAGTACCCATAAATGTTCCTAGTTGTGAAGATTCTAATTGCTGCAGCAGGTTGTTAATGTAAACTTTGTACAACCCAGTGGAGAGGACACCCCCTTGTCAGACTTCACTTTCGTAGTAAGATCCCTGTAGAGTAGATCAGTAATTTGCACTAAGTGTAGATTCATACCTTCGTCATACAGCTTACACTTTAGGGATGCATGATCCACCACATCAAATGCCTTCTGAGTGTCTAAGAAGGAGGTATACAGTGGGACGTGTAGATCTTTGCTTTCTGTAGTAGTTTCTGAGTATTAAACTGGCCATATGTGGCTAACGTCCTCTAGTAAATCCAAACTCCAGAGATGATTTATTGCGTGGTAATGACTCTTCAATTTTGCCAAGGACGACATGCTCAAATTTTCCCCAGTAGAGATGCTACAGTGATTCCTCTGTAATTACGTGTACTCAGATTTGAGGGGTCCTTTACTTTTTTATGTACTGGGTTAATAATTCCCCGTTTGAAGATGTCTGGGATCTGTTTCGACTCAAAGATGTAGTTGAACAACTTGGCCAGTAATGGTATAATTGACTGTCCTGCATGAATAAAGTGCTCTGCATTGAGGCAAAGTTCATCTGCGGATTTGCCAGTGTGGAGCTTTGAAATTGCTTCATAGATTTCGGTAGGTGTTACCGCAGGAAGTCTTTCTTGATTCTGGGTATATGTACATTGGATCAAATGAAGGTCAATCTTAACTTGTGCATGGTAATCATTATCAAAGTTTACATGTTGGGAAGGTTTTGCTAGGTCTTCATAGAAGGCTGCAAGTCCATTCCGTTGCTTTACCATATCTGTGGTGGGAACTCCATTGACAACTAACGAGTCAGTATCACTACGCCTTGTCTTTGTTCGATGGATAAGCCTGTAGAAATTTGCAGAACCATACTCGACCATCACTCACTGATTTTCGCTTTATCGCGGCTTCAGTACGCTGCTGGGAGTGGAGCTGTCGCTTCAATATTTTACACTGCACAGAAGTAGGATGATCTGGTCCGGGTTTACCTGCCTCTATCCAGTTTTTGTGTAAGTTCTTAACCTGGGTGAATCAAAAAAAGCATCCGCTTTTGTTTCTACGAGAATTCTTAATACTTATCAGATGTACCATTATGATAATGTCTATTATCTAGTCTAGCTCAAAATAAACAATTAAAAACTCCGCACTCTCCTGGTCCTGCCCATACTGTGTCCGGGAATTACCATAGCCGCAGGTACAGAGTCAATTCCCAATCACAGTCAGATTAGTCTTATGTTTGCCTTGACAAACAGCGAAAGCAGCTCAGCCTCACCTCAGCGGGGCGGCTGAGGGAGGGCCATAGTACATCTGGTAAGTATTCAGAATTCTCGTAGAAACAAAAGCGGATGCTTTTTTGATTCTACTTCGAATAATACTTACCAGATCTCGAACCAGCACTCATCTACCATCCGACAGAGACGGTTGTGAAGAGACTAGACCTCTGGCCTACGTGTGGGTTCCGCTATCTGACTCATAGAGTGCTAAACTTCCATGGTCTAGACCACGCTCCCCCACCCCCCCATTTGTCCGCACAAATTCCAGAGGGCTGTCAAAACGGGGAGCAACACCCACCAGACCTGTGTCAGCCCCAAGTCTCAGCTAGAGCAGTCCAGTAGAGTGCAAAGAAGCTACTACAACTTCTAATTTTGAAAAACACTATATCGAATAGGCTTTCAAATTGGAATGAGTCTAATGTCTGTTGAGAGAATAAGATACTCTTGGCCAGACTATTTACTTATTCAGTCTGGTAAATCGACTGTAAGTAAACTAATATTAGTCACTTAATCAATGCAAACACTCACCATTTTGAGTGCTTGGTCTTTTCTTGTTCATCGCAGGAGCTCGGCCCAATCCACGGTCATCCTCGGATCATGTGCATAGCCATTGTTCAGTGCATGTGGAAGAACCTTGTGATATGTGCAAAATAGTGGTCGGATGTGGCTTTAGTTAAGATTCAATAAATTGGCGACGGCTACCGGATTAAGTGCGCTGGAGATATCGCGAAGGTAGAAATCAGTGAATGACGACTCGGCATGCCATTGTGCTACAGACATCAACTCTTCTAATGAGACACCCTTATAAAGGGCCGATGATGCTGCTAGTGCGCGGACCTGGTGGGTGTTCGCACGATCAATCTGCTTTCCTGTAGCGATTTTGTGCGACATCTGAATAGCATCGACTATCCAACGAGAAATAGTATCTTTCGAGGCGCGCAAATGAGGAGCTTTGAGACATAACCACAGAGATTTTGGGTCATCTCTCCACTCCTCAGTACATTTCTTATACATTTTCAGACATCTGACAGGACACCAAGCAGAAGAGTTTGGGTCATGTCTAATTAAACTTGGCAAATTGATCGGCTGTCCTGGATATTTAAGTGACCGATTCTTTGCCAGGAAACAAAGATGTGGAAGTAGTCTTAAACCTTCACCCTAGATGACAAAACGGTCTTGTTCGGCAGAAAGCGCATGTATTTCGCTTCTCCTTCTCGCCGACGCTGCTGCAACCAAGAATACTGACTTAATAGTTAACAGTTTAATATCTATAGATCTAATTGTTTCAAAGGAAGCATGTCCTATAACCAGTAGAACAAGAGATAGATTCCATGCTGGGATAGGAATTGGCTGTCTGGGTCACAAATTGCTCATTCCTTTAATAACTTCATCTAAAGTGTCATTCTCCACTTCAATGGCCAGACTGGGAACGACTGAAGCTAATGCAGACTTATATGCTGCTAGGGTTGAAGGTACAAGTTTGTCAACTTTGTATAAATGACAGATAAAATCTGCTACGTGTTCAACAGATGCAGAAAAGGGATTGATATCTCTTCCCTTACACCACTCTGCAAATTTGTTGATTCTATAATTACATGTTCTTGTGGTTGACTCTCTTCTGGCTGAAGCGCCAAACTTCGCTGCTTGCTCAGAAAAACCGCCCTTAATTGCACGGTGCTTGATAACATCCATGCAGTCAATTTGAACATTTCCGGTCTGTTGTGGAGATACAGACCCGGGTTCTGAGAGATTAGATCTCTTCTGTCTGGAAGAGGGATTGGATTGCAGACCACAAGCTCCAGCAGATCCTTAAACCATGATCGGTCTGGCCAATGAGGGGCAATCAGAAGTACTTGGCACACACCCTCTCTTATCTTTGCCAGAACTTTTGGGATGAGAACCGTTGGAGGATACGCATACGCGTACATTCCCTTACAACTTATCGCCAGTGCATCTACTGCTAAGGCTAGTGGGTCCGGGATCGGTGACACGTATGTGACCATCTTTGCATTTTGTTTCATCGCAAATAGATCCACATTTGGCATGCCCCAATATTTGAATAGAATCTCCGCTACCGATTGGTTGAGCTGCCATTCCGTCGGACGACAAACCGTCCTTCGACTGAGAGCATCCACTAGGATGTTCAATCTTCCTGGAATGTGTGCTGCCAGAAGAATAATATTCCTCTCTTGGCACCACAGCAGAAGGTCCCAAATCATAATACACAACTCTGGTGATCTTGTCCCGCCCGGACGGTTCAAATAAGACACCACTGTTGAGTTGTCTGTCCTGACTAGGACAATCTTGTCTCAGATTAAGCTCTCGAAATTTCAAAGTGCCAATGTCACCGTTAATAATTCGAGAACATTGATATGTTTCTGCGCATTGGTCCGATCCCATTCCCGACACTGACTGATCGTCCAATACTGCTCGTCCCAACCCGTCGTCGACGCATCTGTGAAGATGGACATCTGCGGTTGAGGAGGTTGTAGATGAACACCTCGCAGGAGATTCTGTTCTGATAACCACCACTGAAGGTGGAATATCAATGGTTCTTTTACTGGAATTCTCAGAGATAACGGATCCGTTTTCTGAGACCAGAATGACATTAGATACATCTGAATCGGCCTGCGCCTGAGTGCCGCATAAAGAACCACTTTCTCTAGAGATATTAGTAAACCCAGTATCCTGAGAAATTGGTGCGCCATCAGAAAGGCTCCTAGAGAAACTGACTCCAGTACCGCAATCAAACTATTGACTCTGCTCTCCGCCGGAAAAGCTACGCCGTCTCCGAGATTGAAAAAAATTCCCAGATAAACAAACTCCTGGGATGGATTCAATTCTGATTTCTCTAGATTCACAATCCATCCTAGATCCGTTACTAAGGCTAGGACTACCTGAAGATTGTTGCACAGAGTGACTGGATTCCCCGCCTTCAGCAGCCAGTCGTCTATGTAAGTGTGAACAGCTATGTTTCTCCTGCGAAGATAAGAAGTCATGGCGAGAACCACTTTGGTGAAGACCCTCAGAGCTGTGGTCAGACCGAACGGAAGCGCATTGAATTCCCAGACATTGTCTTGAAATGCAAAGCAAAGGTATTTCTGAAAAGGAATTGACATTGGAATATGAAAATATGCATCCTTCAGATCTATCGATACTGCCCACATGCCCTTTCTCAGCCCCGTCATCACCGCTGCTACAGTCTCCATCTGAAACTTTGGAGAAAGAATAAATTTGTTCAACGGTTTGAGATTGAGAATTGGTCTCCAACCTCTGGTACGTTTCGGAACGAGGAACATCATCGAATAGAAGCCTAGGGACGACTGATTGCGGACTAGATGAATCGCGTTCTTCTGCTGAAGATCTTTGATTTCTGAGCAAATGGCATCTAGACAATCGGATTCCCTTGGAACGGGAGTCCAAACTGGAGTCGATGTTAACGGAACTAACGATTGACGGATGAGCCAGTCTGGTTCGTAGCCGTTTCTTAACCACTGACCGACCAAACAATCTTGCATGACCTGTTCCCACTGGTTTGAGAACAGCTGAAGTCTGCCTCCGATGGTAGGAATCTGCACACAGCTGGTGGTCGATATTGCATGATAAGACGCTAATTCGCTTAGGTGAAGATTCTCGACTCCCTTCATTCCTGACGTCACCGGAACGGATCCCGCCGGAAACCTGTCAGGACCGTCCTCCACGGCCGCCCCGCGGTTTCTTGTAATATGACGGTCCGGGACCGCCGCCACGGCTATCCTTACGATAACCGCTGCCACCCTTCCTGTCCTCCTCATACGGCCTCTTATTAGAGGGCTTGTATGAGGATGAACGGCCAGGTCCCTGTGATCCGGATGCCCGATGGGCATCATGGCCAGACGGACGGAAGGGCGATCTCTGGCGCTGCCTCTGTTGCTCTTGCCGATGCTGCGTATAGGACTGCTGCGGCTGAGTCCTCTTCGTCGACTTCCATGACTTGCCGACTACTTCCTGCTCTGCGACCATTGAAGTGACCTTGGATAAGGCTTGTCGTGCCGAGCCGCCGAACAAGCCTGGACCAATGAAAGGTGCAGAAGATAATGCAGCCCTCATCTCAGGTCCTGGTTCTACACAATTGAGAACCATTCTCCTCCGCTCTGCCAATGATCTGGTGATCACCCTGGCCAGGCAATCTTGGGATAAGCGCATGGTGTCCCGGACAACCCCGGGAGCAGCCTCTGGCACTTCCCCACCGTCCGCCACGCAGGTCAGCATTCCCTGCAGGATGGTACAGCCGTGCGAAGTGCAGCCATAGCTGCCCTGGTCGCATCCTCAATGAGTGTTAACTCATTAAAAGGAGCCTTATTAGCCTGGGAAACTAAGGGACGAAAACGACCCTTCGATTTACCAGCCAACGGCCTATTCAATGCCCCTCTCTCCCCGATGGAAAGCCGTGGAACCCGGGCATATTGATGATAGGCCTGCTCTGGAAAGCGGACCCTACTCCTTATCTCCTTTGGGGCCTTGGGCAATGAATAGTCTGGCTGAACCAGACGATACGCCGCAACTTCCAACATGGCAGAAGTCTGCGTGTCCAAGGGGAGCGTAGGCATGGCCGAAGAGCCACTTGACAGAGCGCTACGCGCTCGCTGTGACATCCGCTCCTTCGCCAGATCGCGCTGAGATCCTTGATCCGATGCCAACCCGAGACGGTCGGCCATCCAGCCAAGGACATGCACCCATTCAGCTTCGGTGCAGAATGAGGATTCGTCCATCAATGGACTACCATTCTCATCTTCCTTCTCACCCTTAGATGAGAAGGCCACCGACAAACATGCTGAGAACCATGGACCTCACTCCTTCCAACATTAAGTGAGTCCATAGCCCAACCGGACACGGATTCACCGCAGTCCATCGACTCCAGCACGGGAGCCGGGACAACAGCTGCTTCTACCCCGCAGACAACGGAACTCCGAGAGGAGCCGCACCTACCGCCACCGGAATGCCGCCGGGAACCGAAAAACAGGGCTCCACCGACAACGCGGGTTGAGTGAAGTCCGGGTGAAATATGCCTGACGGAACGTCGACATCACCACCCGGCTGGCAGACCCGTACAAAACCGGAGGGAGACCCTTGGGACGTACTCGGTTCTACCCCTACTGAAAGATCTGGCATGGCGGAATCTTCCACAAGCAGATCTTCCTCCTCCGCCGCCGGCTCTTGAGCCAAGACCGAAGGAAGGACAGGTGCTTGTCCCTCCACAGAACTGGCCGGACCACCGATAGGTTGCCCTGCACCAGCCTGCATCGCCGGGACCGTGGACTGGAAGGACTCAAACATCACCTTGAACTGGGCCGCCCATACACCCAATGCTGAGTCCATACGCTCGTTCAGACACTCTTCAAGACCTTTTACTGATGCCTGATCCAGCTTGCCCGCCTTATCCCTCGCGATCCTCTCTAAACGCGCACGACGATCACGATCGAATTCCGCCACCAACTCCGACGACCACTTCGCACACACATCACAAGGACTTCCAACCTTGCACTCCGCGCAAGCCACACAGGGATGACCGGAGTACATGCGCTTCATGAACCGATTACACCTCTGCCACAGTGTGTCCTGGTTCTTGGCTTTCTGCGAACACAGAGTAAGAATTAAAACGCTGCACATGACATACGATGACGAGCAACACGCACAATTGACGTGATTGTAACTTAGAATTACTTAGTAACATTAACTTTCTCTTAAATTAATGATATTCAAGTCTTTAGGCAGGAAATATTTGAAACCTTTTTGAGTGAAAATTTATAACCACGACTTGGTAATTAACTAATGTTAACATAGCCAAGAAATAAACACTGATCGCTACAAACACCCTCGTAATTGAAGCGAGAGCTAAAGATCGGCATAAAATAGAGTGCATAGACACGCCAAGCCAAAACAAAACGTTAATCATGGGCGCCGCCATCTTGGCTAAGGGCGCATCCATCTTGGAAGGAATCAAGTCGCAAGAGAAATTAACCGAGTACCCGGATAAGATTAAACAATTAACGAGTACCGGAGCGACTCCAACAATGGCTACCATTCTAGAATAATGTGCCAATTTAAGGAAATTTTAATCAGTCATTACGGCACAAATGTAAAAATTCTAGATTGATACAACCTGCCCCTGCGATGACTTTCCCTTTCCTTCCATGAAGCCAGCGATGATTCACGAATAACACGCTTAAATCTGCTAAAAATTGCACAATTTAGAGCTCAGAAAAACATGCGACTTTCAGTCAGCAAAATAGACGAATCTAACTGTGATTGGGAATTGACTCGGTACCTGGGCTATGGTAATTCCCAGACACAGTATGGGCAGGACCAGGAGAGTGCGGAGTTTTTAATTGTTTATTTTGAGCTAGACTAGATAATAGACATTATCACAATAGTACATCTGGTAAGTATTATTCGAAGTAGAATATGTCCCTTACTATTGGAGATGCTTTCCATTTCTGGCCACGCAGTACCAATTGTCTGGATGGGACTGTAGTGCTGGCTACACACTTGAGAGCATTTTGAATATTGTCTACAAACGTGTCAAGATTACAGTTTTCCCTACATGCAAGTATGCCACTCGGAACTCTTGCTAGTTGACTGGTACTGCTAGTTGGAAATGGGTAATCCATTTTGCACACAATGATGCATGACATTGTATAATTATAAAACAATAGTAAACAAAATGAAGCAGTATATATTCTGTTTATTAAAACATACATTGAACTTGTACATAGATCTAGTTATATACATGTATCACTTACTACTTGTGTTTCTGTCGTTTTAACAAGGAATTCCTTAATGCTATCTGTTTGTCTCTAAATGAACGCTTAGTTTTTCCTTGACGAACTTTGTGTTTGATCATCATAAAGTTTTTCCCCTTATTCTTCTGCTTGTTGCTTGTACTGGCATTAGGGTTCATCTTCTCACGACCATGCGTAAACTTGCCACGCCCTTCTCGTCCTTTCTGGAAATGAAAAAAGACAAGACATTGAAAGCAGTACAAATACCCTCTGTTCTCACTTTACTGAAATGATGCCCAATGAGTAATCTTATCTTATCTCATCCAGGTTTTCACCAGATATTGTTTTTCTAAAACACTAACGCGAAATATTGGTCAAAATTCATGCTTTAACACACAAGCTAGCCAAAAACTATTTCCGCAGTGGCCTTCAAAAAATTCCACTTGCAGACTAAGAGAAGACTATTTCCAAAAATTTACCACTGGAATGACTGGCTCGGTTATTTTTTTGGTCAGGTCGTCTGTCCTTCCGTCCATCTTGCTGACCATGTGTGCTTCTGTGCATGAAAATTCTAGATTTTTTCAATAGCTTACATGTAGCATTACTGCCCGACAATTAGAACTATCGACATTCAGGCAAATCATATTCCAGTTTTATAGCCTTATGGCATCTGTGTGCGCTTAATTACAAGGGGAGATGTAGAGAAATCTGTCATATTGGATTATGGTAACATAGACTAGCATACCAGAACTGTCTCCAGGCGTGTCTCTTTATCATGTCTTCTCTTCTTGTGAATATTTTCAATGTCTTCTAGTCGTAAAATTTCACCTCTGAAAAACAAACAAGCAGCGAGACACTTTATAAAGAATGATAAACAAGTGCCTGTTAGCAATGAACACCTGATTTAGGGGTCACATGATAGCCGGCTTCTGCAGTGGTCTTGAGAAATGTGCATTTGCAGAGCATGAACATTTTTTGAAAACTTCCCACTGGAATGACTGGCTCGATAACTGAGCCAGTCATTCCAGTGCTAAATTTTCAAAATTAGTCACCTCCTGTGCCGAAAATAGACATTTTCCATGAGAAAATTACAATTTTCTTAACAAATTTGATGATTAAAGTGTAAATATGAGAAGTGCTAAGATCACCCGGAGATCATCTGTCTTAAGGAATGACAAACATGCGACACCAAAATCAGTTTACAATCCAGCTCAGAAATAACGTAACATGGTTACAAAGAAAACAAGAGCAATCAGAGAATGCAGACCCTCACCCTCCTGTTTTTGTCACATCGCAAAAGGTTTCCAGATTTTTTCAGATTTTCTGAATTTTTCCAAAGTTGTGGATGGTTACAAACTTTCTTGTGTTAAATCTGCATATTAACACCAGAATGCTTGAAAATAAAATTGTTAAAATTATATTCTTTTAGACGCTTAAATTATGTATCTATATGTAGTCAAACGAAATAAATCTTAACATATGATGATTTCATTCCATATAAATTAATAACATTTTTTAAGTTGCGAAATTGAAATAGAGGCTCGTGCCTCTATTTCAATTTCGCAACTTAAAAAATTATATTAATTTATATGGAATTAAATCATCATATGTTAAGATTTATTCCGTTTCATTACATATAGGCTCACAGTTTAAGCCTCTAAAAGTATATAATTTAAACAATTTTATTTTCAGTAATTTTGCTGTGAATATGCACCTTTAATATTTGAGCAAAATCAAACCACCAACATCTCCGGACATGCGCGCGCGCACACACACACATACGCACAGACAGACTGACCAACTCTTACGGGGACAGGGTAATAAAATATACACCTCAAAATTAAGTTCAAAGTATTCAAGTTAGAGTACATTTGATTTTGTTTCGCAAGCATGTTGGCTTGAATTCAAGAAGACCGTTTAAACCTCAGTTTAGCATAAACCTGGAAACAAATCACTACGTAAAACGGGTAAATAAGAGATTTATTACCAGATTTAACCTTAAACTGAGTCCGTATTCAGATTGTGAGTTTAACCCTTTAATAGTCATACCGACCAAATCTGGCCTCTACTGCGGTCCTGTGGAATGTCCATTTACAGGTCAAGAGAATACAATTTTTGAAAATTTACCACTGGAATGACTGGCTCGATAACCGAGCCAGTGATAAATTTTCAAAAATTGTATTCTCTTGGCCTGTAAATAGACATTTATTAAGAAGATATTTACATTTTTTGGACCAAATTTAAGCATTAAAGGGTTAAAGCAAGTAACATCTAGAATAGAGTTAAACCAGGGTTACCTCCTCTTACTTTCATCCGCATTCATCCGTTGTGAGATCATGTATTATATGAATCCTGTCATATACATTTCAAACTATAGATAACGAGCATGCATTAGGATTGATCTATTAATGCATTGGCCAATGGAGGTATTAATATAACTGTGACCAATGTTGACGAATAACATGTTGAAAATCGATAAACGATGCCACAATAACTAGATCTTGAATCTCATTAGGCATATGAATGGGTGAACTCTCTCCTGAACTAGCTCAGTGGCGGTCGTGGCTTGCCAAATATAAAAGTGTCAGTTTACACAGGAGAATAGGAGTTTATTAAACCACCCTGTTACTGGTTAAATTTTTCGCAATAATTGTTGCATGGTCTATGTTGTAAACTACCTACCAGCAATCAGTTTAATTTGTTACCTAGTTTATTAACTGGTTTGTTACATGGTTTTAAATTTTGACCATCCCGTAAAATTGTGATTGCTTTCACAAAATCAATTTAAATGTATAACGCTTTCCAATGATTATATGCATCTTTGTTGAAATTTTTCTTCTTTTTGGCCAAGTATTTTAAGTCGGTCTAAATACAGGTTTAAACCTAGTTAACTCTTTACACCAGGTCTAACTAAACGACTATTGAATTCCACCCTTGAAGTTATTTCCGAGTTGTACTGCAGTTTATAGTATATGACAAAGCCAGATCCCGCCTGAAACACTTCCACGCACACACTTAATGTATAAAGGGAAGCGTGGAAGAATTGATAATTTGATAGGAATTCATAAAAGCTAATTTTGAGACCCCTACCGTTCAGGTTCTGGCTTGTCCTCCTCAGCTTTTCGCTTCTTGCTTCGAGCTTTGGAGCCTGTGAGGAGAGCTTTGGCGACCTGCTTGGCTTGTATTAATTGGAATTCTTCCTGAGTTAGAATACGACTGGATGTTATTTCCTGTGCTTTGCGTATCTGTTCCTCGGGAGACAAGGATTCGACTGTAGTGTCCGCATCCACTGCCTGGTATATAAAGTATAGGAATAGCTCTGAAACAACGGCTGTTATCTGGCCATTCTTTATGGTGGAACGCCACAAAGCTGATTTCTATGCAGCTAACACTGCTGATAAGCAGTGCTGTAACCTAAGACTAAGAGAGGAATGCATCAGGGCATGCTAAAAATTCAAATAAAGTGCCCTCATTGAACTAGGTCATAGAATAAATCGGCACACATACTTGCATTATTATAAAATATTATATGACGATGCTATTTATCAAGATTCAAAGTGACCATCATTCCAAAATTGTATTTGTATTACACAATGATCAGGGGTCTAAATGTTTGCCCGTCTACCTGCCATCGACAGGTGGATTTTGCTGGTGACGGTCATAAAAAAATTCTACCTGTCCCATGTGACAGGTAAAGGGTTGCCTGAATAAATATGCACAAAATTTTACTTTTTCTATGAAATAAATATCAGTTGTTGGAACCTTTTCACAGTTCATGAAACCCTGTTATCTCAATTTCAGATAAACCGGCAATGTCTGGAGATTTGGTGAATATTTTGAGAATAATTTGCCTGGAAGCCACTGCTACCTGAGGCAGCAATGGCTTCCAGTCAAATCATTCTCAAAATATTCAACAGCTTCACCAAGCTCCTACCTTGAAACTGAAATAGCAGTTCATCTGTAGCCTGGACACCAATGTTGTTGAACAGGAAGGACTCTCAACGTGACACGTAAAATTAAATTCTACCTGTCACTTGGTACAGTTGAATATTTTTAAACATTTCGACCCCTGTTGATATGAAATAAGGATCACCAAACCATGGATTTATAAATTTTCAAAGCACTGATATTTTTTCTAAGCATGAAAGATTGGCACGCTAATGAATGCAAGTGACAGTTGAGATACACTTGCCCTCAGTGGTTTTCAATTGCATTTGCATCAGGGCACTCACTAAGTTACAGCGCTGATACGTCTGCGTGATATGTGCATGTCATATTGAAAACAACTATCATAGTATGGTACGTTAATAACACACATTTATAAGACTTGATCTGCGGCTTGACCGTGGCAACCCGAAACAATCTCATTGCCTTTTAGCCATAACAAATATCTTAAATAACAAGATACTAAGCATGTGACAATCAGATATACTGTGCGATTATGCCCATTTGATTCAGAGAAGCGTAACATGCATAATGCTATGCATATACATCAGTAACAACATGCTTAGACTTAGTAATTGAAACAAGGAGTTAATTTCAATGATTAACATAGTTGTTACATTTTATCACCAGGTGGCAGGCAGGTCTTATCACATCTCATAACGCTGCATATTCCAATGTTACTCTGATGGCAAAAAAAAAATCTGCACTTTTATTCATGTATTCACACAATTTGACAGTAAAACGGAAAAAGAAAATTATTTCGCAACATATTCTCAGCGAAACTGTGTGGCATAAATGAACATAAAGGAGCACAAATTTGCATATTACATATTTCATTCATAGCTACACTTTTTTTGGTGATTTCCCAAAGGAAGATTACTCCATTAGCATAATTATATAATAGCCGCTACATAATTGCATCCTCTATTTCCATAAAAATGCCAGCTGATGCCCCAACAACTTCGGGCCAGGCTAATAGAATGATCCATTTCTAGCTATACACACCCCCACCCTTTCTAGATAAGCTCAACCTATACTTTACATGTATTGGGATCAATTTATATACTTTGAATCCAGAATTTTCAGAATCTGAATTTCAAGACAATTGTACAGGTAATCTGTTGCATATTTTGAAACTAATTTGACTGGGTGCTGTTGCTGCCATACCAGTCAAATTAGTTTCAAAATATTTAACAGAATGTTTATTAAATAGTAAATCCATTAAAGACATACAATTCATACATGTGACAGACTATTCCACCTTCATGACGGAGTATTTGCTGTCAATTATGATTATGCCATCAGCCCACATGTGATGTAATTCACCTTTCCAGTATCCATCCATCATCTGATCTCGTATGACGTCATGATCAGCTCAGCGAGTGTATGATGATGTCACAATCATTACGTCACAAAGGGTTCCATATAGACTGTCATCAAATCTCAAGCAGTCCGACATTTTGTATGAATTGTATGTCTTTGTAATTCTTTGCTATTTAATAAACATGCAGTTGAATAGCAGGCAGCAACAGCACCCAGTCAAATTAGTTTCAAAATATTTAACAGCTTACCTGTGTAGTTTTTTGGAAATTGATAGGCAGGGTGTTCAGAGATCGATCGACCCCAACACGAACGAGGTGTGGGTGGAGCGTAACTAAATATGGACGGGGCATAGGGTCATTCCATGTCAAGACAACCAATGGGTGTTGCATGACCAATTCAGATTTCCAAGATTCTTTGTGTAGTGGTACAGTAGTGTTTTAGGAAATCCTGCACAATTTCCCTACCAAAATTCCAATATTTTTGGAGATATGGACGCTAGAACAGCAAGGGGGTCCACCACATGTGACGCAATTGTCATTTTGTAGCATTTTCAAGGCTCTGCAAATTCTTAACCTGACATCCAATGCCAATAAAACTTTCAGTGCTTGGTCACATGTAGGTACCCTCTTGAAATATGCAGGGCAATAATTTTTGTGCTCGTATTGGTAACCTAGGTAACATTAAAAATTCAGTGCCCTGTAGGTGGGGCTTAGAATACACCTTCCGTATCCTCTGCGTGTCGTAAGAGGCGACTAAAGGAGGTAAGGGTGAGGTAACCCTGACAGAAACCTCGAGTGCTGAAGACGAAGGTTCCAGGCCGCACGGCGCACTCTAATAAACCATGGATCCACGCACTTAATGCTTATGATCATGTCGATAGTCACTTACAGGACTGGCGGTATGATCAGCGAACGAAAAGAAGAATTAGAAATTAAAATTTATTCAAAGTGACAAATTTTCAGACCCACGTGATTACAATTATGTTAAAACTATTAGAGTTAAACTTAATACTTGATGGGTCAATTACATATGTATTTGTTAGGGTATACATAAAAGAAAAAATATGTGGTTCTTAACATTTTTGAAATATAGGCCCTTGAAAGCCTTATCAGGATGACCATGTGGAATAGGTGGAAGAAGCTTGTGCTTTACAGACAATAGAGCATTAGGTGTGTTCTACAACATATCCAAAATTCTATTTTCTTCCATTCTTCCTTCCATCAAATTTTCGAGAACAAAATGGGGTATTTTTGCCATTTGTGAGTAAATTTTTACGATATACCATGTTCATTATGCATATCAGTTAATTTCTCCTGTCTGAAAGTGTCAGTCACAGAAATGTGAACAAATAACATTGTTATCCCGGCATTAAAAAAAAAATGTCATGGATATTATTTTCTCCTCCGCCTGTCTGTCCATCCGTCCATCTGTCACGCTATCTCCTCCCAAACCGATGAGTGGAATTCAACAAAATTTGGTATGTGGTTTACCCATACATGGTTGTGCTCTGCGACGCAGCATCTATCTTTGGTGCCATATCATAGGGGTCAAGGGAGCGGGGTCAAAAGGTCAAATATCCTAAAAACTGTCAGTCACTCAATTATCTTAGAAACGGTTGGATGGAATTCACCTGAATGTGTTAAATGCGAGTTACAGATATGATTACGGACTGCGAGATGACATTTATGTTTGACACCGGCCCCATGTCATGTCAAAAGGGCAAAACCTGGAAATGTGGGGATTTGTGATGGGTTACAAAACATAACATAAAGTAGACTTTTCACATAGTGTAATATTTCTATTTTTTATTTTCAGATGACATTATGATTCACAGACCAACATGGTAAAATCTGAGAACAGAACTTTTATTTTCAAGGTGCTTTATATTCTCTACCATAACACACTGTACCAATAGTGAACTAAGTGAAGATGTCAGGGTTATCTCCCTGTTCTGTGGGTACAGTACAGATCAGTTAGCTTTACTGTTTGACGAAACAAAAATGCCTCTTTTTAGCGTCAAAAGCTTGTAGCATTTACAGGCAGGTGTGGCCAAACACCAAACGTATTTAATTTATTTTATAGGCGCGTCTAATTGAAAGTCAAACCCGTCCTACAACATGTTAAACGCATTATGGAATACTTTAAACCCTTCACGAAAAAGGTCAAAGGTCCATTCAAATGTATTCAGTAACGCGACAAGATTCTTACTATGCGTCATTAAACAAAGTGGAATCGGTCTACGGTCTGTCGAGGACCCGTACATGTAGATCTAAATTGCAATTTGAGCCGTATATGCGTACATGCATCACATTTAGTTATTTTTTTCGTGGCCGTAAATGATAATTGCCGAAATGTTATATCATCGTAATCGTACTTTTGTTTAAAATGGATGTGTGTGAACTCCACACCTGGGTATTCTTTACTGTGTATGAAGCCAGTGTGATGTGTATATTTTAATAAATTTTCAATCCACAATTTCTCTTGAAATCTGGATGAATATACCAAAATATTCTCTGAAATGGGATTATTACAATATAGTCTAATTTGAGCCGATGTAAAAGGCATAACTTTTTAGAACAATATATACATCAGTTGCGGCTAATGTTGTAACGTCTTATAACGGAAACGGAAGCGATTTACACAATCTGCAAACCTGACATTTGGTTGTTTTCGAATTCGCTATTTCATACATAATATGTAACCGAAAATCTCCGCTTTTACATAGACATGCGCATGCGTACGTAATTGTTTTACCGGTGCCTGATATCCGAGTACGTAAGCTCATTACCCGTTTTCGGCAACAGGTATCACCGGATCACACGAATCTGATTGGTCGAGAATACATGCATATTTACTGAGATTTAGCAATGATGGCGTAAACTGTTTAGAAAGTAACATACTTTTGCGTGTTTAATACATCAATCTATGCACAGACTAGAGTAGACAGATAACGCAGAATAATGAGTGTGATGCCTATATATTTGACCTCTTCGGCATCTTAACTCGGCCGTATCACTGACAGTGCTTGAAGTTAGTTTTCTCGAAAATTGTAAACAAAGACGCGCATCGATGATCGAGTTTATCAGATTATTTATCTTCAACATTGTTTTTTATCTTCAACATTGTTTTTTCGTGACGAGAGGTAAAATATAGGTAAACGATATATATATATATATATATATATATATATATATATATATATATATATATATATATATATACACGACATTCTATAACTTTCTACTTAGCAGTGACATCACATTTACTAAAACAAGAATGATAATGCAGATTACTGGGCCAATATTGGCCTAGTAACCTGCATTATCAGGGAAGTGGGCCCCAAATCAAAACCAATGAATTATCACATTTTACCCATTTGACCTGAAATCCCACAATTCCACTTTTAGTTATTATATAAGTATGATGTTGAATATTTTGAAAGCAATTTGACTGGAAGCTGGCTTTCAGTCAAATTAGTTTCAAAATATTCAACAAAATTTTGACACAATCGTAACAAATTTATTATTTTCTCTTGTCGGTTGAAAGGGTTAATTCAATAGTAGAAATACTCCATTGTTGGGGGAGATATTCCCACCCTGTATTATATAATGTGTTTGATTTCTGCGCTAAAGTCTGAGGGTGGTGTATGACCATAACACCCGCTGTCGGTCATAGGGCCTAACAGTACATGTATATAGTATATTATTGACTATATATTGTGCCATATACTTTTAACCAAATATCACTCATGGTGGTGTTGTAAACGTGGAATCAGACACTGATCGTAATGTTGAGACAGCTAATGTGTTGGACAGTGAATCTTGTGATGATGACATGTTTGACGATGACGAAGCCACCATTACTGGAAAGACTTGAAGATCAACTTGAAGCTAGTACAGTACAGAGTGAGTGAACTGCTCCAGTCAATGACAGAGTTTGCCTTTAAGTTTGGGCTATTTTGGTGCATTGAGCATGATCATTTGTGCCGTTTGCATTTAATTAACTGTTAAAGTTTGTTCTATTCAATAATTAGCTCTAACTATCATGATTAGATATAACAATAACACACCCAGAATTAGTAGATAGTCGCTGTTATAAGAATTGTACATTTTAGCAATTGACCCTTTAACACACTCCAGCTGGTTAAAACATGTTCTGTAGTGGCCTTGAGAAATGTCCATATGCAGAACAAGAATTATTTTTTTGTAAAATGACCACTGGAATGAGTGTCTCCATACCCGAGCCACTGGTAAATTTTCACAAATTTATTTCCTTTACTCTGAAAATGGATATTTTCTATAGGAAAATTAAAATTGTCTTAAACCAATTTTAGGATTAAAGGGCCAAGACATGTGAAAAACGTTACTGTGGCTCAGTGGTCAAAACTGGCATCTGAAATCAAATTGTCTTTAGAAATTACCATTTGCAGGCCAAGAAGATTTTTTTTTAATTTTACCGCTGGAATAACTGGCTTGATAACCAAGCTAGTCATTACAGTTCTAAAAATTAAAAAATTGTCTTCGCTTGCAAATGGGCATATATTAACCCCTTTAACGGTCAAATCAGCCATAACCAGCCTCTGCAGTGTTCCTGAGAAATGCCATTTTGCTGACTAAGAGAATACTGTTTTTGGAAATTTATCACTGGAATGACTGGCTCCCAGAATACTCTCGGTCAGCAAATTGACATTTTATGAGACAATTGGAATTTTCTTGACTAAATTTAACCATTAAAATGTTCAGCAAAAATTTACATTTTCTTGACAAATATTGGACAGTAGAGGGTTGTAAAGCTGAAGCTAATACTTACCTTTAACTACCTTGTTCCGCTGTTCACAGTACACTAGATAAGTCAAACCAGGTCATTTTGGATTTGGTTAAATTGTTTATTCATTCACTTAAAAGTTTTACGTCATTGTTATTGAATGCTGCCATATCGATGTAATGCAGAGTTTGCTCAAACAATCACCAACACAGAAAGTGGTGCAAACCACCACTGATTACCAGTATGAGCAATATAGGACCAAGATAGTTTACTTTATTGTTGATTTTGAGACTTGTATTGTTATCGATGATCAATAACAATACAAAGTCCAGTCTCTAGAACAATGTAAACTATCTTGGTCCTATATAATATTGCTCATGCTGGTCATCAGCGGTGGTTTATGGTTATGCTACTGTCTGCGTTGTGTTGATGAATGTACGTTTATTTTTGATACTTGTGTTTGTGGTCTGGCTATGTTTCAACAGTAGCTGCAATAGAAAGTGAAACAAACATGATTACACCTGGAGTTATAAGTATTACATAATGGACCTTTCCATTTTATCCATCAATCATGATTTCATAAACAACTACATGATGCACAAGGATGACAACATAATCAATGACATAATGAATGACGTAGATAAGTTCGTCAATCGTCACAGACACTTAATTGCTGACGAACTATATGCATACTATTTAACCCTTTAATGGTCAAAATTGTTCAAGAAAATCTTTATATCCACTTATTGAATGTCCAATTAGAGGCCACGAGAATACAATTTTTGAAATTTTATGACAGGAATTACTGGCTCGGTCATTGAGCCAGTCATTTGCGGTGAATTTTCAAAAACTCTATTCTGTTGGCCTGTAAATGGACATTCCACATGGCCATAAAAGAGGCCGGTTTTGGTCGGCATGACCATTAAAGGGTTAATAAAAATGATGTTGAATATTTTAAAACTAATTTGACTGGGAGTTGTTGCTGTCATATCAACAGGTTACATGTATAGTTTTCTGGAATTTGAGATTCAGAGTGTGCAGAGATCTATCCCAAAGCAGGCAAAGCATGGGTGAAGTTTAGCTAGAGATGGGCGGGGCATAACTAAAACTGGATTCCTCCATTGGGCAAAACTGTACGTAAAGCTGAGCGGTGGTAGTGAACACTTGACCTAGCACTGCAACAGTAGCATGACAAAATAGCATTCTATCTGTGTTGGTACAAGTACATTATGTAATAAATTATTAAGAAGTGTACAAACACAAATACTGATAGAATGCTATTTTGACATGATACTGGTGCAGAGCCCAGTCAGGTGTTTAATACCAGCACTCAGGCTCACGCCACAATAATAAATTAGCTACTATAATCTCACTGTCTGAGTACAGCGTATATTGCTCATAGTGATATTCACTATACCACCACATACCTCCCAGATAATATTTGTTAGCATAAACCCGCACGATTATCTGATAATCGTGCTGATTTATTCATTCATTTTTCTGGGTGACATGCATGGTGGTATTGGTACCTGATAATCATGCTGGTTGATTCATTAATTTTTCTGGGTGACATGTATGGTGATTAAAACTCAGGTGATGTGATGCTTGAAAAAAAAAATTATGAAAATTAGTAAAAAAATTGATTCATAATCCTTCAGTATATAAAAGTGAAAGACTGACTCATGTCAGACCGCCGATGACCGCTAGGAAAATATCCATTTGCAGAGCAAGAGCAGACCATTTTTGAAAATTTACGACTGGAATGACTGGCTCTGTTATTGAGTCATTCCAGTGGTAAATTTTCAAAAATAGCCTTCTTGGTCTGCAAATAGATGTTTCTCAACACCACTAGAAGCCGTTTTTAGATGATATGAGCAGGGTTCTGACGATCCAGTTGCTTAGTGGGGTCAACTGGCTCACTTCCTCAAGAAATCATGGGTCATTTTGACAAATGTTGGATCAAGTACATACATGGAAGATATCTATGGCCTAAAATCGAGTGGGCCAATGACCCATGTGTGAAGGTAAAAGGAAATGATTGGCCATTGTGAATTTTAGTGCTAAATGGTGCAAGGGCCCTGCCTCGGCAAAACCCTGCATGAGTGTTAAAGGGCTAAGTATATGATGTCATAATGAGTTACATCATATGTAGGCTGACGTAGCTAAATCTGTCATAAACTTTTAAGAGTCAGTTGTACGAATTATGCCTTTACTATTTAGTAAACATTCTGTTGAAATTAGTTTCAATTATTTGAAATTAGTTTCAAAATATTCAACAGGTTAACTGTATCTATAGTTACCATGAAGTTTGGAATTCAGGATTCAAAGTACTTATTGATCCCAACACACGCAGTCGCAAAGCATCGACAGAGCCTACCTAGAGATGGCCGGGGCATAGCTAAAAGTGGATCCATCTATTAGAAAATCTAAATTTCTGCTTTATCCTCTTGCCAATTCCAGTTTTTGCTATGTTTATCCCTTTCACTGATAAGTCCTGAAAACAATGTGGCATGGCAAATGATTCTGGTATCCTAATTTCTCAATCCGAAAGAAAACAACACCTTAGTATGACTGACTTAATTACCTACCTACCTTTAAAATCTCGAGTCATTTCTTTATCTCCATGTTTTGAAAAAATTAGGATACAGTTGTCTCCGTCCATCCATCATGCAATCTCCTCCTAAACAATGGGTGGAATTCAACCAAATTTGGTATGTGGGTTATCCATATGATTGCGGATTGGCTGACACCATTTATTTTACGTAGTCAGAGATTGGGGGTCTTCCAGATTTATCTAGATTTCCCATAGTCCTGCCCACACTCTCGCACATCATTTGACACCTTCTCTATAGTTTTAAATTAAGCCAGATTAGCCACTACATTTACATAGAAGGATTAGTGACTAGACTCTCCTATAGCCCTTCAAATTTTCTTTGCAGACCAAGGGAAGACTATTTTTTTAAATCTTACCACTAGAGCTGGGCGGTCTGACGGTAGTACCGTGAGGACTGCGGTATACCGTGAACTGATACCGTGACCGCTGACATTTCCAAATACCGTGAATACCGTCCATAATTGTTGACCAATATTTGAGAAATATATTCATAAAATCTGACTTGGCCAAGGGTAAATAAGTGCTAATAGTGCCAAAAATACAGGCATCCCTACCTATTAGCTGAGTTGAGGTGAAAGGGTTGTTGTAAAAACAAACATCAAGACATCAATTACAAAATAATGACAGGCAGAATTGTATGTCAAATGTACGTCTTGAAAGTCTCACGGTAAAATTGCTTTATTTAAAACATCTAAACTCATTCTCTGGCCGTCCGCCGGTAGTAATTACACCATAATATATTCCTATTCCCGTTTCTATTATTTGTAATTTATTACTCCAAGCATTTTGTCACCGAACAAACACGCTAGAATAACAAAATAACATACAAACTGTGTGCTATTCAAACACAACAGCGATCTCGCAAAGACGTATCTGATTGGTTGTTCATGAACTAGACCGTGGGAAAATAAATTACTATGCTGAATTTATCAATGAAAATTTATTAAAACGTATTATTTGCTCGCGCCGTTTTGATCATGTGCTAATTTATTAACAATGAGCAAGCGTTGAAGTTGTTAATTTTTATTTTTCTGGCTTGTTTTAAGAAATTTCTTTAAAGATTAAATCAAGTTTAAGTAACGACACCTAAAAATTATAGTGTTTTAGTTTTTGTAATTCATTTTTCAACTGGCTACACGTCGGAAGTTCGCGGAAATAGCTTTTTACACGCATTGTTCACGTGAAACATGGCGAGTAACGAGTCTGCACATCGGGTACTCGGTTTTTATCAGAAGCTTTGGAATCGGCTATATTCAATATCGTGTTATATGTATGTGTATATGCCTGTCTTCGTGAGTAACAGAATATACGACTCCAACAGAAATAAAAGAGTACAACACTCGCCCCGTTTAAATACTCGCGGATTTTGTCTGGACTCTGTTTATCAAAGCGCTCGACTGCCAAACTTAAATTTACCGTTTGCTGGTCGCACGCATTAATAGCAAGAACAATCCAGATTGAAAATAGTGCACCCCAATGTCTCAAAAAGCGGGTAATAGTTAGCGAGTCGACCACACCCTTTGACCGATATTCCCGTGAATGATATTACGTCAATAAAAACAGGGACCTAATAAAATCGTGAAACTAAACAGTCCTGTTTTTCTTCTCTAAATCAGGAAGCCGATTTATTTATTTTACCTATATTTACCGTTGATTGGAGATGGCAGTGAAAAGGAAATGGAAAATATTGTTCTAATTTCGTGGCATGCCTCAAGCTCAGATGACAGTATACCGTAGCACCGCGGTATTTTTTCATGGTACCAATAACGTCATGTAAATATCAATACCGCCAATCAATTATCGAGCCAGCCATTCTACTGGTAAATTTCCAAAAATAGTCGTCTTGCTCTGCAAATGAACATTCTAAAGATCACAGCAGAGGAATTCTTTGACCACCTTGACCATTAAAGGTTTGACATGTCAAATTGTTACCATTGGGTTGGTCAGTTACAAGTTGTACTAGCCCTGGTCAATTTCTGCTATCCTCGAGCTCATGTTAATTTTAACCCCTGCTCTGACAGATCATTTCCCCTTATGACAACCAGATTTTTCACAGCGATCCATGCCAGTCTTTGTGTAATGCAACGCCTCCGAAACCGGTGGATGGAATTCAAACAAATGTTGTAGGTTACTATGGAGTGCAAGATGCCATTTTTATCTCAACTACGGAGTAAAACGAGCTATTGTGATACCCCACACATTGCCCGCCGGCATCCAATTTGCGTTTAGCTCAACTTTCTGTTTATATCTCATGTTTGTTTAATCATACTGGTCCCAAACTCGGACACATGCCTCCTTATAATGACACAGCATCACACAATGATGTTCTGGCCAAAAGGTCAAAGTCACTGATACGCATGGCAACCATCTGCTGTTCGCCGTCCATCCGTCAACTTATGTTTAAGAACGTCACACCAGCTTGGCAGATTTCAAGCTAATTTGCTGGAAGGACCCTAATGCTTTCGGCTTCCGAACATGCATACAGAATTTTGATTGGTCAATTTTTGTGTGAAAATCTGACTATGAAAAATTTAGCAGAAATTGTCAAAACGCTACTCCTCATTAACCGCTTGACAGATTGCAACCCTAGTTGGCTGGACATAAATTGCCAAAATGCATGTTCTCCATAACCTCTTGGTGGATTATATCCAAATTTGGCTGGAAGGATTCTGTAGTAGTTGGCTCTAGAACTTCTATTCAGAATTTTGTGTGGTCATTTTTGGTGGCCATTTGGATTTTTTGAAAATTCCATAATGATTTAAAACCCTACTCCTTAATTAGTGTCCCAATTTCAACTAAACTTGGGTGGAGTGATCATTTGGCTGTAGGCTTCAACATATCAAACTAGTACAACAATCAATATTGAATATAAAGATCAAAATGACTTTTATATTTCTTTTTTTCTGTATCTACACTTTTCGATCCTTATGGAATGCGATTCAAACATTCAGTAGTTTTCGCATGTTATAGTATGTGTTCACTATAGAAATAAACTGAAATTATTCAACCAATTTATTTTATTCATGTTTGTTTTAAAGCGGTTTTATACCGAAACTTGAACATTACAAAATTACTTTTGTTAACACTTATCCCTATTTATAATTCTGTGCTTAGCAACAACCGTCATCAGATGAGATATTTTGACAGTTCGTCTCTATGTCCGCCTCATCTGAAAAGAAAAACAGGAAGTGGAAATTACGGGTATACAGGCAACCTGCTGAATATTTTGAAAATAGTTTTGATAGATAGAATGATAGGGATGTACATACTCAGAATATTATATAAGCAGCCTTTTTTGACATAGTAGTGGCCTTCTTTGCTGGCAGCCCTTATTGCCATACACCGTCCAGGATAGCGTTACAGGCCCTTGGGCCGCTTGTTAATAAGCCTTCTAAATTTATTTTATGTTTGAAATCAATCTTCATAGTTCATTGCTGTCATGAAGTCGAGATTCATGGCTGCATTGCAGCCACATTTCTGGTATTACATTTGGCTCCTCCCCTGGGGGTTGGGGTAGGCTAAAGAGGTCAAAGTAGTGAATGTGGTCGATTGCTATGACACGTCATCGACCAAACAATCTAGTTATTACTTACTTTCCATCATCAGATAGGTCCAAGTTATCAGAGATAGCCCACAGCCTAAAATTTTTTTGGGACCGCATCCAAGGTTGTTAAATCTTAAATGTATGATCACACAACCTCCTTTGTTAAAATTTGAGCAAAATCTGACCAGTTTGTTTTTCTGATATATCCATAGATTCAAATTTGTACCCAATCTGGATCCAACTTGGTTTTTGTCCAGATCACAGCCAAAGTCTGGAAATCCTTGTTTAGGTTATGTTGCTTTTTTACTCTTGTTGTCTAATAGTACACAACTGTCAAAGCGTCATGACATTAGTTCAACCAATCAGATTTGCCATTGATGGGTTTTCCAACTATGTCTTGGCCAATCAAAGATAACGAGGTTAAATATATACGCAATGATGTCATCAGAATGGAATGGCGTTCCAGTTCAAGACGATTGTCCATTCAGCATTAGATATATCGAGATTTTTACAATAAAAATGCAGAAATTAGACGAATCCCGTGAAGAAACACTAAATTAAACACATCTTTTGATAAATCCAGCCAGAAATTGACGTAAATAGGTTAAAATCTGCTGTACGAATTGCTCAAAGTTTGCAAACCACGCGAGATCGTAACTTTCTTTTTACTCGCTTAACATGGGTTTTAAATAGATCAAAACAGTTCTTCTGAAGGTCTTCAAACTTAACTGGGTAGGTTTTCTCATGATGGAGACATATTGTATGACTTGCAGTTAAAGAGGCTAAGGTAGTCCTTCGCTGTTGCAATTGTAGTTCAGTTGGTGAGTATTTCTCTAGTGACATCAGATCTGTTTTATGAGAATAGCTGAGTTTATGGCAGTCATACTGCAGATTGAGTATGGTACCCACAGAAAAGGGAGATAACCCTGACATCTTCACTTAGTTCACTATTGGTACACTGTGCTATGGTAGAGAATATAAAGCACCTTGAAAATAAAAGTTCTGTTCTCAGATTTTACCATGTGGGTCTGTGAATCATGTCATCTGAAAATAAAAAATAGAAATATTACACTATGTGCAAAGTCAACTTTTTGTTAGGTTTTGTAACCCATCACAAATGCCCACATTTCCCGGCTTTGGCCTTTTGACCTGACTCTAGGGGCAGTGTCAAATATAAGTGTCATCTTACAGTCCGTAATCATATCAGTAACTCACATTTAACACATTCTGTTTAATTCCATCCAACGGTTTTGGAGGCAATTGAGTAACTGACAGGTTTTAGGATATTTGACATTTTGACCCCACTCCCTTGACCCCCCATGACATGGCACCAAAGATAGACGCTGCGTCGCAAAGCACAACCATGTATGGGTAACCTACATACCAACAAATTTGATTGAATTCCACCCAATAGTTTTGGAGGAGATAGCGTGACAGATGGACAGATGGACAGACAGACGGAGGAGATTACAACATCCATAACATTTTTTTTTTAATGTGGGGATAACAATATTATTTGTTCACATTTCTGTGACTGACACTTTCAGACAGGAAAAATTAACTGATATACATACATAATGAACATGTAATATCATAAAAATATACTCACAAATGGCAAAAATACCGCATTTTGTCCAAATAAATTTGATGGAATGAAGAATGGAAGAAAATATAATTTTGGATATGTTGTAGAACACACCTAATGCTTTATTGTCTGTAAAGCACAAGTTTCTTCCACCTATCCCACATGGTCATCCTGACAGTTGAATATAGGATCATTTTTAGGTTGGGCCAATTTCAAGGGCCTATATTTAAAAAATGTTAAGAACCACATTTTTTCTTTTATGTATACACTAACAAATATATATGTAATTGACCCATCAAGTGTTAAGTTTGTGACTCTAATAGTTTTAAAATAATTAATCACAAGTGGGTCTGAAAATTTGTCACTGAATAAATTATCATTTTTAATGTTACCTAGGTTACTAACATGAGCACAAAAATTATTATGCCCTGCATATTTCAAGAGCGTACCTATATGTGACCAAGCACTGAGTTTTACTGGAATTTGATGGCAGGTTAAGAATTTGCAGGCGCCTTGAAAATGCTACAAAATGACAATTGCTTCACATGTGGACCCCCCTTGCTGTTTTAGCCTCCATATCAGCAAAAATATTGAGATTTGAGAGCTAAAAGTTTGCAGGATTTCCTAAAACATACTAATAATACAGTAGAGAGAATGATGATAATCTGAAACGCTCATGCAACAAGATTTCTGAAAATTAGTTGTCTCGACACGGATTGACCCCATAGCTAAAACCAGAATAATTCCTGTAGATCATACCTGTTCATCATCATCTGAATGGTGCACATCCACCCACTCACCACCATCATCATCCTCATCTCCACTACACGCCTCCCAGGAATCTGACAATGGCACGAAATAGTACTTAGTAAAAAGATTGACAATCATAAATTGATGATCTACCACCAACTACATTATCAATTTCCTGCTGGCCAATTTACATCATTGGTATAGTTGTTATCATGACCATGACCCGAATTGAAATCAATAGGGTTCTTCATCTCACCAAGGGCAGTGTGCAGATCTGATCTTGTTAGGGATCTGTTAGTAGAACGTAATCAATCTAATTGAGGGACTTCAACGCTGACCAGTGATCCTGTGTCAAGCACAACATGCACACCAACTCTGGTGTGAAGATCTACTATTTCAAGAGCTTGAGTTATCACACAAAAGCTCAATTTTTGTAATTGGATTACAACAACATTGATTGAACTTGGAGCAATTAACATCAACATCAAAGGGCATCGATGGGAAGGCAATGTACCATCCAAAACTCATAAAGACCTGTACAGCAGAATGAGTAACCCTTCGAAAACACAATATCAGTAATTGCCTGACCACGACATTGAACTTACAATCCCGACATCAACCAGTTTCTTTGTGTAATGAAGGGAAATGCACTGATGACGATCGGTTTTTTGATCCTTTAGTTACTATCGCAAAATGCACTGTCATAATTAACACATTATGGATCACGCTGCATAAACCTGGCTTCTGCAGCGGTGTTGAGGAACATACATTTGCAGACCAAGAAGAATATTTCATAAAATTTACCACTAGCACAATAACCAACAGTCATTTGAGGTAATTTTTCGAATACATACTTCTTTTAGTCTGCAAATGGACATTTAATAAGCAAATATATTAATTTTCTTTACCAAATGTCACCATTACGGTTTTCTCACGATAACCATAACCTTAGACAGCAATATCAATCAAGTTTGCCAAGCACGATAGACATGTTCAGCTGGCCAAGATTTGTGAAGCTACATACCGTAGAACGTTTACATACCGGTCTCAAACTAAGACATTCTCTAAGTTGTTACAATCTGACACATTATCACTCTTACCATCTTGCTGCCCTCCATCGCCTTCCTTAGCCACGCTGGATGACAATATTTCAGATCCAGGGAGATAATTCTTTGTCTTTTTATCGCCGTATTTCAAGCCTTTGTGTTCAACCATTGCCTCTGTTGGCAGGCCCTGCAATCACAATGGTCAGATGTCATGGTTAAAATGAGATCATCCATAACATGTCATAGCACACATCAGAAATAATTTGCTTGTTTCCAAAAACTAAATAAAAACGTACTGTTGAATATTTTGGACTTAATTTGATTGGAAGCCATTGCAAACATGACAAATGAACATTTTCATTGTCAAATGCAGTTATCTTAAGAAATGTGCATTCGCATGTCATAATATTTTAACTGTCTCCCTGCTGAGAATCACAGATAAAAATAACAAAGAACAACTTTTGACTTGCTGATTATTTAGAAAACAATTTGACTGAAAGTGGTGGTTAGCCACCAACAACATTCAGTCAAATTGTTTTCAAAATATATAAGCATTGCTAGAGATAAAACCCTTGGAATACTTTGGCCCAGCAATCAGATGGTTAAACAGTGAAATGATCTATAGTTTAGCTAGCATCTAATATGGTAGACAATATTATTATTGTTTAAAACCTCTTGTGTAACTTTGAATTCCGTGTTGCTGAAAGCTGTAGCTATATAAGTAAGAAATCTGTCAAAAAGTTTGCTATACGACAAGGGATAGCATAATTTCATCACACACCCATCACAACCCCAAGTGACTCATTAACTCTAACTCTTATATCAGCTAAAAAACAACTTCTGCAGTGGTCTTGAGAAATGTCCATGTGCAGATCACCAGAAGACTATTTTGAAAATTTATCACTGGAATGACTGGCTCGATAACCGAGCCAGTCATTCCAGTGGTAAGTTTTCAAATACAGCCTACTCTTGGTCTGAAAACGGACATTTTCTGTGAGACAATTGAAACAAATTTAAGGGAGAACGTATTAATATTAATTTCACGTCTTGTAGGATGAAGTCATCGTTACCTTATCTCTTTTATGAAGCATTGCGGGATTAGACTGACGGAAAAGCTGGATGAGCGATCGACTCGCCATCATCACGGCTGAAAAATAAGCACAGCAACTTTAACACAATCTGCCATAGCTTATTTATTTGTCTGCATTGATTCAATACAGTACCCATGTACTAATGCAATGTACTAATGTAAACTATATATTGGCATATACATATTCCATGATTATAGATTAAATTAATAATGTTTCCTGTGATGATGATGACGATGATGATGATGAGTGACTGTGTTCTGTAGCTGAATAAGTGAAAACCTTTAGCTGTTTAGTTTTTCTTCAACATTCTCAACTGTATCTTGTCCACTGTGAGCATCCTGGGCTCCTGTGGCTTCTTTCTCATCTTTAGTTGTCCTACAGTAGATTACATTCTTTGAGGTCTTATCGCAAAACAACAAAACCTGTTGGCACCTACCACTGCCAATTCTAGTGTTTTCTGAGCAGGTATATTTTCTGGTATTCGAGGAACATGTCCGAGGATAGACCATTGCTGGTTCTCTACCCTCAGATAGTGGCTCTGTCTTATACAATTTGTAAAGTGCTCCATTTGCTATCAGACTGTGTGGCCAGCGATGATTTGTAATGGCTCACTGATATAACAGGTTTGCCGTGACATGCATCAACTTTATTCAAGAGGGCTTTTAGAGCTGACCAGATTTTGCAATTGTGTAGCATTGTGGAAACACATGTACAGTATGGCGCAAAAATAACTTCCGAAAAACACACTTTTAATGTGCCAAAAGGAAAACAAAAACGCGATAATTTTTCCACTGCGTAGTAAAACAAAATGCTGTATAGAACGCGTTGTCTAGACAATTTCTGCCGGCTCTAAACTCTTGTTTTGATGCGTCTAATTTGTTTCGACCCATTAATTTTTTACTTGGCGAACCTACCGAAATCTTTAAACGCGCTTATAATTTTAAATTTAGGAGGTGGTGTTATATATTTCACGAATGTTTTAAAATGTTACGCGCTGGAAATACGACGACACAAACTATTTATCGTACGTGTGGTCATGATGGGGTGAATTTCATAAAGCTTAGAAATTTACTTTAGCAAAAGAAATTTGCTAACTTCTTTTGAGATTTGCTCAGAATCAGCCTTAGCGGATTTCACAAATCATTTGCTTAGGATTATTCAAAGAAAATTGCTTAAAATTCCTAGAAATTTGCTAGCTTTTCTAAGCCAGCTCTTAGGTGGCTTAGAAGAGTTATCAAATTTCTTAGCCATGAATTAAACCACAACTTTCATCAATAAACATGTAAAGTGGAAGTGTTTTATTCATGAAAATGGTATTTAAAGACCTAAATAGACACTTAGATTAGACAAATGAAGATTAAAACTGTCAATTTTACTGAATTATTGCAGAATGTTACAGCTCTCTGAATGTTCTATACCTACCCATTCTAAATTTTAAATGTTGTTGTGAACAACAAACACCAATGTGTCAACAAGGCAGTCAAAAAGTAAATAAAAAATGATAATAATTGGCCTTACCTTATAACGGCTATATACCCAACGCCGTGATTCGTTATGAGACACAAGCTTGTAATGTATTTTTTTAATCTATGGTTCTATACACAAAATAACTTTTTTACCTCTAATAAGAGGAGAGAAGAAAGGGAGTGCCATGTTCCTTTAAATAAGCACAGTCTGTTTCTAAACATTAGAAACCTTGTAAATTTAAGCAAAAAATTTAAATGAACAAAATTGATTTTAGTTAAATTACCTCCCTTGAAAAATAGTCGGCCAAATATCATTGAGCTGGTAGTCTCCGATTCATAGCTCTGTGGTCAATTTTTGACCAATCAAAATGCAAATTACATTCGACAAGCCACTTATAGCATGCAAAACTATTTGCTCAATTGAGCAACTCTCTAGACTGAGCAAATATGCTTTGTGAAATCCGCTAACTATATTTTTAGAAAATTTCTCAAATGAGAAGTTTGCATGAGGGTAACAAATTTCTCACCTAAGAAAGCTTTATGAAATCCACCCCTGGCATTTATTACTAGTGAAGAGATCTCCGCACACGCGTAATTCCTTCTGTTTATAACCCAACCATAATGCATATGTGATATCGAGGACATTGGGCAATTGCCTGATGAAGTACGATAGTACATATACAGTTGTGTTCGCAGTTTCTTTTTTATAAAGAACCAAAGCACCGGGATGTGCCGAATAGCGAGATCGCTAAAGAATTACGAAAATACGGTTTAAAATGTTAATACCATATATTCTATTTGGCACTTCAGGAAAAGGAAATTCCCGGAAAATCGGTAAACAACAAATAAATATGGTTAATAGCGCACTCACAAGTCGCTTTATTCCGGGAAAGGTACTACACATATTAGAAGTGAGTGTATGGAATTGTATATGACTGATAATTTAATATTTAGTAATAGGTTTTAGATTATTTCTTATATGCGGAGTAGACATAAATAGGCTGTGTCATGTTAACATAATTAATACGCGAACGCGATGACAGCAACAGCCCAAATTTTTAACTCGTCAAGAAAATTTATGTCAGCCATTGAACATTTAAAAGCACCTAAACAGTTTGAACTCGTTTAAATCTTCTTAAAAATGGGTCTGTCCTTTTTTTATGCATCCACGCACTAAATGAAATTCTTGGTGCGCTAAATCTTCTTTTCCTAATGCATCAAAATCTTATAACTGATGCAGCGCGGAACTGTCCCTTTTTTAGCGTCTTTTTGGCGCTATGGTTCCAGGTGTTTTTTTGCGTTTTGTAATTAAGTTATTTTTGCGGCGTACTGTAGCATTATATAGTGGTATCATGATGTTCATGGCGATTTTAGTGCCACAAATTCACAACTTCCTGATATTTCCTGTTACACAGCGAGTTCCAATGTCGATATGGCTCCAGAGGGCACCCCAAAATTCTGAATGACATGAATGACTGACCTCTGTTCTGGCTACATTCACGAAGAGGTATGCAGATTATTTTTGCCAGCTTGATCATTAAAGGGTCATGATGGTAGTGTTGGATTTATTTTATTATACTCTTATTAAAGAACGTATATATTAATGCTAAATGTAGTTAACTTGGAGACTTACTGATAATTTTAAAAAGAATTTGACTGAAAATTATTGCTACAATAAAACATTTGTTTTTCAAATATCTCACAAATCTGATTGAAATAAGTTAACAACATGATATAAATGCATCTATATCACGTCCCATGCTACCTTTGTCTTTGTGTGATTTGTAGAGGACCAGATCATGTAGGAGATCTTGTGTCATGCTTAATGGACAACGTGCACACACCTCGCGCACAGCATTCAGCCTGAAAAACACATTGAAACAAACATCAAAGTTATGGCAGAGTTATCAAGTCTATATCGCTGTTATATTTACATTGTAATGTTGTTCAGTGACTGACAGACAGACAGACAGACTATTGTATTAGTTGTAAATCCAGCTTAGTTGTTGATTAACCCCGTAGCACTCAAGCTGCTCACAAAGGGATTCAGCAGTGAGAAATGTCCATTTGCAGACCAAATAAGACTATATTTGAAAATTTATCACTGGAATGACTGGCTCAAGCTTGAGCCAGTCATTCCAGTGGTAAATTTTCAAAAGTTGTCTATTGAAAACTCTTCTAATTTTTTAAAAGGAGACAAATTACACAGAAATAAACCATGTAAAGGTATGGAAAATATTTTTAAATCATTTTAATTTTGCTGCAAACTCAATGCAATGATGATATATGGAAACAATTTTACAATCATTTTCATTGCGATGGAGTCGGGATGCAATGATCGCATAGAACACACATGTATCTGTAAAGCTTTATTGTGATCGGATAAGCACTTAATGAACTACATGTCCATTGAAAAACTTTATTTATCTAATTCTTGGTGCAAAATAAGCTACGTCCAAGCCCTGTAAAAATATCGAAAAGATTTTAAAATTATTTTAAAATTATGATGTAGACTGGATGCAATGATGATATAGAACAAATCTCTAAACTTTTATTGAGATCGGATAAGCCGTGGTGAATTGAAAAATATTCACATTTATCTTCGTACCGCACATCATTTGGATCACTATGTCGAGCCATCCTATGCTTCCCATAGGGCTCAACAATATTATGTTATGGGTTATAATGTTATTTTTTTTTAAATTATATATATATATATATATATATATATATATATATATATATATATATATATATACACCTGTGCAAAAGTTAAGCACCACCCTATTTTTATGCACATGCGAGGGTATATTCATGTGCTATGAAGAAAGCAATAGCATAAACATTTATGTACCCATCCATCTTAGTGCAAGAGGTAATAATGCAACTAGAGGAATGCTGATTATGATGGTGGGGAAACACTGTATGTGTTTGTTTGAACTTGAAAACGAGGCCTGAATATGGTTACGTTGACACAACTAACAACTATTGCCCTACAGTTGACACACGTGGCTAGATTGTCATTAATGGTGTCTGAAAACGAAGTTTAACATCTGTGCACGAGTTTGAGACTGTCATTATTAATACCGGATATATCCACCTTGTGCCTGGATGACGGCCTGGACACGACGTCTCATGCTGGTCACCAACCGACTGATACGCCATTGTGGTATTCGTTGCCATTCAAGATGGAGTGCGTCTGTTAATTCCTGTAGGTTCTGCACAGGAGGATCCCTCCTTCTCACCATGTTTCCCAGAATATCCCAGATATGCTCAATAGGGTTCATGTCAGGGCTCCTTGCTGGCCATGGTAGGGTTTCAATGGCATTCTGGCGGACGTATTCATGCACAGCTCTAGCACGACGTGGTCGGGCGTTGTCATCCATGAATATAGGGTGCGTTCCAGGTGCATGATTTACAAAATGAGGGACCACAACTCTATCCAGTATGGAATCTTGATATCTTTGTCCATTTAGTGTTCCAGGTACAGTCAACAGATCCAGCTTACAATCAAATGAGATGCACCCCCATATCATAACGGAACCTCCACCAAATGGAACTTCTTCCATGATGTTACGTTGGTCGTACGCCGTGCGTCTGGACCTCCATACACGAGTTCGACCATCTGTGGCATGAAGCAGGAACCGACTTTCATCGGACCAGTGTACCCGTCTCCAGGATCTCATGTTCCAGTGACTTCTTTCGTTGCACCACCTCAGACGCTCCTCTTTGTGGTGTGCAGTGAGGAGAGGACGTCTGACAGGTCTCCTAGCTTTCATGCCAGCAGCATACAGTCTCCTTTTGACAGTAGACATTGACACTCTATTGCGCGTTTCCCATTGCTGGCTGAGCACTCTGCTGTTGGTGAATGGAGATCTCCTAATAAGGCGTACTAGGACTCGATCATCACGGGCAGTAGTCTTCTTCGGTCTTCCAGATCTAGGCCTGTCCTTCACCCCGTTAGTTTGCCCATGTTTTGCAATCAAACGACTGATTACAGTATGGTTAATGTTCAGCTGTCTGCCAATCTCTCTGCATGACATACCAATGGTATGCATGCCTATGATTTGCCATTTCACACGATCACTTAACCTTCGTCTTGCCATAGCGGTTCACAATCAAGAGCTAATTCTCTCTGTACAAATAAACCTCGGTCATGAACACAAAATTCCTAATCTTGTCGCCTAAATCTGTATGTAATGTTCTACACCTCAAACTGGACTTTTACATAACTGAACACGTGTGCTGTTTCCCGCCACTCACGGACATCAAGCGGCGTGAAGTCATGCATGCATGTGCATTTCGTACTTGGAATTATGTCAGCTAACGCGGGGACAAAAAGTATGGCAGCCTAGTTGTACCATCATGTTTCTACGTTCTATTGTTTTTGCTGGTGCTTAACTTTTGCACAGGTGTATATATATATATATTTAATATGTATGGGTTACCCAACAGCCATCACTTCGCTGGAGTTTCTCTCTGTAATGAAGTTGTTAGCGATAGACATCAGGACACTCTCAATTATCTGCAATCAAAACATATATTGCAACTCAATATGAATACATGTCGATATCTAACACACTATGATGCACACGTCAGGCAGTTATGCCAAGCAAACAATTTTTAACTAACGCATGCACCAACTGATAGAAATCGTGGGCTTAGATCTTAGTTCTACAGCAACAGTGAGAACACAATACTAAATATATGGCACAATTTTTGACAAACACCGTAATCAAGAGACCATAATCTGGTAATCCTCAAAAGCCTAAAATTTAAGCTTTTAAATATTTGAAATTCCAGTGCCTCAATGCAGACTTATACAGGAAAGAAAGATGTTGAATATTTTGAAACTAATTTGACTGAACCCTGTTGCTGTCACCATGAGTGACCTTTTGGCTTAATATTAAAAAAATTCTGTAGCTTCAGTCATGTCACAATGTTGCACAGCATTCCATTTCTAGTTATCCTCTGCCAGTTTATAACTATCCTCTTCTAATTTATAGCTATGCTCTGCCAATTAATAGCTATCCTCTGCCAATTTATAGCTATGCTCTGCCAATTAATAGCTATCATCTGCCAATTAATAGCTATCATCTGCCAATTTATAGCTATCCTCTGCCAATTTATAGCTATCCTCTGCCAATTTATAGCTATCCTCCGCCAATTAATAGCTATCATCTGCCAATTTATAGCAATCCTCCGCCAATTAATAGCTATCATCTGCCAATTTATAGCTATCCTCTGCCAATTTAAAGCTATTCTCTGCCAATTTATACCGGTAGCTATCCTCTGCCAATTAATAGCGATCCTCTGCCAATTTATAGATATCCTATGCCAATTTATAGCTATCCGTTGCCAATTTATAGCTATTCGCTGCCAATTTATAGCTATCCTCTGCCAATTTATAGCTATGCTCTGCGCACATTTTATGTGTTAGAATCGGTTCGAAATTTTGAAACCTGAATTCCTGGAATCTAAATATTAAAGTATTACACACATAAACTATTGAATATTTCTAAACTAATTTGGCTGAAGGTTCCAGTAAAATTAATTTCAATAGAATATTTATTAAATTGTAAATTCATCAGACATATAGTTTGTACACGTGATTGAGCAATACATCATTTTGATTGTGACCTTAGACACTTTAACCCTCGAATTTATTCAAGAAAATTTCAATTTTCTCATAGAAAATGTCCATTTGCAGTAGAGAAGAGAAGACTATTTTTGATTATCGAGCCAGTCATTCCAGTGGTAATTTTTCAAAAATAGCCTTCTCTTCTCTACTGCAAATGGACATTTCTCTAGAGCACTACAGGAGCCGTTATGAGTGTTAAAGGGTTAATTAACATGTGATGTATCTGACTATGAGATCATCAGATACTTGAGTGACAGATCAGATCTCGACATCATCATCATCTTCAGCAGGTTGGTATTAAGCTATCAACACATAACATAACATGTCAGTATTGTTAATGATGGACAGATGGATGGACACATTACGAATAAATTTTCAGAAACTAAGGTAAATTTACAGAATACTATATTTCATTACCTCAGGAGGTACTAGGTCATGACTGGCTTGAGCAGAGTACAGCAACAACTTTGTTACTTCTGAAAATAAATAGATATATGGAAACCTTTACATCACAATTTACAACTGTTCAACATACACTGGCATGTCACCATCTTGTTTAACTATATACATGGATGGATGTAGGAATTTTTTGAAGGATGTCCCATGTTGATGGGTCTCGGGAGGGGAATGGGGGGGGGGTGGTTAACCACAGTTAGGCTATGGCTGGAGAATTAGCACGGAAAGTTTTAGCAGTTAGACTGAGAAACGAGTCCCTGCTTTCTGAATCATAAGCCAGAATGAATTCTTTGTCCTTCAAACATGTCAAATTATGCAGTTTCTTAAATTTTAAAGAATAATAAAAACTATTTTTGTGTTTAATATGTCATCATTGACTTTTACCAATCATACACCATTACAGCATCATACACCATTACAGAATCATACACCATTACAGAATCATACACCATTACAGAATCATACACCATTACAGAATCATGCAACATTACAGAATCATACACCATTACAGAATCATACACCATTACAGAATCATACACCATTACAGAATCATACACCATTACAGAATCACACCATTACAGAATCATGCAACATTAAACCTTTCCTGGTCACCACCGGCAAAACCAGCCACTGAAGTGGCTGTGCGGAATGTATATTTGCAGGGCAAGAAGACTAATTTTTGATAATTTTCAAAATTAGTCTTCTCTTGACCTGCAAATGGATGTTCATTAGGGAAATATTTAGAATTTCTTGACCAAATTTGGCCAGTAACCCTTTAACACCTGTATCAGTCAAAAACTGCATCTGCAGTGGTCTTGAGAAATGTCCTTTTGAGGAACCAAGAGAACTTCTTTGAGAATTTACCACAGGAATGACTGGCTCGATAGCCGAACCAGTCCTACCAGTGGTATATTTTCAAAAAATAGTCCTCTGATGGTCCGCAAATGGACATTTTCCATGAGAAACTGAAACTTTTTAAAACAAATTTGATGATTAAACGGTTAAAACAATAGTTCAATATCATTATTAGCCATTCAATAAATGATTCATCTTCAGCACAAAAATATGAAGCAACATTATTTCGATACATGAGATTGAATTGTTAGGACAAATCATATATATTTCAAACAATTAGAGCAACCTGCTGGTTGATCGTTTTAAAACTGACTGTGTTAAGATATGAAATTCAGACAAAACATTTTTAACAACCTATTGTCTAGTCCTCTTAATCTTAACCCTTAAACTCTGGTATCAAAATTTAAAATTTTCAAATTAATAGAGAGCAACATCGTCCACTACAATTGTTTTAAAATGTACACCAGTTTCTTTTATACTGACACAGTAAAACATAGAATAGTGACATCAGAGTGATAAGGGATAAAATACTCAGAAAGAATTAACTGCTTGACCTGCATCACTCTGACAGTGCAAAAGATGACATTATTTAATCATGATGGAATGAAAGTATATTTTATTCACAGATTGCCTCAATGAATGTAGAGATGCGATGCAAACAACAGAGATCTTATTAGTTTCTGAAAATATTATTACATCATACGCACAAGATATATTAGCAACTTTAAAAGATGACTAGTTAGTCAATAAGATAGGTCACACTGTGGCGAAAGCTCCGAATCTGAACAATGGTCCTTTCCAGTTTATCCATCCATCATATGATATCATAATCAACTATGTGACGTGCAGGATGATGTCATAATCAATTAAGGCATGAATGACTCAATTTAGTCTATCTTAAACGCTTAATAGTCTGACACTTTGTACGAATTGTATGTCTATACTATATAATAAACATTCAATTGAGGCAGCAACAGCACCCAGTCAAATTAGTTTCAGAATATTCAACAGCTTACCAGTATAGGTTTCTGGAAATTGACGGTGAGGGAGTTCAGGGATTGATCGATCCCAACACGTGCGAGGTATGGGTGGAGCTTAGCAAGAGATGGGCGTGGCATAGCTAACACTGGAAAGGTTTATTACACAGATAAGTGGTCACACCTAGCATAAGTACATGTACTTATTATATATTCACGTATTCACGTATATAGTACCTCTTTGATGTGGCTGTAAAAATCTCTGTAAAAATGGGTAGAAGTTGAACAGGAACAACTAAAAGGAGAAAATGAAATGATATGAAAAAAAGATGATTGACAGAAAAATAAGTCACTTTTTAACAATTTAAAACTTTCAAGACATTAATTTTTCTATTTTGACACACTGTATATGACATGTCATTCACTATGTCAACCTAACCACCACATTGCATCATAGGCTCAACAAAAATCAATCAAGCATTTATCCTAACTCTAATCTAAAAGCTATACAGGGCAAACAGTTTTAGTGTATTGATAAACTAATACCCATATATACACGAGACAGTTACAGTACTTCACATTACCACCAATAGTAGTCTCGGGAGATGGCAGCACACATAGGTTCCATGGTGTGTACTAGTATACAGAAGAGTACTAATGATATCAACGATATATCCTATTGGTGGATCAGTTAGTCCAAAAATTAGATTCAGTCATTCTACTATCATATCTCAAAACAATAACTAACAATGCTTAACCATTAAACCCATACAAATCAGAAACAATAAGTTTATTATCATGTACGGAATACTAGATGTTTAATATTTTGAAATTAATTTGACTGCGAGCTGGTGCTGCCTCAATGGCAGCAACAGGTTACAGTCAAATTAGTTTCAAAGTATTCAACAGCTTTCCTGTACAGTTATCGTGAAATTAGGTGACTGTAATTTCAAGTGTTAACGTTTATTTTACTGATACTTTTTTTTTTAATAACATTTTAGTTTTTCGTGTCTGTTCATTATGACACAAACACTGAAGAACAATGATCAGGTATTTCCTCGATAAAACATTTACCTGATGAACGCCAACGAGGCGTGAGATTAGATTAATCATCATCACCTTGACTTCAAATCTCTCGTTTGAGTGCTCCAATTGTTTAAACAACTTCTCTGAAAAATCTGTTGATGAGAAATCCAAAGAGCATGGTCATGACAAATTATAATTATTTGTTGCAGGCGAGGAATTTAGCTGTAAATATGAATTTATTGTCCGAGTATATTATTAAATATTAACCGATTAATGGCTAAATCTTTTCAAGAATATCCAAACATTTTCCTACTGAATGTCTATTTGCAAGCCAAGAAGACCATTTCTGAAAATTTACCGCTGGAATGGCTCGATTATCGAGCCAGTCATTCCAGCGGTAAATTTTCAAACATTCTATTCTTTTGGCCTGTAAATGGACATTCCACAACAATATAACAGAGGCACACAATGGACACACAATGGACGGTCAATATGGCATAAGCTCAGTTGGCCTTTCACACCAGATGAGCAAAATGATGAAATTTTAAGGTAATATTTCTTACATTCTTTCCATCTCATAATTCCGACAGCTAAATTTATCCGAATCACTCAAAACATTGAGGTTTTCCGTAACCCTTGAATGGTTAAGTCGGCCATAACCAGTTGGGAACATTTGCAACAAATTCAAAAAAGCATCCGCTTTTGTTTCTACGAGAATTCGTAATACTTACCATTATGATAACGTCTATTATCTAGTCTAGCTCAAAATAAACAATTAAAACTCCGCACTCTCCTGGTCCTGCCCACACAGTGTCCGGGAATTACCATAGCCACAGGTACCGAGTCAATTCCCAATCACAGTCAGATTCGTCTTATATTTGTCTTGACAAATAGCGAAAGCAGCTCAGCCTCACCTCAGCGGGGCGGCTGAGGTGGGGCCATAGTACATCTGGTAAGTATTACGAATTCTCGTAGAAACAGAAGCGGATGCTTTTTTTATTCTACTTCGAATAATACTTACCAGATGTACTATTATGATAAACTCTGGATTTCAACAGCCAAGAAATACCGGTGGGAGGAGGTGAGGCTCGAACCAGCACTCGTCTACCATCCGACAGAAAAGGTTGTGAAGAGACTAGAACCCTGGCATACGCTTGGGTTCTGCCATCTGACTCATGGAGTGCTAAACTTCCATGGTCTAGACCGCGCTCCCACCCCCCACCCACATTTGTTCGCACAAATTCCCGAGGGCTATTAAAAACGGGGAGCAACACCCACCAGACCCGTGTCAGCCCCAAGTCTCAGCTAAGGCAGTCCAGAGAGTGCACAGAAGCTACAACAACTTCTAAATTTGAAAAAAATATCAGTATATCGATTAGAATTTCAAATTGAAATGAGTCTAATGTCTGCAAAAGAATAAGATGTTCTAGTCCAGACTATTTACTTAAATAGTCTGGTATTTCGACTATAATTAAACTTAAAATTAGTCACTTAATTAATGTAAACACTCACCATTTTGAGCGCTTGGTCTTTTAGTTCATCACCGGAGCTCGGCTAAATGCACGGTCGTTCTCAGGTCATGTGCATGGCCATTGTTCAGTGCAAGTGGAAGAACTTGTGATGTGTGCAAAATAGTGATCGGATGTGGCTTAGTTCAGATTCGATAAATTGGCACGGCTACCGGATTAAGTGCGCTGGAGATGTCGCGAAGGTAGAAATCAGTAAATGACGACTCGGTATGCCATTGTGCTACAGACATCACCTCCTCTAATGAGACACCCATATAAAGGGCAGATGATGCTGCTAGTGCTCGGACCTGATGGGCATTCGCACGATCAATCCGCTTTCCTGTAGCGATTTTGTGCAACATCTGAATGGCATCGACTATCCAACGAGAAATGGTATCTTTCGAGGCGCGCAAATGAGGAGCTTTGAGACATAACCACAGAGATTTCGGGTCATCTCTCCACTCCTCAGTACGTTTTTTATACATTTTCAGACATCTGACAGGACACCAAGCAGAAGAGTTTGGGTCATGTTCAATTAAACTTGGCAAATTGATCGGCTGTCCCGGATATTTAAGTGACTGATTCTTTGCCAGGAAACAAAGACGTGGAAGTAGTCTTCAACCTTCACCCATGACGACAAAACGGTCTTGTTCGGCAAAAAGCGCATGAATTTCGCTTCTCCTTCTCGCCGATGCTGCTGCAACCAAGAAAACTGATTTAATAGTTAACAGTTTAATATCTATAGATCTAATCGGTTCAAAGCGAGCATGCCCTAAAACCTGTAAAACAAGAGATAGATTCCATGCTGGGATAGGAATTGGCTGTCTAGGTAGCAGATTGCTCATACCTTTAATAACTTCATTTAAAGTGTCATTTTCCACTCCTTCAATGGCCAGACTGGGAATGACTGAAGCTAATGCAGACGTATATGCTGCTAGGGTTGAAGGTACAAGTTTGTCAACTTCATATAAATGACAGATAAAATCTGCTACGTGTTGAACAGATGCAGAAAAGGGATCGATATCTCTTCCCTTACACCACTCTGCAATATTGTTGATTCTATAATTATATGTTTTAGTGGTTGACCCTCTTCTGGCTGAAGCAACAAACTACGCTGCTTGCTCAGAAAAGCCACCCTCAATTGCACGCTGCTTGATAACATCCATGTGGTCAATTTGAACATTTCCGGTCTGTTGTGGAGATACAGACCCCTGTTCTGAGAGATTAGATCTCTTCTGTCTGGAAGAGGGATTGGATTGCAGACCAGAAGGTCCAGCAGATCCGTAAACCATGATCGGCCTGGCCAATAAGGGGCAATCAGTAGTACTTGGCACATACCCTGTCTTATCTTTGCCAGAACTTTTGGGATGAGAATCGTGATACGCATACGCGTACATTCCCTTCCAACTTATCGCCAGTGTGTCTACTGCTAGAGCTAGCGGGTCCGGGATCGGTGACACGCATGTGACCATTTTTGCGTTCTGTTTCATCGCAAACAGGTCCACATTTTGCTTGCCCCAATGTTTGAATAGAACCTCTGCTACCGATTGGTTGAGCTGCCATTCCGTCGGACGACAAACCGTCCTTCGACTGAGAGCATCGGCAAAGATGTTCAGTCTTCCTGGAATGTGTGCTGCCCGAAGAATAACATTCCTCTCTTGGCACCACAGCAGAAGGTTCCAAATCATCATACACAACTCCGGTGATCTCGTCCCACGTTGGCGGTTTAAATATGACACCACTGTCGAGTTGTCTGTCCTTACTAGGACAATCTTGTCTCGGATTTAGCTCTCGAATTTTCGAAGTGCTAATGTCACTGCTAATAATTCGAGAACATTGATATGTTTCTACGCATTGGACCGATCCCATTCCCCTGACACTGACTGATCGTCCAATACCGCTCCCCAACCCGTTGTCGATGCATCTGTGAAGATGGACATCTGTGGCTGAGGAGGTTGTAGAGGAACACCTCGCAGGACATTCTGTTCTAATAACCACCACTGATGGTGGAATATCAATGGTTCTTTTACTGGAATCTTCAGAGATAACGGATCCGTTCTCGGAGACCAGAATGACATTAGATACATCTGAAACGGCCTGCGCCTGAGTGCCGCATAAGGAACCACTTTCTCCACCAGAGACACTAGTAAACCCAGTATTCTGAGAAATTGGCGCGCCGTCAGAAAAACTCCTAGAGAAACTGACTCCAGTACTGCAATCAAACTCTTGACTCTGCTCTCTGCCGGAAAAGCTACGCCATCCCTGAGGTTGCAAAATATTCCCAGATAAACAAACTCCTGGGATGGAGTCAATTCTGATTTTTCTAGATTCACAATCCATCCTAGATCCTTTAGTAAGGCTAGGACTACCTGAAGATTGTTGCGCAGAGTGACTGGATTCCCCGCCTTCAGCAGCCAGTCGTCTATGTAAGTATGAACAGCTATGTTTCTCCTGCGAAGATAAGAAGTCATGGCGAGAACCACTTTGGTGAAGACCCACGGTGCTGTGGTCCGGCCAAATGGAAGCGCATTGAATTCCCAAACATTGTCTTGGAATGCAAAGCGAAGGTATTTCTGAAAAGGAATTGACATTGGAATATGAAAATATGCATCCTTAAGATCTATCGACACTGCCCACATGCCTTTTCTCAGCCCTGTCATCACCACTGCTACAGTCGCCATCTGAAATTTTGGAGAAAGAATAAATTTGTTCAACGGTTTGAGATTGAGAATTGGTCTCCAACCTCCGGTACGTTTCGGAACGAGGAACATCATCGAATAGAAGCCTAGGGAGGACTGATTGCGGACTAGATGAATCGCATTCTTCCGCTGAATAGCTTCGATTTCTGAGCAAACGGCATCTAGACGATCGGATTCCCGTGGAGCGGGAGTCCACACTGGAGTCAATGTTAACGGAACTAACGACTGACGGATGAGCCAGTCCGGTTCGCAGCCGTTTCTTAACCACTGACAGACTAAACAATCTCGCACGACCTGTTCCCATTGGCTTGAGAACAGTTGAAGTCTGCCTCCGACGGTGGGAATCTGCACACAGCTGGCGGTCGATATTGCACGATAAGACGCTAAATCGCTTGGGTGAAGATTCTCGACTCCCATCGTTCCTGACGTCACCGGAACTGATTCCGCCGGAAACCCGTCAGGACCGGCCACCCCGTGGCTTCTTAGAATATGACGGCCCGGAACCACTGCCACGGCTATCCTTATGATAACCGCCGCGACCCGAACTGCCACACTTCCTGTCCTCCTCATACGGCCTCTTATTAGAGGACTTGTATGAGGACGAACGGCCAGGTCCCTGCGATCCGGATGCCCGATGGACATCACGGCCAGAAGGACGATCTCTGGTGCTGCCTCTGCTGCTCATGCCGATGCTGTTTGTAGGAGTGCTGCGGCTGTGTCCTCTTAGTCGACTTCCACGACTTGCCGACTACTTCCTGCTCAGCGACCATTGACGCGACCTTGGATAATGCTTGCCGTGCCGAGCCGCCGAACAAGCCTGGACCAATGAAAGGCGCAGAAGATAACGCAGCCCTCACCTCAGGTCATGGTTCTACACAATCGAGTACCATTCTCCTTCGCTCCGCCAATGATCTGGTGATCACCCTGGCCAGGCAATCCTGGGAAAAGCGCATGGTGTCCCGGACAACTCCGGGAGCAGCCTCTGGCACATGTCCACCTTCCGCCACGCAGGTCAGCATACCCTGCAGGACGGTACATCCGTGCGAGAGCACAGCCATGGCTGCCCTCGCTGCATCTTCAATGAGCGTTAGCTCATTAAACGGATCTTTATTGGCCTGGGAAACTAAGGGACGAGAACACCCCTTCGATTTGCCAGCCAATGGCCTATTCAGCGCCTCTCGCTCCCCGACGGAAAGCCATGGAACCCGGGCATACTGATGGTAGGCCAGCTCCGGAAAACGGACCCTACTCCTTATCCCCTTCGGGGCTTTGGGCAAAGCATAATCTGGCTGAACCAGACGATACGCCGCAACCCCCAACATGTCGGAAGTCTGCGTGTCCAACGGGAGCGTCGGCATGGCCGAAGAGCCACTTGACAGAGCGCTAGCTGCTCGCTCTGACAACCGTTCTATCGCCGGATCGCCCTGAGATCCTTGATCCGATGCCAACCCGAGACGGTCGGACATCCAGCCAAGGACCTGCACCCATTCAGCTCTGGTGCAGAAAGCGGACTCGTCCATCAATGGACTACCGGTCTCATCTTCCTTCTCACCCTTGGATGAGTAGGTCACCGACGATCCATGCTGAGAGCTATGGCCCGCACGTCTTCCAACATGAAGCGCATCCATAGCCCGACTACTAGCGGCACCAGTGTCCAACGAATCGCCGGACACAGATTCACCTCAGTCCATCTGCTCCAGCACGGGAGGCGGGACTACAGCCGCTTTCACCACGGTAGATGCCGGCACTCCGAGAGGAGCCGCATCTAATGCCGCCGAGATGCCCCTAGGAACCGCAAAACCCGGCTCCAATGACAACGCGGGTTGAACGAAATCCGGGTGGAAAATGCCCGACGGAACGTCGACATCACCACCCGCTTGGCAAACCCGTACAAATCCTGAGGGAGATCCCTGGGATGTACCTGGTCGAGCCGTCAACGAAATATCCGGCATGCCGGAATCTTCCATTAGGTGGTCTCCCTCCTCCGCCGTCGGCTCTTGAGCCAAGGTCGGAGAAGGGACAGGTGCTTGTCCCTCCGCAGAACAAGCGGACCACCGAAAGGTTGCCTTGCACCAGCCTGCATCGTCGGGATCCTGGATTGCAAGGACTCAAACATTGCCTTGAACGTGGCCGCCCATACGCCCAGTGCTGAATCCATTCGCTCATTCAGACGATCTTCCAGTCCTCTCACTGACGCCTGATCCAGCTTGGCTGCCTCGTCCTCACGATTCTCTCCAAGCGCGCACGACGATCACGATCAAACTCTGCCACCAATTCCGATGACCACTTGGCGCACACATCCCACAGACTTCCCACTTTTCACTTCGCGCAAGCGACAATGATAACCATTAAACTTGCGCTTCATGAACCTGTTGCATTTATGGCACAAAGTATCCTGGTTCTTGGCCTTCTGCGAACACAGAGAAGAATTAAAACGCTGCACATGACATACGATGATGAGCAATACGCACACTTGACTTGATTGTAAGGTAAAATTACTTAGAAACATTAACTTTCTCTTAAATTAATGATAATCAAGCCTTTAGGCAGGAAATATTTGAAACTTTTTTGAGTGAAAATTAATAAACACAACTTGGAAGTTAACTAACGTTAATACAGCCAAGAAATAAACGCCGATTGCTACAAACACGCTCGACAATGAAGCGAGAGCTAAAAATCAGCATAAACAGAGTGCATAGACACGCCAAGCCAAAGCGAAACATTAATCATGGGCGCCGCCATCTTGGCGAAGGGCTCATCCATCTTGGAAGGAACTGAGTCGCAAGAGAAATTAACTGAGTACCCGGAGAAGATAAAAAAGTTAACGGGTACCGGGCGACTCCAACAATGGCTACCATTTTAAAATGTGCCAATTTAAGGGAATTTCAAACAGTCATTACGGCACGAATGTATAAATTCTAGATTGATACAACCTGCCCCTGTGATGATTTTCCTTTTTCTTCCATCCTTCCAGCAATGAATTAAACAGAAAACCGCTAACTCCGTTGAAAATTGCAAATTTAGAGAGATAAAAAAACACGACTAGCATGGAGAGCAAAATAGACGAATCTGACTGTGATTGGGAATTGACTCGGTACCTGCGGCTATGGTAATTCCCCGGACACAGTGTGGGCAGGACCAGGAGAGCGCGGAGTCTTAATTGTTTATTTTGAGCTAGACTAGATAATAGACATTATCATAATAGTACATCTGGTAAGTATTATTCGAAGTAGAAAACCGAGCCAGTCATTCCAGTGGTAAAGTTTCAAAAAATATTCATGTCTTGGCCTCGATTCTGTGAATTCCAAGTTCATTGTTAAAATCGATTCAAACGTGCGACTGTAGAAAGTTGCTGGAGCTTAGCTTGTAATGGGTGAGGCGGAGCTAGTAATTGACACCTCTGTTAGAAGTACGAAAACACACTAGATTCATTCTCTCTCATCTTGAGATAAGTCATTTGTAGTGCGAGCATGAGTGAATTCCCTCTCTCGCGGGTAATGTGCGCTTATTAAACATTAATCACTAATACATGTATTTCGACACAATAGACCAGAGACCTGCAATTCATGAATCCAATCAATCGATCAATCATGACATCATATGACATCATAATCAACAATGTCACAGGTAGGCTAATGTCATAAGTAACTATGTCATGAACGACATGATTTAGTCAGTCATAAATGCTTAAGTTGAATGAATCATGTCTTTGCTATTTAATAAGCATTCTGTGGACATGATTTAGTCAGTCATAAATGCTTAAGTTGAATGAATCATGTCTTTGCTATTTAATAAGCATTCTGTTGAATATTTTCACATAAGCAGCAACAGCACCCGGTCAAATTTGTTTCAAAATATTCAACAGCTTACCTGTAGTTTTCTAGAAATCGAGATTCAGAGAATACAGGGATCAATTGATCCCAAAATGGGAAAAGCATGGGTGAAGCTTAGCTAGAGATGGGCAGGGCATAGCTAAAACTGGATTCTTCCATTATTTAAGATTGATGAAGAAATTGAGATAGTTTGAAGGATGAATATATATGATTTGATGGGCAAATGAATTAATCATTCCATAAAATTAGTTTCAGTGAAATTGAAATATTTCAAATTCAAAGTACTGTACATGTATGCTGTCATACAAGTAAGCCGTTAAACATTACAAGAATTCTGCGGAATTAAATGTCTCGCTTTTCTCCTGTTTGTCATAGTTACCTTGACCTTTAACCTTCTGCCCTCAATGTTATTATGCTGCTTCCTAACATTATAGGTAACCATGTATCCAAATTTAGTTGCAATAGGCTTAACCAATCCTGAAATATAAGCTGAAAAGTTTTGCTAAACGCAAAAACTTGATGTTGAAATAACAGAGTTCTGTATCAAGGTCACACTGACCTTGACCTTGTGACACCAACATCATCATGATGCTGCCTAACATTATAGGTGACCATGTATCCAAGTTAGTTGCAATAAGCTTAACCAATCCTGAAATATAAGCTGAGAGGTTTTGCTAAACGCAAAAACTTAATGTTGAAATAACAGAGTTCTGTATCAAGGTCACAGTGACCATGACCTTTGACTTTGTGACAACAACATCATCATGTTGCTTCCTATCATTATAGGTAACCATGTATCCAGGTTTAGTTGCAATAGGCTAAACCAATCCTGAAATATAAGCTGAGAAGTTTTGCTAAACGCAGAACCTTAATGTTGATGCTGTCGCCGCCGTCGGAAAAGGGATACCTACAGAAATATGTCTCGCTTTTTCTGCTTCGCAGGCGAGACAATAAAAACTAATTTGAGTAATAGCTATTCTAGTGTTACCTCAAGTTATCGTATAAGTACTTTAAATAGTCCAATTATGTTAATGCAAATGGCGGATAATTCCTCCTTGAGATCCCTAATGATGATATTACCTTGTGGATCATGTAGTAGATGCAATGCAGAGAAATTAAATAATTCTGCCTTCTTTTTCTTCTTCTTGTGTTTCTGAAAACATGAAGGAAACAAGGGGCAGTAATGGTTACTCTGTACAAAGATATACACAAAGTGTCACCCTTCCTAATATGCACATTAGATAGAAACAACATAATATACACTAATTACATGTAAGGACTGCTTGAAATCATGATCAAGCTTGCACTACATGTACATATAACTTGAAAGCATAAATACATTTGTTTTTTACTTTGACACTAGTAATGATGGAGGTTACATCTTGACAAAGCTCCATGTAAATCTGAAGAAGCCTTGCTGAATATTAAAGCCAATAAAACAACTTACTGTAAGTAAACAAACATTACACGCACACAGACACAGTGTAGTTTCTCTTTCCCCACACAGACACCAACTATACCTACATTTCTGTGTATGATTAACTACTCACCCTCAACGCTCCCAGGGCTCTGTCCAACTTCTTCTTTCTCTTCTTAGTTTTTCTGCCGACACGATGACCAAGTAACAATTCTTTTTCTGATTTTTGCTCTGGCTACAAACAGGATGAAGAAATAATGTTTACAAGACCGATCAAATCTTCATGGATTGCCAGAAAATTGCCTTTAACACTTTCATGATGAAGCCGACCAAAACACTATTTTTTTAAGTTTACCACTGGAATTACTGGCCCGGTAACCGAGGCAACCATTCCATTGCTAGATTTGCAAAAGTATTTTCTTGGTCTACAAATGGACCTTCAACAAGGAAATATTTTGATTTGCTTCACAAAAGTTGGTCACTAAGAGTTAAGGAAGTGAAGCGTAAGAATGGCAATTACTCTGTTTATCAACTTGATTAATGCAGTAAAACATTTAGTCATATCATCAAAATCATATCTATCTATCTATCTATCTATCTAATCTATCTATCTATCTATCTATCTATCTATCTATCTATCTATCTATCTATCTATCTATCTATCTATCTATCTATCTATCTATCTATCTATCTATCTATCTATCTATCTAATCTATCTATCTATCTATCTATCTATCTATCTATCTATCTATCTATCTATCTATCTATTCTATCTATCTATTCTATCTATCTATCTATCTATCTATCTATCTATCTATCTATCTAATCTATCTATCTATCTATCTATCTATCTATCCTATCTATCCTATCTATCCAATCTATCTATCTATCTATCTATCTATCTATCTATCTATCTATCTATCTATCTATCTATCTATCTATCTATCTATCTATCTATCTATCTATCTATCTATCTAATCTATCTATCTATCTATCTAATCTATCTATCTATCTATCTATCTATCTATCTATCTATCTATCTATCTATCTATCTATCTATCTAATCTATCTATCTATCTATCTATCTATCTATTCTATCTATCTATTCTATCTATCTATCTATCTATCTATCTATCTATCTATCTAATCTATCTATCTATCTATCTATCTATCTATCTATCTATCCTATCTATCCTATCTATCCTATCTATCTAATCTATCTATCTATCTATCTATCTATCTATCTATCTATCTATCTAATCTATCTATCTATCTATCTATCTATCTATCTATCTATCTATCTATCTATCTATCTATCTATCTATCTATCTATCTATCTATCTATCTATCTATCTATCTATCTATCTATCTATCTATCTATCTATCTATCTAATCTATCTATCTATCTATCTATCTATCTATTCTATCTATCTATCTATCTATCTATCTATCTAATCTAATCTAATCTATCTATCTATCTATCTATCTATCTATCTATCTATCTATTCTATCTATCTATCTATCTAATCTATCTATCTATCTATCTATCTATCTATCTATCTATCTAATCTATCTATCTATCTATCTATCTATCTATCTATCTATTCTATCTATTCTATCTATCTATCTATCTATCTAATCTATCTAATCTATCTATCTATCTATCTATTCTATCTATCTATCTATCTATCTAATCTAATCTAATCTATCTATCTATCTATCTATCTATCTATCTATCTATCTATCTATTCTATCTATCTATCTATCTATGTATGTATCATATGCTGGGACTTCCACAAAATGGGCATGACATTGGCAATGAGCCTTTGACACAATTAAATGCTCAAAGATCCTAGATGTACTACGCCAGGCCAGTTGCAATGAAGCTGAGCTACGACGAGTGAGACTACTGCTTGCAGGCACTAAGCTGAAAGTATGAGTCAAGTCAGTGAAGTCTGTAGAGTTTGAGACATCAATCGGCTCCCCGCAGGGAGATGGTCTATCTCCGGTGCTTTTCACCTGCTACCTTGCTGCCACATTGAGATCTGTGCAGGAAAGTTCCACAAGACCAAACCCCGCTGTGTCAATACTGGGTATGCCGCTAGAGATGGAATATGCCGATGATGTGGACTTCATAGACGAGGAAAAGAAACCCCCTCGACGAACTTCTCCCAATAGTTGCAAGCAAACTAAAAATTGAAAATCTCTTCATGAATGAATTCAAAACAGAGTTCACCCACATACACCTATCGACAAAGCATGAAACTATAGAAAATGACTACCCACTACAGTGGCGCCGAACCATGGAGGAAAAGTAAAATCCTGGGCTCACTGCTTTGCAGTACTGCTGACATTTCTGCACGCTGCGTCATGGGGAACATAGCTTTCCAGTCTTGGAAGCTATGGATTCGCAGATCAAAGATGCCCTTGACAAAGAGGCTACGTTTATACAATGTAACCTGCGTATCCTTGATGCTGTATAACTGTAACAGCTGGGCAGCTCCAAAGGCAGCTTTACACAAACTCGATGCCTGCCACCGCAAGCACCTACACACCATCACTGGACACCAATGGCCATACAGCATAATTTCCAAAGATGCACTATACAACATGTATAATACGTCGCCGCTGTCTGTAAAAGTCGCCCAGCAGAAATGGTCCATGTTTGGCCATGTGCTAAGGATGCCAGAAGAGACACCAGCACAGAGCCTTGGAATTCTCCCCACTCAGTGCCAGCAAATACAAAGCCAGGAGAGGACGTTATTGCATAAATCTGCTAAGCATGCTACGAGGTGACCTCAAGAAAGCAGGATTAGGTACACTCAAGTGAAGAATGGACCTGAGGAAGCTAAGGATTTTGGCTGAGGACAAGACACAGTGGGCAAAAGCAAAGAAGGACTGATTGCAGCTGTAGGATGTTTCTACTACTACAGCCGCAGAATACAGTAATCGTATAAACATGATGGTACAACTAGGCTGCCATACTTTTTGTCCCCGCGTTAGCTGACATAATTCCAAGTACGAAATGCACATGCATGCATGACTTCACGCCGCTTGATGTCCATGCGTGGCGGGAAAAGGCACACGTGTTCAGTTATGTAAAAGTCCAGTTTGAGGTGTAGAACATTACATACAGATTTAGGCGACAAGATTAGGAATTTTGTGTTCATGACCGTGGTTTATTTGTACAGAGAGAATTAGTTCTTGATTGTGAACCGCTATGGCAAGACGAAGGTTAAGTGATCGTGTGAAATGGCAAATCATAGGCATGCATACCACTGGTATGTCATGCAGAGAGATTGGCAGACAGCTGAACATTAACCATACTGTAATCAGTCGTTTGATTACAAAACATGGGCAAACTAACGAGGTGAAGGACAGGCCTAGATCTGGAAGACCGAAGAAGACTACTGCCCGTGATGATCGAGCCCTAGTACGCCTTGTTAGGAGATCTCCATTCACCAACAGCAGAGTGCTCAGCCAGCAATGGGAAACGCGCAATAGAGTGTCAATGTCTACCGTCAAAAGGAGACTGTATGCTGCTGGCATGAAAGCTAGGAGACTTGTCAGACGTCCTCTCCTCACTGCACACCACAAAGAGGAGCGTCTGAGGTGGTGCAACGAAAGAAGACACTGGAACATGAGATCCTGGAGACGGGTACACTGGTCCGATGAAAGTCGGTTCTTGCTTCATGCCACAGATGGTCGAACTCGTGTATGGAGGTCCAGACGCACGGCGTACGACCAACGTAACATCATGGAAGAAGTTCCATTTGGTGGAGGTTCCGTTATGATATGGGGGTGCATCTCATTTGATTGTAAGCTGGATCTGTTGACTGTACCTGGAACACTAAATGGACAAAGATATCAAGATTCCATACTGGATAGAGTTGTGGTCCCTCATTTTGTAAATCATGCACCTGGAACCCACCCTATATTCATGGATGACAACGCCCGACCACATCGTGCTAGAGCTGTGCATGAATACCTCCGCCAGAATGCCATCGAAACCCTACCATGGCCAGCAAGGAGCCCTGACATGAACCCTATTGAGCATATCTGGGACATTCTGGGAAACAGGGTGAGAAGGAGGGATCCTCCTGTGCAGAACCTACAGGAATTAACAGACGCACTCCATCTTGAATAGCAACGAATACCACAATGGCGTATCAGTCGTTTGGTGACCAGCATGAGACGTCGTGTCCAGGCCGTCATCCAGGCACAAGGTGGATATACCCGGTATTAATAATGACAGTCTCAAACTCGTGCACAGATGTTAAACTTCGTTTTCAGACACCATTAATGACAATCTAGCCATGTGTCTCAACTGTAGGGCAATAGTTGTCAGTTGTGTCAACGTAACCATATTCAGGCCTCGTTTTCAAGTTCAAACAAAAACATAGTGTTTCCCCACCATCATAATCAGCATTCCTCTAGTTGCATTATTACCTCTTGCACTAAGATGGATGGGTACATAAATGTTTATACTATTGCTTTCTTCATAGCACATGAATATACCCTCGCATGTGCGTAAAAATAGGGTGGTGCTTAACTTTTGCACAGGTGTATATATATATATATATATATATATATATATATATATATATATATATATATATATATATTCGGAGGGGTTTATGTCAAATTCTCTCCTAGATTGTATTTTCCATATGACCACATTTTCCATATGATGACATTTTCCCTACGACGACTTATTTTCCATATAATGACCTATTTTCCATATGAGTAGAATCGATTGCTTTAGACATCATCAGTAACTTGAATGTTGATTTGAAGTGGCCAATCCCACCCCATTCCTAGAGAACTTGCAATTTTGATATTTGGGGTACTCACATGAAATACCTTTTAAAAACAGCTATCCCAAAACGTTAGCCATAATTATGGATTCGCAAGATTTAGGCCCGGATTATGGTAATAATCGATAAAAGGTTTGCTTACTTCAGAGTCACTGTCACTGTCCTTCTCATCGTCATTTTCATCACACCCCAGGAAGAAGTTAACAGCAGCAACCAGTATCTAGTGGAAAACAATCAGTACATCATACATGAACTGTATATCTAGTCATTAGATCCGTGTATTTGTAGATAGATTACGCTAGGGACACATTGTCCACGTTGCAGCTACATTGTGTACATGTACACACATACGTATTCACTCAAGAGATTTTAAAGACAAATGCAACACTTCACATAAATACAGTAAAGTTCACAAATAAATTAGTTAATAGATATTTGAACCCGATGTATGAAATATAGAAAATGGCATTTCATTGGTTAAAGAAATGCCAAGTAGAGACTCATCTTATGACTTCACAGGAATGTATACGGCAATTGATCGCAGAGATCGGAATGCTAATAGTTACTGTGATCTTCACTATATCTTAGAATCAACACTGTCTGAGTGATTTATTTTTAGTTCGATTGGCGTCTATCGAGTCCCTGTTTTCCAAGTGTCATTCACACATAGTTAGAGTAAAGTCAATGGAGGTTATATGAGTCAATTACATGTATCTCTAGTGAAATGGCTTCTCTTTATGGCTACAGATGTACCTTTGTGATTTTGGAGAAGCATGCGGTTGATATGACATTGACAGTTTTCGCATCCTTCCATATGTTCCTTCTGTACAGCTCAACCATTACATCCTGTAAATAACACAATATACATGTAAAACAACAATTTCACCTACGCTTGACAATCTCGCCTACATTGTACCAAAAGATAAGCTTACATATTTAATACTTTCAACACTCACAACTGCACAAAACAGCTTCTGCAGTGCTCTTGAACAATGTTGATTCGCAGAACAAAAAAATAATATTTTGAAAATTTAACACTGGAATGACTGGCTCGAGAACCGAGCCAGTCATTCCAGTGATAAATTTTCATTAACAATTTTCTCTTGGTCTGCAAATAGACATTTTCTATGAGAAGATTGAAATATTCTTGAACAAATTTGAGAACTAACAGGTTATAGTATATGGCTAATTAAAATATTTTGTATTTATTTAGTTTTAATCGTTTAACTGGTCAAGAAAATCAAAGTGTACTAGACTCAGTGAATGTTCATTTGCATGGCAAATGGTAATTTTTTAGAAGTTACACCCGAAATGACTGGCTCGCTTATCGAGAACAAAACAAGAGCAATTTTTGTCAGACTTCACCAAGAAGGGGTAAAGCTTTTAATTAATGTTAATATTAAATCATTGTACATGTAAGACACCAGTCATGGGACAGCTACCACTACGTGGGTCTGCAATGTGTGGTTTCTCTTGTTGATAAGTGAAAATGAAGTTACTGTATTTATCATATATAATTAAAGGCTTTTAGCCCAGTCCATGTTAACATGATTAATAATATGATATAAAATTAACCGTGTTTGCAGACAATATAAGAATTTGATTAACCAATCAGAATATGGTTGTCCTCACAACATTGGATATCACTACGGCTATATTGTCTGGTGGCTTGCAGCAGTCATACAGTTAAATACGTCCTTGTTTGAGATCCTGTATGTACATACCAAGGACATCTTTGCGGCCATACTGTTATTGTCCCGCAGCATAGTGTACATAAAGTTCTGTAGAGACTGGAAGAGAAAAGCCGTTATTACAACCACTCTGAATGACATGTATACATGTTATCATGGTACATTAGCATGGATTCATGACCATCAGAGATTATAATTCTATGTCACAACACTTACACATTAGGCCATTGTTAGAAAATAGCTAGTTTAGCATAACGATGTCCTAAAATATGGATGCGTTGCACGCGATGATTATTGATTATTAACCATTTAAGCCTTGAATTTCTTAAAGAAAATTTCAATTTTTTAAAAAGAAAATGTCAATTTGCAGACCAAGACCATTTTTTAAAGTTTAGCACTGGAATGACTGGCTCAGTTATCGAGCCAGTCATTCCAGTTGTAAATTTTCAAAAATAGTCTTCTCTTGGTCTGCAAATTGACATTTCTCAAGACCACTGTAGAAGCCATTTTTGGCTGATATGAGTGTGAAAGGGTTAATTACAGTTATTAACACAAAAGTTGCCTATATAGTAGTATCTATTGGTAGGCACACTATAATAGAATGACCCCATGCTCATCATATTTCCATACATATAGGTGTCATGTTTCATCAGTCGGAAGAATTTAAGTTGAAATTTATTTTTTACTAGAGCTGAAACCAATAATTAAAATACATGAATAATTATTAATTATTTTACACAAAAATATCGATGTGAGCGAGTCATACTAAACTACAATGTAACAATATCCTAACAATGGACTTATCAGGTTTCTGACTCCTTAATTTGCTAAATACTCAAAGTAGCAATGGGTGCTTATCATTTGATACCCGAAATAACCGCTTAACAGTCAAGTCAGACAAAACCACTGTGTTCTTGAAAAATGATTATTTACAAGGCAAGAATCTATTTTTTAAAAGTCTTACTTGGAATTGCTGCATCGGCAACCGAGCCAGTTATTCCACTTGTAATTTGTCAAAAATACTCTTCTCATGGCCGCCAAAAATGGACATATAATAATCAGAAATTTCAATTTTATTATCCAATCTTGACCCTTAATAACGGATTACCAGGAATCATCCAGTTGTCAACAGTACATGTAATCGGCTGACCACTATCAATCATTTCACTGACTTTCGTAATTTGGTCATCTTGTATGCTGAGAATATTATTCCCCGAGTGGAAACCATGAGGCCAAGTGTGGTGAATATTTAAAACAGAACTCTTTCCAGTTTTAGCTATGCCCTGCACAGCTCTAGCTAATCTCCTCCCACCCCATGCTCGTGTTGGGATGGAGCGATCCCTGAACTCCCTATCAATTTCCAGAAAACTATACAGGTAATCTGCTGAATATTTTGAAACTAATTTGACTGGGTGCTGTTGCTGATTATGACCCCCAGTCAAATTAGTTTTAAAATATTCATCAGCATCTTTATTAAATAGTAAATCCATACAATTCATACAATAACGCTTAGTCCATCACAAATCATGCATTCGTGACGTACACGTACTTATCTCAGTTATTGATTATGATGTCATCCTACATCACACATGGAGAAACTTGAAAGGTCCATTGGGTTCTCAGGATGTTAAATCCAATATGGGAAATCAGCATCTTTGATGAGCAGTGTTTAGGCATACATGTGTCAAGGTTAGTTGAACTATCACATGGAGAGAGAGAGATATAGAACTTCTAAGACGGATGCTCTAAAGAGTAAATCCATCAATGATACCCATGTGGGTTCAGTCATGAGTTTTAAAAATTATTCATCAGTTTTAGAGTTATTACCCATTTGAAACTATTGTCTGGTGGCTTTCAGCAGTTGGACAGTTAATGGAAGAAGACAAAGCACTAGAAAATAAGTACCGTATTAAGCTTCATGTTTTTGTGCTTGGCGTTAACATTCTTGATGTCGCTGATGATGTAGTTGTAGAGAGTCTTGCGTAGAAGTTTATCTTTACACCGGAACAAACTGAAGAACAGTTCCAGCACACTGACGGCTGGGATGAGGCCTTTATTACGCAACAGGATCAAGGCACGGCAAAAACTCTGTTCAAAATAAACAGACAGTGATCTTCTTTCAAATAAAATTATCATAAAATATACATTAATCGAATCATATTTTGATTTTGAAAGTAGTATAACCAATTAATCCTATGATGCAATATTATTAGTTTCGCCAGGTCAATCTCCCTTGATAGAAGACCCGTTCTGGTCACATGCCCTCACCACATTCCTGGCATAAGTTTTTGTTTTAATGGTCAAGCGAGTCAAAACTAGCCATTGCACTGTTCATGAGAAATTTCCATTTACAGACCATAAGATAATTTTTTTAAATTTTATAACTGGAATGACTTATATTAAGCCTTTAACCCTTGAAATTATTCAAAAAAATTAAATTTTCTCATAGAAAATGTCCATCTGCAGTCCAAAACAACTTTTTTTTTTAATTTACCACTGAAATGACTGGCTCGGTTATCGAGCCAGCCTGGCGCGGTTATCGAGCCGGTCATTCCAATGGTAAATTTTCAAAAATAGTCCTCTCTTCTCAAGACCACTGCAGAAGTCGTTTTTGACTGATATGAGTGTTAAAGGGTTAACCGAACCAGTCATTCGGGTGTTAAATTTCAAAAATAATCTCTGGCCGGCAAATGAACACTCATTAACATGACTAAGCAAAAACTGAATTCTCTTGAACAATTCCTGAGCATACAAGAGTACAGCTGTGCATTGGCATGAAGCATCCTTAGCAAATGTTATGTTAGAGGAGGTAAGTAAATTCACATGTAGATAGATGAATTTCATGGAAATGCAATCGTAAGCGAGTTCTTGTTCAAACGTATCTATCTATCTAGTATGCACAAAGGGAGATGACTCTTCCTACAGTACAGCTCATAAATAAGCTAACATATCTACAAAACAAAAACAGAAATGTGTTAGTCAGTATGAAATGTTCTCTTGAAAATTTAGAACATAATTGGATTGGAAAACAATTGTTGCCAATGTCTTCCAATGCAAATATGTTCAAATATTCCATACATGCAGTACATGTTATATTGTAACTCAACTAAGTCTAATACACAATATACAAATATACAACAAGCATCGTTTAGAGATTGACAGTCAAAAATTTCATTAAAAATTGTCAGAAGCAGCTGAAACTCGAACTTGATCTGTAACTTCTAACAACATAGCAATAAACCAAGTCTCAGCTATATATGGTGAAGTAGAAGAAGTCTTGAAAGCTGATATGTTTGTATTTCATAAGTCGAAAGGGGACATAACTCGATGAAAAAAATAACGCAAACGCCTGAAACTCGAACTTGGTCTGTAATTTCTCATAATAAAGTAATATACATGTACCAATTCTCAGTTGAATATCTTGAAACACTGCATAACTCCATGAAAAACTGACGAAAATGTCTGAAACTCGAACTTAATCGGTAACTCCCTTAAATATCTTGGATTGCGAAAAAAGTGCGGAAAGCTAATATTTTTCATCGAAAGCGGGCATAACTTCATAAAAAATTGACGCATACCCCTGAAACTCGAAATTGGTCTGTAACTTCTCATCACAAAGCAATGTAGCTATTCTCAGTAGAATATCTTGAAAGACTGGGGAAAAAAGTGTGGGAAACTAATGTTTCATATTTCATAAGACAAAAGGGGCATAACTCCATGAAAAATTGACGAAAATGTCTGAAACTCGAGCTTGCTCAGTAACCCCTTAGACTAAAGTCATGCACTGATTTTTCCTTAAATATCTTGGAGTGCGAAAAAAATTGCAGAAAGCTGATATTTTTCATATTTCCTAAGTCAAAAGGGGGCAAATACGCCATCAAAGATTTACGCATACGCCTCAAACTCCAACTTGGTCTGTAACCTCTCATAACAAAGCAATGTAGCAATTCTCAGTATAATATCTTGAGACTGCGAAAATAAGTGCGGAAAACTAATATTTTTCGTATTTCATAAGACGAAAGGGGCATAACTCCATGAAAGATTGATGAAAATGTCTGAAACTCGAACTTGCTCTGTAGCTCCTTATATTAAAGCGATGCACCGATTTTTGCTTAAATATCTTGAGGGTGCGAAAAAAGTGCGGAAAGCTGATATTTTTCGAATTTCTTAAGTCAAAAGGGGACATAACTCTATCAAAAATTGACGCATACGCCTGAAACTCAACTTGGTCTGTAACTTCTCATAACAAAGCAATATACCAATTCTGAGTTGAATACCTTGAAGGACTGCGAAAAGGTGCGGCAAACCAACTACGACAGACGGACAGATGGAGTGTAACCCTATAGTCCCCCCAGTTTTATTGGTAGGGGACTAATAAAGCCGTTGAACATTTTAACAGTAATTTGGCTGGAAGACGTTGCTGCCAACTGTTGCCAAAGGCACCATTGACAGCTAAATTAATTTCAAAATCTTCAACATAATAAGTTTATATCGTAAAGAATATACTTTCACTGATAAATTCCCTGTAACTCAACCACAAGGCTAATATACAATAAAGCTGTTGAATATTTTAAAAGCAATTTGGCTGAAAACTGTTGCTGCCAAAGGCAACAATGACTCTAGTCAAATTAATGTCAAAATCTTGAACAGAATAAGCTACAAACTCAAAATTCTCTTAATAATTGATTTGCCAAGAATGGTTCGAAAATCTAAAATTTCACTCAATGCCCATTTACATGTCAAGAGGCTACATGTATTTTTGAGAATGTACAACTTGAATGACTGTCTTGATTATCGAGTCAGTCATCCCAGCTGGAAATTTTTTTTAATACTCTTCTCTTAATGTAACAAGAGGCCCAAAGAGCCTGTGTCGCTCACCTGGAGCACCATCAATTTTTGTCAAAATTGTTGGTGGGTGGTTTAGCAGTCTTTTAAATGAGTTTGTGGACATTTTTGCAAGTGCAATATGGCTGCCAAACACACTACATTTTGATTGCCCCACGGCGCACAGGTTTTTTTGATGGATCAACTTCCTTTGAACAAATTTTAATGGTCCAAATTTCGCCCAATCCCTTCAGCGGTTCTGGTGGAGTCATTTTCGTGAAAACCAGGTCATCCAAGATGGTCGCCGAACCATTTGGTCAATCAAGTCCTCTTGAACACACTTGGCTTACCTCTTGGCCTACATGAAGAGTCCCCAAATGGTTTCGGAGATTTTTAAAGACATTTCCTGAAATTGGCCGAAATCCAAAATGGCCACTGGACAAATTGGCCGATTGGGTTCATTTAAACAAACTTGGATCCTTATGCCCTAAGGATGCTTCCCGCCAAATATAATTTAAATCGGCCTGGTACATGTAGTTCTCAAGAAGATATTTTTAATTTCCCATTGCTTTAGCATGGGAGTTTTTGACGAGAAAATTATCCAAGATGGCCACAAAACCGTTTATCCGACAGTTTCGAAAATTGCAAATTTGAGCTCAGAATACCCAAAAACATATATAGAACCAATTTTGGCCTCAAAATCCATCAAATAAAAAAATCCAATATGTCCGCCAAACACGCTACATTTTGATTGGCCCACGGCGGCCATGTTTATTGATGTAGCAACTTCCCTTGAACAAAGTTTAATGGCCCTTAGTCCCTAATTATATATCACAAATTTCGGCCTGATCGCTTCAGCGGTTCTGGGGAAGAAGTCGTTTTTGTGAAAACCAGGTCATCCAAGATGGCCGCTGAACCATTTGGTCAATCAAGTTCCCTTGAACAAACTTGATTCAGCGCTTACCATAGATCATATTTCGTGAGCTTTGAATCGATCCCTCAAATGGTTTGGGAGGAGATTTTTAAAAACATTTCTAAAAATCGGCCGAAATCCAAAATGGTCGCCGGCCAAATTGGCCGATCGGGTTTGTTTGAACAAACTTGAATCTCTATGCCGTAAGGATGCTTCATGTCAAATATAATTGAAATCGGCCCAGTAGTTCTCGAGAAGATATTTTTAATTTCCCATTGCTTTAGTATGGGAGCTTTTGGCGGGAAAATGATCCAAGATGGCCGCCAAACAATTTATCCGAGTTTCTAAAATTGTAAATTTGACATCAGAATACCCAAAAAACTATATAAAAACAATTTCGGCCTCAAAATCCATCAAATAAAAAAAATCCAATATGGCCGCCAAACATGCTATATTTTGATTGGCCCACGGCGGCCATGTTTTTTGACGGATCAACTTCTCTTGAACAAACTTAACTGGCCCGTAATCCCTAATCATATCTGCCAAATTTTGGCCTGATCCCTTCAGCAGTTCTGAAGTTATTTTTGCTAAAACTAGGTCAACCAAGATGGCTGCCGAACTATTTGACCAATTAAGTTCCCTTGAACAAATTTGGTTGAGCTCTTGCCCTAGATCATATTTCATGAGGTTTCCTTCAATCCCTCAAGCGGTTTCGGAGACGTTTCTAAAAATCGGTCAAAATCCAAGATGGCCACCGGCCTAATTGGTCGATCGGCTTGATTTGAACAAACTTGGATCCCTATGCCCTAAGGATGCTTCATGCCAAATATAATTGAAATTGACTGTTCTTTAAAAAAAATCGTTTAAAGGAAAAGTTGACGGATGGACAGACAGACGACGGATGGTCACCACGACATAAGCTCACTTGGCCTTTCAGGCCAGGTGAGCTAAAAATGGACACTCCTTATGACCACCATAGAGCATGTTTTGACTTGCTTGACTATTAAGGACTAGATTAGTTTCCATGTCTCAGTTACCATTCTCATATCAGGGTCAAGAACAGTTGCATTTCTTTGCAGCAACTCTCGTAACTGTTGCGGGAACTCCTTCAGATCTTCCGGAAAACAGTGAGACACCTGAAATGAAATTACAACGTAATTCAGGAATGGGTATGTATACAGCTATGATTGTTCAGTCTCTTCAATTCAGTCTCAATTTGACTAACATCATGACAAGTGATTTTTCATCTCTGCTTACTATCGCATTGTCGGAAGCCAAATCACCATTTTAAGATATCACAGGCTATGAGCATGCCTCTAGACTAGATAGAATTAATGCTAAATTGTTATGCACAAATTTAAGTTCTCACTTATTTATTAGAAAATGTCCATTTGCAGACCAAGAGATTATTTTTGAAAATTTATCACTAGAATGACAGGCTCGGTTATCGCGCCAGTCATTCCAGTGAAAAATTTTCAAAAATAATCTTTTCTTGGTCTGCAAATGGACATTTCTGAAGACCACTGCAGAAGCTGTTTTGGCTGATATGAGTGTTAGAGTTAAAGTACAATCCGATCAGCTTTCAGTTAGCAGACCTGGCCTGATATGAATGTAGACATTCAACATGTAAACCATTTATGATGGTAATTAATACTTTCATAGGCAAGTTTTGTCAAAACCATCTAAATATTTGCTTATAATATTAAACTTGTGTTTATTTGCTGGCCAAGAAGATATTTTTGAAGATTCACCACAGAAATGACTGCCTCTGTGGTCAATTTTATAATATTAGTCATCACTTGGCCTGTAAATGACCATTCCACAAGACCAGTTTCAGAGGCCAGTTTTTGCCGGCTTCAGTGGCGTGACCATTAAACGGTCATGATCACTACATTGTACATTATTGGAATGGCTCATTTGTCAACAGCACCTCAAAAGCGAATTATTAATTAGCCTTGAAAATCACTAGCGATAAACGAGCCAGTCATTCCTGTGATAAATTTTCAAAGATAATTTTCTCTTGCGATGCAAATGAACATTTTCTTTGAGAATAAATTTGCGGGTTAAAGCGTTATGCAGCAATGTATGCCCATCCAATTATTTTCAAAATATTCAACAGAACAATTTCCCGGTGCGGGAAATACCGCTCTGGGAAATATGCCCTCAAATGTAACTTGCTTTCAAGCTACATGTATTCAGAGATATCTGTATTTGTCTTCCTTTTAACCAGCTTTTTGAGATATAATGTGTAACAATTATTTAAGTAAAGTGGATATGGAGTACAATGGGTTAATGTTTTGCAGCTCTACAGGCATGACAAGCCATATAAAACATTATATATGATGTACAAAATATAATGTTGAGTATTTTGTTACGGAAGCAACAGTTTAATCTAGTCAAAATAGTTTCTAAATATTTAACAGAGTTTGTGGCCATTCTCTTAAAATAATGACTATGTAATTAGGCCATTTCATTCTGAATTCACCAAAAAATGTTTTAGGTAGGCTTTGAAAGCTGCTAAGTGTTATCTAATGATTTGTCTAAACATATTGTTTCCTTACTTTCAAATTAATTTCAAAATAAGCAGCAGGTTTATCTGTAATATGTAGCAGCAGCACATGTGTAGAATGGTAAAGAGGAATGATTTAATAACTATAAGTATTGATTCACGGTGAACATTTAAAAAGGGCTTGAAAAAGGATTGAAAGCACATTGTATTTTAAATGTGCCTAAGCACAAACACAAAGCCCTTTTTTAACTAAAGGGCTTAAGCAATTTGCAAACCCTTTGAAAAAGGGCTTAAGCCCAGTCAAGCCATGAAGCCCTTCTTCGCCCATGCCTGCATAGATTTGCAACTTATACATATGTCACTAGATGATATTTACTGATGCTTGTCAGTGTTTTCTTAAGCATAATAAACAATCATGAGGTTAAATATATAAACTTTCCACCTGATATCTGAGTATTTCCCAGTATTTCCCACGGCACTGTGAAATCCTAGTATTTCCCAGGAAATTGCCAACCCTGGAAGCTAGCGGAAAATCCGTTCTTTTGTCAATTTTTGTTGGGTACTGAACATAACGTTTTTTTCGTATTTGCTCTTTTGAGAGCATTAATAACCAAGAGAGGTTAGGGCAGGTGCAGTTTTACTAACCCATGTGAAATTCTAGTATCCTCGGGTTAGCCAGTTGGTGTTAAAATTGAGCACTGCAATGATTCTGGTAATGGACCAATAGAATGGTAGCAACGTTGTGATACATACCTGTGCTAAGAACATAACCAGCTCGTCAAGTCCTTTGACATATTCTGTAGGTGAGAGACTGAACAGCTGCACATTAGCTTGGTAATGACGAAATTGCTGCAGAAACTGCCAAATATACAATCAGCATATAAGCAATAACATGCCATAAATCCTGAACAATTTAGGTAACCTAAAAATAGGCTACATGTATCTGATTTTCAGCTACGGGACATATAACCTCTCCTCATAGCTCTGTATATTATCACTCCACCGACAGAATCTCTACATGTATCTCAATGGAGGATTCCAGTTTATCCATCAATCATATGATGTCATAATCAACTATGTGATGTGTATGATAACGTCATAATCAATTGCGCCATGAATGACGTGGATACAATGTAAGTTCATCACGAATGCTTAATTATGATGGACTAAGCGTTGCTGTACAAATTTTATATCTTTCCTAAACTTAATAAACATTCTGTTGAATATTTTGAAACTAATTTGACTGGGCGCTGTTAATGCTTAGCACCCAGTCAATTTAGTTCCAAAATATTTAACAACTTACCTGTAGTTTTCTGAAAACTGAGATTCAGAGAGTACAGGGATAGATTGAACCCAAACGGGCAAGTGTGGGTAGAGCTTAGCTAGAGATTAGCGGGGCACAGTTATGTGTAAAACTGGATTCATCCATTTCAGGCACTCATACAGGAAAGGTGTTGGATATTTTGACCAAAAATATGGTTGCATTGCAACCATGGAGCTTGACTTCAAAGCACTTATCAATGAGACAATGACCATGGCCTTTTGACCCCAAAGTAATTGCCTCATCCCCCCACATTAGCAAGTGCCCAAGTTTGGGTGCAGCATAATTAACACAACATCTAGAGATATGAGCAAGAATGACAATCAGAGATTGCTAAAGTATACCCCACTCACCTTTCCACCAACCACAACCTCCCACCCACCATGACCTTGACCGTTGAAACCAAAATCGATAGGGTTCTTTGAAACACCAAGGGCAACCTCCCACCTAAGATTAATAATGATCCCTTCAATCGAACTCCAGTTATCATTCAGAAACGCAATATTACATTATTAATTAGGTCACCTTGACCGTTTGATGCCAAAATCGATAGGATTCTTCAGACCACCAAGGGCAAGGTCCAACACCAGACTGGCAATGATTCTTCAATACAACTCGAGTTATCATCAGGAAATGAACGGACGGGCAAAGCAAACACTATATACACCCCCATATATTTGTATAGGGGGGAATAACTACTACATGTAAGTTGAGGTAAAAGCAAAATGTTAATGTTGAGAAAACCCTGGAGTTTTGTCATTATCACACTGATCTTAACCTTTTATGCCAAAGTGAGTATGTCATGCCATCTCAGTATACGGACAGATGTGTCCGAATGTGGGCTCTGTATGTTTAACAAAACATGAGATATAAACTGCTGAGTTGACATAAACACAGTGTTACTGTTTAAATAAAAAGGCTTTCCTAAGACCACAATGACCTTTGCCTTTTTTAAACTGAAGGTCCTTGTTTCATGCTCTCTCATAAGAAAGCATGTGTTTAAGTTTGGGTCTAGTATGATTAACTAAACAGAAGATAAGAAATATTTCTTTAATTTTAATGCTGAACAAACACTCATTTACACAAAAATATTGACATTTGACCTTGTACCTAAAGGATCATTGTTAGGCGCCTCGAGAGTTACTCTACTTTGAGCCTAAGCTCACTCTAGGAGTGCCGTGCAGTCAATGGACAGAATTTCAAATTGATATACTGGAATCTAATGGGTTAACCGTTTAACCACCACCATAGACATGAAGTTTTAGGGACTGGCCTGACTCTGAACTACACACTAGCACTAAAATACTGAGGTCGCAGCTTTCTGGAAATTCTTGAGGGAGGTCGCAACTTCCGGCTGTAAATTGAGGTCGCAACATTTGAGGCACAGGTTGGCCTGACATTTTGTTGCAGGACGGGTGGAATGGAATTTAATGGAAACAACTATTATTTTGTTCAGCCTATTAAACTCATTTGTAGAATTGTATTGCACGATAGAGAGCTTAAACATACACAGACTTAGATTTAAACACTCCGTATCATGCAAAAATACATTTGTTTATCCTGTACATAAGTTGCCAAGCAATGTAATCACATCATGCAACACCAACTGTTACGAAAACTGGTTCCATAGTTAGTTTACAGCAGGCCAGTCTAAATTGAAAATGTGCGTAACCCATTATTGGGTTAAGCAGTTTTTTATGTAACTCATTCTGTTTTGCGTAACCATTTTTCATGTATTTATAGTATGAAAGGAATTGCTGGAACAGAACAGACTGCGTCAGAAATATTTACGTAAACTTTGTGTGAACGGAAAATGGGTTCTGCCAATTTGGACCGGCATGTACAGGTTACATACATATGTCTGGAGAAACGTGATTTGAAAAGTCTAGAGGACGATATATATCTCTATGATGTCATTGTTACTAAGAATGTTGTCTTTTTGTATTTCCCCCAAATGGCAAGGAGCCCCGCGATATGTTGCTACAGATTTTATAGCGTCTTTGGACTGCTGCAACTAAATGCTGTACGTAACAGATGGAACTAGATGCTGGCTGGTATCGCGGACAATAGGCTTAAATATTGTTGTGAATATCATGAACTGGATTTTTCAGATTACCTTCAAGTGTGATGAAAAATTAGCTTCAAATGTGCGATACAAGGATATATGTACATATTTAGGGCAGTTCGACCCTAAACCCATGCAAATTTGTCACATTTATTTAATCAGTAAATGATCATCTCGCATTGGGGTTGATGTAGATTGTGCACAGTCAGTCCTCTCCAGCCAGGACAATGTCACAGTATACCCCCAAACATTGTTTCGTTGGCCCGACGCAAGCTTTATTCGTTGGCACAACCACACCGTAGTTTTGCTCGTTAGCATAATGTGTGGTTTGGTCCGCCACAATTGTGGTCTTACGTGTGGATGATTAGAAAAGTAGCTATGTTGGGCCAACGTTGTATTACGTTTGGTGGCTAATGGTAAGTTAGTTACATTGGCCCAATGTTGTTTCCCCATGGGAAAACTGTGATATGTTGGGCCAACGCAATCCCAATGAACAATACTATGTGGGGCCAACGAATAAACATATGTTGGCCCGACTTTGGGGCAACATAGCATTGCTTGCAAGAAGTGACTCCTCACTTACTTGATGGTATAAATACATAAGTGTTTACTGTCGTGTAGACTAGTTATCCTGTCACAGGTCTTCACTGTATTAATCTTCCAGTACCGGTTTCACTGACATGTCGGTGCGGACGGGAGTGATCGGCAAGTCAGCTTTGTAAGCAATGGCATTGTAGACCTTATCTAACCTCCCTTTGACGTTGACTGAGGGCGCCAAGACAAATGTGTCTGGCAGACTTCTTCTTCTTTTCGATCGCTGGTATCACACTTGGAGTGCCGTTATTCTGGCAGACTATTCCAGTGATTTGTGATTCTGTGGCTGAAAAAACGCTTACTGGTGTCTGTCTTAAACCACTGTTTTAGGAGTTTATAACTGTTCGTTTGTGTACGATCCCCTCTGTCCACTGGTAGCAATTCAGCATAGTCCACATCATAGACGTTGTGTGTGTAGTCTTCTTCTTCTGTGCTTCTCGTTTATCAAGTGTTCTGTATCCCCAGCTCTGAGACTGGCTATTAAAGTCTCCCGCAATGAGGAAGTGGCAGTCCGGGACCTGGATTGTGTCAAGTGAGAGATTCTTGTCATTAGGGCAGTAATAATTGACAATGTCAATCACAGAGTTGCTGGTTGTTACCTTGATACCTTGATCTTGATATATTCTGCCTCTTCCATAAAGGTTTTGATCTGGCTGGCGTTCACGCTGTTTCGGACCAAGGTGATCACCCCCGCCTTTCTTTCTTCCTCTTCGATCACACCGGAAAATCTGGTAACCTCTGATCTTAAATGGTTTTCCTTCTTGCAGGTGTGTCTCTTGGATGCAGCAGATATCAATGTTGTTTTCGTACAGGAACTGTTCGAGCTCTGATTTCTTGTTGGTAACCCCTTCTGCATTCCAGTGCATGGTGTTGATACTGGGGTTCTCTTTGGGTTTGGTCTTCTTTTTCGGTTGGCCAGTAGCTCTCCATCCTCGTCTCCTGACTCAACAAGACGAGTTGATGGGACCTCCAGTAACTGAGGGTTGGCCCCTTCGAGGCGTGGAGCCCGGCGCTGCACCTGCCTGGCGGATCCTCACAGGGCGAGCACCATTTTGTTTGATTCGATCTCCAAGTGTCATTCATTTGCGCTGTGCATAATGCTCTGGTTAGCCCCTCCAAATGTCTGGATTGACACACAGTGGGTTACACCCCTGCGCCACGTTGAGGCCGAGCATATAGTCTTAAACAGTGTGTGTAGTTATAGGAATCAATCACCACGCAGACGTCAGTAGACTAAGCTTGGTAGGTTCAGTGCATGGCAACATTCTTTGTATGGTATGTCTTTATAGGGTTGAGTGGTTTGGCCTAAATGAAAACCGTGACGGTATCACTAATTAAACCAGTTTAACCGAAATACCCATATAAGGGGTTAGAATGATCGAAAATAATTTGAAATATGAAAGAAATCTTGTTTTTATTAGCTACAGTACATGTATTTTGCGATTTGACAATTGATGTAAATTGCCACGAAATTAAAATGTTAACTATGTACGACTGTTCACTTCGACGCTATCCATCTCAAAATAATAGTTAAAATAAATTAAATAAAGAAAGTCTGGTTCATGTGATGTCGTGAATTTAGCACACTAACTACTAATATGTGACTCTGTACCTATAATTAGCCTGTCCCACACATATGCTGGTTTTCTGATGTACATTGTAATTTCATGGAACCCCGGAAATACACGTAGACGTCTAACATGAGCTTATTAGAAGCCGCTTTGGAGGTTGACTAAATATTTTTGTGGGGGACTCCTAATAGAAGCCTACCCCCTTTCCCGGACATTCAGCTGGTGAAATTTCTTCATCACTATCCTAATAGAAGCCTAGGCTTCTAATAGGAAGAATACGGTACTGAAAAAGAAAATAAATGAAAAAGATTGGAACTCCTTTGATGAATTAGTTATATATAAGTGCTGGCACCTATCCAAAATGTAAAAAAAACATCCAATCTCTGAACTCCCAATTGAGAAAACAAATTTAAGTTTCCGAATTTGGCAAATTTGCGTCTGAATTCAACAACGTGTCTTTTAAGATGACTACTGAAAAAAAAATAAGGCAGAAAATTTGGAATTCCGTGTTAGCAGAGTACTGCCACCCATACAAAACATAAAAAACATCCAATCTCAGTTCAGGAAATCTCAGAATTCAGAAACATTTTCGAATTCAGAAACTTTGTTATGATGGTTTCCGAATTCAGATATGGGGTTTCTGAATTTGGATACCACAGGTTTTAAAAATGTTCGCATTTATTGATCACTCGCCTAAAATATGATCAGCGTGTGGTAGATGTTTTATATATGAGTAGGATAAAGAAAAATTATGTCTAAAACCAATATGGACATGAGAAACTCCCTGAACAGGCTGTCATAACCTTTATGGTGACTACTGAGAAATAAAATATGCGAAAAAATTTGGAATTCCTTTGATGAATTGGTTATATATAAGTGCTGCCACCTATCTAAAACATAAAAAACACATCTAATCTCTGAATTTAACTCCCAATTGAGAAAACAAATTTAAGTGAAACTTAAGTGTCTGAATTCAACAACGTTGCCTTTAAGATGACTACTGAAAAAAAGGCATAAAAATTCGGAATTCCGCAGATGAATCACTTTTAGCCGAGTGCTGCCACATATCCAAAACATTAACCAAATATCCAATCTTTGAATTGTTGTTCCAATTGAGATAACAAATTTAAGTTTCCGAATTTGGAAACTTTAAGTGTATGAATTCAACAACACTGCCAAGACTTTGTCTTGACTGGACATAGCCATAGTGCCTTAGGTTTTTTTTATTTCTTCGTTATTTCCCGCTCCATTTCTCTTTTTGCTTTCCGCACCTCCTACTTCAGTTGGTTCCTTCTTTTAGCGTATTCTTTGTAGTCCCTTTCTTCACATTTCTCAGAATTTGTTAAAGGATAGTTTCTATGAAGAGTTAGGGCTGTGCGGCTATCCAGATTTTGAACCGTCTCCAGATTTTTAAGTATGACGGTTCGAAAACTGGTGACATAATTTGACAACCGTACAACCGTGTATGTTTAAAAATCTGGTTTTATAATTTATTTTTTTTACGGATATATCATATCGTTTAACAACATTGATTGTATAAATTTGCTTTAATTTTATCTATTTGCGAAATAAAATCTAACCCTAACCATACGTTAAGAAATTATAATCTGCTAGTATTTTATTAAATTCTATAATACACGCTTGAAAGCATATCATAAGCGATCTAGTGTTTCTGATATCTATGTGTACTATGAATTCTGAACGCGCATCCGGGACTCTAAACCCAGGACGTGATCTAACCCGTGATCTAACCTGTCAAAGTAAGTTGAGATCGAATTTGTCTAATCGCTCAGCGATCAAGTCATTTCTCGTGAATGTTCAGGAGCTGGCTCGACGTATGTTGGACGATATAATTAACACTCGACGCAGGTCGATATACATTATTAGCGCAGGAAAACAACTTTTACAGCTTACAACTGATACAGTTTTAAACCAAGTCCTTCCAAATCGTGCCTATGATCTATATTTCGCGGAAACTGTATGCTAAGTAAATAGTATAATATGGCCGAGTTTGATTACACGTATCTGATTAATTAGATCAATAAATTTGATTTACTACGCAATGTATCTCTCTACGCCTTATCCAAGAGGGGGGTATACGAATTGCAAATTGTCTAGGAATCTAATATATGACAGATTATGCAAGAACTCGAAATGACATATCGCGATGAATTTAAAAGCGCAAAATTCAATGTTTTAAAGCAATTTAAGTAATGATTTCACTATATCCTCTAAAATTGCATCGGATACTATACATGTAGCTACAGATTTAAGTCTACCACTAAAAACTTTCTATTTTCGTGGTATTGCGAATTACTATTTTTTTTCACGAAAACTGAAAATATTTTCAGCCAATAAACCAGATATCCGGTCAAAACCAGATTTATGGCCAACACCATCACCGGTTGTGTTCTTACCAAAACCGCACAGCCCTATGAAGAGCCGCAGTCTACTACTGCGTCTCTACCATCTGCCTATCGGTTCCTGCTGAAACGGTTAATTTTTAACACACCTTTTTTATACCAAAACTGCATATACGTGCGAAACAACCGGTGAATTCAATAAAAATATATTGGCAACATCAGATTGTCGTAAATAGTTTAGTGATTTATTCTCTTTAAACCATTCAGTCTTCGCTTTATTTAATCTTAAAGAAAACAAGCAAGTCTGGCTGTACGGGCATCCTGATTTTCATCTTTTCTCACTTCGGTTGACGAATCACATGTCAGACGAGCGAGTTTGTGCTAAAACATGGATAGCGTATTGCGTTACCGGATGCTGCCAGATTGTCAAATATACGAGGTTGAATAGAAAAGCTCTGATCGAAAATAACATTTTCTCATTTCAAAAAATCTAATTAAAATAATACTACTATTAACAACAATAATAATAACAGGAATCGAGTTTGGTAGAGATGCAGTAGAGACTAGTTAAAGGCTTGCTTCGGTCTTGATGTCGTCGTTCATCCATGCCGTCTTCCACCTACTGGATTGTAGTAGTAGCATAGGATTGTGATGAGCTATGGTAGATTGACTTGCGATTGTATGAAATTACTACAAATCTCCAGTTACCAGTTTTCGTAAGTGGGTAGAAACTCGAAAAGATGCGTACATGCTTGAAAATAGATGATATTGAAACAACTTGCGAATTCGTAATATTTCATAATACATATCGTCCAGTAAGGTGTTTTCGAGGGTCATGCATTTTCGAGGGTACGTACTTTTGACATTCTCACGTGCGCGTCACTTATGCGATGTCAACAAATCATGTGTCTTTAAATAGATACAGGATTTTTACACCACCACTAAATTTTAAAAAGATGCGCAAAGAACAAGTGATTATTTTATGCATTTTGATGTCAGTGAAAAACATTTTCAATATTACCTTTTTGACCCATGACAAAAAATAATAACACGTAATTAAATGATACAAATCAATCCTGTTTTTGCGTCCAACGACATCTGCCAGTTGCTGTCTCGAGTAGCATAGCAGATATGTTGCCATAGTAATAATTTACTTCTCTCGACGCATGGAACTGTCATGTGGTGCTTATGTAGTTTTCATATCTAGATTGATTTTTCTCTACCCGAATGGTGATTCAAACAGACCCTAGTTACCACATACAATATAAATTTCAATAATTTTTTTTCTATTTTCCGGTAGGCTATGTTCATTTTCAATATGACATTTACCAGTAAAACTAAGATTTTAACTTTTTTAATGTTTTAGCTGAAATTTGCTGCTACCCGGTTATCACGAAATGCGGAACATAACCTGATCTGGATTTACAACTATAAATTAAGTTCTGTGCTTGTATCAGACTCGTTTATGGCATTATTGTCGGTGACAGACCCGTATTTGCTCAAATCATAAAAACGACATCAATTCACCGCCTAATTAGAGTTGAAATTACATGATTACATTACCCTCGAAAACACATGACACAATACTGAGATTACATCTGTAGAACAGGTTGTGGATATTTGTAAGCATTAAGTTTATTTTAAGGTCTATTTTTATTTTTACGTTTTATTTCAGTGAATGGTTGATAGTTACGAAACTGAACAAATTTGTTGATAAAATTCCATCTCTTGTAAAAAAAATCAGCGAAAATGTGCTTACACCGTCGAAAACAGTGTATGACGATAACAGCCACCGTAAAAAACAGCCGCGGGTAGATCAATAATAGCCGCCAGGTCCCTGCCTATTCCTATAGGCGTATTGTTCCTACTATTATTACCCGCTATGTATGTCTCACTATATTGTTAATAATTTAATACGTTTGAAACGTATGAATAAATTAAATAAAATCTGCTTAGTAATTTTGTATAATATCATGATTCGGATTCATTTTTCTATGCGGAAATGAGCAAAATTGACTGCCGTATGTTTGAATAAAAATAATTTTGAATGTTGGTTTTTTAAGTTAAAATTTTGAAACCTTTCTCCCAATGAATGCCAACATTTAATGCATATTAGGTGAACCCAACTAGCTTAAACCTAATAACAAATCATGAGTAATTGATGACAACTAAGCGTTGTTGTACGAATTGTATGTCTTTACTAGGCCTATTTAATAAAGATTCTCTTGAATATTTTGAAACTAATTTGACTGGGCACTGCTGGTGCCATAGGTTTCAGAATATCCAACAGCTTACCCGTATATTTATATATGCATATTAGATGAACCCAACTAGCCTAAACCGTATAACAAATCATGCAAAATCGTAATTTTAGGAACATGTTATCTACAATAGACCTATTAAATCATTCAAAATCGTAATATGAAGATATGATAAATTATAAAAGTCTACAATCTATCGATCTATGACGTCACAATCAATTACGTCATGAATTACATAATTAATTCCGTCATAAATGCTTAATAGTCCGTCAACTGGCGCCAAATTGTAGCCTACGAATTGTATGTCTTTACTACAGCAACAGTGCCCAGTCAACTTAGTTTCAAAACAGTAAACAGCTTACCTGCAGTTTTCAGGAAATTGAGATTCAGGGAATGCATGGATCGATCGATCCCAACGCTGGCAAAGTGTGGGTGGAGCTTAAGCTGCTTAACTAGAGATGGGCGGGGCAAAATAAAAACTGTATCCATCCATTCCTAAAACTGCAATTTACAAACCTATATGTCTATGGATTACATATCCATGGTAACACAAGGCGGTGTGCAGTAACGGAATTAACCACCGCCTGAAAAAATTAACAAATATTATTGACGTAATAAATTATCAACTAATGTAATACTCACAGTAAAAACAATTATAATTTATAATCTTAGACAATAAAATAACTAGACACGAGATACTTATCATTCATACTACGCGCAGCAGTGGCTGTTATCGCTATACCGCCGGCGGTTTTGGGTCTACTGGCGGCTGTTTTCGACCACGCCTGTTATCAACTGTATTCTCGAAAACCCGTTAATCGAGGACAAATAAAGAATTTTCAATGTTGAAAACGTTTACATTTAACGAAAACCGGTAACATATTTTTACCTCATCTTTATAAGATTCTGGGTCTCTTTTTAGCAGATTCTGTAACTGTGGCAAATTATTGGGAAGTTTATTTCTATTTCTATCCGTCATGTTTTCCTAGTATTTACGATTAATTGTGCGAAGAACCTAAAAAGTTTTGCACGTGAAACTAGAAAATGGTTACGTCAAGATTGACGTTGACTCGGTTCAGGGACGGTTCGTACCAGGGATGATTCGCCCCGGGACGATTCGTCTGGGTCGATTCGTCCCAATTTTTCATATGGGTCAATTCGTTCCCTTTTCAAGGGACGGTTCGTCCTAGGGACGTTTCGTACCTAGGTTGTTTCGCCCCGGGATGATAGGTCCTATTTATAGTTTCGTAATCATTTCACAACTTATGTGTTGATTGATCGCATATAAAATCGATTTCCTTTCATTGCTCTTGTACATATTGTAAAGACGCGATGAATAAATATATATAGGCCAAGAAAATATAGGCAAATATTTCGAAGATCGCCGTGAAAATGAGAGGGCAACACATCAATCAATCAATCATAATCTATATCCTGTAAAAAGACCTATCAGCCTGTTATGACAGGTTGTTTGGGTATTTAAATTTGTATCTGAGGGTATTAATTAGTGTACCGGGTTTTATATCGACTGCGAGGTAATCATAGTATAATGGTGGAGTCTGACATAACTTATTGAGCCTAGATTCAAAAGATAATATTGTTTGGACTTCAACTACGTGTTGTGGTAGGCTATTCCATATGTTGTAACTCGATGTTTGAACTAGTATTTTTGCAAGTCGAGTCTTGCTCTTGGTTTGTATAACTTTAGACTATGACCCCTAGTTATAAGATTTTCTCTTAACTGAAAAAATTCACAGATTTCTGGGTCATATTTTTAGTTAGGATTTTGTAGGTCACTATCATATCCCCCCCCCCCCCCCCCCCATTTTTTTTTCTTCGAAAAGCCAAAGTTGGTAAATCGAGTATTTTAAGTCTGGCTTCATAGCTTAAGTATGATAGTACTACTTTAGTTGCGCGTCGCTATACATTTTCCAGAAGGTCTATATGTTTTCTATAATGAGGACTCCATGCCTGGTTTGCATACTCGACATGATGTCTTACCAATGATGTGTAAAGTGTTTTGAACAATTCTATGTCTAAATGCACAAATGTGCACCAGATAATTCCCATGATTACGTTTGCTTTGTTGACCTTATCAACAATATGTTTTCCAAAGGTCAACTTATCATCAATGATAACACCAATATCTATTTCAGAGTTAGTGAATTCTATAGGTGTATCATCTTTTAGTAATCTGTAATTGTACTCTTCTAAGGATGATTTACCAATTCGCATGCATTTACATTTCTCTGCGTTGAATTTTAAGAGCCACTTATCTGACCATTCCCCTAACAAATATATATCTGATTGCATTTTTAATCTATCTGATGTGGAGTTTATTTCCTGAAACAACTTTGTGACGTCTGCATATAAATATACGTCGCTGCAATTTTTTATACAATTGGGTAGGTCATTTATATACAAGATAACGAGAATAGGTCCCAATACAGAGCCCTGGGGAATTCCACTATATACAGGTTTCCATTCTGAGTGTTCTTCGTTAATTATGACTCTTTGTTTGCGGTCTGATAGAATTGATTTAATCCAATTCATAATTTAATAATAATAATAATAATAATAATAATAATAATAATAATAATAATAATAATAATAATAATAATAATAAGAATAATAATAATAATAAGAATAATAATAATAATAATACAGCATTTGTATAGCGCAATTTATCAATTTGACTAATTTTCAAAGGCGCTTCGGTACATATGTGTTTTTAGTTTTTCTTTACATTTTAGGCCCTATATTGTATTGTATTAATTTGTGAACAAGTCTCCCATGAGGCACCTTATCAAAGGCTTTTAAAAAGTCAAAATAAGCGATGTCAACAGTCCCTTCCCCATCGAGAATTTGTGTCCATTTGTCTATAACATGTAATAGCTGTAATAAAGTTGATCTACCGAGGATGAAACCAAATTGATTTTTACTTAACAATCTGTTCTCTTTCCTATATATCATTATGCTATCTCTTATAATGCTTTCGAACAGTTTACATACTATCCTAGTTAAACGTATAGGTCTATAGTTTCCCACATACTTTTTGTTCCTTTCTTGAATATGGGGCTTATATTGGCTTGTTTCCACTGTGTAGGCAGGGTACCATTACTCAACGAGTTCCGAAAAAGTATCAGCAAAGGTTTCACTAAAATATCTTTAAGTTCTTTTAAAATACGTGGATGTATCATGTTGGGTCCAGGGGATTTTGAAATTTTCAGGTTCTCCATATATTTCTTGATGATCTCTTTATTGATAGTTACTGAATTTATTTCTGGGCAAGACACTTTCTCAATTTCTTGTAATACGCCATCAGGTTCTATGATAAATACAGATGAGAAAAGATTTGATAAAGCCTCAGCTGTGTCTACATCCGTAGAAGTAAAGTGCTTATGGTTATTGTCGGTGTATAAGTCTGGAATTGCCTGTTTGGTTTTTGTCTTGGATCTTACATAAGTCCAAAACTTTTTGGGATTGTCCTTAATATTTACGGCTATTTTTTGCTCATGTAATTTTAGTCTTTCTGGTTTCTCTGCGGATCTGATTTCTTACCCTGTTATATTCTGTTTTCGTTACAAAATCACCTGTCTTCCTGTGTTTTGCCCAGAGCCTTCGCTTGCCTTTTATCACATATAGTAGTTTACATTTAAAAGGGAGCATGTGCTTTTTATTATTCTTTTTAAACCGCTGCTTAATAATGGCCTTGGGTACACATTCTTTTACTGCTGTTCTTAATTTGTTTGTAAAAATATCCCATTGTATCTCTACATCGCGATCTTTCAAGATGATGTCCCAATTAATGTCTAGAATACTTTTTCGTTTGCTCATAATTTGCCTTATTATAAATATATCTTGATTTGGGCTCAACTGAGTTTAGCAAATGTGCATGGAAATCTACTGTTATGACTGAGTGGTCACTTTTACCTAGAAGTGCATCTATGTCAAGTTTCCCTATCATACCTTCTTCATTTGTAAATATTAAGTCTAAACATGTTGGCTTGTTAGTAGCTCTGCCTCTAGTTTATTCTGTTACATGCTGATATAAAAAAGAACCCCTTATGGTCTCTATAAAATCAAATTCAGGATCCCCTTGGCCACCATTGGTTGAATATTCTGTCCAATCTATGCCTAGGAAATTAAAGACATGGGTAATAGGGGCCTATGTTCGCAGCCTTGTACACATATTAAGGGTGATAATATGCATATTTGCAGCCTAAAGTCCTTACATACATCAATTTATATACTTTGAGCCTCAGGATAAGTGCACAGAGGAAAGCTGTTGCGCATTTTGAAACCAATCCAGCAAAACGGCTATTGCTACCTATGGCTTTACTTTTTACTTAATTGTTCCCAATGTTCGTGATTGAAATTAGTAATAATTTAAGACAACATAAAATAGTTTAATTTACACACTTAACTCTTTTAAGCCCCGCTTATCAGCCAAGAACGACTCCTGTAGTGGTCTTAAGAAAAGTCCATTTACAGACCAAAGAAAATGTTTTTTGACAATTTACCACCGAAATGACTGACTTGATAAACGAACAAGTCATTCCAGTGGTAGGTTTTCAAAATGTCTTCTCCTGGACCGCTGCCACTTAAAATTTATAAAACTTATGCAGTGAAGTGACCAGATCTGTCACTCAAGTATATAACATCATAAACAATTACGTCACTAGTTTACTGATACCACAATATTCATGTTGATCGCATATAGTCCAGTCATAGAAATGAAAAAGTATGTCACTATAGAGTACAAATTAGATATCTTTGATGAGTTTATGATTTAATCAACATTCTGTTGAATATATATGCCCCGCCCACGCATTATCCGTATTGGGATCAATCGATCCCTGCAATTTCTGAATCAATTTCATGAACAAGTATTAAAGGCAGTCAACAAGGCAAATCAGATGGTAGGATTAATTCGACGAACTTTCCGTTACTTTGATAATGAAATATTCTGCCTGTTGTATAAATCTGGGGTACGACCCCTGCTAGGGTATGCAAATTCTGTTTGGTGTCCTCGTTACATCAATGACTGCAACCAAATTGAAAAGGTCCAATGGCGAGCCACTAAAATGCTACCTAACATGAGCAATTTATCCTACACAGAAAGGCTGCAAATTCTCAAGCTGCCTTCATTAGCATATCGGAGATGCCGTGGTGATATGATTGAAACCTATAAATATCTACATGGTAAATATAAAACCCCTCCTCCAGGCCTCAAATTAGATACCTCTCAAGCAACACATGGGCACAGTCTCAAATTAATAAAGCGCCGCTGTAACTCATCCCTTCGCCTTCACTTCTTCAGTAACAGAGTGGTAAACTATTAGAATGCACTTACGGAAAACGTAGTTCAAGCACCGTCCTTGAACTGCTTCAAAATCGTCTTGACAAGCTCTGGTCATGCCATTTGTACAGTATTGCTTTTGTGGACTACCACTGTACATATGATACTTCGGCAGTCGACAGGGATTCACATTAACATATGAAACCAAATCCCATTGCGTTTATACATTTAGCTGATCACGAGAAATCTGGTGGGAATTGCCCCATCAGATTCATCACCGTCCTTCAGAGGCATACCTGATCTATGGTAACTGGTAGGGAAAACCCTGCCAGCCCATTATCACATCACAACACCAACTCCACGCATACCACAATTTTACCCTGACATTTGTTCACACAACTAAATCCACTATCCTGATCAAGTAGACCACACAATTTGTAGCCGACTTGGCTTTAGCCCTCCAGTTCACCATTATTAACCCGAGTTCGCCGTCTTGACAAGCATTTGTAGATGAGCATATCCGAGGTCTCGGAAATTGTATATTAGTAGCTAGGAAAATCTGCTGGATAAAGCTCTTTGGATCCAGTTTGTAGTCTCTCAGGAATACAGTCATGTTCACGAAACGGGCAGGGAATGCCCTGCCAGTTAGCTACTCTGTAGGATCATGTGATCTGCTTGTCCATAATCCAATTAGACAGGAAATACCCTGTTGGTTTTTACTATTGTGTAAGATCATGCTATCACTGTCTTTGCATCCTGCTGGTCATTATGCAAATCTGATGGGGATGGCCCCCATTGGATCTATTATACTCAGTATAATAACCCTTCCCAGTATCAGGAAGTTTATCAGTACACAGTAGCATGTATAGTTTATTTTGTATTAGTTATTAAGCACAAGTGGGCATGTAGCTCCTAGGCACTGTGTAAATGTCCAGTAAAAGTGTAAATGTGTATATAGAATTTGCCATTTGTTCAAGAAAAATGTGTCCACCGTCTACACGATGCCAACTGTAGCTGCCCTGATTTTTACCCTATATAAGTAAATGGATCTTGTCATTAAGTTCATGCAGGACTCAGATAGGTTCTTAGGAACATAGCTGATCTCGCACAAAGCAGCAGGGATTGCCCTGTTAGAGTGTCATTATTTCACAGTATAGCAAGTGGATCATCCGCCTGTATTTATAAATCTGAGTTCGCAGTCATATATCGGAGTTTACCGCCTGGGTAATTATTGTAGCTGAGCATACTCGATTCCTGTGTAATCACATAGCCAAATCTGTTGGAAAATTCTCCTTCGGATCCTGTATTTAAATCGACATTGTACAGCTTTCTATACGATAGTGGCATGGATTGCCCTGTCAGTATCTAGTATAATGTATAGCTGATTTTGCTCCTATAACTATAGTACAGATGGATGTGTTGGCTTTTCATGCGCCTCATACTAACTAGAACTAGCGTAAATGTTTATATATGTACATTATGTATATATGTACATATGTATATATGATGTACAAATATATGTATTCATCGTATATTACATGTCAACAAAAAGTTCCTACACCGGAAACAATGACAAATAGTTATAATAATAAGTATTTTGACCGACAAAAGGCCATACAGGCCTCATACGTCGTAATGATGATGATGATGATGATGATGATGATGACACATACATATATACATATCCATACATACATACATACATACATACATAGGCACATATATACATACACATACATATATCCATACATACACACATATACATATACACATATACCAGGGTTTCAACTAACTTCTAAATACAGGAAATTTGGGACTTCCTGGGTAATTCTATTGGGAGTCTAAGCTAGAAACCTGAAGGTCTAAAATGGTTCAAATACATATAATTTAGCTTAAATCATTGTGTTTAGAGACATCAGGGCCAATATTAGGAAGTCCAGGACCTTCTTGGTATGTTTTGTGGAGTCCAGACATAGGCTTCGATATATATGTCATATATATATATATATATATATATATATATATATATATATATATATATATATATATATATATATATATATATATATATATATATATATATATATATATATATATATATATATATATATATATATATATATATATATATATATGGCGTGTGTTTTATGTTTGTGCACATAGTGGCATATATCTTTGTAAACATCAAAGCAGGGACAGCCCTACCCACACACCGCTTAATGGAAGACATATATATTTTTGGAATTTCATCTTTTTTTAGTTTGAGATTTGTAAATAACATATAATTTGTTTTGTCAACATTCAATGATAATTTGTTTATTGAAAACCAGTCAGTAATATCTTCCATTTCCTTATTTGTTTTTCTGTATAAGCTGTCTATGTTGTCATCGCAGCAAAAAGCATTTGTGTCATCAGCGAACAGTATTAATGGCATGTGCTTGCATATGTTAGGTAGATCATACATGTAAAGAAGGAACAGCAGAGAGCCAAGAATAGATCCCTGAGGAATCAAGTGCTGTTCCATAGAGGAAACAAGTTTATGAGAACACGTAGCAAGCAGGATAGACTCCAGTACACGAAAGCTCAGAATAAAGCAAAAAATTCAATTAGGAAGGCCAAAAGAAAAAAAGAGAAAGAAATAGCAAGAAACGCCAAGGCAAACCCGAAGATATTTTGGAAATATGCAAACTGAAGACGAAAGTGCAAGACCGGGATATCTGAACTGACTGCAGACAGAGACGGAGTGAAAGTAGTGGCACGCTCGGATACAGAGAAGGCTGAAGTATTAGCAGAATTTTTCACCAGCGTTTTTACAAATAAACCCACAGGTGAGCTTCCTCAGTTTGAGGAGAGGGTGTACTTAGAGAAATCGGACGATAAGGACTTTGATCCTAAAGAAGTACACAAATTACTATGTAACCTAGATTGCACCTAGTCGCAAGGACCAGATCGTATGCACCTTAGAGTGCTATATGAATTGCGGGAGGAAATATACACCCCATTGACAATCATTTGCAATACCTCATTTAAATCCGGAGCTGTCCCAAGGGAATGGAACATTGCCAATATCACACCAATATACAAGAAAGGGGAGAAGAGGTGCCCAGGAAATTATAGACCAGTGAGTCTAACCAGCGTTATATGCAAGGTGTTCTAAAAACTCATTCGAAGCAGACTAATAGAACATCTGGATAAACATAGTCTTCTTAGTAGGCAACAATACGGTTTCGTAAGTGGGAGATCTACGACTCTTCAGCTGATTACAGTACTGGATGTGCTCCTGGGATAAAGATTTCCTAAGTGGTCGAAAGCAGAGAGTGTCAGTAAACGGATCGTGCTCCAAATGGCATGACGTGACAAGTGGAGTCCCACAGGGTAGTGCCATAGGCCCTGTACTGTTTGTGATCTTTATAAATGATCTGCCAGAATGTGTAAAGTCAGAAGCTTATCTGTACGCAGACGACACAAAGGTATATAGAGAGATTAACAACGATAAAGATGCTGCCGCCTTACAAGAAGATTTGGACGGACTTTACGAGTGGACAGAGACATGGTTATTGCGTTTCCACCTGGAGAAGTGTAAAGTTGTCGAAGTGGGAACCAGAAATACCAAGGTAGACAAAAGATACAACCTATATAATACCAAGGGTGACGCAGTATACCTGGAAACTGTCGATAGCGAAAAGGACATTGGGATAATTGTTGACAGACAACTGAGCTTTAGAGAGCATATGCAAACAAAGGTGAAAACGGCTGTAGGAATTATTGCGGCCATTCGCAGAACATTTACCTACTTGGATGAGGATAGTTTTACTTTACTTTATAAGGCACTTGTGAGATCTCAAGTTGAATATGCAACGAGTGTGTGGTCACCATATAAGAAAAGTGGCATAGCTACTGTGGAAAAGGTTCAGAGAAGGGCCACAAAGTGTGTACCATCACAAAGAGATTTGAGCTACACAGAGAGACTGAAGCGGCTACAACTACCAACCCTAAAGTGCAGACGGCTTCGAGGGGACATCATTGAAACATACAAGATAATGAATGGGATTTATGACAGGCGTGTTGCTGAAAATTTCTTCACACACAACAGTGCAGACACAAGAGGGCACAATTATAAAATTTATAAGAATCACAATAGACTTGACATTAGGAAGTACTCATTCGTGAACTGTGTCACCGATATATGGAATAATCATCCCCACGATGTGGTAAACGCACCAAGCCTAAAGTGCTTTGAAGGTAGACTTGATAGGTACTGGAAAAATCAGGAAATGAAATATGACATCAATGCAGATTACAATTTCTAATCAAGAGCAAGAGCAAGATGACATGTAAATTGAGTATTCAAAGCTGTGGAAGGATTGGGTGTGGTACATTTTGTAAGCCGCGCCAATCATTCAATTCAATTATTGTATTCATTTGAAATGTATTGTAATAGGCAACAATTAATTAAATGTAATGTAGATACTGCTGCTGGACCAAGTGGCTTGGGCATGGAATCGCGCCAGTCCACATTGGGATAGCGTAGTGGCAAGGATTGGGTGTGGTACCTGCGCCAGCCTATCGTTAATAGTTGTGTATATTTTTAACAAAAGTAGCCTAATGTAATCAAGGTCTTTCAAGTTTTAAGAGAAATGCCTATATATTATATGCATGCACATGTGTGTGTGTGTGTGTGTGTGTGTGTGTGTGTGTGTGTGTGCGCGTGTGAGCGCGCGTGCGCGCACGTGCATGTGTACGTGTAATCTACATACTGTAGACACATATTTTTGTGGTTAGCTAAAGGTGAGATTTGTATGTATGATTGTATATATGTATATATAGATAGGGAAACAGTTAGAGAGTTAGAGGAATGCTAACATAAAACATTCCGGAATCTAAACTACTTAATGATATTTTAAAATAAATTTACAAATATCAGATACAATACAGGAGCAGAACATAAAGGCACGTATGCCTACGTTCTGACATCTACTTAACTTAACTTAACTTAACTTAAGTTACTTGCCTGTTTTCGGAGCATATCTCATTATATTGTACGCATTGTGTTCTTTTACTTAGGTAGTTCTGAAAACAGGTGAGTGCACTGCCTCTTATACCATAATAGGCAAGCTTTTCTAGTAAGATTTGGTGGTTGATAGTGACGAAAGCTTCTGAAAGGTCCAAGAAGATGCCTATTATACTTTGGGTTTTTTCTAGTGATTCAATAATTTTTTCTGTCATTAGGCGCTCTAGTAACTTGGAGAAAAGTGGAAGTATGGAGACTGGCCTGTAGTTTTAGAAGTTAGTAGAATCCTGGGATTTATAAATTGGTGTAACACATGCTGTTTTTAGTTTTGATGGGAAAATGCCTTGTGCTAGGGATAAGTTGCAAATGTGACTAAGTGGGATAAGGATATCCATAACACAGGTTTTATAAATGCACCACTTAAAACCATCGATTCCGGCACTTTTGGCCGAGTTGAGTTTGTTTAAAACGTTAAAGATCTCTTCAGTGTTAGTAGGGGTGACGAAGAATGGTGATTGATAGCTGACTGTAAGGTAATCAGAAAAAATTTTCTTTGATGTTTATTGGATATTTTTCGAAAGTTCTGGTCCTATATTTACGAAATAATCAGTGAATCCATTGACAATTTCGAATTTATCTGTAATGACCTTATTCTTGTGAAGATATTGTGTCTGTTGTGCTGTATTGGTCTTGTTTAAAAGTGATTTAATGGTTTTCCATGTTTCTTTTATGTCATTTTTAAACTGTTCGAATTTCTTGTGATAATATGTTTTCTTAGCTGTTTTTATTATTTGGTCTAATTTATTTCTATATTTTTTAAACTGAATTTCATTGTATTTAGTTTGATATTTGATACATGTTAAGTAACGCTGATGTTTTGTATGACAGGCAGCTATTAATCCATTTGTAAGCCAAGGTTTAGTTGGGTTGTGCTTATGTGTTTTACTTTCTTTCATTGGAAAAATAGTCGTGCAGATGACATGAAATTTGTTGTAGGCATGCTCACAAGACTGTATGTCTGTTACTATTCTCCTACGACCTCTGACATAAGCTTCTTAAATGTTTCAACGTTGACCTGACAGTAATCTCTGCATTTAAACTTTTCCTGCTCAAATTGTTTCTGGTATATTTTTTGTTTTTCTAGGAGAAATATAGGTAAATGATCTGAGATATCAGTTACAAAAATTCCGACATGAGTTTTACTGATATTGCGATTAATATTATTGCGGAATATGTTGTCAATGACAGTCGCCATAGATTCTGTTATTCTAGTTGGTGTGGTTGTTGTCGGATAGTAAAAGTAGGTATTTAATAAGTTAATGAAGTCTTTGGTATGACAACATTTCTGTTGCTGCAGATCAATATTGAAATCACCCATAAGGTAGGCTGTTTTATTTTCCTTTTGTATTATATCCAGAATTCTGCTCAAAGCTTCAATGAATTGTTTGTCGTCTCTGTCAGGGCGCCTGTAGATTGTACCAACAATTTTATTTCTACCTTTTTTAATCGGAATTTTGATAAATATTGTTTCGATGTATTCTTCCATCATGGAAAGGTTTTCACGCACAATGAATTGAATATTGTCTTTTATGTACATGCCTACACCACCTCCACAATCCTTGTTAATTTTGTCAGATCTGTGCTTTTCGATAAATGTATAGTTATTCTTGTTGACTAGAGTAGTGGGTGAGTTTATTTTTAGCCAAGTCTCCCTAATTCCAATAATCCCAAACTCATGTACACTCATATCTAGGAAATTATTTAACTTGTCATTGTTCTTCAGTATCGATCGAGTGTTTGCGTGCATATGGGGGAGCGCAATGCTTTCTTTACCATGTATTATAGTCATTAAATTTCCTTAGACACGTGTAGTTACAGGTTTGTGGAGGTATGGATAAGTCAGTTCTCGCATTTGTTGTGTTGATGTATCTATATGTGTAGGTGCAGCTTGAAGGGATTCAGAATTAGGTCTTATATGCGCTCTGTGTAGTTATATTCAACATGCGGATTCATGATTGCAAGTGTGTATGTAGTCAGTGTCATCATTAATGTGATTGAAAGGGAATAGAGATTTGTTGCAGTTTAGACACCACCATGGTTGGGTATCTGACTTAAGATGGAGATAATCAGAAGTGGTGAGTTTAGAACATCTTAAGTGAACCCACTCCGAAGACACGTCACATAATAAGGCTTTTTGTTTAGTTCTAACAGGTCTCTTACAGGATGAGCAGGGGAATTTGGTTGGCATGGTAGGAACAGAGGAAGGATGAAGCCAAAACAACCACAGTTGGAAAGAGTTTAGGGGAGGGAGCTGCCAGAGATATTTTCCTTGCTTTTGCTTTGGCAAGATTATACATGGCTTAGTTTCAATCAGGCAACCATATTTTACATTGCTGTTACATTAATCCCAGGGATATTGGTTGATGGGAACATGCATGAGTTACTGTGTGGATGGCACAGTTCAGGTTATGCAGAGTGAGCATAAACAGAATTAAATAGCTTAACAGCCTTTACTGTCGTACCAGATGATGATGAAATAAGCAAAGCAATTTCATTGGTATAAACCTACATTTTTATCAAGATATGGATTGGTACAGGGTCCGTAGTAGACAGTCAAATTAGATTACGTCATAGGATGAAGTTGAAGAAAAACCCGGAGATATATTAGGAACGTTTTTATAAGTTTTAATAAGCTTTTAAGCCATTTGGCGTTATTAAATCGTGCGTGACAGTGAATGTGAACCAGTTACGTAATTTTTAAGTCCATGTCACATTGTATAGCGAGAATCTGGGTGTTTTAGTGACATTATTTACGTTTCTTTCATAATTTGATTCATTGTTTATACGTGACGTCATTAAAAGAAGAAATATATGACGTAACAATCAAGTAGTCAAGGAGACGTTTGTCTATGCGACGTCATTACTAGAACGTTACGTATATCTTTATTAACGCACAAGTTTAGTGACTCAATTAATTATATTAGGCTCTATGGCAATATTGATATTAAATTGCTATCCAGGTGTTTAAACGTGTCTTCCTCGGAATTTCCAGATCAAACAAACAAGCGTGTGCCGCTAGATTTTGAGCAATAAAACTTATGTATTGTCTGTTTTCGGAATACTCGTCCTATTAAGTAGTCCGGCAAAAATTTTACCTGGACGAAGAGCTAGCAGCGACCATCTGTATTCAATAACCTACGTCACTGCATTTATACATTACTACCGCAATTATCTCCATTTACATGCGTATTGTGTCGCTCGCAAAGACAAAATTAGACATTTTGCATGTCTGAGGATTAAGGAGCGATGATAGACGGACTTTTTATTGGCTTTCTCAAATGAATTGCCACCTATCACTAAATATTTAAAATTGCTTGAACTTTTTAGATCACGAATTCCTTCATACATCTTGACTTCTCTTCGCCAGAATTGATGCTTTAAATAATTCATCCAATTAATCTCTATTGCGTCATTTAACACTTCACGTTTTGTCATTATCATTGGTAGCCTACACATCCCTCCTTTCAGTAATTATTGTTATCTAGATGGCTCTCTCTACCAGTGTGTGTATGTCACTTGTAGAAAAACCACATCGGACAAGACGTCAACCAGCCATGTATACACCATCAAAACTCACTATGAACTATAAATTGAATGCGCCAAAAGCATTGGCCAAAAAGATCTGCAGTACAAATAAGCCAGACTGTTTAGTCCAAAGAAAGGGGAAGAATATTGTGTTAGAATTTTCTACTGCAGCTTTTGAAGAATTTCGCAGAGCTGTTAAACAATATCTGCTAGAGAATTACGTGGACAGAATAGAAACCATCATAAAACATGACCAACAGAGTGTTCTCATTGAAGAGGACTACAGAGCTCTCAACAATGCTGAAATACAGCTATACAGAGTCAATACATACCTCACTACAAATAAGGCACTGGTAAACGGGCACGATCTGAACCATTTTGTTGAAAATGATCTAGAAGGGATATTAAAGACCATAAAGAATCGTAACTATGCCCTGATGAATGGCTACATCCGACAGCAATGTAGCATAGCACTGAACAAAATGAACAAATTAGATTTATCCAAGAAATCAAGGAATTCCGATGATCAGTCAAATAACCGAGTATCTAGATTCAAAAGTGTAAAAGATATAGATATTGCAGCTGATATTGTGAGTCCAGCCAAGCAGCTGTTTGCTATTGCCAACCGAGGAAATGACTCATCAGCTGCAGATAGTCCGGTAAATCATGTATTATACACTGAGCAACAACAACACAGTGACATGGAGGCGGAATTTGAGGATAAAGACACACTTTCCAGCTGTCAGTTATGTGATGGTGTTGTTTCAAACGCTGATTATGTGATAGAATGCACAACTTGTCAATCTTGGACACATATTGGATGTTCAAACCTGAAACCAAATGACACAGTGAGATCTGAATCAGATGTATCTTTCAAGTGTCTGGCATACTTAACCATTCATCAAACAAGTTTCACAGATGAGTCAACTCCCATCATGTTAACGGAAACTGCAGAACAAGCTATCTGCTCACAGAAGGACAATATACCTAACCTAACTGAATTACACCTTGTCAGTCCAAAAGAACGATCGGTAGGACAAGTACCTACTCAGGTGTATGCCAATCAATCGGGAACAGAAATCAATAATAATGATCAAACTAACATGACTGGCATTGATGAAGAAACCATTCCAAAGGAAGCATATGTGCATTCACCAGCAGTAGGTGCTAGCAGGCCATCTCAGAAACCATTAGATGATGACAATATATTACGAGCAGCTGAGCTTAAACACAAAGAGAAGATGCTGAATAGTAATGAGAAAATGCTTCGGGACCTTGAACAGAAAGTTGCCACCCATGAATTCGAACTTAAGAACAAGCTGGAACAGAACTCATACTCTCATTCATTTATAACAGTGTTAGAAACTACAATTACTGAACTCAAGACGAGTAATCGTACTTTACTGCTAAAGCTAGCAGCTATGTCTGAGCAGCCACTGCTTCCAGAGAGTTCTCGGCCAAACAATCAGGCCAAACTTAGTTCATCTCTTAACAACCAGTTTAATAACAGTGTGGCGCAGCATGATGCATCAGTATGCAACTGTTCTCTCCAATAATTGAGCTCAAGAGTATCAGACCTTGAGTTGAAGCTGCTTGAAAACCGAGTTAGTCATTTAGAAAGGGAGATAGTGAAAGAAAGAAGCGAGCAACATCATCCTGCAGTAGCCAAAGAGCGCAACATTCAGCCTTATGTAGTAACTACATACTACCCTCAGGAAAACTCCAGGCCTCAGCATGACCCTCCAGCTCCTATACATCAGATTCCAAACTCTAAAGTGTCAGAAAGCCGTCAACATACAGCTTATGAAAACATATTTGTTCCACCTTTGCGCCAATCTGATGTCAATCGCCAAAACTCTCAGCAATCCTACCGACAACAGCAGCATCATTTTTTAGAGAATGGCCATCGGAAAAGTGAAAAGAGAAGATGGAGAAACACACAGTGGAGAAACAGACAGAGGGATGCGGCAGTAGACCTGCAACCAACATTAGTATATCCACAAATAATTATACCACATGTAAAACAAATGCATCCACCTCAACCAAGCAGACCTTATCAGTCTCAGTTATTCCAACAAAACAGACCAATCATACCAGATCATGTAGCCGATATGCAATATCCATTTCATCAACTCGATCATCCTCTACTTGCGAGACCTCAACAACAACAGTTCCAAACGCCAAGTCACAACCACCAAACTTCATTCCAACCACATTATCAACTTCACCCACCTTACCGTCATTCACAAATCGACAAGTTGCTGCCACGGTTGAGAAGATTGTTTGGAATTCAAGATGACAATGCTAAATACAAAGAATGCAGAAACAAATATGAACTACTTCCAATTGCTCTCCAAGCAAAATTCAATTATTCTATTGCAGGAGCATTGGCTCTACAGATATAAGAGTGGTAAACTTGCAGATGTCTACAACAACCCAAATGTTCATGTAAAATGCAGTGATGATGAGAATCCCCCCCCCCCCCCCCTCTCCCCCCATTACAAGCACCTCGGGGCTACAGTGGAACTGCTATCACCTGGTCAAATGAAATCTAGATATGTATGTTACTAGAATTTCAGACGGTTGCAACAGATTACTAGCCATAGAGCTCGATGCAGACACTCCTGATCAATGTCTACATGCCAGCACGGAACACTGCTCAAGCGGAAGTAGAGTACACTACTGTGCTCGACGAACTGCATGAAATGATTGAGAAGTATAAACAATCCCATTACATCTTAATTGCAGGAGATCTAAATGCGTCACTGCACAGAAATCAAGGTGCCTCTAGAGATAACATACTTAGGAGATTTATGGTAGAGCATGATTTAGAACTTCCTAGTAACTACCCTTCTCAGCCAACATTCGGTTCAGCGAGTGGAAGAGCAAAATCCCAAATTGACTACTGGATGTGTACTAGTAGATCAAAAGATATGGTTCAACAAGTCAACATAGCTGACAACCATCATCTAAATCTCTCAGACCACACTGATGTGGGAATAACAATTTCAGTAAAATTACAGCCACAGTCACCATTGGCAGAATACAGTAAAAGCAATGTAAATAACCTGATACCAACAGTTGTACGATGGAATAAATGTGATACAACACTTTACAAAAATCTACTGAATGTTTCTCTAAAAGAAGACACTCCAACGATTAGTTCAACCCTTGCTGCTGATCTACTTGTCCGGAAACTTTCAACTTTGATGCATAGTGCCTCAATCACAGCAACTGGTCAGTCTAGAAATCAAAAGAAATCAAGAAAGGGCATCAAAACATGGACTCCACATATAGCTAGTTTAATACACAAGAGTAAGAAGGCACATTATCTATGGAACATCAATGGTAGACCTAACAGCAACAACAGCAATATCAATAATAACCGTAAAGAAGCTCGTCAGACGCTGTGACAAGCAATGCGACTACTAAACAGTGAAACGAGAACAGCATTGCATAACAACATCATGGAAATGAAAATGACAAGGAGACATTTTTCATGTTGATAGCAAAGCAGCGCATAACTCGTCAAAGAGGGATGCATCAGCTTATTATTTATGGTGAAATATGCAATGATGATGCTGGCATCTTGAGCGGATTCAAGAACCATTTTGGTTCACTCGCCATCCCCCTGGTAGACCAAGCCTTCGATGAAGAGCACAAGAGAATTGTGGAAATTTATGTCCAGATAATTGAAGACGTGTGTAGCAATCATAATACTGGGACAGAATGTGAATCTGTAACTGAAGCAGAGATCCGAAAGATCATTGCAGGATTTAAGAATAACAAATCAGCAGACCCACATGGGCTAACAGCAGAACACTTAAAGCATGCACCAACTGTGGTAACGCATCATCTTGTAAAGCTAATGAACTATATAATCAGTATAGGCTACATTCCATCTGATATGAAGCAAGGAATCTTAACTCCAGTATTAAAGAAGGGTAAGGATGAAAAACAGCCTAGCAACTACAGAGGAATAACAGTCCTTTCAATTGTAGGCAAGATCTTAGAAAAAGTAATTTTACAACGGACAAAGCAACGGCATGATAATGTTCAGTCAAATCTGCAAAGAGGTTTCACTGAAAGATCATCATCAGTAAACACAGCACTTATTATTTCAGAAGTGATCAATGAAGCTAAAGACAATCATCAGCAGCTCAGTATGGTAACCTTAGATGCTTGCAAAGCATTTGACGTAGTGTGGCATGCTTCCTTACTCCGAAAGATCTACAACATTGGAATTGAAGGATCATTATGGCGAACCATCAAAGAGATATATACTGATGCTCAATCTTCCGTCAAGATGAATAGAACCCTCTCAGACCCATTTGTGATACGCCAAGGAGTACGCCAAGGTGGAATTCTCTCAACAATCCATTACAAACACTTCAATAACAACCTTCTCAAACTAATTGAAGATGTAAATATTGGTGCTAAGATTGGGCACATTAACTGAAGTGCACCAACATGTGCGGATGACATAGCCCTATTAGCTCAGGACACTGATCACCTACAGGAGCTCTTAAACATAGTTCATCAATACACACTTCAGGAGCGCTACACTATAAACCCTGGAAAAAGTGCATTGATTTCTCTAAACGAGTGAACTAAATCTGCTCCAGTTATTCATCTAGGAGACAGACAGAACCTTGAATCTAAATGTGAAACTCACTTAGGTATAGAACGGTCAACAAATGGGAAAGGCAATGTAGAAAAACGCATTCAAGCAACAAGACGAACAGTCTATTCACTGATCGGAGCTGGACTTCATGGAAATGGTGGACTTTCCCCGTTAACTTCAGCGCATACATGGAAAGTCTACTGTCTTCCAAGATTACTGTTTGGTCAAGAGGTCATTCAGATGACAAAGGCTGAGATTAGTGCATTGGAACTATTCCAACTGTCAATTCTTAAACAATTACAGTCCCTTCCAAAGAATACAACATCATCAGCAACACTATGCCTACTAGGAATAGGACCCATCCAAGCAGAGCTAGACTCCACAAAACTAAAACTACTAGGAAACATCCTCAGAAATGACGATACTGTAGAATTCCAGATAGCAGCCAGACAGCTTGCTGTAAAGAATATTAAGAGCAATAGTTGGTTTATGAAATGCCCAGAAATGCTTCATAAGTATCAGCTCCCAAGTGTCTACCAACTAATTAACAGCATGCCTACAAAGTTAGCGTGGAAGGCGCAAGTAGAGAAGCACATCAACTGTGCTGTACACAACGTCTGGAAAGAAGACTTTGTCATGAAAACATCAATAAAATACTTAAATGTCAATGTATGCACTGTAAACAACGTTCACCACTGTTGGAACTCACTTGACAACACATCCAGGGATGTTAGTCGAGCAGTAATAAAAGCAAAGATTCTGACTGGCTCATACATCTTGCAAGCAAATCGTGCCTGTTCCAATCAATATGTTTTCTCTGAAAAGTGTTTACTTTGCCATTCAACACCCGAGGACAGGAATCACTTCATTACATTATGCACAGCATTGGAGGAGTCAAGAAAACCATATTTGAAGAGTATTCTCACCACCATATGTACCTAGAAAATTAAACAGTCATCATCAACACGTTATTAGCTGATCCCGAAGATACAACTCAGCTGATACTTGATCATACAATGATGATATCCAGATTGAATATTAAGCTGTCCCCAGAAAGTTCTCTCAAAATTGTGAAAACTACACGGTGTCTGTATAAATACGTCAATGAACACTAATCAAAGTAAATCAGACACAATCTAAAATTTACCTATTCTTCTACAAGTTATAAATGTTACTAACAGAACGTTCTTATTAATGTGTGAATGAAAAACTCTGCAATCAATTTGACATTAATTAATTTAATCCTACTCAGTCAGAGCAAATTTGAATGCCAGTCAAGTCGTCCCAACCACCAACTCGTCCCACGTTGGAAAGTCAAGTCGTCCGGAAAAAAAAGTCAACTCACCCAAATTTCCAAACAGACGACTCGGTCTGTTATGCTAGGACGAGTTGACTTTCATAGGTGGGGCGAGTTGACTTATTAAAGGGGCAGGTTGGTGATTGGGACGAGTTAACAATATTATTTGATAAGTAATGTAATGATTGAAATTTGTTTCTTTTTAAAATAAATTCTTGTTGCATATGCACCACTCGTTGACTTTTGTTGCTACAATTATTACTGATGGCGAGTGTTGGCAATAACCCAGGTTGAAAGAGCTTACTACACTTGCCAAGCGCCCACTTAATGTATCCAGAGTATCCAGCTACCATCTGACGTCATATGTTAATTGACATGCATGATGACGTCATAAATGTTCGATTTGGCCAGTCTTTAAATTTTACTAGTCCGACAAAATAATTTGACTGGGCGCTGCCGCGCTGTTGCTGCCATTGTTAGCAGCAGAGCGCCCAGTAAAATTAGTTTCAAAATATTCAACAACTTATACTTATACGTGTTAGTTTGATCGATCCCAGGAATACTTATGCCAATACGGCAATACTGCTTGTCAAAGTGATGTACCCTCTACACTGACCACCTATATTAAGAGACCACTATATTTAATGACCGCCTATACAAATTGTCAACATTGACCACTTGTATTAACACACCACCATAGTAATTTTCATAAATTGTCTCATAGAAAATTTGCAGACTATGAGAATACTATTTTATTACTGTTGTGAGCCATATTTACCACTGTTATCGAGCCAGTCATTCCAGCGGTAAATTGTCAAAATAGTCTTCTCTTTGTCTGCAAATTTTGGATATTTTATTTGAGACATTAGACATTTCGCAAGACCACCCCATAAGCTGTTTTTGGCTGATATGAGTGTTAAAAGGTTAAAGAACCATCATCCCTTTTTCCCATGAGTTATTTTCTACCGGAAGTTAGTGAAAAGTGTTGCTACCTGCATTACTCTTTACTTTGATGATGGGCCACAAAGACAGCTAATTTCTTGGCCTATTAGAGAGCCACCATCCATTTTGCATGCAACAGCTTTCCAAAATGCATATAGTTTGGGTCTCCGTTAAACAAGTTCAATTTACCCCGTGGTCCACTAAGACACAATACTATTCCTACAACGAACCACCATATCATTGAGTGATAGTAGTTGCTGTCTCTGATCAATGAATCAATTGTGACAGCTCAAAATAAAATTTTGGCGCTAAGACAAACCCCGCTAAGACGTGAAATAACAGGCAACATAATTACAGGAAACCAATTCGCTAATGGACAGGCGCTATAACAACAGAATGAATACAGTACTTACAACAATGGCGCGGGATTGTCTCCCTTTGAGCCAATCAGAAAACGTGTTATGTCCGGTTAGCTTTCCACGTAGTATTGGCTTTAGATACTAGATAAGTCTGTATTTGACCACAGACTCTTTCATACTTACTTCTACTCTGTTTTGTCACTCGAAATTTTGTTTCTAAAAGTTTGAATATCTGAAATTAATTCAAAATTTTCGCCATTTCTTATCTTCATAGTCATCATACGATAAGTACATTTAGTTTGCGCTCATATTCAACCTAGGCTATTTAAATGTGTATGTGCCTATAACTAAATTCGGGCGTAGCCAAATAAGCTTTCTTAGCGCATGATTGAATACTTGATGATGAAAGAATACGATGTCAAATATTCTTCCCTTTTTTACTTTAAAACATTGTTGAACTGTTGGAATATTTATTTTTAAAAACATCTGATAATTTGAGATTCTGTCGTGTATAGAAAGATCGTCCTCAGTACAACTCGGCCTACTTCTAACTCGTCCTAGGTCAACTCGTCCAATTTGTGTTCGTATGTGAATGTATGTGGTTATATTAGATTATTCGGGATTATATAGCATCTATTATGTGATTAATACACTGCTATTTGGTAATCACATAATATCAGTGCTCTGTTATCCCGAATAATATAACATAACTACGTATATTCATATATATGAACATTATTTGGGACGAGTTGACCTAGGACGAGTTAGAAGTAGGGCGAGTTGTACTTAGGACGGGATGTATTTAGGACGAGTTGACTGGATACCGCAAATTTCGTGTATTCGCGTATTTAAGACTGTGTTATATAGACATTTTGAAGAATCGTTCGTACCCTATGGAATGGGGGTGAGCCCATCGAGGCTGGATTTCCACATACAGATACAGATACCTATTGCCATCGAAAATAAACTAAAAGGACTCAACCCCAACAAAAGCAATGGCCCGGATGAAATACCAGTGAGAATACTAAAAGAAGCTGCTAAAGAAATTAGTACACCACTATGCATAATTTTCAACAAGTCTCTTGAAGAAGGCATTTTACCCGACATCTGGAAAATGGCAAATGTATGCTGCATACACAAAAAGGCTCCAAGAATGACCCAAGCAACTACAGACCAATCAGTCTCACTTCTACATTATGCAAGGTCCTAGAATCTTTTATAAGAGACAGTATTGTAAATTTCCTGGAAACGGCTAATCTATTTACCAAATGTCAGCATGGATTTAGACGTAAAAGATCATGTAAAACTCAACTACTAGAATACCTGGAGGATTTAACAGCCATGCTTGACTCAAACGAACCTGTCGATGCAATATATTTAGACTTTTCAAAAGCTTTCGATACTGTGCCACACCAATGACTCCAAACAAAACTGAGAAGCTATGGTATTGGCGAAAATTTAGTAAAATGGATAGGGAACTACTTAAGCAACAGGAGCCAGAGAGTTAGAATTAATGATGCATCATCGGACTGGATTGAGGTGACCAGCGGCGTGCCACAAGGAAGTGTTCTAGGACCTATACTTTTTCTGATATATATAAATGACCTACCTGATCGATTAACCTGCCACTGCAAAATATTTGCAGATGATACAAAGATGTACGGCAACCCAGCTACCAGTCAGATTCAGGAAAACATAAATAAAGTATGTAAATGGTCGCAGACATGGCAACTATCTTTCAACACAGACAAAACGCATGTCATGCACTTCGGCAGAAATAACCCTCAAACCAAATACTATATGACAGATACACCTGATCCACATCCTGTATCAACATCAGATGTAGAAAAAGATTTGGGGGTTCATGTCGACAGAAACCTCTCTTTTGACATACATATAGGGAACATTGTATCCAAGGCAAACAGTACAATAGGACTAATCAAGAGAACATTTACCAACATTGATCAATCTACTTTCACGCTACTATACAAATCACTTGTGCGACCCATTCTTGAATACTGCAACTCAGCATGGTCTCCAAGACTGAAAAGGCAATCGCAGCTATTAGAAAGAGTACAACGCAGAGCAACAAAACTTGTCCCACAAATCAGAGAGTATAGCTACACAGAAAGACTTGAAGGCCTAAATCTAATGTCACTGAAATATAGACGGTTTCGTGGAGATTTGATTGAAACATTCAAACTCATCAAAGATCTATATAATATTGATAAGAACTACTTTTTCGAACTGTCCAATGTTACACGGACCAGAGGTCATAGGCTCAAGCTCAACATAAAACGTAGCAGCAAAGATATTCGGAAGCACTCCTTCGCAAATAGAATGGCACCACATTGGAATTCACTGCCAACATCAATAGTCGAAGCAACCACAGTCGAAATATTCAAGGGCAAACTAGACATCTTTTTCAAAGAAAGAATATTTGAATTCGGCTGAACACAATTAATTGTGGTGTGGCTTTGGACGTTGCTGTTACACATATGCTTATACAACATATGTGAGCCGTCAATTCCCAAAGTCATAATACAATTATTACATCACAGTGGACTAATCTTGAAACAGCCTGTGCATCTACATGAACATGCACACATGAAGATAGCTACACGTGTTGTATCCAGACCAGGGTTGCCTGCCCTACCAGTTTAGCACTGAGGCAATAACAAGCCAATGGCTTATGCCTTGTAAATTGATGATGATGATGATGATGATGATGCGATACAGTCACCTGGTATATATTTTGGAAACAATGCTGTTGAAGGCTGTTGCTGTTTTAGACAGATACGCATATAAGCAGAATGCATTCCCTGATACACACAAGTCATTAAACTTGAGACAACTCAGAACTTATTGCAAGTTATCGCCCTTGCTCTTAGCAAATCGTTTAAATTTCCAAAAGGTTTACGTTTTGAGAAAAAAGCGTGGAATCACAGGCAAATGTCTGGTCCTGTGGCACCATTGTTTCCGTCGTTAACCCCACGTCCGGTGGACAGATTATGGTTTAATCTTGACACGCCATGTGACGATGAAGCTGAAATTTCTAAGCTTGAAGAGGAACATCAAAAATGGGTACAGAATCAGAATATTTATCACTAGAGTCTGTCTGACGTTTACGGTTTTAGATTCGAAAACTCGAAATCAAAAATACGAAAACACGGTAGCACTATATACTACTATATCATCATCATCATTTTACGATGCATAAGCCATTGGCTTGTTATTGCCTCAGTGTTTTTGTTGTTGTATGGCTTGTTCAATCCAATTCATAATTTCCTTCCTTGAAGTCGACTTCCAGTTTGTTCTTGAACGATAGGACTGTTGTTGCTTAATTAAGTCTCCCCAAAACCATTTGGTTTAAGACTGACCATTGCCACTCTGCTGTCAGTATTCCATCTGTTGCTGTGTCAATAACAAAGAAACTGGTGTATCTATTCCTATGGTACCCACATATTGCGCATGTTTGGATTATCGGCTCCTATCAAATCGTCTGAGCAAAAATTGCAATTGTTGAATAAATATAAGAAACTAGCATGGGTTCTTATTCACCTGTATGCAACTTGACTTTTTAATTGTCGGTCTGCCTAAAATACAGCCCAAAAGGACAAACTATCCAATCCAATGGCATACCCACTTTTTGCGCACAGGCAAAAAGTATTTGTTTTGCAACATATGCTACCACATCTTTAACATATGTTTCACATAAACTCATTGTTGCTGAAGATTAACCAATGGTAACATGTATCATATTTGAAAGATTGGTTTGACAAATGTTGGCCCTGACTGCGTAAAAACGTCTGTTATTCTTAAAGGGGAAGAAGATGTCATCTGAAATTATTTAATCATCAAATATACAGGGTTCGTACGCATGTATGGAAGTCTGGAAAAAGTATGGAAAATTAGGAAAGCCTTTTCCACGGCTGGAAAATGTATGGAAATTCCAATTTTGTGCCAACTGGTATGGAAAATGTATGGAAAATTAAAATATCGGCAATCCTAATTTTTCCGACCGCAATCTTTCTGTTTACGAACGAAATCTCGCGTTTCCGCCAATCTTGCCAGAGTCTAATTCGATTGGGTCCCGGTCTCGTCTTGCAATAGAAAACCGCCTATTACTGGGAACATCTGTGAAATGTCCATTTGCCGATCCAGAAAAGCCTATTTTTGAAGATTTATCACAGTAATGACTGGCTTGGTCACCATGTCAGTCGTTCTAGTGGTAAATTTTCCAAAAAAGTCTGCACATTTTCTATAACATTTTCTATTTACACTTTAAACCCTGTTTTATCATGTCATGATGTATGTATGCAGTAGTCCTGAGAAATGTCCATTTGCAGATCAAGAAAAGACTATTTTTGAAGATTTATCACACTAATGACTGGCTTTGTCACCATGTCAGTCATTCCAGTGGTAAATTTTCAAAAAAAGTTCTGACCTGCAAATGCACATTTTCTATTTACACTTAAACCCTTTGTTTTATCATGTCATGATGTATGTATGCAGTGGTCCCGAGAAATGTCCATTGCAGATCAAAAAATACTATTTTTGAAGATTTATCGCTGTAATGACTGGCCTGGTCACTATGTCAGTCATTCCAGTGGTAAATTTTCAAAAAAAAATAATTTTAATTTTTTTTATGTCTTTCCTGTGTGCTATCCATCCATATCAACATTAAAATTGCCATGATTGTATCCAGTTATTTTAACTGTCATATCAACAAATAGAGTGCTGTATATCTTTCTATCTGTGATGAGTGCTATCTGATGTTAAGTTAGTTGATTATTTATTTTGATATGTTGTTTTATAAAGTTTATATATGATAATATGATGAATTAAGTAACTGTGTTTGTTTTTTGTCTGATTGAAAGTCTGGAAAATTTGAAATTGAGTCTTGAAAAAGTATGGAATTTAATTCTGCTGAAGGTGTATGAACCCTGAATATAGGTACAAGCCTTAATGAAACACCCCAAAACCTGTATATAAAGGCCACTCCAGGGACCAAACAAAAGTGGTCTTTATATTGAAGGTCAAAAAGATGGCTTTCATGGTTTTGGAACTAAATAAAGGTGGTCTCTATGTAGAGGTGCCTTTCTATAGAGGTTGACTTTAGGGCAGATTTGACTGTGTAGACCATAAATAGGTTATGTGGCTTTGTAAACAGTACACACAATGAGGTGTCTCTATACAGCGAGCTAGGCAGCAATGAGTTTCAGGCAAATCATTTTCTGAATGCATTGCATGCAAGTATGTGCTGATTTTCTATAGTAAGGGCTGTACATGTATATATGTGTTCTGCAGTTGGTAGCTTAGGCAGCAACAAGCTGTTAGTGGTTTCATGGACCAGTCACCCACCTCTAGTACTGTGTAGATTTCAGCTGATCATTTTACAGCAAATAGTGAACCAAATCTGTGCACTAAGTATATCAGTCATGCCATAATGGCAGAAGACAGAACCTAAATCAGTGGCTCTCAAGTGTAAAGAATATAGAACAAGACAGAAAGACAAGGATCCAGTCTTTTTGAAGGCAGAACGTGAAAGAATTAAAGCCTATCGTGAATCAAAAGAATTGTCAGAGACTAGTAAAGATATTGAAGACAAAAGAAAGCGTGAAGCAGATCGTAAAAGACAATATAGGAAAAGGAAAAAAGAGCAAGCGTGTCAAGAACTCTTAACACCTGATAGAAAAAACGCATATGAACATCCTCAAAGCTTTGGAAAGGCAATGACCCGAGTACCGCGAGCTTTGCCACGATTTCCACGGAAAAAACAAGCTGTTGTAGCTGGTATTGCCAAACGTGTTGGACTAAAATTGGAGGACAAAATGAATGCTGAACATTCAAAACATGGATGCAGCCTAGATGAAACTAAAAAAGCAGCGGCTATAAGTTTTTTCTTTCGACCAGATATTGTGTATTCTATGCCTGGTATGAAGGATGAAATGGTTGTATGGGATGAACATGGTACAAAACAGAGAAAATGCTGAACATTCAAAACATGGATGCAGCCTAGATGAAACTAAAAAAGCAGCGGCTATAAGTTTTTTATTTCGACCAGATATTGTGTATCCTATGCCTGGTATGAAGGATGAAATGGTTGTATGGGATGAACATGGTACAAAACAGAGAAAATGCAAATACTTCCTCACTATGTTTCTCCGAGAGGCGTATTCTATATATAAAAATGAATGTGAACAAGATGAATCTGTGTCATTCGCTAAATTTTGCCAGTTGAGGCCTGAAAATGTATGATACCACACCAAATTCTCTGTTGGCGTCAGGAATGTGAGCTCTGTGCAAACGGTAAATTGTTTGAAATGCCAATTGATTTTGATGATGATACACCAGTTAAATGGAAAGAGTTCAACGACGGATGGAAGGCCTACTTCTTCGAACCGTCAAGTATTACACAGACCAGAGGTCATAGGTTCAAGCTTTTTTTTCAAATTTCAAGGCCTGAATAACGATAGACAGCAAGTGGAAACTGTGCAATATCTGTGGTACGAAAACTGGTCTGTGTATGTTTACTTAGCTACAATTGATCGCTAACATAAGAGAATGCATACATACTGGTGGAACATTAATTCCAGTTCCCTTTTCAAACCTGTTAGTACAATTATATGGCGTGTATTAAGGCATGCTATTTTTGCATTTAAGTTTAAATAGCGACCATCTATCCTCTTGCCATACTAATGGCGGCTGAGCAAGTGCCCTGCTATGGACAAAAATACAGCGCCACCTATTTCTCTAGCTAGTATAGATAACTCTATGGCTTGCTACAGTTTAACGTTAACCGGAACACCTTTCCTGGTACAGGTTCCGATTTAACATTAAACAGTAGTAAGCGCAATGCAGACCAAATACAGAGACAGTCAGTTTCTGTATTCGACTGAGACTTCCTTAGAGTAAACACAGGCCTTTGAATTTCCGTCCATCCATCCCACTACTATATATCCACTTACTATATATATAATAGACTAAAGGTATGAAAACTTCATCCGTGGGGACCATTCTTAGAAAGTTGATTGGTTGGTTTGGTGTCAGAACCGTGACATGACCGTGACGGCCATGACATCACCTGATTCTGACAACAAACCAACCAATCAGCCTTCTGACAATGGTCCCCACGGATGAAGCTTTTATACCTTTAGTATATTATATATATATATCGTCCAGTAAGGTGTTTACTAGGGTCGTGTGATTTCGAGGGTACGTACTTTTGACGTTCTCACACGCGCGCGTCGCTTAGGTGATGTCATTAAATAGATACAGTATTTTTACTCCACAAGTGTAAATTTTAAAAAGATGCGCATAGTACAAGTGAATTATTTTATGCCTTTTGCTGTCCGAGTAGTGAAAAACATGTATGTTTTTTCACCAATACTTTTTTTACACATGATAAAAATACTGATAACTCGTACGGAAATTATACAAATCAATCCAGTTTTTGCATCCATTGCCGTCCAACGACATCTGCCAGTTACTGTCCTGAGTAGCATAGCAGACCGGTTGCCATAGCAATAATTTATTTCTCCCAAAGTATGGAACTGGCATGGGGTGCTTTTGTAGTTTATAGATCTAGATTGATTTTTCTCTACTCGCAATGGCAATTCAAACAGGCCCTAGTTACCAGTTACTACATACGATATGCATTTCAATTTTTCTCTATTTTCCGGTAGGCAAAACACTTAATGTTCATTTTCAATACCATATTTACTAATTTCCAAGAGAGTAGGTGGATATGTAGTAGTGGGATGGATGGATGAAAATTCAAAGGCCTGTAGAATAAATTTACTCGCGCAGTTGCCAAAATGTACTCTACGCAAACGTACCAGCCCAGATAACATGTAGATGTTGGGCCCAGGTTGGCAGATTGCAGTTGGCGTTATAAGGTTGGTCCAATGTTGGCTGTATGACTTGTTTGCTAACGTTGAGCCAGCATAGGAAATTTCACAGTAAATCAAACAGGATCATCATAATATTCAGCTTTTAATTTTTAAATTGTTAACTTATGCTTTCTGTTGTGCAATTTTAAATATCTTCATAGATTTTTTCAAGTCTATACGTAAAACAATTGTATACAAGTAAATAGATTGTATTCTTGTCTGTATGGTGTAAATAATCCCTTTTGCCTTGGTGGAAGCCGGAAGTAAGTATGTTAAGATACAACTGATACTACCGGGACAATAAGAAGCCTTGGCTTATGTTCCAAGATTTTTTATATTGATATTGATTTATGCCCATTGGCCCATAAACCTATTGCCAACATTGGGCCGATGAGGAAAATTACGTTGGCCCAATGCTATCAGGGAGTCGAATGATAAAACCATAGCAATATAGAAGGTGCAGAGACCGACTAAATCGCCTAAATTTTACTATCTTGAAAATAAAATCCGCGTTTCAGCGCTGTTTTCAGACATAGTGAATGCTGAATAATAGTAAAATGTGTATTTACATCACGTGACATACTTCACGAAACATGCCACACGGTTTGGCTCTGGCTTGTTTTGTGCTCTATTTTTTCCAGGAAATACCAGTCAAATAAAAAATATATGGTCGAGGACTCGAGTTGCTTAAATTCGGAGAAAGGTGATCATACTTGGTCTGAATCGCACAAGTGCGGAAGTCGAGTTGGGGGATAATTTTCATACCTACATCCATCCACTCAGGGAAATGGATATATTTCTTAGATGAGAAGAACGCACTCTCGAGCACAATCAGATAAAATAATGTACTCTAATTCGACCATATTCGCTACAGCTAGCAGCATTCCGTCCGAGTGAAAGCAATGGGCATACTTAGTCCGAATCGAGGAAGTCCATTTATATTCATTAAGAGGCAAAATGCACTAACTGTATGGTGGTGTTCCATATTCTCGCGGTAGTTAGGACAATTGCATCACAATAAAATAAATTAATCTTCTCTGACTGAAATGTTGTTGGGATATGAATGTCAGTCCTATTTCCCAAATTGTCCACGAAATCTAATCCAATTTTGTGCATAGGAAGGTTTTTGTATCACCTTGGGAAAATGACATGATAGGTGGTCGTATTTTAGGGAGGCTGACCATATTCTCGTGGTAAACAAAGAACATTATCTACGGTGGACCAGCGTAGTCAAAACACAGAAAAAAATATCACAACTGCTTTCCAGATTAAGTCTTCTACAAAATGCTATTATTTCTTTGAAAATCAGTCAAAATCTTGATTCTTTTATGCCGTATGCAGTAGGGCATGCCATTGTTTGTTTATAAGACGTGTGATTTGGAAACCCGTAAAATTATTACATGATAACATGTAATGACTTAGCAACTTTCTGAGCTTATTATAAATGGCGACCTTTATTTTTTCCATACACTTTAATCGGCCAGCAGCGAGGCGGAATCGCTGATCATGGGAAATGTCGATGTTGCTGATATAAATACATTAGCAAACAACATATTTCTGTCAGAAGTTTTATATAATAGTTTTTTGTGAGTTAGTGGTGGGTTTTGGAAGTAGGGTATAAGCGTGTATCTTATAATATTGACAGGTGTTTGTACATTGTAACTTTCTATTTCACTCACTAATAAGAGGGGCATTTTTGAAGAAAACAAGTTGTTTGCGAGCATCTTTGACTTCCTGGTTACAGCATTGCCACGGGAAACAGACGGTAGGGGGGTGTTTATTTATAGCAAAAAATCAGATTGCCGCGAGAATATGGAACCCGCGAGAATATGAGATGGGAGTATACTAGTGAAGATGGTTGAAATATTGTCAATTTCTTTATCTGATTGTGTGTAATGGTCATATTTGCTACATTGGTATGCATTTAACCTCCATGTATCGACTGCCGCAATTCAGACTTCCCCAGTTCGAACTGCAGTACAGCTTTACCATTGGAATGATAGGCTCAGTTATCGAACCAGTCATTCCAGTTGTAAATTTAAAAATGTCTACCTGTTAGATGTAAATGGTAGTTTCTCAAGATTACTACAGACACCACCGTGGCCAGTTTTATCGGGATGAGTGTTGAAGTGGAGATTAACGGATGTACGTGGGTACAGTGGGTCAGATCACAATACCATTTTATTTCTGATGCAAATGTACAGTAAGCAATTAGCCCAGGCCACTAGCTGTAGGTACAACTCGCCCCAATAGTGAGGGTATGCGTTTAATGCACAGGAGAGATCTAGACAACATATCCTAAATCTATGATTCCAATCTAAATAGAGGCGAGCTACCTCGCTCTCATTTAAAAAAAATATTTCGCTCTCGTTAGCGGTAGATCTGGTGAGAACGTGAATGACCCCAATTCCATGCGCAAAATAACAGCGCCTATAGGCAATGGACCTAGTTTTAGCTATGCCCCGCTCACCTCTGTCTAAGCTCCACCTACATTTCACAGTGTTGGGATCGATCGATCCCCATGAAAGCCCCAACTATCAAGTTCCTGAAATCTATACAGGTAAGCCATTGAATATTTTGTAACTAATTTGACTGGGTGCTGTTGCTGCATACAGGGTTGGGTTTTGGACAGTCCAAAACTAACTTTGAGCAGACATTGTCCAAAACCTGTCTTAAATGGTTTAAACCAGTCCAAAACTGTCCAAAACTATGTTGGACATATCACCACTCTTATGCATCATAATCCTATTAAAAAATAACAAGAAATCAGAGATTGCATCAAAAGCACTATATTAAACAAATCCATTTATTATATGGGTTATTATTACATTTTTATCAAATACATACAATTAAAACTTAAAAGGCTTAATTAGGTTTAATTAGTAGTCCAAATCAGACAGCCCTCTCAACATCCTGTAGCAAAACACTAGCTTTGACGCTTTCTCTACTCCAAGCCTATTACGGATTTTAGTGTGGATATAGCTAAAATGGCTAAAAATTCTCTCAATCGATGCTGATGATGCTGGTGCTTCAAGCAGCTGAATAACCATATCAATAAAATCACCTGGCACACCTAGTGTTTTCAAGGCCTTCCACCATGTCACTGAAGGCACTTGAACTGCAGCATCACAGAAATATGATGCAGGAAATGGGCTGCTTTTAGCCTGGTATGCAATAGATGTTGCTATAAAGCTAGGGTTCTTAGCTATTATCCAATTGTTCACTTCTTCAAACTGTTTTGCTACCAGCATCTCGCCCTGAAACTTTGGATGTAATGTGTATGCGACAAGATGCTCTGGCAGGATTGCCTTGCTGAAACGGGCTAACAGAGTTTTCTTGTGTGGTTCTAGCAGAGTGTTGTTTAGTAATTCAAGCCAAACATGGCATGCATCGGCTAGTGTTGATGTGTCACTCTGACATGTGTCAATTGCTATTGAAATTGGCCGAAGTTGTTCGGCTAAGTCTCTTGCATTTCTAAACAGGTTAAAGTCCATTATCTTCTTGACAATAGAATTATCTATTTCTCCTTCATGGTCTTGTACAATTTTCATGAATTGTGGACGGTTGTGAATGAAGGAGTCAATACACACGAGTTGACTCTTCCATCTAGTGTCACAAGGAAGCTGTGGCTTAACACTACCAATACATTCCGAGAGCCAGGATAGTGGCTTGTGGTGATTCCTGAAATATTTTTGAATCTCAACTACATGCTTAATTAGCGTATCCGGTGTTATGTCTTGCCCTAGTAAGTTTAGCCAGTGTGCAGAACCGCCATAGACAATAAGATCATTGTCATCAGCCTTCAAACCATCACGCATTTGTTCCATGTTCTTTGCATTATCTGTGACAATGCTCTTAACTGTACAGTTGTATTTTGTCTTAGCATATTGTATTGTCTCTTGGCACTTCACCTTACAGTTGTCAGCACTTTTAGTCATAGAACCAGTGTCAAAGCTGTTTAGGAAGAAGCTCTTTCCTTCTACTTGCAAGCAGGATGCTATGATAGGATCATTGTGAATGTTACTCCACCCATCCTCCACTAGTTTATATCCTGGGCGTAGCATACTAACAACTTTTATGAACTGCAGATGTTCAGCCATTGAAAATGGAGGGTTACAAGCATAAAACAACCTCGTGACTTCTATATCTATTGCTGACTTCATCGCTGAGGTGGTAGTGATACAATGTCGGCTCAGATCGGGTTGAATTGAGAATTGAACTGGACAGGTTGGTGAGGGTGGTGCTGATTGTGATGGCAATTCTTCTCTTAGTCGCTTTGTGCATGGTGCAGCTGATGGTTTGTCCAGCTGAAACAAAGAAAAGGGATATTACATGTGCTATATAAGCCAAATGTAGATATACACCCTACCTGGTCCAAGCCATTTGGGGACAAGATATGATAATCTTTTTAAAAATTTACATTGAAATGACTGGCATTGCAACAAAATCAGTCATTCCTATGTTGAATTTTCAAAAGTAATTAATTTTATGTCATAATTCAATACATTTAAAATTTGGAATGGATAGAGTTAAAGATAGACCACCCTTCTGTCAAATAAATGCATGTTTTTATTTACTTTCAAAACTTTGGGACTTGCTGAATATTAGTTTGACTGTTTGCATCACAGTCTATCTGAACGGTGTTAGTGTGCTATGCCAAATTGTTTTCATAATATTACTGTAGTAAAGGTATTCAGGCAAGAGTATTTCTGAAAACCCTGGGTTGCAGAAAGTATAGGGTTAAGCAGATCATTGTGTGTTATTTCTAATCTTAAGCCAGCGCCCTCACAGGCCAATTATCACACCTATACCATTGAATTGTAAAGAGGCTCAGCATGTGATTGTGGTTATCAGAGATTATCAGACCTGGCTCTTACTAGCATGGCAAAGAGAATAATTAACTCAGGTATCTGAACTAAAGGTGAGACATCCTGTTGATAACCCCTATGCGGCCAAGACAATTACAGTGAATAGTAACCTTACCTACATTGTACATTATGACTTTTAAACACAACTTAGCACAAATTTTTGAAAATTTTTCACTGAAATGACTGGCTTAGTAAAAGTGGCAGTCATTTCACGAGTAAATTTGTTTTCCAGTCAAATTAGTTTCAAAATATTCTGCAGTTTTCCCGCATAGTGTCCTTGAAAATGATAGCTGAGGAATTCATCGGTGAAAGGGTTAAGGCATGTATTAGATATATTGGACTCCTAGCACTCCAATGTCAACAAAAAACATTTTTCAAATAAAATTAAAAGATAAACTGGTTTTTTATTTTCAACAAATTTGTCATCCCCCAACAAAATTGTTGAAAAATGAAAACCAATTTCCTTGGTATAGTCCCAATAAAATATAGAATTTTTAATTATTGACATTAGAGGGCAAGGGGTTAAGCATTAATTTTATTTACCTTCAAAATCTTGATGTCTTTGCTGATATGTGTGTCTGCACTGTCTGTATCAGCCTGTTCAACAGGACTTTCAAGTAGACTTCTCATGCTTCTCATAGTGTATTTTCATCCTTGCTACCTTGTTGACAACTGTGTACTCACACTCTCTACACTTAGCCATTTGTTTGCCATTAATCTTAACTTCCAAAAAGTGCTTCCAAATTGGATCCTTAGGCCTACCACCTTTGAAATACATATTAACTATTTCAAATACCATCAACACATAAATATTCAGGACAACAGAAGAATTCAAAGATTAATGTAGCACAAGGATATCTTTTTACTAATTGTCTAATTGATATCTAGCATTAACTGAGGATAGATGAAAACATGAAGAATCTAATTTATATTCTATCAGCTTAATGCCTTAATCCCAAATTTGCATAAGATCTTATGTAAACATAGCTAATGTGAAATGAAATGAAATGAAATGAAATGAAATGTATTGGTACTGAACGAAATTACACGTTTTGACCATATAGAGATCTACAATGTAACATATAACGTTGGCATAATATAACAGTTTAACTAGAATTTACAGAAACAAAAACATAATTCGAACGAACATGAAATTACATAATATATACAGTCAGCCTTCTGCGACTAGCCACATTGTTCTGGAAGCAAGAGGATGGCGCTTCTCCAAGACAGGTGGTCCGAATACCACCTGTCTAAAATACGCACAGTTGCTAATGGAGGGATCCAATCTGTCACCCAAGTAATTGACGTCATATTAAATTACTTTATTAGAGGGCTAATGTCATAATCATTATTAGGTTTAACACAGTCGGGAAAAATTGAATAGTCCGCAATGAAGAGTGCCAATTGTATGTGTTTGATTGATTTATAGTTTAATAACTGTTCTGTTGAAAGGTTTGAATCTAACCTGACCTGGAGCCGTTGCTGCCATAGGCAGCCACTGTTCACAGGCAAATTAGCTTCAAGATATACAACATTTTAACTGTACAGTTACTCTGAAATTGAAGTTCTGGGTGTCGGGGTTCAAGTTATATAAATTCATCCCAACTTGCGCAGAACTTATGTGGAGCTTAGTTAGAAAACGGCATAGACAATTAGGTCATCAGGGAGCTGACGTCACGATCATTACAAGGTTTAACGTAGCAATTCCGCTATGAAGTGTACGAATTGTATGTCTTTGATCGATCTACAAGTTAATAAACGTTATGTTCAGTAGTTTGAAACTAACCTGGCCGGGGGCCGTTGCTGCCGTAGACAGTCACTGCCCGGAGGCAAATTAGCCTCAATATATCCAACAGTTTAGCTGCCTGTATAGTTACTCTGAGACTGAGATTCTGGGTATTCCAGGTTCAAAGTATATAAATTGGTCCCAACACACACATAACTTGGACGGCGATAATCTAGAAATCGGCGGTGCATAAGTATAAATGGATCCCTATATTCTTGTGGTCCATAATGTGGTGGTCGCTTCAGACAATTAGCAGCCTTAGATTTGTACAGCTGCGTTCTTGAATTCAAACGCCCATGGGCCCCTCTATTCCTGTGGCCCGTAAGGTTGTTGCTACGATAATTATCAGCATCAGACATGTACAGTTGTGTTTCTGCGTTCAAACGCGTAGTATATATATTTAGCAAAATTCTGCAGTACATTTCTCTTTAATAACTCCCAATTTTTTAACGCGAGGCGTGTAATTAAGTACTTTACTCTGAGGTCTTGGTATTTAGGACATGTAAAAAGGAAATGGTGCTCATCTTCAACGCAGCCTAGATCGCAATAATAACATATTCTATCTTGCCTCTCTAATTTGAGGTGTCTACCCTTTTCGATCTGCAGTACATGTGCACTCATTCGGAACTTTGTGAGTGCTACTCTGTATTTTCGGTTATACCTATCATCTAGTAAATAGTTTTCCATAGCAAACGCACATTTAACGGTTTTATAAAAGTCATATCTGCTATGGCTGGTGTCGTTTAATGACGCCGACCAGTAAGAAATAAACCTGTTTTGCAAATATTGTTTGATATTTTTTTAAAGTATCATTAATATTCTTCGATCCATGATTATTCCAAAGCTCTGTGAAACCGAAGTTTTCCAACATTTTTCTAATGCTTGTGACCCAGTTAGTGCTTATTGCTGAATTGTCGTTCTTATACATTTCTAGATATGCTTTGTAAATAATCGATGTTTTCGGGATTTCGGAAACGATGTGTATCCAATATTTTATAGCGTGTACTATAGATTGGATATAGATTGGATAGTGGCCTACATCACCAAGAACACATAAGTTTGGTGTTTTAGAATGAACGCCTAGTATGTTTTTGCAAAATTTTAAATGAAGATGTTCACCTTCGAAGCTAGTTACAAATTTGTCTTCTATCACTTCGTTTCTCTCAAGGGACGGTAGTAGATTTAGCGGGCCCCATACTTCTACATTATAGGTAAGAATGGGTCGTATTAATGTATCAAACAATTTAAGTTGATTATCGACAGATAGATGATGGAATTGGTTTAAGCTTTTCAGGCTAAAGATGGCCCTCATTGACTTTTGTTTTAGATCATCTTGAGCGGATTTTAATTTCCCGTTACAATGTAGCTTTATGCCGAGATATTTACACGACCTCACAATCGATAAGCATTGCTTATTGTATAGGAATCTGTGTTTGGTTATTAATTTTCCACCTTTATTAAATACTATTACTGAAGTCTTGACTAGATTTACCGTAAGACCCCAATCATTACAATATTTGCTTAACTGATCGAGTGCATTTTGTAGACCCTGAGCTGAAGTTGATAAAATAGTAATGTCATCTGCGTAATTTAGGCATGGGACAATTTGATCATATAATTTAGGCGGATCGCAGCTAGAATTAAATATTTGTACAATATCATTGATAAAAATGTTAAATAAAACAGGACTGAGAACATTACCTTGATGGATACCAACATGCACTGGGAATGTAGGAGTAAGGCCCGTGTCTGTCTTCACACACGATTCTGCGCATGCATACATATTTCTGATGGTTTTATACATATAGCCACTAATTCCATGACTCAGTAATTTACAAAACAGCGCTTCATGCAGGACAGAATCGAATGCTTGTTTAAAGTCAACAAAACAGGCGTATAAATAATTCCCTGTCTTACGCTTATGTTTACTAGACGGCTTTGTATAAGTTTCGATAAGCGCTTTTACAGTTAATACGTGATCAGCAGTTCTTGAGCCTGCTTTAAAGCCAATCTGGTTATTAGCAAGAATATCGTGATCGGCTAGAAATTTCACAATTCTGGCTTGCAGGACCAGACAAAATAACTTTCCAAGACAGCTTGTTATTGTGATGCCACGGTAGCAACTTGGGTCATCTTTTCTACCTTTTTTATGAATTGGTGTTATAATACCAGATGACCACGATTTCGGAAAATTTCCGGACGTAAATATTCGATTAAACAGTTTACACAAAGCCATAGATGTAACCGGTAGGCTATGGATTATCATCTCATTGCTGATCCTATCACCGCCCGCCGATTTGTTATTTTTCAAGCATTTTGCTGCATTATTTATTTCGAGCTCGGTGATTTTAAAGTCCATTTCACAGAAAGATGGTACATTCTCCAACTTGCTTAATTTATCTTGCAATCTATCAATTAATGTCTTCCAGGACTTACATGGCTTGCTTCCATGGCGAAAATGATCGAACCATCTGTCTGCGGTAATGAAGCTTTCATCAGGTGGGCTGTTGGTGTTTCTAAATTCCTTTAGTAATTTCCAGTATGAAGAGCTATTGTTTTGGCTAGTGTTCATTTGGCTTATTATATTTTTAATATAAATATTCTTTTTATACTTTATGAGTTTTTTATAACACTTTAGCTTTAAGAAATACTGGGAGCGGTTCTGATTATTCGGATTTTTAGACAATACCTTTGCCAAATTTCGAATAGTTCGTTTCAGGTCAAGGCATGATTGGTCGAACCATTTCCTTTTACATGTTCTCTTCGGCCGCTTGGTGTTGTGTAAGATTTTACGAAGGGATCTATCAGCAATTGAGCAATATAGGTGATTTATGCTAGATAGCGCCACCCCCAGATCTGTACTGCTATTATCATCTATGAAGTTCATTGATTTAATTATGCTATCAACTTCTCTCTTTGTATCAATATTGTTGCATACATCGATGAATTTCTGTTTTGATACGTCTGACCAGATATATTTAGCAGGGAGGGGTCTGGGTGCGGTTACGTCTCTATTATGTGAGCTGCTACTTGGCAGTCCACTTGGCATGTCATTCACTGATAGCTGAAGAGATAATTTACAATGATCTGAAGCTAGTTCTAGAGACTCCACTTTAAAATAGACAATTGAAGATAGCATATCGACATCCATCAGAAAGTAATCGATTACGCTGCTACCATTATATTTGTGACATGTAAATTTTCCAAACAAATCACCAAGTGTCCTGCCATTAACAATTCGTAGTCCGGTCCCGATACATAGATCTAATAGCATTTTCCCGTAATTATTTGGGGATTTAGTATCTTGTGTATTTCTATTTCTGACATGGGTTGATGGCGGGCCTACAATTTCACAGTCGGGTAGGTAAACCGATAAATCACACTCATCAGGGACAAAATCTGGAGATTTCCCACATCTAGCATTAAAGTCGCCGCAGATTAATACAGAACCCTCTTGAGAAAATGATGCTCGAGTGTCGGGAACAGATCGAGATTGTTTCTCATTGAATATGTTGTGTTTTCAGGAGGTAGGTAAACAACAGCAATATATATATCTTTAGCCAGTCCAAATGTAAATCTGTCCATTTTAGCCCAAACAATTTCATTAGATGATTTAATCTCTTTAATACCATGCTTGAGGGATTCCTTTGCTAAAATACAAATGCCGCCACTGGCATGTCGCGCTTTGCTATGCTTTGGTCGGTCAATTTGCGAGATTAATTCAAATCCATTCAAAGAAATATCACTTTTAGTATTAGTATGTGTTTCAGTTAGGCATATTAAATCGTATTTACATAGATCCTCTTTTACAGACCGCATATGAAGTTTGTTTACTGGGTAGCCAGCAAGAGTGTTCTGTATTAACCCCTGTACGTTCCACGAACATATGGACAACGTTGACATTGGCGAGTGCATGATAGCGATAGTATTCAGGCGGCGCTATTAGTGATTAAAGGCGTACAGTTAAATCTGTCTATAGTGACCATCTGTTGTTGGGACCAGACGATGATAGTTTTTCAAGACGGGGAATTGCAAAATCACACGTCTTGAAAAAACACTCACCTTATATTTTGAATAGCCACTAATGGTGCGTGTAGTGGTCGCTTTAGTCAAGTTTACTGCATACGCATACTATAATGGGCGTATACATTCAGGATCCGAATGTATTGTGATAGTAATAATTATACTTGGCATGATATAACTAGTAAAACTGTACAATTATGTGCATGCCTATATACCAGTGCATAATTATGGTATTAGGCCTTTCTCTTTTATAATAATTTATAATAAAAACATCAGCAGCAAATAGACTACTAAAAGTCCTCGTATCTCAGCTTTTCAACGGACTTAATTTCGTCACTAACTGCTCTTATAATATTAGACGCGAATACTGCGGTGCCCTCTCTACCATTCAAGTGGATGTCATCTGAGAAGAACCGCCTACCAGGTTTACCGTTCCGTAACAGATTGCTGTGGTCTATAAAGATTAGATCACACTTATGCCCTATTTCACGTTCCAGTAGAGCGTTAAACAGATTTCTCTTACGGTCAAGTACTGGATCAGCGCATGGGATAAGTTTAGAGACAAACAATTTGCAGTCAGGCGCGTTTTTCTTAATGGTATGTAAACAGTCTACGTATTCGCTGACGACATCCTCGATACAGGCGTTAGGGGCTCTTAGATTGTTGATACCCACTTGGAGGATGACAGCTTTAGTGCGTAGTGTAACCTTGTCTGTTTGAATGGCCTGGACTGTTGCCGCGTTCACCTTTTCTGTTTTCGCGCCGATTTTGGTAAACATCCTAGCGGGGTCAATATATTTGGTTATCGAATCGCCAAACAGCGCAATGTCGCACTCACGGTGTTGGTCTACAGATGTGGAATGGCGGCGATTCCCGCGCCGAGTTTCGCGTTGAGATGTATGGTGTCTACTGGTAGATGCATCACTATGATCGACCTCAATACACTGCTTAGTATTTCCATTATTTAGATCCTCATATGTATCACACCGTGAGTTATATGTATGGTATCTGTAAGCGTGACTCACTTTTGCAAATGCATTTTGATTTCTACTAATATACGGGCCTTTAACACTTTCACTCCTACTACCTTTAACACTTTCCCTAGCTACACCATACTTATGATGTCGCTTACTGTTAGGACTTCTTGTAATAGCTGGCTTTACACGCTGCATATCATTTTTAGCTCCGTTGGTTTTATCGTTGGGGATCGAATAATTTACACTATTGCTTATTCTATTATCACTGACGATAGAACACCCCGTAATTGCATCACTTTCAGAGTCTGAAATGTCCTCCAGCTCGAGTCCAGCATATCGGTTTTGCGTTAGAATTTCAGGTTGTTGCTGCGGAAATGTATGGTGTAATGGTGGGACTGCGTGGTCACCAGTACACGCTTTGCCAGGTATGTTAGTCGTGTCGAGAGGCGCTAAATCACCATAATTGCTTACTGGCTTGCTATTCGCATTTGCTAATTCTAATATTTGGAGACGCAATGCAGTGACGTCACTGCTAAGGTTAACATACATTTGTTGGGCGTTATTGGTTGATACCGCCATATCTGCTTTGAACTTTGCCATCTCATCTCTAAGACAATGATTTTCCTGTTGAAAATTGCGAATACAAGCGCGAAAAGAAGCGTCCATTTGCTCGTAGAGTTTAGTTGCATTCGCGTTGTCACACATACGCGTATTAAACTGAGCTAATTTGTCGGCTAAATCAGCGCGTACAGATTGGACAGCTGACACTAACGGGGCTGTAACCTTAGATACCGCTTTCTCTATATCGTGGTAAGGAACCGAAGATTTGTTGTTAATAATAATACTAATAATAATACAGCATTTGTAAAGCGCCATGTGTCAATGTCAATTTTCAAAGGCGCTTGTGAAGAGATGTGTTTTTAATTTTTGTTTGAAATCATTAATTGATTGGATGGATTTGATGTGGACAGGTAGCTGGTTCCATAGTCTCGGAGCCACAACACTGAAGGCTCTGTCCCCACAGGAGCGTAAATTCGATCGCGGAATTTGGAGCAATAGCTTATCCACAGAACGAAGTCTGCGACATGGATCATATGTCAAGAGAAGTTCCTGCAAATAGTCGGGAGCGTTGTTGTTTAGACATTTCCAAGTCAAGAGCAGAATCTTGAACTCAATCCGTTTCCGGATGGGGAGCCAATGAAGATCTTTCAAAATTGGTGTTATGTGATGACGCTTTTCGACCTTGACTACCAGACGAGCCGCAGCATTTTGCACATATTGCAGTTTATCAAGGGATTTTTCGGTGATGCCATATAAGAGACTGTTTCCATTGTCCAATCGTGATGTGATAAACGCGTGAACAAGTGTCTCTGTGGTCTGATACGCGACTATTCAAGAGTTTTAGCTCCTCTGATATTGCAATGCACGCACGTGATGTCGTGGTGATTGGTGTTGCAAGTTCTGCCACCGCTTCTTCAACTCCGGACGTTACTATTGATAACGTTTCTAGATCGGTCGACACTGCATCGGTCTGGGTACATCTGTTTATAGACTGTTTCCTACCGTTACCCTCAGTGACAAGGTGAGTCATTGTCGCCTTGTTGTTAATAGTATCGTTTATCGATGCACTACTCTCGGTTACGTCGGGATTATATGATTGTATCGCTGGGCTCGTGTTGGATATACTGCTAGCCGTTGGTACGTTAGATGCCGAGTTGGTAGTACTATGTGGTATCTCTGGTGTGCTGACAGTTGTGTCACCACATACGTACTTTAAAGCTCCTTCATTCGCTAGTTTGTCTGCTGCGGAGTTTCCTGGGTCTCCCTTGTGACCACTGACATGCCTCCATTCTAGGGTGATACTGGGCGATATATTGTCTAGTATGCGCCATAAGTCAGAGTTTTTTTCTCGTATTAAGTTCCCCTGATTTTGTCCATTCGTGATATAAACTGGTAGCACCTTGGATAACGTACTCACTGTCTGTTCTAATAATGAGATTGGATAATCCGTTTGCAGTAGCTCGTTTTATCGCAAAAATGGCTGCATATAGTTCTGCCCTATTGTTGGTGGGAACGTTCCCATCGTTCGGTATTGGATGTCCAGCGTTCCACTCGTGCTCCATTCCCCAGTAATTACCATATCCTGCCTGGGCCTCAGATCCACCGTTATTTATACAAGCACCGTCGACATTAACAACTAGTACATCCGTTGAGGTTAAACAAGGGTTATTTGATTGCGCCACTGGGGGAACTACTGCGCTAATGTCATCACAATAGTCATTAAGTGTTTTGCCAGAGTCAATCTCCTTTGTATAAATCCGTATTTCGTCGTGAACGAAATTGTTTGTGTTCATGTATTCGACAGCCTCGTCTAGTGATGAGTAAGATTTATGTTTGGCACAGGGAAATTTATTTACAGAATCTTTGCACATGTTCCAGTCCAGAAATATGCCACATTTTTGGCCACAAGATACAGCATAAAATTTGCCTTTATAAGGCTTAGTTCTGGTTTTTGATTGGTCTGACATTGTGAGGATATTTTCATTAAATTTTTTAATGTCAGGGAGGCACCAAAAGTATTCAACACGACATCAACTACCGACAACAACTACCGTAGATTAAGATTAACATCTGTCACTTTGAGCACTACAGTTAATCTTTAAACCGTTTGAATTAAGGATCACGTTTAAACTTTAGCACATGTTAAAACCCTAACAACTTTAGAAACTTTAAAAACCTTAACAACTTTAACCACTTCACAAACTTTAAAGATATTGATAATATTAATAACTTTAACGACATCGCGATTTTCAAAGTTTTAATACTGATAAATCCAATTTAGTAACGTAAGTTAAGGCTGAGTGGAAAGCGTAGCGCGTAGAGCGGAGACAAAACACGTCCGCAGACTCCGACGTTCCTTACACGTGTGTACTGGGTAGTGCATTCTAAAATAGCCTTAGAGAGCAAGGGTCATCAGTTAATTGTTGAAACAACATCTTAGCAGACTATATTTTCTCTATGAGTTTAAGATTCTTCCATAGGCCATGAACATTTTGCAAGAAATAGATTTAGACACAGAGACAGTCAGGGTTGGAAAAAAATCGATTTTTTTCAAAAAAATCAAATCAATCGATTTTTTTGATTTAAATCGATTTCAATGATTTAAATCGATTTTTATTCGCGACATCCCAGGAAATTACGTAAAACTTATACAGTGAAACCTGTATTAAGACACTGGCTGTGGGAGTCGCAGAAGGTGGTCTCTTAAGACAGGTGGTCTCTTAATACAGGTCCAGATGCATTGCTAAACTGTATTTTGGAACTGAATAAAGTGGTATTTTTATGACTTATTTTTAACTGAATTTTAAGCTTGCTGGTTTCTTAATACAAAAAAACTTTGTTCGCTTAAGCAGTTTTAACAGTATTATTATTGCATCATTTTTTATTGCATCATTTTTTTATTGCATCATTTTTCTATTGCATCATTTTTTTATTGCATCATTTTTTTTAAATGATGCAATAGAAAAGCATTTTTTCATTCTTGAAAAATACAGTCAAAACTGCTTAAGTGACAAAGGCTATGAAATATTTTCAATTCCATAATTAGCAAAATGTCTAACTCCGGCCGAAAACAAGATCCAATATGGATTCATTATGAGAAAGTGAAGACCCCAGATAAGGCCGGTGTCCGGGCTGTCTGCAAGGTCTGCCGACACGAACTCCAAGGTATCCCAGAGCGGTTAAAAAAACATGCAGCCAATTGCACAGGTCCACCAACACCAGCACTTCAAGGTCTAGCTGTAGCCGCAACAGAAACGGGGACTTCATCTCAATCTGAGCAGCAGCAGCGCGTTGAAACTGTTGTTGATCAAAACGATGTGGTGGTGATGGAAGTTGAACCTCTGTCAACTTCAAGTTCTGCTTCAGCGGCAGTGAAGCGCCCAGTGCACGGTCAATTAGCTGCTGGTACATTGGCCGCTAAGATACCCAAGCTGAATTATGGTCTACAGAATTATGTCATCAGAACTTCAGCAGAAAAACGTGGTGAATTAGATCGTGATGTAGCTAGGATGGTGTATGCTACGAACTCCCCATTTCGCTTAGTAGAAAATAGACATTTTATAAACCTTGTAAAAGATTTACGACCAGGCTATCAACCACCATCCAGAAAGGACATAGGGGGGAAATATTTGGATGTTATCTACACAGAAGAGCGGGAGAAGGCGAGAAAAAATTTGGAAGGTGAACTTGTCTGTCTAGCATTAGACGGTTGGAGCAATATTCATAACGAGCCTATCGTATGTGCTACAGTGACGACCTGCTTAGGTGATATTTACTTAGTGGATACTACGGACACCTCTGGACATCCTCACACAGCGGAATATCTTTATGACATTGCGAAGCAGACAATTGAAAACACGCACAATGATTTTGGGTGCATTATATGTAGTATCGTCACAGACAATGCTGCTAATGTAGCAAAGATGCGAGAGTTCTTGAAAGAACGACTGGGTTTCAACATGATTGCGTATGGATGCACGCCTCATCTTCTAAATCTGACTTCAAAGGACTTAGAAATGGGTAATGTTAAGGAGCATGTCACACAAGTTGTGAAGTATTTCCCAAATAACCACTTTGCTAGTGCCCAAATACGCCAATCATCGTGCAGAAAGTTAGTGATGCCAGCAGATACAAGGTGGAACACAATGTACGATTGTTTAAACTCGTATTGTGAGGCATGGCCGACACTTGTGACAATCTGTGATGGACATACTGACCGCATAGATGTTGCCATTGCCAATAAAGTTCGTAATGTAGTAATCAAACGTTCTGCAGATGAATACCGACTTTGTTTGAAACCAGTAGCTTGCGCTCTCGATAAAGCTCAATCGGACAATTGCACAATAGCAGAAGCAGTTGAATTATGGAAAGATGTAAAAACGGCCCTGCATAATGACACTAATAATTCAACAAAGCGTGCGGCCGATAAGCGTTATCAACAAGCTGTGACACCTCACCACATGCTGGCCAATCTACTCCACCCTAAATACCGTGGTCGAAACTTGACTCAGCAAGAACGTGAAACTGCACTCACCGTAGCATCCGAAATCCCTGGTTTGATGACTTTGGTAATCAAATTCGAGGCCATGGCACCACCATTTCACATTCTTAAATTTAACGACGAAGTTGTTAATGGAGTAACCTCTCTTCATTGGTGGAAGTCGCACAGACGTGACTTCGAGGATGATCTGCTGGAAGCATTTGAATTCACTCAGCGTCTGATGTCAGCTGTGGCGGCGTCAGCTGGTGTCGAGCGCATGTTCTCCAGCTATGGGCTCGTGCAGAGTAAGTTGAGAAACAAACTTGGAACTTTAAAAGCGGCTAAACTAGTATTTCTTTTTCGGTCCCTAAACTGTGACAAAGAAAATGACTTCCGGTTTCAGTTGAATGATGATTGTTGACTAGACTAGTGAAGTACAATTGCAGCATTATTGAAAACTGAAAGTGAAAAGTGATGACAGACACATCTATCTGTGACTCAGTTAGGTTTGCGCGATATTGCTTGAGAGAATATCGATATCGTTATTATAAAAAAATTGCGGTATCTCAATAGTCAATATATCGAGTGTTCTGGTTAATCACTTAATTGTGAATAATTAAAGAATATGCATCCCATCATTCATAACATATTGAATATTTTGAAAGCAATTTCACTGGAAGCCGTTGCTGCCTAAGTCAGCAACGGTTTTCAGTGAAATTGCTTTCAAAATATTCAATATGTTTATTATGTTACGAATGATGGGATGTCTATTCTTTAATTATCACTGTTTGAACTAATAATATATAGAGTTCAAAATTTATATATTACGTCATATTAGCAACGATTTTTCAATTTTGTTCACAATTGCATCACAGATACAGTGAGTAGCAATAGGACAGAAATGATGCAATGCATAAATCTAACGAATTAGCCCTAATTAGATGCACAAAATCTATGAAGGTATGCAAAAGTCATCATTGTCTAAGTCTATCAACCTTGTTAACTTCTGTCTTTAAAAATATGCTCAAATTAAAATTGATAAACTGGTGTACATTTTTCAACAATTTTGGTGGACGATGTTGCTGTCTGCGACAGCTCTATCATCCACCAAATTTGTTGAAAAATGTACACCAGTTTATCTTTAACCCTTAGCACACTGATGTCGAAATTTTTAAATTTCAAATTAAATTTAAAGATAAACTGGTGTACGTTTTTCAACAAATTTTGTGGAAGATGGTGCTGTCACAGACAGCAGCATCGTCCACAAAAATTGTTGCAAATTGTACACCAGTTTATCTTTAAATTTAATTTGAAAATTTAAATTATCATGCTCCAGAGTGCTAGGGGTTATGTTTATTTTGAAAAATTAAAACTCCTACATCAGTGTGCTAAGGGTTAATGTAATGTAATGATGTGTTTACGTGTTACAATGTATATAGTTTCTTGCCAGTTTCAGCAATTACTGATTTTGATTTTTGAAGTTGTAGTAAACTACTTAATTTAATAACATTTCAATCTTTATTGTTTTAGTGTTAAATAAAATGGAGCCCAAAAGTCCAACTTGATAAGCACTAGCCAATAGTAATCGAGACACTCAATGACACTCCAGAGTGACTCCAGAAGCATGTCATAGCTGAAAAAAGAGACAGTGTCTTGCTTTAAAAGAGTGTGCTTTTGGAATTAGACTAATAGTAATAGCCATACTGGCCCATACATGACTTTTCATGTACACTATTGCTTTAATGGTCATGTAGTGACATGTACGCACATGGAATTCTCCTCTTCTTTACAGCTTACACATACTTAATGATCATACTTTGTACACATGTGTGATGTACTGTGTACATGAACCTCAAGTATGTAGATTGTAGATGTGGACTCGTGCACTGGGTCTAGTCTTGCTGATGACAAATATGAGCAATTAAGTGTATAATTCTATTTTGTGTTGATGTTCAAGTGCCATGGAAGCAGTAAAATAATTATGTTACTTTAATTTAACAAAATTACTGTTAATTGTATTAATTACTTGAAAATTCCTCTATTTTTGCAAAACTGATTTAAATCACGATTTTTTCGATAAAAATCGAGTGATTTAAATCATGATTTAAATCATGATATAAATCAATTGATTTAAATCAAGCCAACCCTGGAGACAGTTCTCAATAATATAAACATCTAGCTGTACATACGAAGTCTAATATGTTTACATTATTGATTAAATAGGGTTTCTGTGGGTTTAACACAACTGGTCGAAATATACAGAGTTAAAACATTTAAGACAAACAAAAGTTGAAAAAAATTAACCCATGGATTATAGAAAGAAGCAAATAAGACTCCTAATTTATTGAAATCATGTGTCCTTTTAGATTATTATTATTATTATTATTATTATTATTATATAGCAATAAAGTATCCAAAAATACATGTAGATAACCATCCATCAATATGTACATGTACCTGTATGTGTCTAAATGCTATATAGTTGTTTTAAGAAAATTACATTTCAGAAAAATATTTTTTATACCAATATTTTAGGTTTTGGACAGTTTTGGACAATTTAAGGTGTCCAAAACCTATTTTGGGCGGACGGTTTAAACCACTAGTGTCCAAAACTTGCCAACCCTGGCTGCATATGGCAGCAACAGCGCCCAGTCAAATTAGTTTCAAAATATTATACAGAATATGTATTAAATAGTAGACATTCAATTCTTACAACAACTCATAGTCCGTCTTCAATGGACTTTTTCAATTTTATCCTTCGATTATATGATGTCATATGACGTCATAGACAACTAAGTGACGTGCATGCTGACATCATATTCATTACGTCATAAATGATTCTATTTGGCCCGTCTTTAACTCTTAATCGTCCAACACGTTATAAGAATTGTATGTCTGCTATTTAATAAACCTTCTCTTTAATATTTTGAAACTAATTTGACTGGGCGCTGTTGCTGCCATAAACAGCAACCAATCAAATCATATTTCCAGGATCGATCAATCCCAACACGAGCGAGGTGTGGGTGGAGCTTAGCTAGAGATGGGCGGGGGCCTGACTGAAACTGGAAAGGTCCATTGAGTTCATAACTTACTTGTCTAAGTCATTCATGACATCATATTGACGTCATTAATTATGATGCCATTATACATGTCATGAAGTTGATTATGATGTCATGTGATGAATGGATAATGTGGAAAGGTCCATTCTAGACACAACCACGTGAATGCGTAGCGCTGAGCGGCCACAGAAAGAGATGAGAGGCTTACACGCACATTCGTCGTAGTCGTTGTTATTTGCTTTGAACCTTACCAGAATCCCCTTTTCACGGTAACTATGGAGGTGAGCTGTATATTTTGGAATTAGTTTGACTGGGTGTTGCTGCCTATAAATAGTAAAAAGCTCTTCAATTCGTTCAGCTGAAGGACTTTTCAAGGTTCCTCTTGGACATAGCTTACGCCAGCCATTACTTATTTTGACTGTGACGTCACCCTAACGGGGGGGGAACTAATTGATTATAAAGGCAAGGCTCTACAATATCTGGCCGCTCTTGCTAAAATATGTGCTCACTTATTACAAGTAATTCGACTGCTTAGGCTACGTTATACAGGTCATAAATAAGTTAATGTATTTACAAAACATAAACAGAAATTCTGTCTTGTTTTGCAAACATGTTAATTTATTCTTTAGATGTTCTATACCATCGAGTCGCCGCTTTTACAGTACAGCTCATACATGTAAATAAGGCACTATATTTGCAAAGAAAAACAGAAATTCTACCTTGTTTTCAAAACGTGTTAATTTATTTTTGACGTCTTCTATGCCAAACGGTGTCAGGTTTCGCGGAAACTGAGAGATAAAAAAAACCTCGCTTTAACCATTATCTTGCTGATTTCAAAGGCTAGGCCTAGTTGTTTCATGGTCATTGCAAGAAAGATTTGTGTAGATTATGTAAACAATAATGCCGAAAGTTGACTACATGTGTGCAGCAACGGTTTACGGCAGCAGTTGCCAAAATGAATAGAAGTAATCATATAGTTATCATATGTACATAAATGTTTGGAATTTCAGCGATGTATGCGTTAGGTTTCTGTAATTCTTACCGCCTGGCTGTATTACCGTATTTCCCCTATTTATTTTTACTGTAGTTTTGTAGTTCCGTATTTTGCATGCTATTTAAGCAGAATTTCTATTCCAATTAACAAAAAAGGAATTTACTGACTTTTGGAGGCTATATACATAGCTGATCGTCTGTGTCAGATGTCCATCAGTCAGTGAAGATCCAGCAGTCGGGACATCTATCCCATTCCCCCCTAGTGAGCGTATGAGCAATCTAGCCAATATATCCTAAATCTATGGTTCCAATCTAAACGTAGAGGCACGCTCTATCTATCTTTTTCTAGTTAGCCATTGGAGACCACAATCCCTTGCGCAATATGGCCGCGCCTATATGCAATTCTAGACACAATCCTAATATAAGCGTAGCCGTGAGCGGCCACGCCATTACAAAAAGATCAGTATTGGCTAAACCGAAAATTTAATTAAACTTGGTTTGAGGCTTTGAGCATGATTACGGAGGTTTATAGACTGTCACCATATTGAACTGGTTTACGATGTGAGATTGGTATATGTCATGCAGCTCTATATAGCCGGAGATTTGACTGATTTTTGTGTTGTTTATTTTCAGAAGCAAAGTATTGCACAGAAAGGCCAGAATATTATACCCATAGGGAAGTCTGCTGTTGAGGTATGTTTGAGTTGTACAGTGTAGCAATAGATGAGTCCGATCTGTCACTCAAAGTATATGAGGTCATAATCATTTATGTCACATTTAGGCTGACGTCACAATCAAAATGTGTGATGAATCACGAATGACGTATCCATCGCTTATAGCGCATACATGTAAGTAGGGCCCATTGTGGTGCAAAATAGTTACAATTTCAAAGTGTGTCTAATTAATGTTTGCTGATGTCAAATTGACTCATGTGTACTATAGTTGGATATGACCAAATTCCAGACCTTAGCCATAACTATTTTTAATTTTTCAGTTTGTTCAGGTCCTGGGCTACAAAAATCATAAAATTCAACAAACAACTAATTTCTCAAAAATGGGAACTAAATACATAATATCTCAGCGAAGGGCCAAGTGAACTTATACCATGTCGGCCATCCATCATCCGTCCGTCAAATCGGATCTCCTTTACGACTAAAAAAATTTCAACCAAATTTGGCTGGAAGGATCGTATAGTGGTAGACTCCAGAACTACTGTTCAGAATTTTGATTGGTCCATTTTCCAGTGGTCATCTTGTCCTGAAATATGATAACTCAGGAACTGCTATTCGGATCAGGCTGAAACTTATTAGGTTTCATCGATAACTAAGAGCGATTAAAGTTTGTTCAAGAGAAGTTGATACTTGATAAAAACTTCCCTCTTATGGACCAAATAAAATTTTGAGTTTGGTGGCCATATTGGTTCGATACCTAAGGTTCGATCTGAATCTTGTGTGGTTAGCTTGTGTAGTTAGCGTCCATAATAAAGTTACTAATTACTGGTACCAAATATCATTCATACTGAATTCCAATTTTGCATTTCAGCTCTTGTTACTGATGAATTTAAACCCTTGAGTTTGTTCAAGAAAATTTCAATTCTCTCATACAAAATGTCTATTTGTGGACCAAGAGATTATTTTTGAAAATTTACTACAGGAATGACTGGGTTGGTTATCTTGGTCTGCAAATGGCCATTTCTCAAGCTTTATTGCAGAAGGCATTTTTGGCTGATATGAGTGTTAAAGGGTTAAAGTCTGTCCAAATGCTAATGGTCCAGATGATCATGAGAGTAACGGTCCTTCATTGTGCCTCTTGTTCATTTTCTCCTACCTATAACTGTTACAATAAATTTCAGAATTTTGATGAGGATGAAGAGGAGGATGAAGACGATGATGGGGATGATGATGAAGAGAGTGACAGCAATGAGGATGAACTAGACGGTGATATTATAGATGATCAGGCGTCACCGGATGATGTGAGTGCAATAGTCTTACATGCATATAAACATAATGGAGGGATCTAATCCGTCACTCGAGTATCAGACGTCATAATCAACTGCATCACTAGTTAAGTGATGTCACGCTCAGAATGACCTAAAGCTCCAGATCATGAAAATTGAAAGCTGTCACTACACTAGTATATACGACTTGTATGTCTTTGATGAATACACGGTTCGTACTGGTCGTGGAAAGTCATGAAATTTGAAAATTTAAATTTCAGACCTGGAAAGTCATGGAAACACAGTGGAGTTTTTTTATCATAGGTCATGGAAAAATCATGGAAAATGATAATCATGTAACATAAAAAGAAAGAAATCTCTCGCCATAAATCACCTCTATGCAATAAAAATTGCGACAACCGCTTATCAAAACAAGGCTTTGGCTTGGTTGTTGCAGGAGGAAAATTTCAGACATTTAGCCGAATAACCGTGATCTTATTCTCGGAGCTACATCATGAACACAAACCTAGATATTAATTCTTGGTGATGAAAGATCCTGAATTTCAAACACAGAAAGTTGTGTGAACCCTGTAAATATACTAAAACAGTCTGCTGACTGTTTTGTAATTAATATGACTGCATGCTGTTGCTGTTCAGCTCCACCCCCCCCCCCCAAGTCAAATTACATGTACATGTAGCTTCAGAATATTCAATAGCTTACCTGTATAGGTAATTACATGTACCTTGAAATTTAGGTTCTGTAAATTCAGGTTTCAAAGTTTCAAATCGATGCAACACAAGTAAAGATGTAAAAACGAGGCGGAGCATAGAATTGGATCCTTCTATTTCACAAGCATGACAAGTATAATGGACCAGCCTTAGATATGTGAAATGTTTTCAATCATGCCATTTAAACCTTTTTCAGTTACGTGTGAGCTGGCTATTTCACATTTTAAACCCACATTTTTTAGCCCGGAAGCCAAATTTATGTTACACCAAAATGTATGAATAAATATTTTGACAGAAGTCTAATTTACATTCCATCCTAACTGTTTGAACTTTATGTAACCGTTTGGCATTTTTAACCCAAATGTGTGCACTGGAAGAAAAATGTCCATGTTTGTGATAAATGTTTTGGAAGAACTCATCCATTATTATCATGTTTCCTTCCTACGTGTTTAACTGTGACGCAGATATTTCTATATACAAACCCAAATGTATCTCAGTCACAGCAATAGTGCAAAGATGCTTGGTCATTGTAACCGTTTAACACTCATATCAGCCAAAAACGGCTTCTGCAGTGGTCGTGAGAACTGCTCAATTGCAGACCAAAAGAAGACTATTTTTGATAATTTACCGCTTGGAATGACTGGCTCGGTTATCCAGTGTTTTATTTTCAAAAATATTCTTCTCTTGATTGGGAAATGGGCATTTTCTATGAGAAAATTGTAATTTTCATGAAGAAATTTGAGAGTTAAAAGGTTAATAATTACCACACACCGACATTTCCATCCAAAATTTGGTTTCCGTTGAAAATTCTCATCTGTCTTTTCTGTCATACCAACTGATGATTATTCCCTTAACTGCGTGCCTGCTGAATTGTTTCTCCAGAATACCACTTTCCAAAGGATTTAATTTTGGAACTGCTGAATACTTTGAAAACAATTTGACTGAAATTTATTGGTAGCTAAGCCACAACTTTCAGTCAAATTGTTTGTAAATAATTCAGCTGGTCCAGATCTTATTCCCTGATTGCTTGCAGCAGATAGACAGTTAATGATCAAATTTGGTCAAGAAAACCTAATAATTTCTATATTCATTGTCCATTTGCAGGACAAAAAGAAAATTTTTGAAAATTTACTGATGAAATGACTGGCTCGGCTATCAACCCTATCATTACAGTGATTATGGTGGTAAATGCTCAACAAATATTGTTCTTGACCTGCGAGTGGACATTTGTCAAGACCATTGCGGATGCTGGATGGTTTCAGCCAGCTTAACTAATAGATGTTTATTGAAAGATACGCAATCATTGCCTATGTTGACACACTCGGGTTACATTCACCCTGGTTACTGGTCAATCCAGATCATACAGGTCAATCCAGATCATACAGGTCAATCCAGATCATACAGGTCAATCCAGATCATACAGGTCAATCCAGATCATACAGGTCAATCCAGATCATACAGGTCAATCCAGATCATACAGGTCAATCCAGATCATACAGGTCAATCCAGATAATACAGGTCAATCCAGATAATACAGGTCAATCCAGATAATACAGGTCAATCCAGATCATACAGGTCAATCCAGATCATACAGGTCAATCCAGATAATACAGGTCAATCCAGATCATACAGGTCAATCCAGATCATACTGGTCAATCCAGATCATACTGGTCAATCCAGATCATACTGGTCAATCCAGATCATACAGGTCAATCCAGATCATACAGGTCAATCCAGATCATACAGGTCAATCCAGATCATACAGGTCAATCCAGATCATACAGGTCAATCCAGATCATACTGGTCAATCCAGATCATACTGGTCAATCCAGATCATACAGGTCAATCCAGATCATACTGGTCAATCCAGATCATACTGGTCAATCCAGATCATACAGGTCAATCCAGATCATACAGGTCAATCCAGATCATACTGGTCAATCCAGATCATACTGGTCAATCCAGATCATACAGGTCAATCCAGATCATACTGGTCAATCCAGATCATACAGGTCAATCCAGATCATACAGGTCAATCCAGATCATACAGGTCAATCCAGATCATACAGGTCAATCCAGATCATACTGGTCAATCCAGATCATACAGGTCAATCCAGATCATACTGGTCAATCCAGATCATACAGGTCAATCCAGATAATACAGGTCAATCCAGATCATACAGGTCAATCCAGATAATACAGGTCAATCCAGATCATACAGGTCAATCCAGATCATACTGGTCAATCCAGATCATACTGGTCAATCCAGATCATACAGGTCAATCCAGATCATACAGGTCAATCCAGATCATACTGGTCAATCCAGATCATACTGGTCAATCCAGATCATACAGGTCAATCCAGATCATACTGGTCAATCCAGATCATACAGGTCAATCCAGATAATACAGGTCAATCCAGATCATACAGGTCAATCCAGATCATACAGGTCAATCCAGATCATACAGGTCAATCCAGATCATACTGGTCAATCCAGATCATACTGGTCAATCCAGATCATACAGGTCAATCCAGATCATACTGGTCAATCCAGATCATACTGGTCAATCCAGATCATACAGGTCAATCCAGATCATACTGGTCAATCCAGATCATACTGGTCAATCCAGATCATACAGGTCAATCCAGATCATACTGGTCAATCCAGATCATACAGGTCAATCCAGATAATACAGGTCAATCCAGATCATACAGGTCAATCCAGATCATACAGGTCAATCCAGATCATACTGGTCAATCCAGATCATACAGGTCAATCCAGATCATACTGGTCAATCCAGATCATACAGGTCAATCCAGATAATACAGGTCAATCCAGATCATACAGGTCAATCCAGATCATACAGGTCAATCCAGATCATACAGGTCAATCCAGATCATACTGGTCAATCCAGATCATACAGGTCAATCCAGATCATACAGGTCAATCCAGATAATACAGGTCAATCCAGATAATACAGGTCAATCCAGATCATACAGGTCAATCCAGATCATACAGGTCAATCCAGATCATACAGGTCAATCCAGATAATACAGGTCAATCCAGATAATACAGGTCAATCCAGATCATACTGGTCAATCCAGATCATACAGGTCAATCCAGATCATACTGGTCAATCCAGATCATACAGGTCAATCCAGATCATACTGGTCAATCCAGATCATACTGGTCAATCCAGATCATACTGGTCAATCCAGATCATACTGGTCAATCCAGATCATACAGGTCAATCCAGATAATACTGGTCAATCCAGATCATACTGGTCAATCCAGATCATACAGGTCAATCCAGATCATACAGGTCAATCCAGATAATACAGGTCAATCCAGATAATACAGGTCAATCCAGATCATACTGGTCAATCCAGATCATACAGGTCAATCCAGATCATACAGGTCAATCCAGATCATACTGGTCAATCCAGATCATACTGGTCAATCCAGATCATACAGGTCAATCCAGATCATACTGGTCAATCCAGATCATACAGGTCAATCCAGATCATACAGGTCAATCCAGATCATACTGGTCAATCCAGATCATACTGGTCAATCCAGATCATACAGGTCAATCCAGATCATACTGGTCAATCCAGATCATACAGGTCAATCCAGATCATACAGGTCAATCCAGATCATACAGGTCAATCCAGATCATACAGGTCAATCCAGATCATACAGGTCAATCCAGATCATACTGGTCAATCCAGATCATACAGGTCAATCCAGATCATACAGGTCAATCCAGATAATACAGGTCAATCCAGATAATACAGGTCAATCCAGATCATACAGGTCAATCCAGATAATACAGGTCAATCCAGATAATACAGGTCAATCCAGATCATACTGGTCAATCCAGATCATACAGGTCAATCCAGATCATACTGGTCAATCCAGATCATACAGGTCAATCCAGATCATACTGGTCAATCCAGATCATACTGGTCAATCCAGATCATAGAGGTCAATCCAGATCATACAGTATAACTCATGAATAAGCTTAAAACATGGGTCCAAAACAAACAGACAAACATGCAATACAATTATAATACAATTTTGAACACGAACAAAATGTTCTGTTGAATATTTTGGACTTTATTTGATTGGAAGCTATTACTGCCTTGGGTTCCAATCAAATTATGTCCAAGCTATTCAACATTTTCAGCTCCACGTATAGAAAACATTTAAACTATTTTATGTTGTTTTCGCAACATTCTAAGTTATTTCTGGACTGTACTGTTTAATTATCTCATAAAATTTTGAGATGTTTAAGCTCTACAAATGTTTATTGGTTTATATTTCTGGCCCCTGAGGAAATGACAGCTTCTAGTCAAATTACTTTCAGAATATATATTATCCCTTTAATGGTCGAACCGGCCCAAACCATTCTCTGCAGTGGTCTTGAAGAATTCTTATTTGCAGGCCATGATAAGACTATTTTAAAAAATGTATCACTATAATGAACCAGTCATTCCAGTGGTCAATTTTCACAAATTCTCTTCCCTTGATGTGCAAATGGACATTCAATAAGGAAATGTAGTTTTGAAAAAAAATCTATAATTTTCTGTGTGATTATATATTCACCATATCTTTCTTTCGCAGGCAGAGATGGAAGGGAATGATGGTGAATCACCTTCTTGGGGTGTATGATGTTGACACGAGAGTGAAGGTGATGCTCAGCCAGATCTCAGGTGCCGGATTCATGCCAGATACCAGTCGTATTCACACGCATGTGGAAATATTTCACAGCCTTTTGAGAAACGCTACATGTGAATTGAGAGGGACTATTCTCCATCTTCATTAACATCTCATTCACATACCAGCTGATTCTAGCAGGTTGCTGATATTGTAACTTTTGGCTCAAGTGTAATGCTGGTTACATGTACCAATGTGGAACTACGACTATAGAACAAGAGCATGATGTCATGAATGGCTCTTTGTCGAACCCAACCCGAAGGGGTTAAAGGCTCGATTTAGCGATCCGAATGGAGTCTCGGTGTCCGATCTAAGAATGATAGGAGCCTCTAGTCTTTATCAGGGTTCGTACTGGTCGTGTAAAGTCATGGAATTTGAAAATTTAAATTCCACACCTGGAAAGTCATGGAAAATCAACTTTTTTACCATAGGTCATGGAAAATTGTAATCATGTAAAAATAAAAATAAATCTATTGGCATACATTTCCGCAGTCACTTCTGTGCAATAAAAATTAGGGCAACAACTTATCAAAACAAGGCTGTGGCTTGGTTGTTGCAAGAGGCAGTATTCCCACATTTTGCAGAATAACTCAGATTATAATATTTGGAGCTACATCATAACCACAAAACTAGATATTAATACCTGGAGCCAGTTGGAGGTCATGGAATTTGTTAATTTTGGTCATGGAAAAGTCATGGAATTTCAAACACAGAAAAGGTGTACGAACCCTGCTTTATAGTATTTGTGCTAGTAATCGCCTGTAATGGTGAACTGGTCTGTGAGCCATTCTTTGATTTTCTCAGCTTCTTACTGATCAGAGCCGTTGAAGTATCCATCAGAGGGGATGTACCACGAGAGGTTGCTGTGGACTGCCGATTCTTAGTACTTTGGCTGCTCTGAATATTTTACGACAGTCATTGGTCGAAGTGATCTCTATTACCACTCAGGTCATCTGCATTTTGGTGGCAAGTTCTTATCAAATGTTCTCTTGTTTGATACAGAATTCCATTGTGTTGCATTTTCAGGTCACCTGGCCTGAAGAGCCAAGCGAGCTTATGCTATGGCGTCCGGCCGTTGTCCGTTCATCCGTCAAATCGCTTCTCCTTAATGCTTTGACTGATTTTTACCAAATTTGGCTGAAGGATCATCAATGCTTGTAACCTCCAGACATGCCAGATCTTCTATTCTGAATTTTTATTTGTCGATTCTTTTGGTAAAAAGCCTAAGATATGAAAAATTTACCGAATATTGTCACAACGTTTCTCCTGTTCAGCTGCTTGACTGATTTCAACCAAATTTGACTACAAGCACCCTATTGTGGTAGGCTGCAGAACTGCTATTCAGAAATTTGATTTGTTAAAACTTATATTTTATGAAAAAATGTACAGAAAATTGTCAAAAAGCATCTCCCCCTTAACCACTTTGTTGATCTCAACCAAATTTGGCTGGAATTATTCTATGGTGCTAGGCTAATGAATGGGCACAACACATCATTGCGTCTTTCAACACACATAGGAACTCATACTTACGCTAGAATTCCATTAATGCCTATGCGTATCCGTATCTGAAATCTTTTCCGCTACAATTACAAATAGATGGTAAGATCCATATGTCCGTATGGGTATGCGAAACCTGTCCGTATCTGAATCCATTCGCTACATGTAGAGATTTCATTCAAATACAGACAACATTCGGATGTGGGATTCGTTGAAAATGACGTTATTTTTGCGTGATTCAAGGGCTTTCCACAAATTGACGTGCTATTATTCTGTACATGTGTTCCAAAATAAAAGTTAAATTCATAGTAAGCGTGCGGGAATGTGAAAGGCTGATAGAATTAATTAGGTAATAGTCATGCCTCTTTGATGCCAGCAATCCACACTATAAAGATGCCAATTGGTGTGGGGTGGTAGTGGTGTTGGTGGTGGTAGTAGCTGTGGTAGTAGTCCACTTGATAGGCCTAGAATTGAATAAAATTACTGCTTTCGGACATGTATATGCATACGTACAAATGGAATCACTCATTCGGATACGCATGTATGCGTTAATGGAATCCTGGGTTAATACGAGTGATTCCTGCACTATGGGTGTGCGTGCGTGTGTTCATAAGTGCGTGCGTGTGTTCATAAGTGCGTGCGTGTGTTCATAAGTGTGTGCGTGTGTTCATAAGTGCGTGCGTGTGCATAAGTGCATGCGTGTGTTCATAAGTGCATGCGTGTGTTCATAAGTGGGTGAGTGTGTGCGTGTGTTCATAAGTGCGTGAGTGTGTGCGTCACTAAACTACATGTAGTTATGACACGATTATTACAAATATTTATTTTCCTTGATTGAAAATTCCAAAAGTGTATAAGACATCTGATTTACATGTACCTCTATGAGAAGCATAAAACTTGGAAATATGTACATGTATGTGTTATATTGTCAGATAAATACTATAATAAATTATAGATCTAAGATCCATTTAATAAGTAAATTGTTTATCATTCCTCTTATTACCCCCAGTTTAACTCTCACTGCTGCAAGCCACCACACAGTAATTTCACTGGGCAATAACTCTGGACCTGCTGAATATTTTGAAAACAAAATCCACCAACAACTTTCAGTCAAATTGTATTCAAAATATTCAGCAGGTCAAGAGTTAAACCCATGGGAAATGTACCGGTAGTCTGCAGAAATTCAGCAAGCTGACAGTTAATTAGTTCATACAGTTAAAATACAAGCTGTGGCCTGAGTATTTACCCTGAGTCACAGAAGGGTCCATCATATCAACTATCGCTTTGGCCCTGGCAGCTGGGGAGACAAACCTTTTCATTGGACTACACAAGTAATTAATACAGGGCCAGATTAATAGGTTCATATGACCTATGCACATTGGAACCTGAAGTGACTTTTACAGATGGGTTAATGCGAGCATGGAGTGCACTGTTATTGTTATTAAGACATTTTACTCTTCCACTGTAAGAATCTTATCCAAACTTTGTTGGCAGCTAACCCAGGTAGTCCCGAAGACATATGCTACTTTTGGGTTCAAAAGCTAATATGCAACATTGTTTGCCAAATAGACACTTTTGACCTCATGTCAGCCCGATTGAAAAATATATTGGACAAAAAAGTATTGGACAAATTTGTCCTTGTTATCTGTATGTGTGTTAAATTTGTGACAAGCAACATACTATTGTATACTATACTTTCGACTTAGGCAGCTTTTTGTACCCCGCCAAAGAAATTGGTATGGTATTATGCGATGGCATTTACGGGCAGGCATTCGGCAGAGTTTTTTCCGCATGATAACTCCGCTACCGTGATTGGACTAGGTCTGTGGAAGAAACCTATCGAAATCGTCGATGATCCGAAATCCAAGATGGCCGTCAGCCACTGGTGGCCAGCTTGAAAATAGGTTTCTACTTCGAATAATACTTACCAGATGTACTATTATGATAATGTCTATTATCTAGTCTAGCTCAAAATAAACAATTAAAACTCCGCACTCTCCTGGTCCTGCCCATACTGTGTCCGGGAATACCATAGCCGCAGGTACCGAGTCAATTCCCAATCACAGTCAGATTCGTCTATTTTGCGCTTGTTGAAAGTCGCGTGTATTTAGTGCTCTCTTATTAATTGAATAAGCAGTTTTAGCGTGTTTTTTCGGGAAACCATCGTTGGATTCATGGAGGAACTGGGGTAATCATCACAGGGGCAGGTTGTATCAATCTAGAATTTATACATTCGTGCCATAATGACTGTTTGAAATTTCCTTAAATTGGCACATTGTTTTATAATGATAACCATTGTTGGAGTCGCTTCTGTACCCGTTGACTTTTAGTTTTAATTCGGGTACTCGGTTAATTTTCTCTTGCGACTCGGTTCCTCTAAGATGGATGCGCCCTTAGCCAAGATGGCGGCGCCCATGAATTATGTCGTTCTTGGTTGGGTGTATCCAGGCACTCTGTTGTCGCCGATTTTAGCTCTCGCTTCATTGTCGAGGGTGTTTGTAGTGATCGGCGAGTTATTCTTGGTTATTTAACGTTAGTTAAAGGCTGAGTTGTGTTTTTTTTAAAATTTTCACTCAAAAAAGTTTCAAATATTTCCTGCCTAAGACTTGTTATCATTAAATTGAGAGAAAGTTAATGTGTTTAAGAAATCTTAACTAGCAAGTCTATTGCTCATCATTGGTTGTCATGTGCAGCGTTTTAATTCTTCTCTGTGTTCGCAGAAACCGAAGAACTCGGACACGTTGTGCCGAAAGTGCAACAGGTTCATGAAACGGAAGTATCTGGGTCATCACTGTGTGGCGTGCGCTAAGTGTAAGGTCGGGAGCCCTTGTGATGTGTGCGTCAAGTGGTCGTCGGCATTGGTGGCGGAGTTTGACAAGGATCGACGGGCGAGGCTGGAGCGTATCGAGAAGGACAAGGCAGTGAAGCTGCAGCAGGTTTCGTTGCTGGGACTGGAAGGTCGGCTGAATGAGAGGATGGATTCAGCACTGGGCGTATGGGCGGCCCAGTTCAAGGCTATGTTTGACTCGTTGCAGTCCACGGTCCCGGTGAGGCAAGCTGGTGCAGGACAACCATTAGGTGGTCCGGCTAGTTCTGCTGAGGGTCATGCACCTGCCCCTTCTCTGTCCTCGGCTCATGAGCCGTCGGTAGAGGAGGAAGATTTGCTGCTGATGGAAGATTCCGGCATGCCGGATCTTTCAATGACGGCGATGCCTAGTACGTCCCAGGGGTCGCCCTCGGGATTTGTACGGGTTTGCCAGGCGGATGGTGATGTCGACGTTCCGTCGGGCATTTTTCATCCGCGATTTGTGCAACCGGATATGCCGGCGGAGCCGTGGTTTGGGGTTCCTGCGGCTATCCCGGCGGCGTTAGGTGCGGCTCCTATCGGAGTGACAGTGCCAGCCGTAATTGAGGCCGTCGGAGTCCCGGATCCCGTGTTGGAGCCGATGGACTGCAGCGAATCCGTATCTGGTGATTCGTTGGATACTGGTGCCGCTGGTAGTCGCGCTATGGATGCGCTCTGTCCTGGCAGAGACGTATATCGTAGCGTTCAGCAAGGATCGATGTCAGAGCGTGCGGCTAGCGCTCTGTCCAGTGGCTCTTCTGCCATGCCTACACTCCCGTTGGACACGCAGACTTCTGACATGTTGGAAGTTGCGGCATACCGTCTGGTTCAGCCAGACTATGCGTTGCCCAAGGCCCCGAAGGGGATAAGGAGTAGGGTCCGGTTTCCGGAGCAGGCTTATCATCAGTACGCCAGGGTTCCACGGCTTTCCGTTGCGGAACGTGAGGCGCTGAATAGGCCGTTGGCTGGGAAGGCCAAGGGGCGGTCACGTCCTTTGGTTTCTCAGACCAACAAAGACCCGTTCAATGAGCTCACGCTCATTGAGGATGCTGCTAGGGTGTACCGTCTTGCAGGGTATGCTGGACTGCACGGCGGAAGGCGGACAGGTGCCAGAGGCTGCTCCCGGAGTTGTTCGGGACACCATGCGCCTGTCTCAGGATTGCCTGGCCAGGGTAATCACGAGAACTTTGGCAGAGCGACGGAGAATGGTTCTCGATTGTGTGGAACCAGGACCAGAGATGAGGGCTGCGTTGTCTTCTGCGCCTTCATAGGTCCAGGCTTGTTCGGCGGCTCGGCACGACAAGCGCTCTCTAAGGTTGCGTCAATGGTGGCGGAGCAAGAAGTGGTCGGCAAGTCGTGGAAGTCGACCAAGAGGACTCAGCCGCAACAGTCCTACCGTCAGCATAGGCAGGAGCAGCAGAGACAGCGTCCTAGATCGCCCTTCCGTCCTTCTGCCCGTGATGCCCATAGGCCATCCGGAGCACAAGGGCCTGGCCGTTCGTCCGCATACAAGCCCTCTAGTAAGAGGCCGTATGAGGACGACAGGAAGGGTGGCGGTTCGGGCCGAGGCGGCTACCGTAAGGATAGCCGTGGCGGGGAACAGGTCGTGCGCGACTGTTTAGTCTGTCAGTGGATAAGAAACGGCTACGATCCGGACTGGCTCATCCATCAATCGTTAGTTCCGTTAACATCGACTCCAATATGGACTCCTATTCCAAGGGAATTAGACCGTCTAGTCGCCATTCAGTCAGAAATAGAATCGCTTCGTCAGAAGAAGGCGATTCACCTAGTCACCGATCAGTCGTCACTGGGCTTCTATTCGATCATGTTCCTAGTTCCGAAGCGTACCGGGGGGTGGAGACCAATTCTCAATCTCAAACCATTGAACAAATTTATTCTTTCTCCCAGATTTCAGATGGAGACGGTAGCAGCGGTAATGACAGGGCTGAGGAAAGGCATGTGGGCAGTGTCGATAGATCTGAAGGATGCTTATGTCAATTCCCTTTCAGAAGTACCTGCGGTTTGCATTCCAAGACAATGTTTGGGAATTCAATGCTCTTCCCTTCGGCCTGACCACGGCTCCGAGGGTCTTCACCAAGGTGGTTCTCGCCATGACTTCTTTACTTCGCAGGAGAAACATAGCTGTTCACACTTATATAGACGACTGGCTGCTAAAGGCGGGGAATCCAGTCACTTTGCGCAGCAATCTGAAAGTAGTCCTAGACTTGTTAAAGAAGCTAGGATGGATTGTGAATCTAGAGAAATCAGAACTGACTCCATCCCAGGAGTTTGTTTATCTGGGAATTTTTTTCAATCTCAGGGACGGCGTAGCTTTTCCGGCGGAGAGCAGAGTCAGAAGCCTGATTGCAGTGTTGGAGTCGGTTTCTCTAGGAGCCTATCTGACGGCGCGTCAATTTCTCAGAATACTGGGTTTGCTAGTATCTCTGGAGAAGGTGGTGCCATATGCGGCACTCAGGCGCAGGCCGATTCAGATGTATTTGATGTCGTTCTGGTCACAGAGAACAGATCCGTTATCTCTGAGAATACCAGTAAAAGAACCATTGATATTCCACCTTCAGTGGTGGTTATCGGAACAGAATCTCCTGCGAGGCATTCCTCTACAACCTCCTCAACCTCAGATGTCCATATTCACGGATGCATCATTGACAGGTTGGGGAGCGGTATTGGACAATCAGTCAGTGTCAGGGGAATGGGATCGGACCAATGCGCAGAAACATATCAATGTGCTCGAGCTATTAGCGGTGGTATTTGCACTGCAGAAGTTCGAGAGTCTAATTCAAGACTAGTCCTAGACAACTCAACAGTGGTGTCTTATTTAAACCGCCAAGGCGGGACGAGATCACCGGAGTTGTGTATGATGGTTTGGAACCTTCTGCTGTGGTGCCAAGAGAGGAATATTATTCTTCGGGCAGCACACATTCCAGGAAGATTGAACATCTTAGCGGATGCTCTCAGTCGAAGGACGGTTTGTCGTCCGACGGAATGGCAGCTCAACCAAGTGGTAGCGGAGGTTCTATTCAAACAATGGGGCAAGCCAAATGTCGACCTATTTGCGATGAATCAAAACGCAAAAATGGTCACTTACGTGTCACCGATCCCGGACCCGTTAGCTCTAGCAGTAGACGCACTGGCGATAAGTTGGAAGGGAATGTACGCGTATGCGTATCCTCCAACAATTCTCATCCCGAAAGTTCTGGCAAAGATAAGAGAGGGGATGTGCCAAGTACTACTGATCGCCCCTTATTGGCCAGGCCGATCATGGTTTACGGATCTGCTGGACCTTCTGGTCTGCAGTCCAATCCCTCTTCCAGACACAAGAGATGTAATCACTCAGAACAAGGGTCTGTACCTTCACGACAGACCAGAAATGTTCAAATTGACTGCATGGATGTTGTCAAGCAGCGTGCAATTGAGGGTGGCTTTTCTGAGCAAGCAGCGAAGTTTGTTGCTTCAGCCAGAAGAGTTTCAACCACAAAGACATATAATTATAGAATCAACAAATTTGCACAGTGGTGTGAGAGAGGAGATATTGATCCCTTTTCTGCATCTGTTCAACACGTAGCAGATTTTATCTGTCATTTATACGAAGTTGACAAACTTGTACCTTCTACCCTAGCAGCATATAAGTCTGCATTAGCTTCGGTCATTCCTAGTCTCACCATTGAGGGAGTGGAGAATGACACCTTGAATGAAGTTATCAAAGGAATGAGCAATCTGCGACCCAGACAGCCAATTCCTATCCCATCATGGAATCTATCTCTTGTTCTACAGGTTTTAGGGCATGCTCCCTTTGAACCGATTAGATCTATTGATATTAAACTGTTAACTATTAAATCAGTTTTCTTGGTTGCAGCAGCGTCTGCGAGAAGGAGAAGCGAGATTCATGCGCTTTCTGCCGAACAAGACCGTTTTGTCGTCACGGGTGAAGGTTTAAGATTACTTCCACGTCTTTGTTTCCTGGCAAAGAATCAGTCACTTAAATATCCAGGACAGCCGATCAATTTGCCAAGTTTAACTAGACATGACCCAAATTCTTGTGCTTGGTGTCCTGTCAGATGTCTGAAGATGTATAAGAAACGTACTTCTGAGTGGAGAGACGACCCGAAATCTCTGTGGTTATGTCTCAAAGTTCCCCATTTACGTGCTTCGAAAGATACTATTTCTCGTTGGATAGTTGACGCTATTCAGATGTCGCACAAGATCGCTACAGGAAAGCAGATTGATCGTGCGAATGCCCATGAGGTCCGAGCACTAGCAGCATCATCGGCCCTTTATAAGGGTGTCTCATTAGAGCAGGTGATGTCTAGCACAATGGCATGCCGAGTCGTCATTCACTGATTTCTACCTTCGCGACATCTCCAGCACACTTAATCCAGTAGCCGTCGCCAATCTGTCGAACCTAAACTAAGCCACGTCCGACCACTACTTCGCACACATCACAAAAGTCTTCCGCCTACACTGACCAAGCGCTATGCACATGACTGAGTACGACCGTGGATTGGGCCTAGCTCCTGTGATGATCAAGAACAGATCGACCACTCAAAAATGGTGAGTGTTTACATTAATTAAGTGACTATAAATATGTTTACTTCCAGTCGAAATACCAGACTGAGTAAGTGAATAGTCTGGTACAAGAGTATATTTATCCTCTCATACAGACATGAGACTCATTCCAATTTGAAAATCTAATCGATATACTGATAGTTTTTTTCAAAGATTGAAGTTGTAGTAGCTTCTTTGCACTCTACTGGACTGCCCTAGCTGAGACTTGGGGCTGACACGGGTCTGGTGGGTGTTGCATCCCCATGGACATCCCTCTGGTTTTGTGCGGACAAAAGAGGGGGGGGAGCGCCGTCTAGACCATGGAAGTTTAGCACTCTATGAGTCAGATAGCAGAACCCAAGCGTATGCCAGGGTTTTAGTCTCTTCACAACCTTCTCTGTTGGATGGTTGGTGAGTGCTGGTTCGAGCCTCACCTCCTCCCACCGGCATTTCCTGGCTGTCGAAATCCGGAGTTTATCATAATAGTACATCTGGTAAGTATTATTCGAAGTAGAATCAAAAAAGCATCCGCTTTTGTTTCTACGAGAATTCTTAATACTTACCAGATGTACTATGGCCCTGCCTCAGCCGCCCCGCTGAGGTGAGGCTGAGCTGCTTTCGCAGTTTGCCAAGGCAAATATAAGACGAATCTGACTGTGATTGGGAATTGACTCGGTAGCTGCGGCTATGGTATTCCCGGACACAGTATGGGCAGGACCAGGAGAGTGCGGAGTTTTAATTGTTTATTTTGAGCTAGACTAGATAATAGACATTATCATAATAGTACATCTGGTAAGTATTAAGAATTCTCGTAGAAACAAAAGCGGATGCTTTTCTGATTCCGCAGGATACCTCTGCTACCATTTATCAGATCGCTTTGAAACTTCATAAGATGATTGGACGAGTTCTGAGGAAGAAATCTATCAAAATTGTCGATGATCCGAAATCCAAGATGGCCGCCAGCCACCAGTGGCTATCTTGAAAATTTGTTTCCGGATGATAACTCTGTTACCGTTCAGCAGATCACTGAAACTTCATGGGATGACTGGCCTAGGTCTGAGAAAGAAATCGCTATCTTCTGATAGCTGTCATTCATTGGTTTGTCATCATGGCGGGGTATTATGCGCCGTTTGCGGAGCTGTTGTTCAGAAATGTAAATAATTTTACGTACACTGATGGTCAGATCGATAGACCAATAAACCAACATACTAGTTGCAGGTCGTAACTAATAACATGAATAAGAAGTTGCTTAGTTGTAACTCACAGATGTTATGTTTGTTAATAGAGGAATCCACTCTGTCGATGAATCATGATATCATAATCAACTACGTTACATGTAGGCTGACATCATAATCAATTACGTCATGACGTAATTAAGTCTGTCATACATGTTTAACCCTTAAAGTTTTTCAAGGAATTTTCAATTTTCTCATAGAAAATGTCCAATTGCAGACCAAGAGATTATTTTTGAAAATTTGTCATTGGCATGATTGGCTCGGTTATCGAGCCAGTCATTGCAGTGATAAATTTTCTAAATTAATCTCTTGATGTGCAAATGGACAATTCTCAGGACCACTGCAGAAGCCATTTTAAGCTGGTTTGAGTGTCAAAGGGTTAATGGTACATCAAGTTAGGAATTTTCTACTATTTAATAAACATTCTGTTGAATATTTTGAAACCAATTTGCCTTGGCACTTGCACCCAGTCAGATTAGATTCAAACTATTCAACAGCTTACCTCTTTAGTTTTTTGGAAATAGAGGGTCACAGAGTGCAGGGATCGATCGATCCCAACACAGGCAAAGACGTGGGTGGAGCTTAGCTAGGAATGGGAGGGGCAAAGCTCAAACTGATTCCTCCATTCTGATCGATGTCATGTTAATATCAAGACTGATCTGGATGTTTAAGCAATATTGGCGGGACAAGCAGGTGGGAATTCACTATTCCCCCCCACTCTCCTTCATAGTTATTTAGCTCACCCGGTCGATCCCTCAAATGTCATCTGGCAGACCGATTTAAGCCAAATTTGACTGGATGGATCATGTGGTGGTAGGCTTCAGAACTTCTAAATTCTTAATTTTGATTGGTCGATTTTTGGGGTTAAAATCGTAGATTTTGGTAAAATTTACCGCAAATTGTCAAAACGCTTCTCAGCTATGTACAGATTTCAGCCAAATTTGGCTAAGGACCCTATAATGGTAGCGTACAGAACATTTATTCCGAATTTGGATGGAAGGATTCTAGGTTGGTAGGGTCGAGAACGTCTATTCAAGATCACTATTGTTCAATTTTTTGGGTGATAATCTAGATTTTATGAAAAATGTACTGGGAATTATCAAAACGTTTCTTCTTAGCTGCCTGACAGATTTGAACTAAATTTTGTTATAGACGGACCTTATCACTCCAGAACTTCTATTCAGAATATTGCTTGGCCAATTCTTTGGGTGGAAACCGGAGATTTTATAAAAGATTTAACATAGATTGTCAAAACGCATTGCCTTAACTTTAACTGTGTGATGGATTTTGACTAAATTTGGCTAGAAGGATTTTATGTAGGCTCTATAACTTCTATTCAGAACTTTGATTGACCGATATTTTGGGTAAAAATCTTAGATTTTATAAATATTTTAGCGGAAGTTGTCAAACCACATCTCCTTAACCACTTGATGGAGTAAATTTGTCCTATGGTGTTAGGCTTCAACATGTCAAACGAGAGGTTTGATTGATCAATTTTCTTTGGTGGCCATCTTGGATTTTCTGAAAATTATCCATTTTGTCTAAGTGCCAAAAGTTCAAATGCTAATGGTCCAGGTGACCTCTTTTTATCAGAACCCATCCGATGTCATTAAAACTTTAGAAACATATGTTATTTTAAAATAGGAATACGGATTAGATCTATGCATGTGAAGGAATAAAAGTGATTACTCAATGGACATGTTATTCACACTGTTCTAAATATACATTTTTTGGAACGAGATTGTAAGGCTCTGTGTCTGTTTGTCTGTGCATCCATCCACCACCCCCCCCCCCCTCCTTCCCTCCATCAAAACCCCCACAAACACACCCATCCATCCATTCATTCTATCTATCGGTTGGTTGGTCAATCAGGTCGGCTCGTCCATCCATCCCTCAGTGGAACAGCCGGTCATTTGTCTAGTCAGTCCATTGACCCGCCCACCCATCCATCAGTCCATCTTGTAAATATGGGACATGATGGGACTCAAGGATTATCTACGCCGGCACTCATCATGACCCGATTATTATTTGTGTTAACTCATCGAAATGGCGAGTGTATTTTACCCTAAATTTTGTGGCGTCATTTCCAATATGAATATTCATTAATGCCATCGTCATCATTATAAGTTGTTCTAATTTTAAATAGGACTGACCTAATATAGTGGTATTCCCCTGAGCCAAATATTATGGCCGCCTTGCACATGGCATATAAAATGTCACTGACAGTCATTTCACAATGATGGTGTAATAGCACCATTTAGTGCTGTGTATGATTTTACTATGTAATTATTATTTTATAATCGCTCATACTTGCAATCAACACATGAACATGATGGATGAATGAATGGACAGATATGTAGACTTGCATGTTACATTTAGATGTATATTTTGTTGCTGTTGAAATTGAAATCAGATTGATTTGACTTAGCTTGAGTAGAAGTTGCTGCTGCCATGCCATGCAGGTACTTGTCTCAGGTTGCTGTTGCTAAATAGAACAGCCAACAACGGGCACACACATTATTATCACAGATTTCTGCCTGTCTAATAAGGCCTTGTTTATAGAGAGTTAAGGATAACGGAATACACCATATTGACGGATTTGATGCAGTCACATCTTAAAGCTCTCGTGTTCCATTAAATATAGAGCTTATGCACGAGATATGTGATGCCTGTTCAATTTACCCAGGATGCAATTTCCAGACTATAATCGTTGTAACTATTGGACGCCATATTCATTTAGTCTATTGTCTGTATAGGCCAGAATTTCTCAAACAAAACCAACCCGCCTGCGCGTGAAAATAGTCATTTGTCCTCCAGCTGTGGAAGTGTAAGCATGCACGTAGGGCATACTATTCACGGCAGTACATTCGGCAGCCTGCATTTCAATACTGTTCAGCGCAACTGTCAATTTCCAGAAGAAACTTAGAGAACACTTATATATATTTTGACAATAATTTGCGCGAAAGTTATTGCTATCAATGACAGCAACAACATTCAATAAAATTGTCAAAATAATTATTATGTAATGCGATTACTACTTGGTACAGATTTGATACTAATTTGAATGAAAATTGTTGCTACAACAGATTTCAGTCGCTGTATTATAAAATAATCAAAATTTTTAGTTGACTCTCGCTGCATACAGATTTGAATAACAATTTGACTGTAAGTTGTTGGTTTCTAAGGCACCAACAACATTGTCGAATTATTATCCACACACGTGCAATCTATTTAGGTAAAGTGAGCGTATGCCTATATGCGCTTTCTCGCCAAGAATGAATGTTCAGCAAACGGTGTGCGTGTTTCGTTGACAGATTCGTGCATTTGTTTGAAATGCATTGGTCGAACAGAAACGTACACACGGTAGCTAGGCAAAATATTTCCTTCGTGCAAGCAAAGTGTATTTTGGCCATATTCTCACTCTACTTAGATAGTAATACTGAGCGCCGTGTGATTGGTCAACAATTTGATAACGTTGTTGGTGTTTTAGTCAGCAACAACTTAGTCAAGTACTCTTCAAATCCGTAGAAAGTAGACTGAAATTTATGATTATTTTAGAATACATAGACTGAAAGCTGTTGCAGTAGCACTTTTCAATAAAAATGTGTATCAAATATATAGCAGAATTACTGAGAGTTCGGCTAGAACTATTGATAATATATTCAGTAATAATATCAGTTTCATCAACAAAACACATTCAGGAATTTTTGTAACAGACATCAGATCACCTACCAATTTTTATCCTCGAAAAACAGTCAAACTACAGTAGACCATTTATAAATGAAAAAATTAAGTGTAGAGAAATGAATCAGTTCAACATTGAAAATTTTTAAAAGACCATGTCTGAGGTAGACATGTGATGATGCCTACACCAAGCTCCACAACATATGCACTAACATCTTTGAGCACAGTTTCCCCATGAAAGAAAAGAAATTATTCAAGCACAACCCTACTAAACCATGGCTGACAAGAGGATTGATATCTGCTTGTCATAAAAAACAACAACTTTATTTGGCATTTATAAAATGTCAAACAAAGTATAATGAGACAATGTTTAAAAAATATGGAAATAAGTTGGACCAAATAATAAAAACATCAAAAAAGAACTATTATCAGAATAAATTTGAGCAATCCAAAAATGATATAAATGAAACATGGAAAATCATAAAATCACTTTTCAATAAAAACAATAGAAAAGCACAACAGACCCAGTTTCTTTACAATAATAAGGTAATCACTGATAACAATGAAATTGCAAACGGTTTCAATCAATATTTTGTTAACATAGGTCCAGATCTCTGAAAGAAAATCATATCTACATCAGGAATTAAATACAGTGATTACCTCACAGATACCTCCGCTTATCAATCCTCTTCATTTTTTTGCTTATCCTGTTAACAATGAAGAAATTTTCACTACTTAATTCACTTAATCCTGCGAAAAGTGCCTGCGTAGATGGGTTTAAATGGAGCATATTTAGACACTGCATATTTGATTTACTAACGCTACTCAACCATATCTGCAATCAATCACTAGTACAAGGCATATTTCCATCAAAACTAAAATCTGCACGTGTCACTCCAATATGTAAAGCAAAAGACTCGTCCAACGTCACAAATTACAGGCCTGTCTCAATACTTCCACTTTTCTCTAAATTAATGGAGCGATTAATCAATTATCTAGAAAAAAAGGAAATTTTATAGGCTTCACAGTATGGATTCCGCCAGAAACACTCAACAATGCTCGCACTAGTTGAAATGACAGAAAAAATAATTGAATTTATTGAAAAGAAAGACCATATACGGGGCATCTTCTTGGACCTTTCAAAAGCTTTTGATACTATCAATCACAATATATTATTAGGAAAACTTGCCTATTACGGAATCCGAAGATGTGCACTTTAACTGATAGAACACAATGCGTGCTATTTAATGCAACCTGCTCTGAAAACAGGAAATTAACCTGTGGTGTTCCGCAGGGGGCAATCTTGGCCCTCTGCTGTTTTTACTCTATATGAATGACTTGCCCAAATTTGCCACAGTTTGTCACTAATACTGTTTGCCGATGACACCAATGCCTTTTGCTCCGCCAAAAACTTAGATATAGTATACGAAAGAGTAAATAAAGAAATGGAAGAAGTTATTAACTGGTTCAAAGTAAACAAGCTATCATTAAATGTTGAAAAACAAACTACATTCTATTTTCAGTCTAGACAATCAAGAAACAATAGTATTCCAAAAATCTATATTAATAAAAAAGAAATTGAAGAAGCTCCTTTTGCTAAATTCTTAGGAGTTTATTTAGACAAGAACCTGACCTGGGGCAAACAAATTGAGGTGGTCACAGCTAAAGTAGCAAGAGGCATGGGGGTCATTCAAAAACTAAAGCCATACCTAACACAAGCTACCATTAAAACCCTGTATTCCACACTGATCCTTCCACACCTCACATACTGCAATGCCATCTGGACTAACACACAAAAAAACAAATTAACAAAATTGCAAAGCATGCAGAAAAAATGCATTGAAATGTTCTCAAAAACAGCAAAGGGTTAAAACATCTTCAAAACACAAAAACTTCTTATACTCACAGACATAGGCAAGTCACAGATGATCAACATTTCCAGAGCCTTTCATCACAAAATCCCACCTAAATCTATAACCCACATCTTTGCAAACCACATCGAAATCCACACATAACACTAGGAACAAACATGATCTCCACATTAGATACACACGAACAGACACATGGAAACGTAGAATTTCAGTTGGTGTCGTCAAATCGTGGAATAATATAGATAAAAAATACTAACACTTAAATCATACAAAGACATAATTAAAACTAGCATACTCAATACATACTAGATCTGGAAAACACAATGCCAATATAACTAAGATCACACACTTCCTGTATCATCGCCATAGCTACTATCATAACAACCACCCACTACTACTACTACTACTACTACTACTACTACTACTACTACTACTACTACTACTACTGCTACATCATAATGCACTATTACAGCTATCGTGACTACTGCTTCCTTCAATCTGACGCACCTCAACAAGTGCTACTACTAAATAGCAACCTATGGGTTGAGCTGGGGTAATTAGCATGCATGACGCCCATCCCCCTCCCCCCCCCCCTCCACCACAAATATAAATCTCTATTCTCAATAATTAAAGGAAAAACATGGATGTTTGTATCGTTTGTTCTTTTTTCTATGTCTACTTAGCTCAGTACCGTATCTGTACATTCACAAATATATCTCACATCCTATGATAAGCTGTGTGTGTAATTGTATATGCATGTTTAATGTTAGGTGTCCGCCACCACTATAGGCAATGCCTTCGGCGGACAACCTCTATTGAAAATCTGTAAATCAAGTTCAAGTTCAAGATTATTTATTTTGATATAGAATATACATTTACAGTTTCACAACAGGTAGTCCACCAAAGGCAGAGCCTATGTGGCGGTGGACCCCTACATATAACAATCGGTATCCAATTATTACTAATACTAATTATTTTGACAACATTTTGACTGAATAGCAACAACTTTCACGCAAATTACTGTCAATATATATATATATATATAAACTCCTATTTTCTCCTGGATATTAACACACTTTCTCTGATAAGTATTGAAATACAGACTCGAATGTACTGCTGTGAATATGACATACGCGCATGCTTACGCTTCCAGAGCTGGAGGACAAATGATTATTTGCACGTGCAAGGTTGGTTTTGTTTGAGAAATTCTGGCTTGTGCAGACAATAGACTAAATGAATATGGCGTCCAATAATTACAACGATTATGGCGTCAGGGCATTGCATGCTGGGTAGCATTGCACGCCGGATAGCATTGCACGCTGGGTAAATTGGAGAGGCATCTCATATCTTGTGTAAAAGTGTCTATATTTAATGGAACACGAGAGCTTTAAGAAAGAGTTGCTGGCATTCAGTGCATCAGTACCTTGTAAGATGTTCCTTAAGACATTGTTTTGACATGGAGCCAAGATTTATCCCAAGCTCATCTATATGGTTAATTATCCGGTTCTGTTTGACATTCGTAATACGGTAGAAACATGGGATCATGAATCACGACTCACCCACCTGTGGGTTTTTTTTTACAGAAATGAGGCATCCTGTACGTGCCAGATCATAGGTCAACCCATAATGCACGTTGAGGGCTAAGTACTGAGTAACCCTAAGGCTTTCCCATTATAAATGAATAGAACAACCTTAGTTATTAGCTGTCAAACTTAAATTGGAATCTGAAATTATGACTGGTATTTCCAGTTGCTGGATAAGTCAAAGCAAGTTTGTTATTGTGAACTAGTTGAATATTCGGCATCTTAATCAGGATAGTACCGGTGTACTATGTAATATTATCCTCCTCCCCCCCCCCCCCCCACCCGTGGTAGAACGACTCCCATATGGCGCACCATGAGAAAATTTCAGAATAAGATCTGATTGGTCAGTATTTATGGGTAGCCAATCAACTGCAAGGAATAGTTTTCGTAATAGTTATGAGCAGGTGTCTGCACTTACTTAGTTCTATATAAGACACTTGCGCAGTACTTAGATTAACACTCGACCAACTGATTTTCCTAATATCAGTAGCTATAAAAAGCTATCTCGGTACCAATTTGTTATAGATGTTAGATTTATATCATCAATTTATCAAAGTTATCCTTTGAATAGTCATACAAGTTTATGAAGTTATAAGTTTAATAAATCTGTATTCGTTACCAGTAGTTGCGCTAGAATATGAGATTATTAATCTGTGTAGTTCGAAAGGCAACCTTTTTCCCGAATCTGTAATCCTCGTGTCATCCGGCGCAGTCTTGAACAGTCGATCTCTGACTCCGACCGACGTCTCAAGTAAGTTAAAGAAGTCAAATTTCTTTTAATCTGTCCATCTATATATCTATTATATATATAGCAAAAATACCTATATCCGCCTGAGATATGGCCATGGAAATGTATCAAGATGGCGGCTATAAATCCACAAGCCAATATTTTATTGTCACAGTATTTTTTTTTATTTCGCAAAATATGTCTTAGGGCATCGTATATCAATCGGCATCTCTAGTTAGTTACAATTACACAACCGAGCAGAAATTCAGATGTATCTCCAATATCGTCGCTCACCGGCCATCGTGGTTCCACCAAATTAGATTATGCGCAGACTCGTACAACTTTGTAGTCTACTAGCCATCCATCTCGTATGTATTGAGTAGCCATTGCCGTAGTGATTTCCACCAGGATGTGGCGGTAGGGAGAATTGAAACAAAAGGACACGAGCGCTACTCTCTTCGTACCAGACAATATTAATTCACGTAAAACGAGATGATATAAAGCCTATAGTAGTCTGTGTGACATGTAGTTAATATAAAAATAGTCCCTCTGAATTCGTCGTAAAATTCAAATCTGTTGCACACAAAATGAGGTCAAGAATTTGCTGACGTGGCGTGGATGTTGATATCACACGAACCACTGCGTGGATCGAGTCGATTTTAATGTCTATCAAGCTAGTGATACAGAGGTAAAGATGGTACACGATCCACATTGATGCTTTTACTGTCCGCTACTGAGATAGACTGGGTCCCGATCTGTCTGGTCTCCGAAGTGGAGTGTGTGTAACAGTCTAGTCGTTGTGTGACGTAATAAGATGGCTGGTCAGTACATTAGAGGTGTATTTTCGAAGAAGCCACGGCGCTATTTTTATATTAGCCATCCATAAGTGTTCTGTAGTGAAGCTAGAAGTGTTGAGTACCAACAGGCTTTTCTTGGAAATGCAATCTATAGGTCCTAAGGACTAAAAAACTGCCAGATGCTAATCTCCATATGTATAGCATTTTGCATAATTTTCTTAATTAGCATATTAATTAGGTCAAATCAGTAAAACAATATCAATGGAACGACGGCCAAAGGCAATACAAGCCTTTCATATGGCTGTCGCTGCACCTGATTTCTTGCAGAAGAGAAACGTCATGAAGATGTTGTTGCATACAAGGCAAGTGTGTATCCAACAGGCAAATTCTGGTTGCACAGCTCGATGGAGCACGTGTTTGCCATCACCCTGAAGGAGCTGCCGCTGTGTCGAGTGACCAGTTTGGAGAGCAGAGGTACGTCAAACAAGGCAAGCAAGCTTGGGGCCTGAAGGGTATCTCCACTCTACTTGACCAAGTCACTGTCTTGCTTGTGTCACTGTGTCTTCTCTGACCTGTCCGTCGCTATGGAGAACACGTACAGCCCTAAATAGCAGAACTATCTCTGCACCTACCAAACACAAAGAAGGTGGAAAGAGATAGGAGTTGGACGGGGAGGAGCGGGAGATCCGGTATAATCTCCGGAGGCATTCTCATCCACTCACTGAATAGTCGAGAGAGAGGGAGAGGGAGAGAGCGGGGTGGGTGGGGGGGGGGGGGGGGGGGAGGGTAGTACTACGTACGTACAGTCAAACCTATCTAGAGTGACCACATGCTATGTGGCCAAAGATGATGGTTTATTTTTAAAACTGGTGTTTGTAAGACCACCCACCTGTCTTAAGGAACTACCTGGTACCATCTTTCAGCCAGAAAAGCTATTTCTCAAGTGAAACCACTTCTATAAAGTGACCATGTTTGTGTGACCGTAATTTGAAGGTCCATATGGTGGTCGCCATAGCCAGGTTTCACTGTAATAAATTGATGTCATTGTATCAACTATCATAATGTCTTGGGTGTTGGCGCCTTGGAAATTCAGTATTAAATGATATTCTGCTCGCATATAAGGTTCCATGGTGTTTTATTGAATTGCTAACCAGCGATTCCTTTAAGTCGAAAACATGAGTCAGCCATCAAAACGAAGTCGCTGTCTTAACGTTATGATGATTTTACGATTTAACTTGTTATGCATGACAGCAATATCGAATTTCTGGTGGTTCGATGGGTCGTATGCGCATGGAACTATGTTAGATCGGGTCCTTGGGGTTGAAAACATGGATCTGAAGTCTCTATCATCAATAGTTTGTAAGTAAATGACGATTTTACAATTGCTGCATTATGCACGGCGGACATATTTAATTTGAGACAATTTACTTGGTGGTATTGGCCTGAACCTATGTTAGATAGATTCCTTCGGCTTGAAAACATGGATCTCTGGACACCAAAGCGAAGTCTCTAGGTGGCTTACTAAGGCTTTGTGATTTGACCTAATTAGTACGCTAATTAGGTCAACTATGCAAAATGCTATGCATATGGAGATATGTTTCTGAGGCCTTAGGACCTATATATAATACTGCATTTCCAAAATAAAAACCTATCGTACTTAACATTTCTAGGTTCAGCTGCTAGCTAGTAGACTATGTGTCATATAGGGACAACCAGAAGATACCACTCTCAGCGTTAGTAATAAACGCATTTAATGTACAACACACACGCATGCACGCGCACACACGATCTGGTTATGCAACACGCAACGGTGTCTTTGAACCGGGATTTGCCCGTGTTGTGGTTGTCATTGTGGTCACGAGGAGAGAGGCCAGGAAGGTAGTCGTCAGGAAGAGAGGATGAGCATTAAAGAGGTGGAGACGATCAAAACCTTATCGCCAAGATCTTCGAAATGATTTATCCACAAAATGTGTATATAAAACACCATTGCAAAATCTGAGTTATATAAGCCTGTTATCGTTCATGACTGTTAAATCGTCGTCGGTGTCATCGTCGTCGTCGTTGTCGTCGTCACTACTTCTAACTTCACTAACTCTACTATTACTACCACTAGCATCACTGACACTAGCACCACTGACACTAGAATTACTGACACTAGCACCACTGACACTAGCACCACTGACACTAGCACCACTGATACCAGCACCACTGACACTAGCATCACTGACACTAGCATCACTGACACTAGCACCACTGACACTAGCACCACTGACACCAGGACCACTGACACTAGCATCATTACCAATTTCTTGACCTCTTGTCCCCCACCCAACCACACCACGCCCACCTCACACCTTTGTGGGGTGGGGCAGCCAAATATAATTGTTACCATTGAAAAATCTAAATTATATAAGCCTATTATCGTTCACTCCTGTTAAATCGTCGTCGTCGTCGTCGTCGTCGTCGTCGTCGTCGTCGTCACCACTTCTAGCATCACTAACTCTACCATCACTACCACTTGCATCACTGCCATCATTACCAATATCTTGACCTGTTGTCCCCCAAACAGCCACCCCAGCCCCCACCATGGGGAGGGATTAGGAAAATGTAAATCTACTCATGCACTCCACAGTCCTATAGGTAACTCACATATACCAAATTTGGTTGAATTCCGTCAAACAGTTTTGGAGGAGTTTCGTTACAATCCGGTTTTTTTTACCTTTAGAGAGCCACCCACCCCTCTCCCACCAGCCAATCCCATGGGGCTAGACAAACAACTAAATGCCCTGTTGCACTCCGCAATCATATGGGTAAAGCACATACCAAATTTGCTTGAATTCCGTCCAACGGTTTCGGAGGAGCTGCGTTGCAATAAGTTTTTACCTTTTGACACCCGACCCCACCCACCTAACTCATGGGGCTAAGCCAATTGTGAATGCCCTGTTGCACTCCGCAATCATAAGGGTAACTCAATAACCAGATTTGCTTGAATTCCGTCCAACAATTCTGGATTACAATCTTTTTTTTAACGTTTTGCCAACCCCTCCCACCCACCCACCCACCTAATCCCATGGGGATAGGGCCAAATGTGAATTCCTGTTGCACTCCGCAATCATATAGATAGCTCACATACCAAATTTTCTTGAATTCCGTCCAACAGTTTCGGAGGAGCTGCGTTATAATTAGGGAGTTTTCCTTTTGACACCCGACCCCACGCGTCTTCGGGGCGGAGCCAAATGTAAATGTCCTCTTGCATTACGCAATCACATGGGTGCAAAGCTTGGTTGAAATCCCCCCCCCCCCCCCCCCCCCCATTACTATCACCTCCTCCATCCCTGGACCGGAGCAAAATGTAAATGTCCTCTTGCACTCCCCAATCATATGGAATTTTGTACAACGGGCTCGGAGGAGTTACGTTACAATCAATTACCACACGCGCGCGCGCGTGCTCACATACGCACACCACACGCACACTACGCGCGCACGCACGCGCGCAGGCACACACGCGAAACATGGGCCTACATAGCTTAGACCGACCATAGCGAAACGTACGTATATCTTCCATAGTAACCACTGGGCTGCCATCGGTTATTACTATCGCTTGGTTAACGGATGCCCATATATATTTATAATCTGTGTCACCGGCTTCTATGGGTGGCGGGAGGTGGGGGGGGGGGGGGGGATACCCACCGTCGACCACCTGGCCACTGGAAACGTTGTAAGTGGTGCTAGCCATCTTATCTCTAAAAAACATGTTACTGAAGTTTTGAAAGGATTCAGATTTTTTATTTTTAAAGAAACACGGTTCGTTACCAGATCTCTAAGATCTCAACGTGTCTTAAAGGTGTTATAAGGACTTGATGTTGATAACGAATTTCGATTAAATTTATAGAACTTAGCAATATTTAAATACATTAACGTCACACTGAGGTGAAAAAAAATATTTAGACAGTCCAATAACAAGAATAAATGCCACCTCTCTAAAACGCGATAGTAGTCGTTATGACGTCACGCCGTGAACGGCGCTGTGCGCTGGTTCAATATGTTTCTATATTTGGTACAAAGGTATCGTCTTTAAACACATGCATTTAACGGAATAGACATCACGTGAATACGATAACAATTTATTTCCTGTTTGAAGCTAATTCTTCAAGAAATTTAAAATGCATGATTATTGAAAATCTATCATTATTTTAATGGTTTTACGGATAGCTATAGTCGCATAATAATAGGTCCACAACTATGTTAAACTTTGGGCAATAAATAATGAAGAAAATCTCCAGTATTTCAATATATGAGACAAATAATGACTAGGGAATAATAGTAGTGATTGTGGGTCCACGCATGCCATTCTTCAACTGATCGGGATTGGTAAATATCTGGGCTGGATGAATGGGTGCGTGTGGTGGGGCGGGTGGGGTGGTTGATCGTGGATCTAGGCCTATATGGTAGCATCGACCTAAATAATATACTTGAACTATATTTTGTGCCATTTTGTCGCTGTCCAATTGCAAAATATGCTCTATATCGGCATGAATAATATGCTTAGTGAAACATTATTCCTTGATCGTTGTTTCCATTCACAATTGTAATGTATAATTTTGCGCCATTATTCAGATATCAATGAGATGTTGTATAGGTCTATAGTTAGCACCGTTCCTGAAAATGATGAATGTAAAATAGTGTATCTAGTTTTCCCATGATTTGAGCCTAATTATTTACCCATTGTGTCCGTGTGGGACACTGGCGTGGACGCCACGGGCGCACAGCACGGCTGTGACATTTTTTGAGTTGCAAGACCCCTTTTAAAGATCCTCTCCTGGCCATGCATTTTTTTGGAAGACCACTCGAACTCTGAGCAGCACATTGCCATACAGCACTAATTCATAGTGAAGATGTAAACATTCGGTACCTAATGCACGCAGTTGTAGGCGCCTATCTAGGCCTATTTTTCAACAGTAAACTGAAATGTTGTCCAGGTTGTTGCTATGCCATTATCTCAGCTTAGAGGTCCTCACAACATCCTTAATGGCTATTATAATATGCTCTTAAATAGATTGGATCTATATAACAAATAATTAAATCTGCCAAACACATCTAGCGGCATCTTCAAAGCGATCAGGGATGTGACAACACTCTTATTGCAGACTGTCTCGATTACAAAGTTAATTGATTCTTCATTAACAATTCTTAGGAAATTCGTATGCGTTGGAATGCTATAGCATAAAAAAATCAAATATTTGTCTATTGATGTACCCCTGATAACGCTTATCTGCTAAATAGTCTGAACATCCAAGGTGGCTGTAATGAATCAATTATTTATTAAAATATTGATTTGATTTGGAAAGGCAATAAGATCAGTTTATTCAAAGACAAATGTAATTAACTTCACATTGTGTATATTAGCTAATACTCGTGGAACTCCTTAGATTTCCCAGGCCGATAATAATTTCTCATCGCAAATGTCAATAACCGTACTTTAATGACCAAACCGGTCCAAATACAGCGGCTACAGCTGCATTGAGAAATGTCCATTCACACGCCAACCGAAGGCTATTTTACACAATTTACTACTGGAATGACTGGCGTAATAATTGAGCTAGTCATTCCTGGGGAATATTTGTTTAAAAATAGGCTTATCTTGATCTGCAAATTTATTGAGCGGAATTCTTGAATTCTCTTAACCATTAACGCACCATTACGCACACTTAATAAATTTTACTGTGACTATGGACCATATTCACAGGAAAATTTCTGAAAATGAATTTGCTTAAATTATACACTTTTAGAGGCTTAAAATGTGATGTGAACTGCCATGTAATGAAACGAAATAAATCTTAACATATGATGATTCTTAGCGACATGTCAATGCTAGCCAAAGACAAGTATGATACCCGTTATCTATTGTTCATTATAAATGAGTCATCAAATTTTTTATTGAATCTACCTCTAAGAAATAAAACATCCAAAGCAGTTTCGGAAGTGCTTGCTTTCTTAATAGCATAGATAGAAAACCTGAATCTACTTAAAGTGACAAGGGTGGTGAGTTTGTAAACGCATTGGTTAAGCCACTTTTAAACTCTAGAATCATTAACTTTTACACATCTCAGAGCGAACCTCATGCAGCTATCGGTGAATAAGTTCAAAGAATGATAAAGACAAAATTATGGAGATATATGACCTACAAGAATATGAAGCGATACATAAACATGTTGCCAAAGATGGTGAGCATGTACAATAATACTATACACAGTAGTGCAAAAATGAGACCCAAAAATGTAGACCATAGTATAGAGTTATTATCCTCATATACTATTTGACCAGAGTATGTCGCAGCGTTGTAAAGCATGGTATGTTAATGTTAGGGGATAGGGTCTGTAAAGCAGAACTAAAGGCCCTGTTTACTAAAGGTTATAGACGTTTATGGAGTGAAGAAATATTTACGTTTATCAGTAAAGTACTGAACAGGTCTGGAATACAAAATCTTAAGTATTATAAAGACACGCTATAATCCGTACGTTTTACTCTGGAGAATTACAGAAAATTGGTTTAAGTGACAATGAGCATTCGTATTGCATAGAAAAAGTGTTCAAATTCGTAAGAGCGGTAATAAACGAGGATTCTATTAAGTGGCTAGGTTACCCTAAAACGTTTAATCTTAGGGTTAGCAAAGTGGATGTTCTGAGGATTATCATCCAGCAACGCCCATAGCGATGGTCAACATGCCCACTTCTGGCAATGAAATTAGGCATGCCGACTATCCTTAGTCAGTCTGCAGCGGTAAGGTATCACACAATGAAATTATGTATCTGGCTCAATTTATAATAATATGCATTATTATTGTCAGATGCTTAATAAATCTGAGCCTCCAGAATGCTGATTGGCTTAGCCTCAGGGCGTTTAGGCTATATATTGCAAGCACAAAGTATTTAAACTGCTTAGGTTGGTGTCCCCCCACCCCACCCCACCACCCCCAATCTCCCCCACCCCACCACCACCAACCACCCCCCCCCCTCCACTCATCCCACCCCACGCCCACCACCACCCGTGGTTAGATACTTACAAACTAGGTACATACTTATTAGCTAAAGAAATCATAGATCAGGTCTACGTAACTTTCCCGAACAACCGTAGAATGGCCTACTATCCTGATAATAAGATATCAGAGTTCAGAACTCATCTTCACACACCTCTGCCATTTAAATGTGACAGGGGGAAGCCCTGTCCTCTGTATTATATCCGAGAAGTTGTCTCACTATACCTATAGTGTGGTATATATTGCTAGAAGCTTATGAAGATGTAAATGTGAAAGGAGAGAAAAAGAAAGATGAGGACTCCGAGAAAACTAATACTATCTATGAGTTTGATTAAGCGTCGGGAGAACTCTCATTACCTGGCACGATGGATACAAATGATGTGCCAGTTGTGAAGCCAGCTGACTAAAATCTATTAAAAAAAAAAATGATAGGCTTTATAAGTAGATAGATATTGGGTCATAAACGTATTTAAACCGCTTAGGTTGGTGTCCCCCACCCCACCCCACCCCACCACCCCAATCTACCCCACCCCACCACCACCACCAACCCCCCCCCCCTCCACTCATCCCACCCCACGCCCACCACCACCCTTGATTAGATACTTACAAACTAGGTACATACTTAATGGCTAAAAAAATCATAGATCAGTTTTACGTAACTTTCCCGAACAACCGTAGAATGGCCTACTATCCTGATAATAAGATATCAGAGTTCAGAACTCATCTTCACACACCTCTGCCATTTAAATGCGACAGGGGTAGCCCTGTCCTCTGTATTATATCCGAGTTGTCTCACTATACCTATAGTGTGGCATATATTGCTAGAAGCTTATGAAGATGTAACTGTGAAAGAAGAGAAAAAGAAAGATGAGGACTCCGAGAAAACTAATACTATCTATGAGTTTGAGTAAGCGTCGGGAGAACTCTCATTATCTGGCACGAAGGTTACAAATGATGTGCCAGTTGTGAAGCCAGCTGACTATTTAAAATCTATAAAAAAAAAAATGATAGGCTTTATAAGTAGATAGATATTGGGTCATAAACGATTTAGAATTAACATTAAACTTAACTAATACACACCATGCAAAACTTGTCAATTAATGATTAAAGAGAACCTTACTCTCGAGTTTGGTTGGATTGTAGCACATTTTCTTGGATAGGACATGAACGTGATTAGAGGGCCAACACCTCCAAGTGGATTGCCATTGTTGCATAAGAATAAGGAAATTAGTCTAACTACTGTGTATATAAAGATGTAACCATGAAAGTAGAGAAAAAGAAAGATGAGGACTCCAACAAAGCTGGTACTATCTATGAGTTTGATAAAGCGTCTGGAAAACTATCATTACCTGGCATGAAGGATGCAAACGATGTGCCAGTTGTGAAGCCAGCTGTCTACATAAAAGCTATAAAAAATATAACGAAGTTGGTGATACATCAGCCCCGCTACACAGAGTCATTCCTCTATTTAGCACAAATGCATGGAATGATATATTCCAGCAGACACTTCTAGAAATTCACTATCATCTGTATCAAATAACTATGTGGATACACTAGGAGTAGTTATAACTGATAAAACCACTGAGAATATACCATTTGAATATGCTGCCTCAAGGAGTGTACTCTGTCAACATTTTAGACGCAAGACATTTTCATAATCTTTAGGTATTAGTGCTTTTTTATCCAAAAAAAAGAAGAGAACGCTTATAATACGTCATTATGATTGTGACATCAGCCTACAATGTAATAGATTATGATGTCAGATACTTGAGTGACAGATCAGATTCCTTCACTATATACGGTATGGGAAGAATCCCAAATCTAAATTGGTCTGTATGTGAAATCTTGAAGATTGTGCTTCCGCTGTAAAGTCTGTCCCCTTACCATAATGCGTCGATATATAAGCGAGATTTTGGTATGGTAATGATACATGCAGCATTCTATATTTATAAGAAAGTAGTATAATAAATAAAGAAAATATTTAGATTATTTTAAACAAATCTAGATATTAAAGGGTTAATTTACAATAAAATATACTGTGGTGGTGGCGGTATCCCGTAATTCCGCAGTTCGTGTTTCGCGGCTGCCGGGCTAGCTGATTCCCACCGTTTCTACGGACACCCGGCAGTCGTACCTTGGAACTTGAACTGCGCACATCTGCCGCTGGTTCCACGGACTGATTCAAGACCTCTGCTGGGTGAGTAACCTTTTATACGTAGCTAAGTTACTACAAACGGTGTCAGGAGTACTTTGGGCCCTAAATTAAAAATTGTTATTAGTTATTTCTAAATTCTACTCACGATTTTGCTGTTAAAAAGATAGAATTCTCGGAAATATAAAGACTACTCTAGTCCTGCCAGAACGTCAATTTTACAGTCTCTGGCCGCCATTTTGATTATTTTATAGTTATATTTGTATGATTTAACAATCACAGATGATAGGTGAGTTATAGTTAAATATATATTATTTATTTATACTATAGCATGCAAATGGCTTGTATATAGATTAATATACCTTACATACATACGTCATATACGTCATAAATTCAAGATTCAATGTTATTTATTTGAACTGTAATGAATTGAGGTATATTTTCGTGCTAAGTTTCTATCATCTATGTCAGTATTCCGTGGAATGACAACCCTATAGTTTCTGGATTGTTATTGTTAGTTGTCTTCAGTGTCATATGTACGCGATTCTGAGCTGTAATTTAACTGTCGGTTTTTGGATATTTCTTTATACTTTAATTACAGTTCAAGTTCGTTGTTTATTTCAGAATTATTTGAAATAAAGAAGTGATATAAATCACTGTTGTTGTTATTATTATCATTATTATTAACTTTTTGAACATTGGAGGGTAATCTCCCTTCTAATCAACAAATATGTTTCAATTGTAATATCAGGTTTACTAATTACGCTGAACACTATTTGTTTTGGTCTTTTTTCTTGTTATTATTAATTCAAAAAGTTCATAAGCACATTGCTAGTTACTCCGTTAAAACACTACTCAGCTTATGCCTTCTTTTCAAGTTAAATCTGAGGAGTTTTTGGCTTGCACCCAGTTTTCATTGTATCAATCCTTTACCCACAACGCAATTTTGTTGGGTACAAGTAAAGGTTTCATTTTGAAAAGAGCTGATCAAACTGGGTTTGTTGAGTTTTGGTGTAAAAGCGGTGGTACTACACAAGACTTGGTTAATATTTTGCAGTCGAGAATAGCCAGCGCCGTTCAGAAATTTCACTGTATCATTTTCTATATCTGGGCCGGAACGTGCGACCGTACCGAGAAACGAGGCAACGGTTTTGTCTATTTAATGACGGCCGATGATGAACTCGCGGTAGACCGCATTTGCCAACACTATCAACGTGTGATAGACATAGTAAGGCATTACGGCCAAACGGTGAAATTTATCGATATCCCGGCGTATTCTCTGGTCCTGTATAATGAGCAACTTCACCATTTGAATCCCTGTTCCTTCAAAGACCAAGAGCTGCAACTGCATGACCAACTCTCTCTTCTCAATGATAGAATTGAGAAAATTAATGCAGATATTGGTGTACACACCATCAAATGCAGTGTAGAGTTAATACTCCGTAAAAAATCTAGTGCACGTAAACATGTCCGTTATCATTATACTTTCGAGTTTCTGAAGGATGGTTTGTATGCAGGTATGCTACAGAATCTGGTTTGGCTTCGGAAGATTCATTTAGACGTTCTCCGGAGTTGCACCACCATCACTACTCAGTGAGTTATATTTTTCAGTAATCATACGCTTACGACTTATTTCAGTAGGTGATATTACTTTTTTAGCGAATATTAATTTCGCTTCCTTGGTATAAATCAACAGGTGACCCATAATGACGAAACCTTTGTGTATTAACACTGCAACCGTGGAGGAACTTAGTGCACTCCATAATATTGGTAAAATTCGAGCTGCTGGCATAGTAAGTTTTCGTGAGTCCAGAGGAGGTTCCATGTCCCTGGCCGACATTAAGGCAGATGCTGATCTGCCTGACACAGCTACAGTCCTTGCACAATTGCTCCATGCTGGGGACGTCGTATTCGACATCAATGATGAAGGCGCTGTTGGTGGGGTCAACTCACACCCAAGGGAAAATCCCTGCAAGAGAAAGTAGCTAGACTGAACATGGAACTGCTAGCTCAAGGTATCAAATACAAGGCACTCTTTAACGCAACTAGTCAACAAAGGGGTGATCATACCCTAGTTGATAACCTGGCTCCTAGGGGGGTATATACCCCTAGAGATCCTAAGAGGGAGTCGCGATCAGTTTTTCACCCTGACACTAGGACGTCATCACCAGTTCGTAGAGCTTACTTGGATGGCTCTTTGTAAAATGACTCTAGAATGTCATCACCCGTTCGTAGAAGCTACTCTGATGGTCCTCCTCCACCTAAAATGTCAATATTTGATGGAAAATGTGAGTGGAAACCATTTTTCATACAGTTTGAGCATACTGCTTCAAGGTACCGTTGGTCTGATACATATAAATTAGACCTGCTCATCTCAGCTTTAAGGTACAAGGCCTTAGAGTTTTACTGCATCTGTTCTGTGCAAGTCCAGAATGAGTACTTTAGTTTATGTGACAAATTAAAGTTGCGATTCGGGAAGAAAGATCTGCCCCACATCATCAGAAAAAAGATGCAAGATATTCGACAAGAGTGTAACTCTTTAGAAGAATTTGCAGATATCATTCAGGAGCTCACTTTAGATGGTTACCCTGATCCCTCAGAGAGTTTGGGCGAGACAATTGCCATTGATGCATTCCTACGGGGTGTTGAGCATAAACGAGCCACTCTGATAGCTATGGATAAAGATCCAAGCACCCTGGAGGAGGCTGTACAAATGGTCAATGCAGCTATCCATAATCAAACATTGATCTTGGGTTCCAGAAGACCTGAGGTTCGAAAGGTCTGTTTTCCGGACGATGCTTCTGGTTTGATGGAGGCAGATAATCCTGAGCAGTTGAGAGGCATAACGGCTCCAAGCAGGATAGATAAATTGGAGAAAGATGTCGAAGGATATGGCGGGGATGAAGGTAGATGTTGCTAAGACTTTGAATCTTATATCTGGTCAATTCGGTCGAGGTCGGTCTCCTCCAAGAGGGAAGGTCGTTCCATCGCGTTCCCCTTCTCCTCCTCTCAGATCGGGAAAGTGCTTTAATTGCAATTTAGAGGGGCATTTTTCCCATGAGTGTCCAGAGCCGAGGCGTATACGGTCGCCATCACCTTCTGCTTCACCGAGATCTTCGCCTGTGCGATCATATGATGTTCGCATGTATGAGTTTAATCGTGACCCTATGACACTAGTCATTCCCATTAAAGTAAATGGTGTTACCGTTGATGCAGTGGTGGACACTGCGGCACACGTGACAGTAATTGGCAATTTCTTTGCAAATAAATTACCTTATCCTTTAAAGAAGTTGGAGTCTATTACATTGAAAGGTGCAGGTAGAGACAATATTATCCCTGCGGAAAGTGTTGAGCCAGTCACAATTGCATTAGGCTCTATGATGTTCAACTGGCCAGTCCTTCTTGCCAATATTAATGCTCCGATTATATTAGGCCTGGATTTCATGAAGGCACACAAGGCCACCATTGATCTGACTAGACTGTGTCTGACAATTAATTGAGAACCGGTTCAAGCATCAATGTTGAGAGCTCATGGGAAGGAATCCCAAGTAGCTCGGGTAACATTGAAGCAGAAAGTGGTCGTTGGTCCTTTTGAGGCCGTGAAGACCACAGGTGTTCTGGATCGGGAGGTACAGAATGATGTTGTGCTCCAGCCCTCATCTAAACTGGAGGGTCTGGTAACACCTCATACAGTGGCCACTGCCAAAGATTCGCAGATTCCTATTTTGTTAAGGAACCTGTCTGCCAAATATATTACTCTGGAAAAGGCCACAACCTTGGTATTGTCACAGAAATTGAGGAGGTTTTAGACCCTAGAACAGAATTTCAACTTGCTGGTAATCCCATAAACCAGGACGGTTTACAGACTTCTACAACCACTGAGGTGGACATCCCTGTGTTCTTACAGGAGCTGTATGAGAGGTCGACATCGGGTTTATCGGAGATGCAGTCTTCGCAAGTTAAATCCATGTTAATCGAGTATCAGGATGCATTTGCAAAAAATTATCTTGATTTGGGTTTGTTCAAGGGAATAAGACATAAGGTTGACACAGGTAATGCACAACCTGTTCATTCTAAACTTAGACGAACTCCTCTTGGTTTTGAGAATGAGGAAGAGAAACACCTTGCGGAAATGTTGGAGAAAGGTATCATAGTTCCGTCAAAATCTGAGTGGTCGTCAGCCCCGGTATTAGTTCAGAAGAAAGACGGTACCGTGAGGTACTGCATCGATTTTCGAGCTCTGAACAGTCTAACTCGCAAAGACCTTTACCCCCCTACCAAACATTGAGACATGTCTGGATGCACTTGGTGGTGCTAAGTTCATCAGCACACTTGATATGGCAGCTGAGTATTGGCAGGTCGAGGTTGACCCAGAGGACCGCCATAAGCTCGCATTTATCACAAGATATGGGCTCTTTGAATTTGTCCGGATGCCATTTGGTAAGTGCAACAGCCCGGCTACCTTTCAGAGGGTTGTTCAGCTGGTGTTGCAAGGTCTTAACTGGTGCGAGTGTCTTGCGTATTTAGATGACGTGGTAGTGACAAGGACTGACTTTGACAGTCATATGACCAACTTGAAAGCTGTCCTTTCCCGATTCCTGTTGCACAACCTTAAATTAAAACCTAAGAAGTGTAATTTGTTCCGTACAGAACTCTGTTTCTTAGGTAAGTTGGTGAGTGATAAGGGAATCGCTGTTAAGCCAAACAATATGGAAAGCGTCACTAATTGGCCTGTTCCTAAGACCAGGAAAGAGCTGGAATCTTTCCTAGGGTTCATGAATTACCACCGAGAGCACATACAGGGTTTTGCTGGTATTTCTGCTCCTCTCTCTGCACTTATCAGTTCCAAAGTAGAGTATGACTGGACTCTAGAGCATCAGGTAGCTTTCGAAACACTTCAGGGTGCTATGGCCAACCCTGCAGTGTTAGGTTATCCGACACCAGATGGTACCTTCATACTGGATACTGATGCTTCAGAGGCGGCTATTGGTGCAGAGTTATCCCAAATTCAGAATGGGAAAGAGGTGCTTATTGGTTTTGCGAGCCGAACGTTGACACCGGCTCAGAGTAAATATTGTGTTACACGCAAAGAGTTGCCTGCCGTGGTGGCATTTACTAGGCAGTACCGTATGTACTTGCTAGGATGGTCATTTATTGTGCGAACTGACCATCACAGTCTCACGTGGCTGCTCAGTTTCAAGCACATCGAAGGACAACTAGCTAGAAGTTTTCGTGAGTCCAGAGGATGTTCCATGTCCCTGGCCGACATTAAGGCAGATGCTGATCTGCCTGCCACAGCTACAGTCCTTGCACAATTGCTCCATGCTGGGGACGTCGTATTCGACATCAATGATGAAGGCGCTGTTGGTGGGGTCGACTCACACCCAAGGGAAAATCCCTGGAAGAGAAAGTAGCTAGACTGAACATGGAACTGCTAGCTCAAGGTATCAAATACAAGGCACTCCTTCACTCAACTAGTCAACAAAGGGGTGATCATACCCTAGTTGATAACCTGGCTCCTAAGGGGGTATATACCCCTCGAGATCCTAAGAGGGAGTCGCGATCAGTTTCTCACCCTGACACTAGGACGTCATCACCAGTTCGTAGAGCTTACTTGGATGGCTCTTTGTAAAATGACTCTAGAATGTCATCACCCGCTCGTAGAAGCTACTCTGATGGTCCTCCTCCACCTAAAATGTCAACATTTGATGGAAAATGTGAGTGGAAACCATTTTTCATACAGTTTGAGCATACTGCTTCAAGGTACCGTTGGTCTGATACATATAAATTAGACATGCTCATCTCAGCTTTAAGGGACAAGGCCTTAGAGTTTTACTGCATCTGTTCTGTGCATGTCCAGAATGAGTACTTTAGTTTATGTGACAAATTAAAGTTGCGATTCGGGAAGAAAGATCTGCCCCACATCATCAGAAAAAAGATGCAAGATATTCGACAAGAGTGTAACTCTTTAGAAGAATTTGCAGATATCATTCAGGAGCTCACTTTAAATGGTTACCCTGATCCCTCAGAGAGTTTGGGCGAGACAATTGCCATTGATGCATTCCTACGGGGTGTTGAGCATAAACGAGCCACTCTGATAGCTATGGATAAAGATCCAAGCACCCTGGAGGAGGCTGTACAAATGGTCAATGCAGCTATCCATAATCAAACATTGATCTTGGGTTCCAGAAGACCTGAGGTTCTAAAGGTCTGTTTTCCGGACGATGCTTCTGGTTTGATGGAGGCAGATAATCCTGAGCAGTTGAGAGGCATAACGGCTCCAAGCAGGATAGATAAATTGGAGAAAGTTGTCGAAGGACTTGGGAAGGATATGGCGGGGATGAAGGTAGATGTTGCTAAGATTTTGAATCTTATATCTGGTCAATTCGGCCGAGATCGGTCTCCTCCAAGAGGGAAGGTCATTCCATCGCGTTGCCCTTCTCCTCCTCTCAGATCGGGAAAGTGCTTTAATTGCAATTTAGAGGGGCATTTTTCCCGTGAGTGTCCAGAGCCGAGGCGTATACGGTCGCCATCACCTTCTGCTTCACCGAGATCTTCGCCTGTGCGATCATATGATGTTCGCATGTATGAGTTTAATCGTGACCCTATGACACTAGTCATTCCCATTAAAGTAAATGGTGTTTCCGTTGATGCAGTGGTTGACACTGCGGCACAAGTGACAGTAATTGGCAATTTCTTTGCAAATAAATTACCTTATCCTTTAAAGAAGTTGGAGTCTATTACATTGAAAGGTGCAGGTAGAGACAATATTATCCCTGCGGAAAGTGTTGAGCCAGTCACAATTGCATTAGGCTCTATGATGTTCAACAGGCCAGTCCTTCTTGCCAATATTAATGATCCGATTATATTAGGCCTGGATTTCTTGAAGGCACACAAGGCCACCATTGATCTGAGTAGACTGTGTCTGACAATTAATTGAGAACCGGTTCAAGCATCAATGTTGAGAGCTCATGGGAAGGAATCCCAAGTAGCTCGGGTAACATTGAAGCAGAAAGTCGTTGTTGGTCCTTTTGAGGCCGTGAAGACCACAGGTGTTCTGGATCGGGAGGTACAGAATGATGTTGCGCTCCAGCCCTCATCTAAACTGGAGGGTCTGGTAACACCTCATACAGTGGCCACTGCCAAAGATTCGCAGATTCCTATTTTGTTAAGGAACCTGTCGGCCCAATATATTACTCTGGAACAAGACCACAACCTTGGTATTGTCACAGAAATTGAGGAGGTTTTAGACCCTAGAACAGAATTTCAGCTTGCTGGTAATCCCATAAACCAGGACGGTTTACAGACTTCTACAGCCACTGAGGTGGACATCCCTGTGTTCTTACAGGAGCTGTATGAGAGGTCGACATCGGGTTTATCGGAGATGCAGTCTTCGCAAGTTAAATCCAAGTTAATCGAGTATCAGGATGCATTTGCAAAAGATGATCTTGATTTGGGTTTGTTCAAGGGGATAAGACATAAGGTTGACACAGGTAATGCACAATTAGACGAACTCCTCTTGGTTTTGAGAATGAGGAAGAGAAACACCTTGCGGAAATGTTAGAGAAAGGTATCATAGTTCCGTCAAAATCTGAGTGGTCGTCAGCCCCGGTATTAGTTCGGAAGAAAGACGGTACCGTGAGGTACTGCGTCGATTTTCGAGCTCTGAACAGTCTAACTTGCAAAGACCTTTACCCCCTACCAAACATTGAGACATGTCTGGATGCACTTGGTGGTGCTAAGTTCATCAGCACACTTGATATGGCAGCTGAGTATTGGCAGGTCGAGGTTGACCCAGAGGACTGCCACAAGCTCGCATTTATCACAAGATATGGGCTCTTTGAATTTGTCCGGATGCCATTTGGTAAGTGCAACAGCCCGGCTACCTTTCAGAGGGTTGTTCAGCTGGTGTTGCAAGGTCTTAACTGGTGCGAGTGTCTTGCGTATTTAGATGACGTGGTAGTGACACGGACTGACTTTGACAGTCATATGACCAACTTGAAAGCTGTCCTTTCCCGATTCCTGTTGCACAACCTTAAATTAAAACCTAAGAAGTGCAATTTGTTCCGTACAGAACTCTGTTTCTTAGGTAAGTTGGTGAGTGATAAGGGAATCGCTGTTAAGCCAAACAATATGGAAAGCGTCACTAATTGGCCTGTTCCTAAGACCAGGAAAGAGCTGGAATCTTTCCTAGGGTTCATGAATTACCACCGAGAGCACATACAGGGTTTTGCTGGTATTTCTGCTCCTCTCTCTGCACTTACCAGTTCCAAAGTAGAGTATGACTGGACACTAGAGCATCAGGTAGCTTTCGAAACACTTCAGGGTGCTATGGCCAACCCTGCAGTGTTAGGTTATCCGACACCGGATGGTACCTTCATACTGGATACTGATGCTTCAGAGGCGGCTATTGGTGCAGAGTTATCCCAAATTCAGAATTGGAAAGAGGTGCTTATTGGTTTTGCGAGCCGAACGTTGACACCGGCTCAGCGTAAATATTGTGTTACACGCAAAGAGTTGCTAGCCGTGGTAGCATTTACTAGGCAGTACCGTATGTACTTGCAAGGATGGTCATTTATTGTGCGGACTGACCATCACAGTCTCACGTGGCTGCTCAGTTTCAAGCACATCGAAGGACAACTAGCTAGATGGCTAGAAGAACTGTCCCAATATAATATGACGATGCAGTACAGTCCCGGTAAACAGCACTCTAATGCTGATGGTCTATCACGAGTTCCAAGTGATTCTTCACCTTGCCACTGTTGTAAAGCTGGCCAATCTCTTAGTTCGTTACCATGTGGTGGGTGCAAATATTGTACCACGCTTCAGCAGCAATGGTCTCAATTTCAACAAGATGTTGATGATGTAATTCCTTTGGCTTTTCAAACCATAAGGGCCCTTCAACTGAGTAATAATGACCTATCAGACAGCGACACAGACAGCGACGATCCAGCTGGACTGCTGAATGGTGTCCCCCAAACAGACCAGGTTATCGGAAGGTCAAACTGGTTAGACGCATTCTCTTCGGAAGATCTAAGGGAGCGTCAGTTGGAGGATCCTGATCTGAAGACAGTTGTATCATGGATTGAGCGGTCACACACACCTTCTGACGCGGAGCTATATTTAGCTAGTCCAGCTGTCAAGTTTTGGTGGGCTCGTTGTGATCAATTGATTTTTGTCGATAGCATTTTGCACTATCTCTGGATAGAAGCAAATACCACACGGAATCTGCTGGTAGTCCCAAAGTCTCTCTAGAAGCTGGTTTTGGAGAATTGTCATGATTCCAAGCTTGCCAGTCACATGGATGAGCAGAAGACATTAGAGAGAGTGAAGGCTAAATATATCTGGCACGGATACTCTCGTGATGTGATGGCGTATGTGAAATCCTGTCGGATTTGTAGCTGTAGCAAAAAAGCTTCCATCCGACCTAGAGCTGCTCTGGGCGAGTTCCAGGCTGGTTTTCCCTTGGAACGGGTACATATGGACATTTTGGGGCCCTTTATCACATCTGCACTGGGAAATAGATATGTGTTGATGATCATAGATCAGTTCACTAAATGGGTTGAGTGCTATGCACTCCCTGAACAAGGGGCAGAACTGGTAGCCAAAACGTATGTGGAGCGTTTTGTCACCACATTTGGCTGTTCATATTTCTTACACACCGACCAGGGTCATAACTTTGAGAGCAACCTATTTAAGGAACTGTGCCATCTACTGGAGATTTCAAAAACACGCACCACAGCTTATAGACCATGTTCGAATGGACAGATTGAACGTATAAACCGTACTGTCTTGCAGTGTATACGGTGTTACCTGCAAGAGCATGACAGACAGAAAGATTGGGACAAGTGTATTCCTTTCATCGCTGGAGCTATACAATCTACTGTAAGCCGACATACTGGGTATACTCCCAACATGATGATGCTTGGTCGAGAAGTGCTACAGCCTATTGACATAATGTGCAAATGCCCTGTGTCTGCGACTACAGAGAATGCCCCTTCAGATGCCAGTGACTTCGCCCAACAGTTACAGCAAACATTGCATGAAACTCATGAGATAGCACGGGATAACCTTAAAATGGCTCAGAAGCGCCAGAAAAAAGAGTATGATCTACGTTTGCATGAGCATGCCTATCATCTTGGTGATGTAGTTTATCTTGCTAATTCTGCAACTAAAATAGGCCAGTCCATTAAACTACAACCTCTTTGGGCTGGTCCATTTATTATTTATAAAAAGTTGTCAGAAGCACTGTTTGGTATCAAAAACCAACGCCGGGAACTAGTTGTTCACCATGATAGATTAAAGCTGTGCAGGGATCGTGATTTACCTCTCTGGATATTGCGAATGAGACGTGCTATAAGCTCTGAAGATCATGGCGATGATGATGACTTATTATCCCCCGATAATGGCCTTAGGTTATCTGATGATAACCGTGCTTTCATTTATGAAGAGGATTCGGATGAAACCATTCCATATGGTATTGATCCATCCTCATCAATTCTGCATAATGATCCAGATGCTGTTTTGACAGATGTCCTGGATATCGACTCTGTTTTACCCGTCCCACAAACACAGCGTCACTCTCCTAGGCGCATGAGGTGTCAGGTCCGAGGAGAAATGCATAACACTTCCCCTAGGCGCATGAGGTGTCAGGTCCGAGGGGAACCGCATCACACTTTTTCCCCTAGGCGCATGAGGTGTCAGGTCCGAGGGGAAATACATCACACATCTAGAGATGACCAACTCCAAACTCACACCATTCAGAGTCGAACAGGGAGGCAGTGCCATCTTCCCAACAGGTTCCTAGATTATGAAATGTATTAGAATGATCTTTAAGCATTCGTGAATTAGACTATGTAAGTCTTCATGGACCCTACTTGTCCACCGGAATAAACGGTCCTCTGGTTTCGTCTTATTACGGATTCATTTGGTCATGGTATTGTTGCGGACTGCAGTTAGCTTTTCGATCGTAGTACAGTACTACAATAGTAATGTGATAATGTACAATGGTAACAGTAATTCAACATTAAAAAGAATTACTGTAATCCAGATGACAAGAAATTATGACTTCAAATTTTAACATTCTGCATGACACTGAAGACATTCAACTTGTCCGGAAAACATTTATAATCATTGGCTTATGTTCCGTTTCCATCTTAGCTTTAGTTTCAGCAACAGCAAAATCGTGATGTTCTATTCTTTGTAAGTTTTTGGGAAACTAAATTAGTTGGACACATAAACACATAGTGGCTTTTTCCAGCAATAATTCTCCTTGAGATACCAAAAACCAACAGGGGTCCATCGCTGTATGACTCACAGAACGCGTTATTATAATTACGCGTTTTTCAAGTGACCCGTGAATAATTGCGCGTAGTAATGCATGGTTATATTTACACATTTCTTGATCACACATTACAAATATGCGTTGTCAAATGATGTGTAAATTGTTACACATTAATCATACGCATTGTATTGTTAACTGTATTTATTGTCCATCATGACGTGTGGTCATAATAATGCTCTCTGTTTATGTGTATATGGATTAAATCCATGTACACGCTTTTATAAGTATATGCATCATATGTTATGATGCAAACTCATTTATGTATAGTGAAATCCTGTATAGGTTAGCTATTTAATGCCAGTTCTACATTTGTCAGCTCAGATATTTTATAGGGTAGCTCAAATATATTATATATAGTTTTATTAGGTCAGCACAGATATTTTATAGGATAGCCCAGGTATATTAATTCTACATAGGTCAGTTCAGATATTTTATATTAGGCCAACATATTATATACTGCCATACCTAGGTATTTCATTTATTAAACGTGTATCAATTACATGTTAAAATGATGCAATGATGCATTATTACTCTATAATGCATAACTCAGGCATATTTATAATGTGCATTACTCTATAATGCAGAAGTCTTGCATATGACAGCATATTTATAATATGCATTTAGCAAAGACTGCATAAATCATACAGATGCATTTCTTGCGCTTACCATTTCATAATGCGCGAAGTAATTGGCGCGTTAGTCATAGTCATTCATGTGAGATTATTTTTATTACTTCTTTATCAATTCGGCAATTCCGCCAATTCTGTCAGTTTTCTGCTGTGGTGGAAAACCACTGTCCTTAATTTTAGTTAGGATGCTATGCTATTTTAAAATCTGTAACGATGGCCCTCGTCCGGCAGCTGTTGATCTATCCATCTGTTTTATTGTTAACAGCTCCTTCCTTCTAGATGGATCGACACCTACTTTTTTTAATTGGTAAATTCTGATTCTACCTTTAGCAGTTGAGCGTCAATGCCTGTGTGTTTTTTATGGTGTGCAAATTTTTAAAAGAGTAGATTTTTAGATAAAACTTTTAATTAAATAACCATGTTTTTATAAACGGGGGAGTGTGGTGCTGGCGGTATCCAGTAATTCCGCAGTTTGTGTTTCGTGGCTGCCGGGCTAGCTGATTCCTGCCATTTCTACGGACGCCCGGCAGTCGTACCTTGGAACTTGAACTGCACACATCTGCCGCTGGTTCCACGGGCCGATTCAAGCCCTCTGTTGGGTGAGTAACCTTTTATACGTAGCTAAGTTACTACAATACCATATATTCCTATTTAGCAGTTTTGTATGACTACTTGTATGATGAATAAAGGGATCCAGTTTTCTAGCTATGTTCCACCCATTTCTCTCTAAGCTCCGCCCACTTTGTACGTATGTTTGAATTGATTTTAACAATTTGAACCCTGAATTCCCAGAATACCAATTTCTGGGTAAGTTGTTAAATATTTTGAAACTAATATGACTCGGACGGGCAGCAACAGCTCCCAGTCAAATTAATTTTAAAATATTGAACAGAGCTTATTAAAATGTAAATTTATAAAATACATACAATTCAGACAGTTACTAATAGACTTTTGCGATTTTCGTCACAGACTTAACGTCATTTGATTGTGATGTCAGTTAACAAGTGACATATCTTAGTTATGATATCAGATTATTGAGTGACAGTTCAGATCCCTCCGTTGTGTTCATGAGAATGTTGGTACACGCTATAGAGCTTTCTATAGACCATTTCTAGCTAAGCTCCACCCATTTCCAGCTAAACTCCATCCATTTCCAGCTAAGCTCCATCCATTTCTAGCTTGGCTCCATCCATTTCTAGCTAATCTCTGTCAATTTCTAGCTAAGCTCCGCCCATTTCTAGATAAGCTCCACCCATTTGTCGCTGTCCTGTTTCTGGCTAAATTCCGACTATTTCTAGCTAGGCTCCATCCATTTTTAGCTAAACTCAACCCATATCTAGCTAAGCTCCACCCATTCCTAGCTGAGCTCTGTCCATTTCACGTCATGAGAACATACTTACTTCCCTAACATTCTTGATATACTAGTATATCGGCTCTAAATTCAATAATAAAAAGTTAGGTGCCCCTAATGGGCAGGTGGATGTACACAGTCATGCACATGACAGACCCCACCCACTGCGCATGCACATACTGGTACTTCCGTTTTCTAATATATTGGCTGAAATCAACTTGTGGAAAACTTAATAGGCTCTCTATTGAGAATTTTCTCTATATTTTATCATCTTGTTCCATCGTGCCTGATGCAAAAGTGTTAGACGAGTCCTCCTCTTCATCCACTAAGGTGATATTGTTCCATATATTTATCTAAGACTTGTAACTTTTATTTGTTACCGGTTTTCGTCGCGGCTGTTTCGGCGGTACTGCGTTTTCAGGCGTTGGGAATCCTTGTTAAATTTTTCCCAGCGACTAGGGCTATTAATCTCTTGTGCTTTGTGTTAACAGGTTCGACTTATGTATGAGTAAGGGTTCCTGTTCTTCTCTCGAAGGTTGTTCACGTCTATTTTTTTACTTATCATCGTGATATGTCTACGGGTTGGAGATATATTAAATTAATAAAAGAAATATCTCCTTCCTTTTGTCCCATCCCCCTTATCAGTTCTTCTGGAAGAGGAGTCTCGGCGGATGGATGGACGTGTTCTCCTGCACAAGAGGATTGTTTGCCTGTGCTCAGGCTAAGGGAGTTTATTAGTTATGGCACTTAATTATCTGAAAATATTCACAAATTTCTGCTGCCATTTGTTATTGCACTGTGTTCTCTCTTGTATGTGCATGGGTTCTCGAATATATATATTTAATATTATATTATTCGGGAGTAATGAATGTCTTTAGTCTCTAGATGTTTCTTGCATTCATTTCTGATGGGCCCTCTCCTTGAAGGAGCTGTTGCATTGAGGCTTGATGTCATAATCAGCCAGAGTTTTTTCTCTTTTCTTGATGTCATAATCTTAGTTTAGAGAAAGTCCTTGATGTGTTATCACCCTTTATTATGAAGGTGGAGAGATATCTAGTTAGTCATTACTCCTTTCTCTCTTTCTTAATTTGGGATCCTGGTTGTGATTGGTTATTATTAACTAGAGAAGTCATCTGTCCCGTCAGGGTTGTCTTTATAAAAAAAAAAGAGGGATGTCTTCTCGAGTTTGTTCTTGTTTGTACTAATAGTATATTAACAAGGTTTTGCAAACTATAATACTCATTGTCTTCGTATCCATTCCCTTTCAGAAGTCATGTCCATCCTGCTTTAAGCCTATGAAGGCTAGATTCTTCCCACACCCTTGCCATCTTTGTTCAGTTTGTAGGCTGTCCAATAAATGTGTCATTTGCAAAGCGTGGGGGGGGGGGGGAATCTAACCTCTGAATTCTTCTGTTCCCAGGCTAAGCTTATGGCTGAGGATGGCAAGAAGACTAAGAAGGGGGGGGGGGGGGGGGTAAGAAAAAGGCCTATGAGAAGGGTGAGCTCGAGGCCTTCAAGGTTGAGTTGGTGAGTGAGATGCGCAGGACTTTGATGCCTGACATGCTTCACGGCATGCTTCCGGGCACAGGTTGTAAATATGGGGTTGTCTTGTGGGAAGTCATGACCCCGCAGGATGTCTTATAGTTCACTTAAGTCCCAAAAGAAATTATGTTTTGAAAATACCAGGTGAGCTAAAAGTCCAGGTGAGCACAAGATGGATGCCATAGACGCGCATCATTATTTTGATAACGTACTGACATACAATTCGACGCACGGATGATGAAGTATACTATGGCTCTGTCGACCACCTGTTGTTATGTAAACATGTCAATCATTGGTATGGTGGAAAGTCGAGCAGGCCGGGTCATCTCTTTGTATCTAGTAGGAACGTACTAATGATAAATGAATAGGATGCTAGTTATAACGTTATGAAACCAGCAGATGAAATTAATGTAATATTTGAAATGGACGAATTGATTGGAAAAGATTCCATGGTTCTGAGTTGATGTGTATTTGAAAATAGTTTAGATAAAAGTTGTTGCTGTTCAGTCGGCATTCACTTTTATAATATTCAGCAGTTGTTGGTAATCATAGATTTGGAAAAAATCGATGTATAGTGATACGTGTTGGGATGAGTGAAACTTAACGTGACAAACAGACTTAGTTGATGACGTAAGCAATCTAGTTTCTCACACTAGGCTAGAGCAGTACCACCTGGTAATGATATCATCCAGCACATGTGCCGTGCACCCTAGCATTTTCGAGGCTTCTCCATCAATAGGCAATAGATAGGACATGGACATTGTAGCGTCCTTTAGTAATTAATAACATAATCGAAATTTGTATATCAACTATATGTCACTCATTCGATGGCATGCAACAATAACACATTCCGTAATATTGTTAGTTAGCTGACAGATCACATCAAACCAGAGCCGGTCTCCACCGCTTTGTCTGTGTGAGGCGCAATCTCCATGGAAGAATTAGGTAGAGTATAATTGGTTAGAATGACATCATAACCAATCCGGATCGATCAGACTCTGCAGTAAAGAATAATGAAGAATAGATTCGTGCGGCAGGCAAAGGATGGAGGAATCACTGATTGGCTGAGAAGACCAATCAGTTATCAGGTCAGAACTTCTAGAAAGAAATAAGCAGAGGTTGATTGGTGGACTGATTGTTCAGCCAGTCAAAGTGTGCTTATGGAATATCTAGAAGAGTTGTAGGAATAGTTAGGAATAGATTCAGGAGAAATATAGTTATTATAATTATTATAGAACTTGGCAAGAGATCTGAATCTAAGAGTATATAAGGCGAGAATTAACTTAGATAAATTAATCCATCACCATCTGTGATTCTGTAAGGTTCTCCTTGCGAGCCATAGCTGTACGCTTAACAGTCTTTGTTAGGGTAGAATAAGTTAGTGTTAGATAATTGATTGTTAGATTGTACAACGTTTTGTACTTAGTGTTTTATTGAGCGATCTTGCTCTTGACTACAATTTGCTATTTCTTTGTAAGACTCGCGTTTGTGAAGTTGATAGGAGAATCTGTACGAGCTGAGAGAAACACCCAGTCCTTACTTGGAACCTTAGATCTAGTCAGATAGGCCCAGCAGTCAATCAAGATAAATATCGTCACCTTACCATCAGTCAGACGAGGCGAGCCGACTGCCATCGTCCTTCTCCATTACCGATAGCCGTTGTCACAGCAACACTATCCAGCTACTGGTAGCAAAGCGGGACCATCGTTACTAAGTAAGAAGAAGAAGAAGTTTTCCGTCACCCGACGACCCTCTGAAGAATCCCAAATCTTCAAGGTGTTTCAACTTCCTGCACATCGACCTCAGTGCAGGTAGCCCCCGTCCCCGGATCATGCCCTACTTGCTCGGACAAAGTGTTTAGTGATCCACGGGCAGCCTTCTTGGACCCAGGCTTGATGTTCGCATCGCCTGGTGTTCCAGCGGCACGAGCAGCATCAGGTGGGACCAGACCAATGGGCCTGACCACGATCACTCGCGGAGTAACCTCATCATCTGCTTTCGAGCATTCTCCTGGTCAGTCTGGGTTAGTTTTCCTTACTAATCCAGAATCTAACTTTCCTGACCAGGAATATGATGAAGTCTACCTGCTCGGTCCACAGGGTGAGCATGAAGCCATGGATGCGAGCATCTACACTCCTCTCATGGGGAGCATGGTCGCTCGCACCTATGGCACTGTTCCCCCGGGAGCAGGTTTCATGAATTATTAAGAGATATGTGGGCTGGTTTGGAGCTGATGGCCGCCCGTATAAGATTCCATGCTTAAGCGCGACCTTGGTGCCTGGTCAGCCTATGGAGAATGTTATGCCAGCCCTCGTGGGCCCGTATACATTCCTTGGGCAGCCAGGTTCGTCTATAGCCTCCTGCTCGGCCGTACCTGCGAATGCCATTGAAGATGACGAGGGCCCGCTGCTCGTCGGCAATTTGCAGGTAACCACATATGAAGACTGGTCGGAAGCATGTGCGTGGCTCCTCGCTGTCAGACCAGAGCTCTCTGTAGACGAGACATCCACCGGTGACCCTCGGGCATGGTTACAGGCAAAGCCGTTGGCCAGCATGACTCTGTCTCTGCCGTATGCTGAACATATCTTAGATATGTTCTTGGCGGCAGAGGAGTCGATCAGACCGAAAGGTCGCCTCACAAAGGCCCCCTGCAAGGTTGCTAGACGATGTCGGGTTACTGCTAGTCAGTATGCTCGATATGGCCTAGCACCCAGACCGAGCGTGGACCACCGCGCCGCTCTGGGGGAAGATACGCAGCCAGGTTCCCGTGCTGGCAGTTGTCTCTCAGTTGCTATCTGGGGTAGTAGCAGCCTCAGTGTAGCAACAACCTAGCCCTGTGACAGTCCAGCGAGCCATCCAGGATGGCATCAACCTGGCATTGGACTGTCTGACTAGGCCAGTTACAAAGTCACTGAGAACGAGGCGCACTTTTGCTTTGAACAATTTGTGCCCATCTCAGGAGCTCAAGTCGCGCTTGTTGCAAGCGCTGATGGCGGGCCCTGGTTTTTTGGAGATGAAGGTTGTCGGCACATCCAAGAGACAGTGACTTTAGTAAACAACCAGAGGGTGCTGCGCGCACAGTTTGAAGTGCTGCGCAGAGAATATGTGCGTGTTCAGCCCTCGGGTTCAGAGACCGCATCAGCTGCGCCAGCAGCAGTGTGCTGTTGTACGTCAGCCAGCGCAGTGTGCTGTTGTACGTCAGCCAGTGCCTCAAGCGCAGCCAGCCAGTAGTAGGGTCGGGATTTAAATGATACCACCTCCCTCAACTGGCCGCCGTTCGGCGATCCGTGGCCCCCACCGCCCTCTCAATCCCTGGGGCATAGGTTGTTGAGAGGGAGGTAATATCACACTACTTGAACGCCCATGTAGAGCCAAGGTCTTGACATGATGTCATGCTTCTCGGGTAATGACGGGTAAAGAGTAATACTGTCATGAAACAAAAAATTTAAAAAAATAAAAACTAAAAACTAAAAAAAAAATATAACTCCCATGCCACCCCTTCGGGAGAACCCCACTTATTATCACCGACCTTTCTCTCTCTCTCTGCAGGGGTTTTTCAGTGGTTCTCCGTTGCTCATATTTTTAGTTTTTTTGTCATTGTACCTCTACACTAGTGCGTACCGTTTCGAACTTGGTACCATCTAGCTGAGGTCTTTTGAGAGATTTGAACCATGTTTTTTTTATTAGAATTCAGCGCTGTTATCAACTGAGCCAACGGAGAACCGATAATTAGATTACAAATAATGATACTAAGTGTTGTGCAATAATAGCAAAGAGATCAATAACACACTGGTAACTATACTTGTGCAATAATTGCAAACAAATCAATAACACACTGGTAACTACACAATTACAGTCTATAATATATACGTTATCTCGAAGTGACGTCAAGATCTAGAGGGACAGATAAGCGCAGCAATACAGCAATGAGAACACATAATTATCAGCTGTGATTACTGATGCGTACATGGCCGAGGGAGTTAAGGCATAAGATCTGTGTTTTGTGTTTATTAGCAAACTTAAACTCACAGGTTCAAATCTCGCTATTACCATTTGTGGATAACTCGGTCATTTCTGGCCCGATTTTAAAATGGTAAACAGTTTTGATTCTCGCTTCATTGCGGTCCTAATCGGTGCCAAGAACGCCGGGAATGAAGTGATTTCTCGGTACAATATAAGCATACACTCTCTCACAATAGTGACACGTGGCTTAGTAATTTTATCTCTTGAGTTGTGAAATCGCTGATACGCGTTATCTCGAAGTGACGTCAAGATCTAGAGTGCTGATAGCGCAGTAACCTGTGAACACATAACTTATCAGCTTTATTTACTAACACATACATGGCCGAGAGAGTAAGTGTGTTGTATCATTCACTTTTAAAATTGTAAAATCACAGGTTCAAATCTCGTTGTTAGCAAAAGGTAAACATGTCTACAATTACTCTTTACCCGGTAAGACATCACGTCAAGACCAACTCGCACAGTCATTGAAAGTCATGAATAGTAGCTGCTACACGTTAACACCTAATTAGACACAGCATCCATTGGTATACTGGTGATCATACACCATTACGTGTAAACACTCAACTATGGGTAAACGCTCATCTACAAACAATATTACACACAATAGGCTGGCCTGATGAGCTATGGTCATGCATGCACTATGTAGGCTGTGCGGCGCGATGAGAAAAAGTCCCCGGGCCATTGCGTGATATGTGCAACTATGCAGATCGAAATCTTGAGAAATGGAGGAGAAGCTCATGGATCCCAACATTCCGCTCGTCATGTCCACTAACATGCCTTACGCATTATCCGATGACTGTGATAGCGATGGACAAACTCTTCAAGTATATGAATTATTTAGAAACGGTTTGCAGTTTTGATGTGGATGCTGCTATCGAGTTGGAACAAGAGTGGAAACAAAAAATAATGGAGTGATCCTTCGCCCACCAACCTCTCAATGCGCGCACTACTCCCACGTATCAGCTCCTGAACATCGACCACATCTCACACATGTAGGGCAGCAATGATACTAATAAATTGCCGAGGTAGTTAATGCGTTAGATCCACGTTTTTGTGTTTATTGGGAAACTAAAAATCACAGGTTCAAATCTCACTATTAGCATTTGTGGATAACTCGGCCATTTCTGGTCCGATTTTAAAATGGTAAACAGTTTTGAAATTCTCGCTTCGAAACAAGAAATAACCCAGTGATCCTCGCCAACCAACCTCTCAATGCGCGCTACTCCCATGTACCAGCTCCTGAACATCGACCACATCTCACACATGTAGCGAAGCAAGGAGAACACATAACTTATCAGCTTTACATATTAATACATGGCCAAGGTAGTTAATGTGTTAGATCCTTATGTTTATTAGCAAACTTAAAATCACAGGTTCAAATCTCACTATTAGCACTTGTGGATAACTCGGCCATTTCTGGTCCGATTTTAAAATGGTAAACAGTTTTGAAATTCTCGCTTCATTCTGGTCCTGATTGGTACCAAGAACGACGAGAATAAAGTGATTTCTCGGTACAATATAAGCATACACTCTCTCACACATAGTCTCCATCAGTATCACATGACACGACGGGCCACCCACAGGTACTGATCGCCTTGTGATCCCCACGCATAATAGGGTCTGAACGCCCATTTAGAGACAAGCATCCACATCACATCGACACGACGGTCCACCCCACAGGTACTGATCGCCTTGTGACCCCCACACATAATAGGGTCTGAACGCCCATTTAGGGACAGGCATCCACATCACATCGACACGACGGTCCACCCCACAGATACTGATCGCCTTGTGATCACCACACATAATAGGGTCTGAACGCCCATTTAGAGCCAGGCATCCACAGAGACACAGCATGATTACTGTTGCACAGCTTCGCGCTGTTGCAAAGCAATTCGGCCATAGAGGCTACCCTAAGGCCAAGAAAGCCGACCTGCTCCAGATGATCGGACAGGTCCGTGCCGAGGAGTGGCAGAAGCGACTCCTGAGAAATGAAGACGTGAAGGTTTCCAGCGCATACCAAAGATGATCCTTGGAATCCCCACAAGAAAGCACAGCGGATACGTGAGCTTCATCAGTTGGACGAGGAGGTGACTGCCAGCATGCGAGCCAAGACTGTAGCGAGGCGGAGGGCGGACCATCCACTGGAGCGCTTACCTCTCCTACGCAGGATCACTAACCGAGTGATGAGGGGGCCGAGGTCTGAACCCTTAGCCCGGAGCATGAGGCGAGAAGGCGAACACATTCTCGACCAGCGTCTCGGCGAAAGGGGGACAGAGGATAGAGGACGCCGGTCAGTACGCTGTACATTCTTCAGAGGTCTAGGAGGAGACCTCACAGGTCAGATCATGCAAAAGATCCAGCAGACTGTCCAGAACGCCTTCTATGTCTGCTACACCCATACCTATCGCATCCGTCACATCGAAGACGGTAGGGTGATGCTCATCCACAAGAATGATCCAGGGAGTATGTGGCTGAACACGATAGGAGCAACTCAGGACTGGGTGGCAGCAAGAGAGCAAGCCCGCCTCGACCCAGACAATATCGATCGACCCAACACCAAGTGGGCTTTCGTTCGATCAATCAACATTTAGGTCAGCGCTGTCATCGACCGCCAACCTCTGCTTGGGACAGGCCCCCTCCCAGACTGGCTACGACAGAAGAAGAGTATGACCGCCCTCGACACCTACAGGGACAAAATGTGTCTCTGGAGATGTCTAGCAGTCCACCGAGGAGCGAGAGCTGATAGAAGTACAGCTCCTGCACGAGAGCTTGCCACAAAATTCTACGGCACGACAGCGACATTACCTGATGTCCCCAAGACCTCGCTGGATTAGCTAGACAAGGTAGAGTTCTTCGCAAAGATCGGGATTCGTGTGTATGAACCAACCGAAGAGGGCACCTGACACTTGATCAGGCAAGCGGCTCACTACTGTGACACCATGACCATCAGAGTGTGTGACCACCACGCCTTCTACATCAAGAACATATCCAAGCTGGCACATACACTAGTCTGCAGTCACTGTCAGCAGAGGTTTACACAGGCATGCCATCTTCAATGCCACGTTGATCACTGTACAGGCGGCAAAACAACAATCGTGTGTCCTGGTGAGAAGGTTGAGGCACCACAGTCTGTGTATGAGAAAGCCTTCTATCTGTGCCAGCCATCCAGTTCAGCGACTACTCGGTGGATCGAGTATGAGTCGAGAAACAGAGGCGTACACATACACCATGTAGAGTGTGGGCATGGTGAAGAGCGTTGGATTGCATGTGCTCCCGTAGATGGTTATGATCTGACCACCAACACCGTTTACCAGTTCCATGGCTGTCACTGGCACGGGTGTCCACAACACCAGCTAGGTGAAGATGCCGAACAAAGATACCACAGGACAGTCCTGAGAGAGGAGAAACTGAGATCGTCTGGATGCACGCTTGTGGTGCAGTGGGAGTGCTGTATAAAATGCTGTCTAAGCGTCCCTAAACGAGTTCGGACTGTCCCATACCCACACTTCATAGTTTATGACTTCGAAGCACTCCTAAATGATATCAAGACTCATCCTACGGAGACTCTCACGATCGAGAGTACTCACATACCTATCTCTGTGTCAGTTGGCTGCTCCATAGAGGGCACCAAGAGTGAGCCCACTCACCTCTGCAATCCTGAACCCAAAGAACTGATCAGAGAGTTCATGCTGGTGATCCAATGGCGAGCATCTCTAATCCGGACAAGGGTTAGGGCACAGTGCATACCGACAGACCTGGACAAGCTCCCAAAGTGAACAGCAGCGACTGATCAATGAGTGGTGTGACCAAGTGCCTGTACTGGGGTTCAACTCTGGGTGGTATGAACTGAACCTCATCAAGAAGTACTTTGTCAATGAGCTGACTGACAGTACACAGGTGCAGTGAAAGTCGCTAAGAAGGCTAGTCAGACCATGTTCCTCATCTTCTTCTTCTTTTCGTTCGCTGATCATACCGCCAGTCCTGTAAGTGACTATCGACATGATCATAAGCGTTAAATGCGTGGATCCATGGTTTATTAGAGTGCGCCGTGCGGCCTGGAACCTCCGTCTTCAGCACTCGAGGTTTCTGTCAGGGTTACCTCACCCTTACCTCCTTTAGTCGCCTCTTACGACACGCAGAGGATACGGAAGGTGTATTCTAAGCCCCACCTACAGGGCAATGTTCCTCATAACACGTGAGCTACGGTTTCTCGATATGCTGAACTACCTCGTCCAAGGAGTCTCGTACGAAGTATGGGTCAAAGCTTACGGGTGTACACAGCAGAAGAGCTGGGTCCCGTATGAATGGTTTGACACCCATGAGAAGCTCAACTATCCAGGGCTTCCTGACGTCTCAGCATGGACATCTAAGCTCAAGGGTGGCTACCTCTTGACGCGAACAGAGTGGGAACAATGTAACCAGACATTCAGCGAGCACGGAATGCGGAGATTCGCCGACTGGCTGCGATACTACAACAACCTGGACATCAGCCCATTCATCGAAGCCCTAGAGCGGAAGCGGGAGTTCTACACAGAACGAGAAATAGAAATCCTCAAAGACGTGGTGTCTCTCCCAGGTGTGTCACTGCAGTACCTCCTACATGGAACCGTTAGCCTCTACTCTCCAGGCAAGGAGGTCTACGAGATGCTGAAGGATGCAGTTGTTGCAGGGCCCAGCATCGTGTTCACCAGATACCACGAGGCAGGTGTGACACGCATCCGCCAGAGTGAGCGGGTCTGCCAACGTCTACTCAGCTACGACGCAAATGCTCTGTACCTGTCAACGATGGCCAAAGAGATGCCCTGTGGTAACAAGACAGTGCACCATTGGTCCGGTGCCAGTGGTGTAGCCAGCTTTAAGGAGGAGCTCCTAGCAGACCGCTGTTTGGATTTGCTGAGGTGGATATAGAGGTCCCTAAGGCTCTGTGGTCAAAGTTCGAGGAAATGCCCCCGCTCTTCTATAACTGCGAGATCCCAGTAGAGGCCGTCTATTCTGAGATGCAGGCATATCTAGAGCATACAGGGAGGAAGCGACCCACCACCCAGAAGGTGGTCGGCGCCCTCTCTGGCAAAAAGCTGCTGCTGTACGTACCAACACTCAGGTGGTATATAACCCATGGTCTGAGATCACTGCTGTATACCGCACCATAGACTAGTAGGCCAAGCACCCATTCAAGTGGTTTGTGGAGAATGTTACGGAGGCCCGCCGCTCGGGAGATGTAGATAAGAGCAAAGCGCTCTTGGCAGATCTCTTCAAACTCCTCGGCAACAGTGCCTACGGGAAGCTCATCGAGGCCCTAGAACGCCATAGCAACACCAGCTTCACGAAGGATGAAAGCATGGTAGACAAAGCCCTGCATAGTGCATGGTTCGAAGATCTCGAGATCGGTGAGTCATACGAGTGGCTGAGTTTAAAAAACCTCGTAGCTACTCTAGTGTAGATGAGCATGTGATCAGTTACCCTCGCGTAAATGACGTGCTTAAATTACATTGATTCCAATGCAAGCGCATGACCTACTCAACTTACCCTTGTTGATAGGTGGGTAGCCTCGAGTAGGCATAAACTTGGCCCATCACTGAGCTAGATACATCATTATTACACATTTTGATTGTGACGTCAGCCTACATGTGACGTAATTGACTATGACATCACATACTTGAGTGATAGATGGAATTTATCCATTGTTAGCGCGCCTGGCCTGAAAGGCAAACCTCATGAAATATGATCTAGGGCAAGAGCTGAACCAAGTTTGTTCAAGGTAACTTGATTGGTCAAATGGTTTGACGGCCATCTTGGTTGACCCAGTTTTAGTAAAAACGACTTCTCCAGAACCGGTGAAGGGATCGGGTCGAAATTTGGCAGATATGATTAGGGAGTAAGGGCCATTAAAGCTTGTTCAAGGGAAGTTGAACGATAAAAAAAACCATGGCTGCTGTGGGTCAATCAAAATATAGCGTGTTTGGCAGTCATATTGGATTTTTTTATTTGATGGATTTTGAGGACAGAATTGATCTATATATGTTTTTGTGTATTCCGAGCTCAAATTTGCCATTTTCGAAACTGTCGGATGAACGGTTTGGCGGCCATCTTGGATTATTTTCCGCCAAAGGCACCCATACTAAAGCAATGGGAAGTTTAAAATGTCTTCTCGAGAAATACTAGGCCGATTTCAATTATATTTGGCAGGAAGCATCCTTAGGGCATAGGGATCCAAGTTTGTTCAGATTTGGCCGGTGGCCATATTGGATTTTGGTCGATATTTAGAAATGTCTTTCAAGATCTTTGCCTAAACTGTTTGAGCGATTGATTCAAAACTCATAAAATATGACTTAGGGTTCGAGCTGAACCAAATTTGTTCAAGGGAACTTGATTTGCCAAATGGTTGGGTGGCCATCTTGGATGGCCTGGTTTTCATGAAAGCAACTTCTACTTCGAATAATGCTAACCAGGTGTAATATTATGATAATGCCTATTATCTAGTCTAGGTCAAAATAAACAATTAAAAACTCCGCACTCTCCTGGTCCTGCCCATACTGTGTCCGGGAATTACTATAGCCCCAGGTACCGAGTCAATTCCCAATCACAGTCAGATTCCCTTATTTTGCTGACTTGGAAAGTCGCATGTGTTTTCTAGTTTAAAATTTGCTCTAATTTTAGGATTTACGCGTGTTCTCGCTAATTCGTTGCTGGCATCATGGAATCATGGAAGGAAAGGGAAAGTCATCACAGCGGGAAGGTTGTATCAATCTAGAATTTATACATTTGTGCAGTAATGACTGATTGAAATTTTTTTAAATTGGCACATTATTCTAAAATGGTAGCCATTGTTGGAGTCGCCCCAGTACTCATTAACTGTTTAATCTTATCCGGGTACTCGGTTAATTCTCTTGCGACTCTGTTCCTTCCGAGATGGATGCACCCATAGCCAAGATGGTGGCGCCCTTGATTTTTCTTATCTTATGGCTTGGCGTGTCTATGCACTCATTTTGATGCCGGTTTTTAGCTCTCGCTTGATTGTCGAGGGTGTTTGTAGCGATCAGCATTTATTTCTTGGCTTTATTAACCTTAGTTAATTACCAGGTTGTGTTTATAAAATTTCACTCTAAAAGGTTTCAAATATTTCCTGCATAAAGGCTTGATGATCATTAATTTAAGAGAAAGTTAATGTTTCTAAGTAATTCTATCTTACAATCAAGTCAATTGTGCATATTGCTCATCATCGTATGTCATGTGCAGCGTTTTAATTCTTACTCTGTGTTCGCAGAAGACCAAAAACCAGGTCAAAAGTGTAACAGGTTCATGGAGCGCTAGTTCGGTGGTCATCACTGTGTGGTTTGCGCGAAGTGCAAAGTTGGAAGTCCTTGTGACGTGCGCGCGAAGTGGTCGTCGGAGTTGGTGGCAGAGTTCGATCGTGATCGACGTGCGCGTTTGGAGAGAATCGTGAGGGACAAGGTGGCCAAGCTGGATCAGGCATCAGTAAAAGGTCTTGAAGAGGGTCTGAACGGGCGGATGGACTCAGCATTGGGTGTATGGGCGGCCTAGTTTAAGGCAATGTTTGAGTCTTTGCAGTCCACGATGCAGGCTGGTGCAGGGCAACCTTTCGGTGTTCCGGCTAGTTCTGTGGAGGGACGAGCACATGTCCTTCCTCCGACCTTGGCTCAAGAGCCGATGGCAGAGGAGGAAGATCTTCTGCTTATGGAACATTCCGGCATGCCGGATATTTCGTTAACGGCACAACCAGGTATGTCCCAGGGATCTCCCTCGAGTTTTGTACGGGTCTGCCAGTTTGGTGGTGATGTCGACGTTCCGTGGGAAATTTTTCACCCGGATTTCACTCAACCTGCGGTGTTGTTGGAGCCATGTTGTGCGGTTCCTAGCGGCATCACAGCAGCGTTAGTTGCGGCTCCTCTTGGAGTTCCGTCATCTACCATAGTGAAAGCGGCTGTAGTCCCGGCTCCCATGCTGGAGCTGATGGACTGCGGTGAATCCGTGTCCGGCGGTTCGCTGGACACTGGTGCTGTTAGTAGTCGGGCTATGGACACGCTTCATGGTGGAAGAAGTGCGGGCCATAGTTCTCAGCATGTGTCGTCGGTGACCTACTCATCCAAGGGTGAGAAGGAAGATGAGAATGGTAGCCCATTGATGGATGAGGTCTCTTTTTGCACCGAAGCTGAATGGGTGCAGGTCCTTGACTGGATGTCCGGCCGTCACGGGTTGGCATCAGATCAGGGATCTTAGCATGATCCGGCGATGGAACGGATGTCAGAGCGAGTGGCTAGCGCTCTGTCAAGTGGCTCTTCGGCCATGCTGATGCTCCCCTTGGACACGCAGACTTCTGACATGTTGGAAGTTGTGGCATATCGTCTAGTTCAACCAGACTATTCGTTGCTCAAGGCCCCGAAGGGGATAAGGAGTAGGGTCCGTTTTCCTGAGCGGGCCTACCATCAATATGCCCGGGTTCCATGGCTTTCCGTCGGGGAGGGAGAGGCGTTGAATAGGCTGTTGACTGGAAAATCGAATGGTCGTTCTCGTCCCTTAGTTTCCCAGGCTAATAAGGATCCTTTTAATGAGTTAACATTCATTGAGGATGCGGCGAGGGCAGCCATGGCTGCACTCTCGCATAGATGTACCATCCTGCAGGGTATGCTGACCTGCGCGGCGGAAGGTGGGGAAGTGCCAGAGGCTGCTCCCGGAGTTGTCCGGGACCACCATGCGCTTGTCCCAGGATTGCCTGGCCAGGGTGATCACCAGATCATTGGCGGAGCGCAAGTGAATGGTTCTCGATTGTGTAGGACCAGGACCTGAGATGAGGGCTGCGTTATCTTCTGTGCCTTTCATTGGTCCAGGCTTGTTCAGCGGCTTGGCATGGCAAGTCTTATCCAAAAGCGCATCAATTGTCGCAGAGCAGGAAGTAGTCGGCAAGTCATGGAAGTCGAATAAGAGGACACAGCCGCAGCAGTCCTACATGCAGCATCGGCATGAGCAACAGAGGCAGCGCCAGAGATCGCCCTTCTGGCCGTGATGCCCATCGGGCATCCGGATCGCAGGGACCTGGCCATTCGTCCTCATACAGGTCCTCTAATAAGATGCCGTATGAGGAGGACAGGAAGGGTGGCGGTTCGGGTCGCGGCGGTTATCATAAAGATAGTCGTGGCAGCGGTCCTGGACCGTCATACTCCAAGAAACCGCGGGGCGGCTGTGGAGGTCGGTCCTGATGGGTTTCCGGCGGGATCAGTTCTGGTGATGTCAGGAACGAAGGGAGTCAAGAATCTTCACCAAAGCGATTTATCATCTTATCGTGCAATATCGAGCACCAGCTGTGTGCAGATTCCTACCATTGGAGGCAGACTTCAACTGTTCTCAAGCCAATGGGAACGGGTCGTGTGAGATTGTTTAGTCTGTCAGTGGTTAAGAAATGGCTATGAACCGGACTGGCCCATCCGTCAATCGTTAGTTCCGTTAACATCGACTCCAGTGTGGACTCCCATTCCAAGGGAATCCGATCGTCTAGATGCCATTTGCTCAGAAATCGAAGATCTTCAGTGGAAGAACGCGATTCATCTAGTCCGCAATCAGTCCTCCCTAGGCTTCTATTCAATGATGTTCCTCGTTCCGAGATGCACCGGAGGTTGGAGACCAATTCTCAATCTCAAACCTTTGAACAAATTTATTCTTTCTCCAAAGTTTCAGATGGAGACTGCAGCAGCCATGATGACAGGGCTGAGAAAAGGCATGTGGGGAGTGTCGATAGATCTGAAGGATGTATATTTTCATATTCCAATGTCAATTCCTTTTCAGAAATACCTTCGCTTTGCATTCCAAGACAATGTTTGGGAATTCAATGTGCTTCCATTCGGCATGCCCCCAGCACCGAAAGTCTTCACCAAAGTGGTTCTCGCCATGTCTTCTTATCTTCGCAGGAGAAACATAGCTGTTCATACATACAGATGACTGGCTGCTGAAGGCGGGGAATCCAGTCACTCTGCGCAACAATCTTCAAGTAGTCCTAGCCTTACTAAAGGACCTAGGATGGGTTGTGAATCTAGAGAAATCAGAATTGACTCCATCCCAGGAGGTTGTTTATCTGGGAACATTTTTCAACGTCAGGGACGGTGTAGCTTTTGCGGCGAAGAGCAGAGTCAAGAGTTTAATTGCAGTACTGGAGTCAGTTTCTCTAGGAGCCTTTCTGACGGTGCACCAATTTCTCAGGATACTGGGTTTACTAGTGTCTCTGGAGAAAGTGGTTCCTTATGCGGCACTCAGGCGCAGGCCTATTCAGATGTATCTAATGTCATTCTGGTCTCAGAGAACGGATCAGTGATCCTGAGAATTCCAGTAAAAGAACCATTGATATTCCACCTTCAGTGGTGGTTATCAGAACAGAATCTCCCGCAGATGCTCTCAGTCGAAGGATGGTTTGTCGTCAGACGGAGTAGCAGCTCAACCAATCGGTAGTGGAGGTTCTTTTCAAACATTGGGCAAAGCCAAATGTGGACCTGTTTGTGATAAAACAGAGCGCAAAGATGGTCACATACGTGTCACCAATCCCGGACCCGCTAGCTTTAGCAGTAGACGCACTGGCGATAGGTTGAAAGGGAATGTAGGCGTATGCGTAGCCTCCAACGATTCTCATCCCAAAGGTTCTGGATCGTGCCTTATTGGCCAGGCTGATCATGGTTTACCGATCTGTTGGACCTTCTGGTCTGCAATCCAATCCGTCTTCCAGACAGAAGAGATTTAATCTCTCAGAACAAGGGTCTGTATCTCCCTCAACACACCAGAAATGTTCAAATTGACTGCACGGATGTTATCAAGCAATGTGCAATTAAGGGTGGCTTTTCTGAGCAAGCAGTGAAGTTTGTTGCTTCAGCCAGAGGAGGGTCAACCACAAAAACATATAATTATAGAACCAACAAATTTGCAGAGTGGTGTAAGGGAAGAGATATCGATCCCTTTTCTGCATCTGTTCAACACATAACAGATTTTATCTGTCATTATACGAAGTTTACAAACTTGTACCTTCAGCCCTAGCAGCATATACGTCTGCATTAGCTTCAGTCATTCCCAGTCTGGCCATTGAAGGAGTGGAGAATGACACTTTAAATGAAGTTATTAAAGGAATGAGCAATCTGCGACCTAGACAGCCAATTCCTATCCCAGCATGGAATCTATCTCTTGTTCTACAGGTTCTAGGGCATGCTCCCTTTGAACCGATTAGATCTATAGATATTAAACTGTTAACTATTAAATCAGTTTTCTTGGTTGCAGCAGCGTCGGCGAGAAGGAGAAGCGAAATACATGAGCTTTCTGCCGAACAAGACTGTTTTGTCGTCATGGGTGAAGGTTTAAGACTACTTCCACGTCTTTGTTTCCTGGCAAAGAATCAGTCACTTAAATATCCAGGTCAACCGATCAATTTGCCAAGTTTAGTCAGACATGACCCAAACTCTTCTGCTTGGTGTCCTGTCAGATGTCTGAAGATGTATAAGAAACGTACTGAGGAGTGGAGAGATGACCCGAAATCTCTGTGGTTATGTCTCAAAGCTCTTCATTTGCGCGCCTCGAAAGATACCATTTCTCGTTGGATAGTCGATGCTATTCAGATGTCACACAAAATCGCTACAGGAAAGCAGATTGATCATGCGAATTCCCATCAGGTCCGAGCACTAGCAGCATCATCGGCCCTTTATAAGGGTGTCTCATTAGAGGAGGTGATGTCTGTAGCACAATGGCATGCCGAGTCGTCATTTACTGATTTCTACATTCGCGACATCTCCAGCGCACTTAATCCGGTAGCCGTCGCCAATTTATCGAATCTGAACTAAAGCCACTTCCAACAACTATTTCGCACACATCACAAGTTTCTTCCACTTGCACTGAACGATGGCCATGCACATGACCCGAGAACGACCGTGGATAGGGCCGAGCTCCTGTGATGAACAATAAAGATCAACCTCTCAAAAATTAAGTGACTAATTTTAAGTTTACTTATGGTCGAAATACCAGACTATCTAAGTAAATAGTCTGGCCAAGAACATCTTATTCTTTTAACAGACATTAGACTCATTCCAATTTGAAAATCTAATCGATATACTGATATTTTTTCAAAATTTAGAAGTTGTAGTAGCTTTTAGCACGCCAGTGGACTGCCCTAGCTGAGACTTGGGGCTGACACGGTTCTGGTGGGTGTTGCTTCCCATGTTTGACAGCCCTCTGGAATGTGGGCGGACAAATGACGGGGGTGGGGGTGGAGCGCGGTCTAGATCATGAAAGTTTAGCACTCTATGAGTCAGATGGCAGAACCCAAGCGTATGCCAGGGTTCTAGTCTCTTCACAACCTTCTCTGTCGGATGGTAGATGAGTCCTGGTTCGAGCCTCACCTCCTCCCACCGGTATTTCGTGGCTGTCGAAATCCGGAGTTTATCATAATAGTACATCTGGTAAGTAATATTGGAAGTAGAATAAAAAAAGCGTCTGCTTTTGTTTCTACGAGAATTCTTAATACTTACCAGATGTACTATGGCCCTGCCTCGGCCGCCCCGCTGAGGTGAGGCTGAGCTGCTTTCGCTGTTTGTCAAGACAAATATAAGATGAATCTGACTGTGATTGGGAAGTGACTCGGTACCTGGGGTTATGGTAATTCCGGGACACAATATGGGCAGGATCAGGAGAGTGCGAAGTTTTTAATTGTTTATTTTTAGCTAGACTAGATAATAGGCATTATCTTAATAGTACATCTGGTAAGTATTACGAATTCTCGTAGAAACAAAAGCGGATGCTTTTTTTATTCGTCTCTGGAGCCACTGAACGGATTTGGCCGAAATTTGGGAGATATGATATTGATGACTAAGGGGAATAAAGTTTGTTCAAGAGAAGTTGATACATAAAGAAACATGGCCTCTGTTTCTTGTTACAAGTCTGCTCAACTCATTAGAGTTCTACTTATTGTTAATGACCATTCTAGTTGAAATGCCTATGGTCCAGATGAGTGATACAGGCCCCTTGGGCCTCTTGTTTATCTGATGGATTTTGAGACCGAAATTGGTGTTATATATGTTTGTGGGTATTCTAATTTCACATTTTCCATTTTGTTAAACTGTTGGATAACTGGTTTGGCGGCCATCTTGGATCTGTTTCCTGCCAAAACTCCCATACTAAAGCAATGACAAATTTAAAATGTCTTCTCGAGAATCACAGGACTGATTTCAAGTATATTTGGCAAGAAGCATTCTGAGGGCATAGAGGTCCATGTTTGTTCAAACAAAGCCGATCGGCCATCTCGGATATTGGCAGATTTTTAGAAAAATCTGAAACCACGTGGGGGATCAATTCAAAACGTATGAAATATTATCTAGGGCAAGCGCTGCACCAAGTTTGTTCAAGGGAACTTGATTGGCCAAATGATTTGGTGGCCATCTTGGATAACATATTTTTTGGCAAAGCAACTCCAGAACCACTGAATGGATTGGGCCGAAATCTGGGAGATATTATTAGGCTCTGAGTGCCATTAAAGTTTGTTCAATGGAAGAAGCCACATAAAAAATATGGCCGCAGTGGACCAACCAAAATGTAGCGTGTTTGGCGGCCATATTGGACTTGCAAAAATGTCCACAAACTCATTTAAAAGACTACTAAACAACCCACCAAGAATTTTGACGAAAAATTAGAGTGCTCCACGAGTCCAGGTGAGCGACACAGGCCCCTTGGGCCTCTTGTTAGAAATGTCATTAAAAAGTCTCTGAAACCGTTTGAGCGATCGATTCAGAACTCATGACATATGATCTAGGGCAAGAGCTGAACCGAGTTTGTTCAAGCGAACTTGATCGACCAAATGGTTTGGTGGCCATCTTGGATTTCACAAAAACGATCTGGCTGAAATTCATGATATATGATTTGGAATTAAGGGTCATTAAAGTTTGTTGAAAAGAAGTTGATCCGTCAAAAAATATGGCCGCCGTGGGACAATCAAAATATAGCATGTTTGGCGGCCAGATCGGATTTTTTTGTTTGATGGATTTTGAGACAGATTGGTTTTATCTAAGTTTTTGGGTATTCTGATCTCAAATTTTCGAAACTGTCGGATAAACGATTTGGCGGCCATCTTGGATCATTTTTCCGACGAAAGCTCCCATTCTAAAGCAATGGGAAATTTTAAAATGTCTTCTCGAGAACTACTGGGCCGATTTCAAATATATTTAGCAGGAAGCATCCTTACAGCATAGAGATTCAAGTTTGATCGAATGAAGCCGATCTGCCAATTTGGCCAGCATCCATCTTGGATTTCGTCCGATTTTTAGAAATGTCTTTAAATATCTTCTCCAAAACCGTTTGAGGGATCGATTCAGACCTCATAAAATATGATCTAAGGCAAGAGCTGAACCAACTTTGTTTAAGGGAACGTGATTGTCCAAATAGTTCAGCGACCATCTTGGATGACCTCATTTTCGCAAAAATGACTTCTTCCCCAGAACTGCTGAAGCGATCAGGCCGAAATTTGTGATATATGATTAGGGACTAAGGGCCCATTAAAGTTGGTTCACAAGTTGATCCTTCAAAAAATATGGCCGCCGTGGGCCAATCAAAATGTAGCATGTTTTGGCGGCCATATTGGATTTTTTTATTAGATGGATTTTGAGGCCGAAATTGGTTTTATATATGTTTTTGTGTATTGTGATTTCAAATTTGACCTTTTTCCCAGACTGTCAGATAAACGGTTTAGTGGCCATCTTGGATCATTTACCTGCCCAAATCTCCCATACTAAAGCAATGGAAATTTTTTAATGATTTCTCGCGAATCACTGGGCTGATTTCAAGCATATTTGACAGGAGGCATCCTTAGGAAATCCGGAAGCATCCTTAGGGAATAGGGATACAAAGTTGTTCAAAGGAAGATGATCGGCCAATTTGGCCCGCAGCCATCTTGGATTTTGGCCAACTTTTAGAAACATCTTTAATAATATTCTCTGAAACTGCTTGGGGATCGATGCAGACGTTATGAAATATGATCTAGGGCAAGAGCTGAACCAAGTTTGTTCGATGGAACTTAATTTGCCAAATGGTTCAGTGGCCATCTTGGATGACCTAGCTTTCGCGAAAACGACTCAGATCCGCTGAATGGATTGGGCCGAAATTTGGCTGATATAATTAGGGCCGAAACGCCGTTAAAGTTTGTCCATGTAAAGTTGATATGTAAAAAAAACCATGTCCGCCATGAATTAATCGAAATATAACCTTTTTGGGGGACGTCTTGTATTTTCCGCAAAATTTCTGAGAAACCATAAAAAGACTTAATACTTAACCACTGGACCAATTTTAACAAAACTTAGCTAAACTTTCTTCACAGAAATTTGATTGGTAAATTTTTACAGTCGTCATCTCATTTTGTTCGGTTGTGCCCGTCGCCAATAATTCCACTTGGGTCTCTTGTTATTTAATGTAAAGACACCAGCCTGAATAACATTTCCAAAATAAACCTGTGTTCCATATAAGGCTAGCTGATGTTCATGTATGGATTTAGCGGGAAAGTGGTTAATATATTCTGAACGTTCACTTTGGAAATTCAGCTAAGGAATGGTTAATTAATTCAAAAAGTGATGATATACATGTATGTATTAACTAGCATAGATATTACACGATACCCATCAACCAATGTATTAACCCTTTAACACTCGTATCAGCCAAAAATGCCATCTGCAGTGGACCTGAGAAATGTCCATTTGCAGACCAAGAGAAAACAATTCTTGACAATTTCCAACTGAAATGACTGGCTCAATAACCGAGGCGGTCATTCCAGTGGTAAATTTCATTTTAATTTCATTGTCCGCTACTAGACATTTCTCAAGGTCACTGCAGAGTCCAGTTTTGATTGGCTTGACAATTAATGGATTAATAACAAGGACCTTTCCAGTTTTAGCTATGCCCCGCCCATATCTAGCTATGCCCCGCCCATATCTAGCTATTCCCCGCCCATATCTAGCTATGCCCCGCCCATATCTAGCTATGCCCCGCCCATATCTAGCTATGCCCCGCCCATATCTAGCTATGCCCCGCCCATATCTAGCTATGCCCCGCCCATATCTAGCTATGCCCCGCCCATATCTAGCTATGCCCCACCCATATCTAGCTATGCCCCGCCCATATCTAGCTTTGCCCCGCCCATATCTAGCTACGCTCCACCCATATCTAGCTAAGCTCCACCCAAACACGCTCGTGTTGGGATCGATTGATCCCTGAACTCCATGACTATCAATTTCCAGAAAACTATACAGGTAAGTTGTTCAATATTTCGAAACTAATTTGACTGGGTGCTGTTGCTGCCTATGGCAGCAGCATGTTTATTAAATAGTAAATACATATAATTGTTAATATTATAACCCTTAGTCATGAAATGACACATCACCAAATCAGCATTCGTGATGAACATATCTACGTCATTTGTGACATAATTGATTATGACATCATCCTACACGTCACGTAGTTGATTATATGATGTCATGATTGATGGATAAACTGGATTCCTCTATTAAATAATAAATTTACAACATGGTTCATCATGCCATAGATGGATGAAATATAGATCAGGTATTGAAAAGCACTATAGTGAAACAGTAAACTTGTACTTTATTCTATCAACTTCGACAAGCATTCCATATTTCACAGAGGGCATCACAGACTATTTTTAACACAAGGTATCAACTCTTTAGTACCAATTTCCTTACCACTCTAATCATCTGATGTCAAAATTTCAAATTAAATTAAAAGATCAACTAGTGCTAATTTTTCAATAAATTTGTGGGAAGATGTTGCTGTCCACATCGTCCACCAAAATTGTTGAAAAATGTACACTGGTTGTTTTTTTGGATATTGACGTATTAAAAGAAAGAATATTGGCATCAGAGTGGCAAGGGTTAACCAAGGAATCAGATATGTACTGATTCTATTAACCCTTTAACAGTTGAAATTTCTTCATGAATATTTAAATTTTTCTCAGAAAAATGTCCATTTGCTGTGCCAAGTGAAAATTATTTTTTCAAAATTTACAACTGGAATGAGTGGCTGGGTTATTGTACCAGTAAATTTTGAAAAATAATCTCTTGATCTGCAAATGGACATTTTGCAAGAGCTGTGCCAAAACAGCTTTTGGACAGTTTGAGTGTTTATGGGTTAATAATATCCTGATATAGTCAAAGCTGTGCTAAGTGACAACCTTATACTGTGAGAAAGCATTTTAAACTTGTAGACGCCTGGGCCCCTAAAAGCAAAACTTAAAGGGCCCAAACTTATTTAATCATGTTGCATATGCACACAAGATCACATTTAGAAACGCGGGATATTGTAATTTAGAATTTAGTAATGTAGAATGTGTAAAATATGTTGCTTTCACGCGTGACACTTTCAGGGATAAATTATATGGGGCAAAAGATAGTGTCTGTTGACAGTGAGAAGGTCGCCATTGACCCACAGCCACGTCTATTGATCGTGGCCAATAACAGTAACTCTATTCGTAGTGGAGTATTGAAGCATGATCTCTCGACATATCCAACGTCTCTGTTTAACAAACATAGTCTTCTACGAGAGGCCAAGAAGCCTCTGCTTTCAGAATCCTTGGCGTCAGCCACTGTATCGCCAACGGGTCAGACTGCAAGCACTAAAACACCATCAGAATGCAATGCTTTTGATTGGTGGATCATTGATACACAGTTTTCAATAGCCAGTCATTCCAGTGGTAAATTTCATATTAATTTCATTGTCCGCTACTAGACATTTCTCAAGGTCACTGCAGAGTCCAGTTGTGGTTGGCTTGACCATTAATGAATTAATAACAAGGACCTTTCCAGTTTTAGCTATGCCCCGCCCATATCTAGCTATGCCCCGCCCATATCTAGCTAAGCTCCACCCATATCTAGCTAAGCTCCACCCATATCTAGCTATGCCCCGCCCATATCTAGCTAAGCTCCACCCAAACACGCTCGTGTTGGGATCGATTGATCCCTGAACTCCCTGACTATCAATTTCCAGAAAACTATACAGGTAAGTTGTTCAATATTTTGAAACTAATTTGACTGGGTGCTGTTGCTGCCTATGGCAGCAGCATGTTTATTAAATAGTAAAGACATATAATTGTTAATATTATAACGCTTAGTCATGAAATGACACATCACCAAATCAGCATTCGTGATGAACATATCTACGTCATTTGTGACATAATTGATTATGACCTCATCCTACACGTCACGTAGTTGATTATATGATGTCATGATTGATGGATAAACTGGATTCCTCCATTAAATAATACATTTACAACATGGTTCATCATGCCATAGATGGATGAAATATAGATCAGGTATTTATAAGCACTATAATGAAACAGTAAACTTGTTCTTTATTCTATCAACTTCGACAACCATTCCATATTAACCCTTACCACTCTAATCATCTGATGTCAAAATTTCAAATTAAATTAAAAGATCAACTAGTGCTAATTTTTCAATAAATTTGTGGGAAGATGTTGCTGTCCACATCGTCCACCCAAATTGTTGAAAAATGTACACTGGTTGTTTTTTTGGATATTGACGTATTAAAAGAAAGAATATTGACATCAGAGTGGCAAGGGTTAACCAAGGAATCAGATATGTACTGATTCTATTAACCCTTTAACAGTTGAAATTTCTTCATGAATATTTAAATTTTTCTCAGAAAAATGTCCATTTGCTGTGCCAAGTGAAAATTATTTTTTCAAAATTTACAACTGGAATGAGTGGCTGGGTTATTGTACCAGTAAATTTTGAAAAATAATCTCTTGATCTGCAAATGGACATTTTGCAAGAGCTGTGCCAAAACAGCTTTTGGACAGTTTGAGTGTTTATGGGTTAATAATATCCTGATATAGTCAAAGCTGTGCTAAGTGACAACCTTATACTGTGATAAAACATTTTAAACTTGTAGACGCCTGGGCCCCTAAACGCAAAACTTACAGGGCCCAAACTTATTTAATCATGTTGCATATGCACACAAGATCACACATTTAGAAACGCGGGATATAGTAATTTAGGATTTAGTAATGTAGAATGTGTAAAATATGTTGCTTTCACGCTTGACCCTTACAGGGATAAATCATATGGGGCAAAAGATAGTGTCTGTTGACGGTGAGAAGGTCGCCATTGACCCACAGCCACGTCTATTGATCGTGGCCAATAACAGTAATTCTAATCGTAGTGGAGTATTGAAGCATGAGCTCTCGACATATCCAATGTCTCTGTTTAACAAACATAGTCTTCTACGAGAGGCCAAGAAGCCTCTGCTTTCAGAATCCTTGGCGTCAGCCACTGTATCGCCAACGGGTCAGGCTGCAAGCACTAAAACACCATTAGAATGCAATGCTTTTGATTGGTGGATCATTGAGACACAGTTTTCAATAGCCAGTCATTCCAGTGGTAAATTTCATATTAATTTCATTGTCAGCTACTAGACATTTCTCAAGGTCACTGCAGAGTCCAGTTGTGGTGGGCGTGACCATTAATGAATTAATAACAAGGACCTTTCCAGTTTTAGCTATGCCCCGCCCATATCTAGCTAAGCTCCACCCAAACACGCTCGTGTTGTGATCGATTGATCCCTGAACTCCCTGACTATCAATTTCCAGAAAACTATACAGGTAAGTTGTTCAATATTTTGAAACTAATTTGACTGGGTGCTGTTGCTGCCTATGGCAGCAGCATGTTTATTAAATAGTAAAGACATATAATTGTTAATATTATAACGCTTAGTCATGAAATGACACATCACCAAATCAGCATTCGTGATGAACATATCTACGTCATTTGTGACATAATTGATTATGACATCATCCTACACGTCACGTAGTTGATTATATGATGTCATGATTGATGGATAAACTGGATTCCTCCATTAAATAATAAATTTACAACATGGTTCATCATGCCATAGATGGATGAAATATAGATCAGGTATTTATAAGCACTATAATGAAACAGTAAACTTGTTCTTTATTCTATCAACTTCGACAACCATTCCATATTAACCCTTACCACTCTAATCATCTGATGTCAAAATTTCAAATTAAATTAAAAGATCAACTAGTGCTAATTTTTCAATAAATTTGTGGGAAGATGTTGCTGTCCACATCGTCCACCCAAATTGTTGAAAAATGTACACCGGTTGTTTTTTTGGATATTGACGTATTAAAAGAAAGAATATTGACATCAGAGTGGCAAGGGTTAACCATGGAATCAGATATGTACTGATTCTATTAACCCTTTAACAGTTGAAATTCTCAGAAAAATGTCCATTTGCTGTGCCAAGTGAAAATTATTTTTTCAAAATTTACAACTGGAATGAGTGGCTGGGTTATTGTACCAGTAAATTTTGAAAAATAATCTCTTGATCTGCAAATGGACATTTTGCAAGAGCTGTGCCAAAACAGCTTTTGGACAGTTTGAGTGTTTATGGGTTAATAATATCCTGATATAGTCAAAGCTGTGCTAAGTGACAACCTTATACTGTGATAAAGCATTTTAAACTTGTAGACGCCTGGGCCCCTAAAAGCAAAACTTAAAGGGCCAAAACTTATTTAATCATGTTGCATCTGCACACAAGATCACATTTAGAAACGTGGGATATAGTAATTTAGGATTTAGTAATGTAGAATGTGTAAAATATGTTGCTTTCACGCTTGACACTTTCAGGGATAAATTATATGGGGCAAAAGATAGTGTCTGTTAACAGTGAGAAGGTCGCCATTGACCCACAGCCACGTCTATTGATCGTGGCCAATAACAGTAATTCTAATCGTAGTGGAGTATTGAAGCATGAGCTCTCGACATATCCAACGTCTCTGTTTAACAAACATAGTCTTCTACGAGAGGCCAAGAAGCCTCTGCTTTCAGAATCCTTGGCGTCAACCACTGTATCGCCAACGGGTCAGACTGCAAGCACTAAAACACCATCAGAATGCAATGCTTTTGATTGGTGGATCATTGATACACAGTTTTCAATAGAAGAAAGGAACCCCATTTAGTGGCTATGATGTACGGGGATTATGCTAAGAATTTTTATAATCTAATCATTGTCTTTGACGGATATGAATCTTGGCCATCCACCAAAGACATAATTCATCTAAGAAGGTCGAAGGGAGCAGTGGCACCAAAAATGTTATTTTTCAGCAACATGATGCTCAAGTCCAGGAAAGATCCTTATTTGGCAAATGTAGACAATAAACAAAACTTTATTGATTTCCTGCGCGGAAAGCTAGTAACATTAGAGCTTTGATTACTGATGGTGATGCACAACACTTGTTATACATGCATGAGAGCATTCAGCCTAGGGTAGGCATTCCTACCCTGTCATTAAATCTTTGTACAATGAAATGATCTCTGTTTGCTCTCAAATCTGCATTACTTTTTAATTTAACCAGCTGGGGTGGGGGGGGGGGGGGAGTGGGTGGGGGGGGGGGACCGGGTTGACTTTCACAGAGGGCATCACAGACTATTTTTAACACAAGGTATCAACTCTTTAGTACCAATTTCCTATGTATTTGTAATACATTATATGAGTCTAAAAGCTGCAATAAAGGAGATGTTGAACATCAAAGTTCGTTTTGGTGGCCCGTTTGAATTTATGCAAATGAGCTCCTTTCCAGAAGTCAGAGTTTGAATATGTTGTACCTGAGGACCTATAGAAACAGATAAAATCATCAAGAAACCTTCTGTTGCAATTTGTTCCCGGTCTAACTCTAGATTGACTGGACTAAAATAGTTCTGTTTATTCGGACATTTAATTATCATGTGCTTGAGGTCAGTTCTTCAACCCTGACCTAAAGATGTTAAACAACCACTGTAATATGGACTGCCAATCAGTGACCACTTGGTTACCAGCAGAACATTTGGAAATGTATTTGTTGTAAGGACTTGAATGGCAGCAACGATAAATCAGTTTGTGGTAAGGGTAACCACCGCAGCAAAAATGTGTTGCTCGTGGAGCAACTGCACCGTCGCAGCAGACAGAGAGGGATGGGTTATAGGATAATGGGCAAACCAGATTAGGCTCAATACATTTCTGTGTACGTACATTGTAAACTCTGGTTCCACAGCAGTAAGTCCTTGTCAAATGTGTTGGAAACTTGTAATTGAGCACACCAGAACAACACATTTTCTCATAGTAATTAAAACTGATTTGGCCACAACATGAAGTGTGACGTCCATAACTACGGACTATATGACCATTGCAACATTTCCAGTTATGTCCAATCCATTTTCTGTTTCCACAACACCCTGACTTTCCTGACGGGGTATTGAAAGCACTTTCAGAATTCTTGAGTACTTGTCCAGAGCAAACCTGCTGGGATCCTGATGTTGTCAGAGTGCCGCAACAAGCAAAATCATCGCCGGTAGTATTAAATGTGGTAGGACTCACTGCCTTCTGCCGCACATAGCTAGTATCACATACCGACACGGCAGGATCATATGGAGTTGTTCCGCAACACTCTGTGCTGGAGTTGATGAAACGCCAGTGAGCAATACCAGAGCAGCAGATTGGAGGCACAGGCCTGCTTGAATGACCACTGTCCACATACCTCTCGCAGCATGTGTACGCCCGTATGTCGTTATACATCTGCTGACAGTCCTTGATAGACCGGATTTGTCCTGAAAAAAAGTTACATGTATGAGCAAATTAACTGCAGGCTGACATCACAATCAAAATGCATAATTTAAAGGCGTATCTAGTTCCGTCATTAATATTTAAAGAAAGGGAAAAGTGTAATACCAAATGATGTGTATTGGTAATTTCCTATAATATTAAATAAACTACCATCGGTAAAAAATGGAAATGAAACGGCATTTACTAAATCTAGGAATGCGTAACTTAGAGCCAATTAGTTACTTCGCTCTCCGCCGTGTGTCAACTGCGTGTGTATACCGCATATGCCTACATGAATATAACGAAAGCACATGAATATAGTTTTGTAAGCGGTACGAATAGTATTCTCTATAAGAGATTCAAGATTCAAGATTTAAAATTATTTATTTCATGCTTAATATATAGGATATATACATCACATTCGGGCAGTCCATCAAAGGCAGAGCCTATGAATCGATGGACCCCCTACACATAAAACAAGACATTACAATATATAAGGTGACAGCTGATATAAACATCTGTAATATAATAATAACTCCTGTATAGGCGTAAGCACAGGACGGAACAATATATATTTGTACCATTTTGTCCTAGAGTGTTCTACATATAAACGAGATTCGTAATATTTTGTAATTGTCTTCCATCTAGGATGTTTATTGTAGATACAGGGATTTTAATATGGTATATTGGGAGTGGGGGTGGGAGGAGTGGGAGAGGGTGCTCAACATTAACATAGCAGTATTAGAGTGAGAAAGTTGTTGGTCGATATGACTGCAGACAAGTATTTTGTTTGAGGTAGACTATCGACATCCGATATGTTCACTGAGAAAAAGGAATATCAGATGAATGTTCAAGCTGATTGAGATCTGGTAGGGATCATCTATTTCGGTTCATTTCATGCTTTTCATAGTGGCATAGCTCTCCTAAATTTACACCTACCACACTGATGGCAATATTCCATCTTCTATTATATATAGAGCAGAGAAACTGGCGCACAATTTACAGCAAATTTGATGGACGATGGTGCTGTTTATGACTGCAGCATCTTCCACCAAACCTGCCTAGAGAGTGAAGCACCAGATCCTCTGCTTTATTTTGAAAATTGATAACCCTGCCATCTGGGCTAGGGTTAGGGAAGAAACGAAATCATGAGACTTCGTTTATACCGAATCTGCCCATAAGGAAGGTGACATATGGCCCGGACCAAAAAAATTTTGATTGACTTACAGATCATACATGCAGGTGAGTCGACAAACCGACACAGTCGCATTACATAATAACTTGATAATAATATGAGTATTAATAACAACAGTAACTAGCCAGCTAATATTTGAGCCAAGTTTCTTATGGTAAATATAGATTGATAAAATGCTTGAAATAGTAAAAAGCATTGACGCAGAATTGGTAACAACAGTAACAAGGCAGTTAGTATTTGAGCCGAGTTTCTTATGGTAAATATAGTTTGATAAAATGCTTGAAATAGTAAAGAACATTGACGCAGAATTGGAATAGTTAAGGTGGGACCGACTCATGCTGGCGTAAATCGCCCACTGCATGCACAGAGTAAATATGAGATCCGGCTGCTAGGTTAGAAAAAGGATTAGGTTTGACACTTTCAACCCCTCTGGCCCGTTCCTTTATTCCCTTATCTATGCAATGTCTGGATATGTTGGGACCCGCCAGCCTGAAAGCCAATGCTGCATTAGTTAAAGCTGGAGGTTCCAGTCTGCCCGGTCTCAAAAGATTCAGCATTGACCAGCTCACGTATCGTGGATTAAAATTTAATGCTAGTGGTATGTGGCGCCTCTCCGCTACCCGATCCACCAGTTTTATCTGTTAGACATGGGACCCTCACTCAGTTTGGTTACGTTAAACACATTCAACCCATTAATCCTTTCACGCTGCGTTCCATGGCTATCAGCTACTAGACAATTATTAGTAATCTGTTTGATATGCTGGGCTATCTTGACCAAAAACCGTCAGTTCCAGTGGTAGAAACAATTCCTAGTCAATACAGCACTAGCATTGGCAGACAAATATTATCTTGCTGTTCAAAGGGTTAATCCGGCAATTTGGTATTTGCATTAATGGTGATTAGTGTGTTGTGCATGGTCAGGTGTGTCGGATAGCATGGAGGGTCTATATTGTCAGGGATATCGAAAGTGTCAAATGATAACAGATGGTTGTCTAGCCTGTCAATCTCGTGTATTGGCAAAGCCAAGCTCTGTTCCTGCAGTTTATGGCTGGGTTAGTTTGTGACGTGCAGGTTGAATTCACCTGAGTTGAATTGGTGGTGGTGGTGATGGGTGGTAGTAGTAGTAGTAGTAGTAGTAGTAGTAGTAGTAGTAGTAGTAATAGTTGTTTTAGAGTTAGGGTTGATTATCAGCGAGTCCAAACATAAACAAGTACATGTGTACTACACATCAGTATCCGCCGATTATGGACTCCCCGGCAATTTTCTTAAAGGATTTTCCATTTAGGATCTGTTCTCGTATCTTTGTGCTGGTGCTGTTTCCATAACTTTGTGGCTGTTATTGTAATGCGTTGTGCTCCTGTTTTTGTTCTTGTGAATTGTGTATGTAGATTCTGTTTATTTCTAGTATTGTGTGTGTGAATGTCAGTGTTGAATGTAAAGTTGGAGGCTATTGTGTGTGGCAATGCATTGTGGTGAAAGTCTCTTACAATATTATACATCTGTAATTTGCCTATGTCTTTGAGCTTAAGTAATTTCGCCGTTCTGAATGTATTCTGGCCCACTGCTGGTTTAGTAAAGAGTTTTATGCATTTTTTCTGAAGGTTTTGGAGTTTTGTTAGTTTGCTCTTGTGTACCGCAGTCCAGATATTATTACAATAGGTGAGATGAGGGAGGACAATTGTGCAGTACAGTCTTAACAGTGTCTTGTGTCATGTATGCTTTAGTCTTTGGATAATACCTATGCCACTGGCCACTTTTGCCGTAACTATTTCAATTTGCTGAGCCCAGGTCAGATGTTTGTCCAAGTATACTCCAAGAAATTTAGCGAATGGGGCTTCTTCGATCTCCTTATTGTTAATGTAGATTTTAGGAATTTCATTCTATATTTAATTTTGTCATGTTTGTAAATAACATATAATTTGTTTTATTGACATTCAGTGATAGTTTATTTATTGAAAACCAATTCGTAATTTCTTCCATTTCTTTATTTACTTTTGCATATAACCTATCTATATTCTCATCGCAGCAAAAAGCATTGGTGTCATCAGCAAATAGTATTAGTGACATGTTCTTACAGAGGTTCGGTAAGTCATTCATATATAGAAGGAACAGCATGGGGCCAAGAATAGATCCATGAGGAACACCCCAAGTTAGTTTTCTGGTTTCAGAGCATGTTGCATTAAATTGTACGCATTGAGTTCTTTCACTTAAATTGCTCTGAAACCAGTCGAGTGGACATCCTCTTATACCATAATAGGCAAGTTTATCTAATAGGATTTGATGGTTAATTGTGTCAAAAGCCTTCGAAAGGTAAAAAGAAATGCCTATTATGCTTTGGGTTTTTTCTAACGATTTGATAATTTTTTCTGTCATTTCTACTATTGCAAGCATTGTTGAGTGTTTTACACAAAATCGATATTGCGATTTATATCAAATTGATTTTTTATCCAGATATTTTATCAGTCTATTATACATTAAGCGTTCTAGCAGTTTTGAGAAAAGTGGAAGTATGGAGACTGGTCTGTAATTTGAAAAGTTAGTAGAATCCTTGGCTTTGTATATTGGTGTAACACGTGCTATTTTTAATTTTGCTGGGAAGATACCTTGCACTAAGGACAGATTGCAGATGTGGCTGAGTGGGTTAAGCATATCCTCTGCACAGGTTTTAAATATACGCCACTTAAAGCCATCGATGCCGGCACTTTTTGTTGGGTTGAATGTGTTTAAGATGTTAAGAATTTCTTCTGTGTTAGTAGGGTGGCTAAAGAAAGATGACGGATAGCTGCCTGTGAGGTAGTCTGTAAATTCGCTGTTAGATGTTGACTGAATTTTATTTGAAAGTTCTGGGCCTATATTGACAAAATAATCATTAAATCCATTAGCAATTTCGAGTTTGTCTGTAGTTGGCCTTGTTATTACAGAGAAATTGAGAATGTTGCGCTTTGTTTGTTTTATTTAAAAGTGATTTGATAATTTTCTATGTCTCTTTTATGTCATTTTTTGACTGCTCAAATTTACTATGGTAATATGTTTTCTTGGCCGTTTTTATTATTTGATCTAATTTATTTCGGTATTTTTTTAATACGGTTTCGTTGTGCTTTGTTTGACACTTAATGAATGTCAAGTAGAGTTGATGTTTTTGTGGCAGGCAGCTATAAGTCCATTCGTGAGACACGGCTTAGTAGGGTTGTGCTTATGCCGTTTCTTTTCTTTCATGGGAAAGCTGTGCTCAAATAATGTTGTACAGATATTATGGAATTTGTTGTAGGCATGTTCACAAGAATGTGTGTCTATTATTGTACACCAGTCAACCTCTGACATATAGGCGATGTAGAGCGATTAACTCACCACTGCTAATTCACTATGGATCCTTTTGAAAACGTTATATTTGAAAGTCACTTTTTCTGGTGGAAGCAACAAGTTTCGGTGAAAATGATTTTAAAAATACACTGCTCATTTCTAAGGTCGCAATATGATGCCTACTGAATATTTTGAAATTCGTGTGACTTAATGTAGATCCCGTCTCTGGAAACAACGGCTTTCAGTCAAATTGTTTTAAAACTAGACAGTATTTTACCTCCAGGGCATAGTGGCTAATCAGCTTAATGCGAATATAACTGAGCTTATATGACCAGCTGTAGCGGGTATTAATTATTCTCTCGGCATACACCAGATCGGCATACATCAGATCGCATGGGTCACTAATTGGTTAATTTGAATTTTCGCCAATATATTGATTGGTTCCGTTACTCCGGCTGTCTATTCAGGAGCGTCCAATCTCGGTTAAGTTTTTGTTTTAGCTCAACATATCGTCGGATATCTCGGCATGGCTTCACCCTATTGGGACGAAACCTGGGCACACGGGATGGAGCACTGTGGTATTTTCTGGGTAATGTTTTTGGTTTTGCTCAATATATCGTCTTTAAGCTAGGCATGGTGTTCACCTTATTGGGACTAAGCTTTGACACATGCTTCCCTATATCAGGTGGATGGAGCGGAATCATATTGAGGTCAAGGTCATTGTAACATTTGTATAAAATACAGGTTTTAACCATAAAGGTTCGCCTTCGCTCATCTTGCCTTTATTTCAGAATTAGTCAAGTTATTGGAACCATGCATGCATGGGCATACAGTCATAGAGTTGGTTCAAGCAGCAGGAACAGCACATTCAAATGCTTTAGTTCAGGGTCATCAGGAACTTGATACAAATCTAGATGTGCACTTCAAAATGCAAAATATCAAAAAACTTTGCCAATATCTGTCAGTGCAACACTGCTGTCATGTTATGGTTAAAGTTAGAATTTTCGCCAATATGTCGAGGGGTTCCGTTACTCAACCTGTGTCTGTCTGTCTCTGCATCAAATCTCGGTTAATTTTTTGGCTTAGCTCAATATATCATGGTATATCTCAGCTTAGCTTCACCCTATTGAGACGAAATTTTAATACATGCTTCCGTATTTCAAAGGGATGGGACATAATGATATTGAGGTCATGAGGTCAAAGTTCAATGTCAAGTTGACATTGGTACAAAACTATTCTTTATGGTAAAGCCTTTGGTTTATCTCAACATATCATCTTATATCTCGGCATGGATTCACCATATTGTGACTAGGTTTGAACACATGCTTACTTTTATCAAGGTGATGGAGCTCCATGAGGTCAAAGTTCAAGGTCAATGTGACATTGGTACAAAACTATTTTTATGGTTAGGCTTTTGGTTTAGATCATCATATCGTAGTATAACTTAGACACCTGCTTCCCTATATCAAGGATATTGGGCTCAAATGTCGATGCCACCGTAACGGTGAGACCTTGGTATAAAACTATTGTTTCTGGTTATTTTTGGCTTTGCTCAACATATAATCGTCATATATCTCTGGATTAAATCAGTCTATTGTGACTAAATTTTAAGCACGTAGTTACATACATCAACCAGATGCAACTCAGTCCTAATGACGTCACGGTCACTGCGACCTTTGCATAAAACTATTCTCCATTTAAATTAGTGGTTTGGCTAAACATACATGTATGTCTTATATCTCAGGATTGGGTCACACTATTTGAATTTAACTTATAGTCACATGTTTACCTACATCAAGTGGACGAAGTACAATGATGAGTTCAAAGATCAAGGTCTTTGTAACATTTGTATAAAATGCAGACTTTAACAGTTAGGTTCTTCTTAGTTTTGTGGCCTTTATTTCAGAACTGACCAAATTATTGGAACTAAGCTTGGTCATACAGTTACCTTAACCAGTAGGAGCAGCACAAAGGCATTCAGACTTTTGCGGTCAAGGATATTGTAATCTTGATATAAATCTGCATACCTGACAGTGTAACAGTAGAACTGATGTCTTACTACCTGAGTAAGAGCAGCAGTCGCTGTTCTGAAGAGGCAGGCGGGGATCCAGACCTCGCAGGGGCAGAAAAAAATTCTCTCACTGATCTTAGAGATAATTACTTTATCCACCCTCCCACCCACATGAAAATCATAAACCTCTGTCTCACCTACTCTGTAATTACTTAGGATGATTATATGGACTCGGGCCTGTGTCGCCTTTATGTCTGCCTCTTCTTTTGTCAGTGTCATGGGTGCGACTCACAGACGTGACTTCTTGGCGATGTGACTCCAGCTGTAAGGTCGTACTTTGCTTCCAGCGTTTCCCAAAATAAGTCTAGTCCTACCCCAAACAGAAAAACTGTTTTGGAGTTTACTACAGCTTCTGGTAGGCTATTCCATAGGTCTACTACTCTGCTGGTGAAAGTGTACTTCCTGATGTCCAGTCTGCATCATTTCTTATGGCGTCTCCAATTGTGCCCTCTCGTAATACTTTCTTTGACCATTTCCATCATATTTCCGGTTACTTCTGGGTAGTATATGTCCCTCAGGATCTTGAAGGTCTCCATCATATCTCATCTCACGCGTTTGTATCTGAGTGTTTGGGGTGCTATAGTCTCCTTAGTCTTTCCGGATAATCAAGCTCTTTGAGTGAACGGACCAACTTTGTGGCTCTCTGCACATTTTCCAGCACTACGATATCCTTTCTTGTATGTGGACCTCATACACTCACCGCATATTCCAGATGTGGTCTCCCGAATGCTTTGAACAGACAAATGAACATCTCTTCATCGAGGTACGTAAAAGATCTAATCAGGTCCATGATGCAATTTGCCTTGTTCACTTATGTTTGCATATGGGATTTAAAGCTTATGTTTTTGTCAACAACCACTCCTATGTTTTTTGCTTTGTTCACATTATCAAGAATAAACTTATCTCCATTCATGTTGTGTAAGTGGTTGGTTCTGTCGACTGTCAACCATCCACTCTGTACCGTCATTATGTTACACTTGTCTGAATGAAATCTTAATGGTCACGCGTCTGTCCAATTTTGTAGTGAGTTCAAGTCATTTTCCTATCATTTTTGATATCCCAAGCCCGGAACCCATATAATATCCGGCACTCGAATCGTTTTACTCCCTACAGATGTCGTACTGAGATCTACAATGGATCATTCTTCCTAGAAACTATCCGTGCCTGGAACCACCTTCTTGCGCCTGTCACAGCGTCTACTACCTTACAAGAATTTAAGAGTAAACTAAAAGGAATACAGAGCATAAGTTAACCCTCACCCTTGTATTATGTTGGGTCCAGATCAGCTAATATTAATCTAAGCCGGCTTCGCAATGGATGCAGTAGTCTTAATAGGCATCTGTTTGACAATCATCTGACGGACTCCACAAGTTGTTCTTGTGGGCATCCTGATAAAACCGTTGAACATTATATCTTCTACTGTCCCGTTTTAGGGAGCAAAGACTTGCGTTCAGTAACACATTAGTGACTAATGATATTCCTCATACACTCACGTTAAGACACATCTTGTATGGCTACACTAATTTCAACATAGAAAGGAATATCAAGACAGAAATTATATGCCAATATCTTGTCGATACTGACAGTTTTTTTAACAACATCACTATATAACTAGTGAAATAGATAAATCTTAATATAAAACATTAAGCCAACAATGTACAAATGTGGATCCATTCAGTACGGTGCAGAACGGGGATGACTTAGGGCATTTCCAATTCAAAATTAACCAACTGTTGGATATTTTGGACACGGCTGAATTGGAGGACCTTGCTACCTAAGGCATTGATGTCGTCCAGTCCAATTTCATACAAAATGTTCAACAAATCATATCTCACTAACTAACATGTCCTGATTTTGTTTTGGGAGGCGTTTAAACTTGTTTATGAGCTGTACTATGCTGAAATTGTACACGCATGTGAGTACACAACACTCGGAGCTCTCTCTCTCTCTCTCTCTCTCTCTCTCTCTCTCTCTCTCTCTCTCTCTCTCTCTCTCTCTCTCTCTCTCTCTCTCTCTCTCTCTCTCTCTCTCTCTCTCTCTCTCTCTCTCTCTCTCTCTCTCCACCTTCCCCACCCACCCACCCCCCCTCCCTCCTTCTCCTGGCCCCCTCTCTCCCTCACTCGACACATTTATTACTATTTTAATAATGTTAATGCTATAGTGTGCATCCGCCGCTTGTTATTATATTCCATGTATCATACTTGTATTTTTTGTGGGAGACACGGGCATAAGATGTATGTCGTATCGTGCTCCCACTAAAAATAAATTTTATTTAAATCAGGTTATTTTGCAGTTTTGTCTCACCTTCTGGTCCTCTAATCTCACTATACAGCCTTGTGTCGTCTGTGAATAGGTATGCCATTGCGTTCACAGTTTCGGGCAGCTAATTTCTGTATATTACAAACAATGTGGGTCCTAATTCCACTTGTAACATCTTTGTTTCCAGAATTCACTCCATTTACTACCACTTTTTGCATTCTTTGTGACAGAAAGTTTCCAGTCCATTTGATTACTTGACTGGTCAGGCCATAGCTATTAACTTGCTTAATAGTCCTTGGTGTGGTAGTGTATCGAAGGTATCGAAGATATAAAGTCCATGTATATGGTGTCAATTTTTCCTCCCTTGTCCCAGATCTGGGTCCACTCATCCATTACTTTAAGCAGTTGCAAGGTAGTTGACCTTCCCGATAAAAATCCATAATGTTTGCTAAAAATCTCATTTCTAATCATATGATCCACAATTTTGGCTCTAACAAATTTCTCCAATAGCTTGCACAGGACGCGTGTCAAGCTCAACGGTCTATAGTTGTCTGGGTCAGACTTGTTGCCCTTTTTGACGATTGCTGTCACATTTGCAGTTTTCCATGTACTTGGTACGTGTCCATCTAACATAGATTTGTTAAGTATCAGTTGCAAGGTCTTGTAGAGCACATATTTTAGTTCTTTAAGAACATTAGGAAGGATTGCATCTGGGCTAGGTTGTTGTTGTTCTGATTTCCTGTCAATAACTTAAGTACTTCTTCTGTAACTAGGGTGTCTTGGAACTCCTACTTTAGTTCCTTTGTGTCAATTTCTGATATAGTCGTCAGTGGTTCATTCTGGAACACCCTAATGAAGAAGTTTGCCAACACATCTGCTTTGTCTTTATTGCTACTAGCTGTCTTCAACACTCCATTCTTAATGGTTTTTAACTCAGCAATTCCTGGGAGTTTTATTCCTCTTTGCATCCATAGCTATTTCCTTCTCCTTTTCTCTTTTGGCCTTCCTCACTAAGTTCTTTACATGGTTTCTTATTTTTGTGTACTCTTTATGCTTTTGACTGCTACGTGTTTCCATAAACCTCTGCCAGCACCTATGTTTTTCCCGTATCTTTTTAGGAACTTATCATCCAGGCAGTTGGTGATTTGTTGCGTTTCCATCCCACTTCTCTTTCTTGTTTTTGGGATATACTTTTCCTGGGCACTATTGTATGCTTCCATAAATGTGTCTAGAGCGTCTGACATTTAGGCCTTTTAATTTCGCTTCCGAATCTATGGTCAGTTATTTTCTCATTGATATATAATCACCTTTAAAATAGTTCCACCATCTTTGTTATGATCTCCTTTTATATACTGTCAGTGGGTGTAGACTAGTACAGAGTGGTCACGTAGTACAATCTGGCTCATGCATTTTAGGTCTGTAATTATTTCCTTATTTGTAAGAATAAGTGCTAAGATATTTGTTTTGTTGTTTCGCTTGGCATAAATACTCATCCCGTATGCTTTCAATGAATATCTCCCCTTCTGCATCCTCAGCTCCCACAAGTTTTCCGGGGACAGGTGGACGAGGGGTGATCGCCATGACATGGGCTCATTTGGCAATTCTGGCCAGGTGAGCTAATAATGACGTTATTATATGTAGGCTAGGTGACCTTATCACGATAAAACCATGTGATAATCTTGGACAACCACTGAATGGTAATCTACACAGTTTCCATGCACTGCTAGCATGTGACACAACTTAGCCTTTCGTGGATATGGGGAAAAGTCAGATTGGAAAATATTCCAGAAACAACCCTCCTTGTCAGCGGAACGGACCTTTCCAAGTTTGTCAATCCAGCATATGACTTCATATAACGTCATATTCAACTACGTGGCGTGTAAGATGACGTGACGAATGACTCGATATAGTTCGTTTTTAACGCTTAATAGTCCGACACGTTGTACGAATTGTATGTCTTCTATTTAATAAGCATCTTGTTGAATATGTTTAAACTAATTCGACTGGACGCTGTTGTCAACAGCGACCAATCAAATTAGTTTCAAAATATTTAACAGCTTATCTGTATAGTTTATTGGAAAATGATAGTCAGGGAGTCCAGAGCTCGATTGATCCCAACACGAGCGTGGTGTGGATGGAGTCAGGGACGTACGGTGGGATTGTGAAAACGGGTGTTCGTGATGCGGGTGTGGGTGGGGGGAGTTTTTTTATTTCTGAAAGTAAAATGGTGCATTTTCCCGCAATCTAGGCATAAAGATCAACAAAACAGATGATATCATCATAGGCATATCTGACTATTACCGTTTATCGGATTGCTTTTGAAACTTGATAGGGTGGTTGGACTAGCTCTGGCGAAAGAAACTATTGAAATCGACGATAATCCTAAATCCAAGATGGCCCCAGCCCCTGGTGGCCATCTTGAAAATTGATTTCTCCATTTCTGTTTAGCGGATCGGTTCGAAACTTGGTGGAATGACAGGACTAGGTCTGAGGAAAAAACTTATTGAAATTGTATCCGAAATCCTATTTTTAAATTGATTTCCAGACAAAAACTCCATGACTGTTTAGCGAATCACGTTGAAACTTCATAGGATGACTTATCTGCGTCTGATATCTCTCATTCATTGAGTTGCCATCACGTCGTGGTATTATGCACCATTTGTGTAGCTCTTGTTGTATTAGTGGTAAGGATGATTGCCGCATTGGTCAATAATGATAAGCACCATTGCCATCTGTCTATGGCAACATTTATGGTTGTCTGATGGACCAATGATGCATGCTGTGCATTAATTAATCTAAACATGTTTGCAGTTCCTCATCAGCTGGGTGAGCGCTATGGCCCTGGCAATTTATTAAGATTAACTGTGTGTGCGCTCTTGCTCGCCTCAGTAACTTGGCCAGTAGATAACTTATAGGCCTAGATGTATGTTGTCCATTGGGAAAATATGTATATGTTTAAAGATGACTGTCAAATTTCAGATTAGAACAATGGAGGAGTACTGTTTTAGTTTAGCTAAACATTTCTAGCTAGGCTTGACCGGGTTGACCCACACTTCGCAGTTTTGTGATCGATCGACCCCTGCACTGCCTGACTATCAATTTCCAGAAACATATTACTGGTAAGCTGCTGAATATCTTGAAACCAATTTGACTGGGTGTGTCCAGTCAAATTAGTTCCAAAATATTCAACAGCGTATATTTATTAAATAATAATGGCATACAATTCGTACAATAACACTTAGTCCGTCATCAATTAAGCGTTCGTGACGAACTTATCTACGCCATTCATGACACCATTTATTGTGACGTCATCATATATGTGACGTAGTTGATTTTGACGTCATCTGATTGACGGATAATGAATAATGTCTCAAATGTAGCAGTAGGACTATAACTGGAACAAGTATATCATACGGAACTAGATTTATAGACAAACGCAATTTTGTGTACGACTTACAATTTAGCAGCCGATTTTATACTTTTTTCTTGTATCCACGTGATGAAGTAAGCATTTTGTCTTGAAACATTTGACGAAACCTGGTCATTCTTCATTTTTTTTAAATTATAAAAATGGGCATTTTGACATCGTTCCTACGTGACCTTTGTGACCTTGAAATTACCTTCATGGTCAAAATCAAGGATGGCCTCCACCCACACCTTATTCCCCGCTCTATAAGCAATCAAACCAGCATGGATGCCAGCCATTAACAAAAAATGTCACTGTAAGTGAAAAATCCACATCTAGATTTTAAATGTTTACTGGGGTTGGATATCTGATATGTATGGATGCCAGCCATTAACAAAAAATGTCATCGTTATGTGAAAAATCATGCCTTCTCGTCTATTACTAATTTCACAGCCATATGAAGGCCTATTAAATTATTAGATTTTAAATGTTTACTGGGGTTGAACCCTCATCGTTTTGTCTGAGGTGGACACTTGTCCCAGACTCATCGCAAGCTCCCCCACCCCTACCCTACCTCACCCCACCCCACCCCTATCCCAAATTACAAACTGATTCCGACTTTCCCGTAATAAACTCATTTTCAGCCGTTGTGAGGTCATGCTGTTATTTGAATCCGCCCCCGCCAAGTGACGTTTATAATCAACGATGATTTTATCGGCTTTATTTATATTATACCTATACCTCAACCCTTTAACCCACGAATTTATTCAAGAAAAACTCTCATAGAAAATGTCCATTTGCAGACCAAGATGTATGGATGCCAGCCATTAACAAAAAATGTCATCGTTATGTGAAAAATCATGCCTTCTCGTCTATTACTAATTTCACTATTGTATTCACTGGAATGACAGGCTCGGATATCGAGTCAGTCATTACACTGGTAAATTGTCCATCTCTAGCTAAGCTTCACCCACACATCGCCCGTGTTGGGATCGATCGATCTCTGAACTCCCTGATTATTAATTTTTAGAAAATATAGCAGCAACAGCGTCCAGTCAAATTAGTTTCAACATATTCAGCAGCATGTTTATTAAATAGTAGAGACATACAATTCGTACAACGTGTCGGACTATTAAGAGTTTAAAATATAGAATCATTTATGCCGTAATGATTGTGACGTCATCCTACACGCCGCTTAGCTGATTATGACGTCATATGACGCCGGACGATAGATGGATATTCTGGAAAGGTGAATTGTAGGCTGACGTCATTTTAAAAATACATAATGAATGGCGTATCTAGCTTTGTCATGAACATTTAAAATGCCGTCAAGTATACGAATTGTAAGTTATCTCTTTGATGGATTGACGATGTAATAAACACTCTGTTGAATAATTTACTACTAATTTCATTGGGCACTGTTGCTGCCAAAATATACAACAGCTTACCAGCGATGCTGGTAAGTCAGGTTTCAAAGAAGAGTGGGTGGAACTTAGGTAGAAATTAGCGGGGTTTATGGTGCATATGATATTCACACCAGAATGCTTTAAAATTTGTTAAAATTATACCTTTAGAGGCTTAAATTGTGTACCCATATCTAATGAAACGAAATAAATCTTAACATATGATGGTTTCATTCCGTATAAATTTGTATTATAATCTTTTTATCGTGTCTCTAATTCAATTTCACAACTTAAAAAATTATATTAATATATGCGAAATGAAATCATCATATGTTAAGATTGATTTCGTTTTCTTGCATCGATGCACATAATTTAAGCCTCTAAAAGTAGCCTATATAATTTTAACATTTTTATTTTAAAGCATTTTGGTGTGGATAGCAGTGACCGAATACTGCAGAAAGTCCTACATAAATAATATTCAAATCATACTGCAAGACGAAAATCACCCAGACATCATCAAGAACATTATGGCGACTTCTTCACTTGTAGCACAGCTAATTTTAGATCATGAAAATACGAAGTCAGAGCACGGTCTTCAACTATCTCCAAAAAACTCCACACAAATTGCTAGGATCGGCCGTTTTCTCTGCTATGCACTGCATAGTATTAGAAGTAATGCTATGGATCAGCTTGTATCTTCTTCCCCCTACTATCTAGCTTTTAAATGACTGCAATGTACATGTAAGTGTACGAGCTGTTAATATGAACTGTCTTTTAAATGCAAGAATTAACAAACTATTGATGCTAGAACACTATAATTGAACGATCTTTAGTTGCTGTTTTAATTTAAATCTGACCATATTATACTCGATTGCCGACAACGAGCTCTAAGGTTGGTGCCTCGCAAAGGGAATGTCAGAAGAAAAAGAGGAATATTTACCCTGACTTCAGGGGTGAGCCCACGGTGGCTGGAATTACAGATACAGTACAGTAATGGCTCCCTCTATGAATAATGTAGGCCCTACGCAGGATCACAGGGATCCATAAATTGGACCAGATTGGCGTAATGGCCCGATACATTGGCGCCAGCGCGCTACACTATATGTAGCGGAATTCAGAATTTAAGTAACAACTTTAATGACGATGGATACAACTGACGACGTCGCATATCCTGCACACAGGGTTCCATAAAGTGGGCCAGATTAGCGGACCGGCCCGCTACAATAACGCCAGCACGCGACTTTACATATATTCTGAATATGCCTACGTGTACTTACCAGTCACTCCTTCAGAAAGACATATGAAGATTAGTATGACTTCAAAACAAGTAATAACAGCTGTCGGCATCTTCTTCTGCAATACCAAGAGTTCTTCTAACTGCTACAAATTACATACATTAGGCCAACAGCTCGGAAATATTTTTTGATGTTTCCAAAACAATAGCAGAAACATTAGTTAGTACAATTTTGAACATGATGTAAGAAATGTTCTGTTGAATATTTTGGATTTATTTTTGCTTGGAAGCCACTTCTCCCTTATACAACAATGGCTTCCAATCAAATTAAGTCCAACATATTCAACAGTACGTTTTATGTTGTTTTGGAAATATTTACAGTTGTTTCTAAGCTGTGCTGTATAAGTAAATGTTATCAAGCTTGACAAGGAAATAACTGGTTGACCGGGCCACTTTCCACTCCTTATATTGCCTGGATTGTATGTCAGCTAAATTACCTCATGGCTTTTTTTGTTTTATTTTTAGGATGAATCGCCAGAGGCGTTTTACAGAAAAATTCAAAATGCGTAACGCCTAATACAAACCCAGTTTGTACAGCAGCTATAAACCTATTTTCTGCTGAACTTTCACTTTTGATTATTCAATACTTTTAACAAATTGATGTATCATAATTTGCAAAAAATCATTCAATTCAATCAATGGTACATATGATGTCATTCACCAAGAACTCAATCTAGAAATATTTGTCGGAGTTTGACTGAAAGAAATCGACAAGACGTGAGATGCAATTTATCTGTGCGATTAATATTAATATGTTAAGAATTATGTAATTATATTTTGTACAATATCGTGTTACGGATTCGTGTCATCTTTTTCAATTAAGTTTATTCTCTATTTTCATAGAGAAGCTATGTACAATATTTCTAATAACTAATTAATAATATATTCTAAGTATCGTTATTAAAATTGTTATGATCATATTTCTCGTCATTGTAGCCGTATTATGATCACCAATATTAGCATTTTTTAAAGTTATTTTATTATTTCTAGGCTGTTGGGAGTGATGCTGCAGGTTCATTTGATAGTAATATTCTAGTGTTCTGGTGACGCAGCGTGGATAGCAACAACACTCCTCCAGTCAAGCCAGTCGCTAGTGGACACCATGTGGTCTATGAGAGGCAATCCCATAAACGTCATAATTTTAGACTTACATCCTGACTGGACCTGAGGAAGCTAAAGATTTGGGCTGAGGACAAGACACAGTGGGCAAAGGCGAAGAAGGACTGATTGCAGCTGTAGGATGTTTCTACTACTACAGTCGCAGAATACAGTAATCATACATACATATCCTGACTTAGCCCATCCACGACCCCCGTCCGATAGCCGCAGGCAATTCATGCTGAAAATCGCTTGCTTCTTTTTCGCTATGCGACAAAGAGCAACAATCCCCAGCAAGAACCCTTAGCAACCCTCAAGCGAGAATGATGGATATGTTCAGTCTGGATGTTCGAATTTTGTTGCCAGTGCTGGCGGTCCTCCACGGTGTACTCAGGGGCTTTCTGTCACTAGTCCTGGCGGACCTCCTACTCTCGTCCAAGGCTGGATGCCATTACTATGGGCCGGAATACCTGTAGCGGATGGTAGTAGTAGTAGTAGTAGTAGTAGTAGTAGTAGTAGTAGTAGTAGTAGTAGTAGTAGTAGTATTTGTGGCAGCGGCTGCCGCCACAGCTTCTATATGAACGAAGTGTTTCATCATGTTATCTTTAACCACTTAATGACTAAATTGATCAAAAAGCCAAAATATTTGCTCCATGAATGGTCATTTGCAGGCCTAGACAAGAGTAATTCTGAAAACTCATCACTGGAATGACTGCCTCGGTTATCAGATCAGACATTCCAGTATTACCAGTAGTGCAGTAGAATTAGGGTCGGCCCCGGGAAAAATTGCTATCAAGCTGGTGTTGGTGTCCTTCGAAGCGGGATTTGTTGCTCTATATCATATCCAAAATCCGCAAAAATCCCTTGTGGGGAAATCTTATAAAATACATGTGAGTGCACACCAAATTTTCGTAATATTTGCGGTGTACCGTACGCACGGAGGGTCTTAGCACAGGCATTTGAAGTTTACCCGCCTATTTCATATTATTAGCATATTTCACATGCTACTATATATTATATATATAGTAGTATATAAAATATGCTAATAATATGAAATAGGCGGGTAAACTTCAAATGCCTGTGGTCTTAGCACAAGAAGTGTGATCAATATATTTTCTTAAAATGTATGGAGTATGTATGCTATTTCCTGTCCATTATTTACATACTAGCAAGTGATTTGAGTACGTGACAAATTAATTGGTGTAGCCAGTCATTCTTCAAAACTACGCATATACCAACTATATGCATGTGTAATCTGTTTCCGGGATCACGCGTAACTTGTATCTCTGATGCCTTGAGATATGATCGCTGCAAGCTATTATGCGACATGATATACTCTACTCTGTGAACATTTAACCTAACTCGTCAACAAAACATGTTAATATCCCACGGTAATTGCGTTAATGTAATGATTTAGCAGTGGTGGAATGCTGTGTGGGTGGGTGGGGTGGGGGATGTTACTTGCAAATCTGCGGCACGTCATATGATTAATAAATAATTTATGACTTTACTACCGATACTTTGATATTATTAGCAGAGCATCTAATGAGGGGTTTGGGGATGGAGTGGTGGGATGCAGTGACGTAGTGAGTGTATCTGGAGACCCGAGGGTAAAATACGATTTTGTGATCCTCTTTAACAGAGCAAGATCAATCCTGGCGGCGTGTTAGCGACTGGGTGTCCTACCAGTCTGATGTGGTGAGGAAAATAGCCCCTCTCATCGAGAGAGAGAGAGAGAGAGAGAGAGAGAGAGAGAGAGAGAGAGAGAGAGAGAGAGAGAGAGAGAGAGAGAGAGAGAGAGGGGAGAGGGGAAGGGGGGGGGGGGGGAGTTAAGAAGTTAAGATGTTGGTAAGATTCTAGTTGAGACAGCTAGTCACAATGAAACTGATGGGAATGTGCCATTTGAGATGTATCCTAAACGTTAAATTGTTGTTAAATTTCTGGTTGAGACAGATTTTCAAAATAAATTGCTGCTGGTGTGATATTGGCGATAGATCTTGCACGTGAAACTGTTGATAATGTGTATTTTAGAAATGTGAGAAGCGATGCTCGTGCTAATTTGTTAGATAGTGTAGATGTTGCAAGTGCTGTATTGATAATATTTTGAGTGATGAATCACGTCTAGTTGATGAGGAATACAGACAGTTGTGCGATTTATATGAGGGTGCTGTGCAGAAACAAGACTATAGAGGATGTCGCCGAATCTAAAGCAATGCGGATTTTACCAGAGTCAATGGATTAGTACAAATACATGCTTGCAACCAATTCAAGAACTGCTAAGTTGTGCTTCCGTATATGACATGCATTGACATGCTCAAACTATTTAAATAAGAGACGGAACGACAGGTGATTGACATTTGCATCTTATTTCAGTCCGCAAGATGATCAAATTGTTTGTAGCGACTGGCCATAACAGTTATGCAAAGTCCACTCGTCTGTATCTTCAACTTATGCTTGAATTGTCGAATACCCACCCATGGTTATTTGATGAGTTCATGATTCGTGGATATCACACAGTACGCAAATCTGACAGATATTGGGCTGGACTCTGGAGTCAGACAGATCTTGTTATTGAGCAAGTAATGATGCGGAGCACAACAAGTCGAGGACGTTTGACACGAGGACGAGGAATTATAGAGTTTGTTGGGGTCACCTGGATCAATAGCATGCACATGTGTGCCAGTGTTCATGATGCTATGACTTCTCTGTCCAATCTTCAACACATAACACGCACGCAACATATTGAGCTGGGAAAATCAAGAGTCAACCATGACTTCCAAAACCTTCTCAGTGTTGTTGACTGGTTTGATACCTATGAACCATTTGACATAGATGAAGAAAGGTTGCGATGCCTGGCCTCTGGTCTAACTGCCGGTGATCATGATGGAATCAACTGCGATCAAGCTGAAGAAGTTAAAGCCAAAATACAAAAGAGGTTTGATAGCATAAAGGTTTCTGACGTTTTGCTAAAGTAGGCTGATCAAGCAAAGACGCTAGTTAGTCTGCAGAAAAGCATCAGAGGAGGTCAACATGTAGTTCATCTTGAGACAAGCAATGTGTTTTAGTCTTTGATGGCTATTGTGATGGACCATCAACTAAAGACCATGAGCATCAACGGAGAGAAGGAAAGTCAGCTGCGTACGTGAATACCAATGAGTCTGCTGTGGTACATGCAAGCTAGAAAGTCTTTCTAGCAAATGAAGAAAATAAGAATCAATTCATAACCTTACTTGCACGTTACCTTGCAGCTGAAAATCATAATGTACGCCAAGCTGTAGATAATGCGGACACACATTGATAGTATCATCGGCCATAGAATTTGCATCTGTAAATAGCCAGTCCGTGACAGTAGTAGCTGATGACACTGTCACACTGACATTCTTGCACTCCTCTGTACCATTTTAGACCATTCTATGAGGGCATTGTTCATTGTTACTCAACCATTGTAACTCTACTGGATTATTGTTAGCCTAGATGTTACTGAACAATTAGGCCTATACCTCTACCGGCATATTGTTAGCCTAGATGTTACTGAACTATTAGGCCTATACATCTACCGGCCTATTATTAGCCTATATTGCTTAACAGTTCTAACTATAGGGCTACTGGACTATTCTTAGCCGATTTTTAGTTGCGGGTAGCAGCACAATAAATCATCATGTCGGCATCAGCCAGCCAGTCAGATGCAAAAGCATATTCCAGGCTGTATCTATAAAAACTACTGACACGATTTGGCTTACATATTAACCGAACGAAGGAACTTGACGTCCAAGCCGATCTCCGGACATTGGCCATGATCCAGATAAAACAACCCTGATCCAAATCAGATTAAATTGAGGGGATGTGTTAGCGTGGTTGATTGGTAATCAGCCAGCGGAGTTCAAATCCAGCTTGACGGCTGATCAGGTGGCTGATAAGCAATCAATGCAAACATAGGCGGGCAATCTCATTCACTCTTCGTTGCCTCTCTCCACCCATGAATATAAATGGGTACAAGTGTAAGACTTGGAAAGTTACCAATAATAGACTGAAATATAAACCAGCCTAGATATGGCGTGAACGGGACATAGAATCAGGGACTTGATAGACGCCAATCAAACCATTAACTTCTTCCTTTCTTCTTCTTCTTCTTCTTGTTCTTCTTCTTCTTCCTTTTCTTCTTCTTCATCTTCTTCTTCAGATTAAATTCTGGATATGTGGATATCTCGGAAATTACTGATCCGGGTTGTCTAACATCCGAAAACATCTGGAAAATCCACCAAAAAAATCTGGAACTCACAACTACCGAGATTCTATCGACCTTGTTAAAGACCAAGACGATAAGGGACTTTAAAGTGTCGGGTATTAATAGTAATGTCAACCGTTTAAACGCTGAATTTAGTAGCTCGTGGGTGTATGCGCTGGTCCGTGATGTTGCTCCACTCCATTGCACCCCATGTACAGGATGCGCGGGAGGGCTGGTTAGCTATGGTTCTTGGGGTTACGGATCCCGTATAGCATCTGTCCGGAAGGTACAAAGACAGACTTCGGGAACCAGTGGAACATTCCCATTCCAGTGGGGCCGTGCGGCCATTGCCGCCGAGATTGAACCTCATGGTCTCGTCCCAACTGATGGTGTCACTGGTATGTTGGTCCATTAACTAGATTAAAAGTCTGGACTTGTGATATAATTAAAAGTAAGAATAGTAACTATACAAACAATGCTACTCATTTGACAGTAAATGAGCAAAATAATACAGTACATAGAGCTACTTGGTGTTCTTTCCACGTGGTCTCACCGAAGGTACCACACAGATTCGTAAATCTGCAGAGGTATCCCCGCAAGCGAGGATTGCAACGAGGCTACTTGAATAGATTAATATAAACCTACTATACCCCTAACACATACAAAACATTATTGTTGCGAGAGGAAAGTGCCCCTTGCAGGCCTTTGTCACAGGAAAATGCCCTCAACGCATAGCGGAGGAAAAGATCTGGCAAAACAAAATTTTGTTCAACCCAAAATTCTAATTGCTGGTCAATCCTAGCGAAGCCATAATTAATGTGATGCACACTGGTTAATTGAAGGTGGGACGGATGATTTCCGAAGAATTCATAGGTCACCGTCTTATGTACTTCCAAAGATACTGCATTGGTAGTTGCTGCTTTATTTATGCGGGCCTTTTGCTAAATTCTAACCGACCAGTTGGTTATTAGATACGTTTACAAACTTTGGCTGCAAGTGGCAAGGATTTCTACCTATCTTTAGACATTCATATCTAACTGGCGAAGATGTCCAGCTACCCGAAGGCTGCTCCGCATAGTATCTTCCTCAGAAAGACAGCGTGCATACATGTCACGGAGCAATAGCTTCCGAATCATATGACGATCTGGTCACCATCTTCCCGCAACCACATATAACATGACTAGGACGAGTTACAGCTCACAAAATCAATTTAGAAAGCGCAATAGTATTTATGGTGGGGAGAAAGATACAGATATCCATCACTAGTGACCTCTCCGTGAGGGCGTGGTGGGTTCTAAGACCTCGGACACTACAACGAGTTGGATGGAGATCTGCGTCTCGTCCGTCAACCATGTGTTACGCAATTAACGTTTTACCTGTCATTAGGGTTAGGTTCCAGAATGCCCAGAGACGCACTGCAGGCCGGTTTCACATAATATAATTTTCTTTTCGCAGTGCTTCCTACATTGGCAGGGGAATCTAAACTAACTGGTATCTGAAGATACAGGGTGGGGGGGGGGGGAGGGTGTATGTAAATCGTCACTAGTTATCACCGCTCAGAAACACCAATAGTCTCCCAGAGTCGGATCCTGCCAACGTGTCGATTGGGAGTCCAGACTATTGTTAAGCCTGGCGGCTGGAGGGGCGTAGAAAGAGACAATCACTCGATATCAATAAGAGGCCCTAAGGCCATTTTTACACAATCTAGCCAGTGCGTGGTATTACCTATCCACTACAGCCGGAAAAGAGGCATACACAATATGTCTCTTACGGAGAGATTGTCCCTAGCTACGTTAAACCTATCCTATTGAGCTAGAATAGCCAGGTTTAGTCGGTCACATGTCAGGTTCGAGCAATATGAGCATGAACAGTGACCTCAGAGTAAAATTGATGCTGGGGAATATAGTGATGCAGATATAATGTTGCTGTATAGTATAGCCTAGCGTACTGCGTTCCAGAGGGTTTTTTTATATAAACAAAGCATAATAACTAGGATGGCTACTTGCCATATACATAACTAACTAGTACAGTTCTAACAGTATATCAGGCCATAGGACCGTATGGTGCTCGCTAGTTATAAGCACACGGAAATCAAGATAATATACACAGTAGGAAACAGAAAGTATAAAAATGCGGTCTTAAGACCGGGAGGGAGGGCACATATTAGTCATCAGTGCCTATTACGGAAATAATGAATATTAAAATAGTATAGTTACTTGAGTACCTATTGGTCATCGGTACAGTAAGAGTTCATAAATCATGGAAATTGATGCGCTACCATTGAGTAGCGTGAGATGGCACGATTCTGAATGCAGGGAAGATTTCCCCAAGCAGACTTTCAATGCGGCTCACTCTCAAGATGGTGAAGAAGAATGGTTAGAAAGACGTCCATTAGATAGTCAGAATAATGGATACATAAATTTACACAGTTTGTTATAAAGTTCCCATCTGGCGACGGGGGTTTGAAAGTTGCCCATTAACAAGGAGGGCTACAGTTGTAATTAGATATGCATGTACAATAACTGGGTACATGGTGCGGGATACGTCGCATACCTCTTGCAATGCAGAGAGCAGAGTCCCACCAGACTGTGATCTAAAAGTTAATTAACACATGCGACATACTATGCAGAGGTTTGATAACACTTTTCAGCATGGTCCGGAAGATCCGGCGAGTTATCCACCAAGAATCACCATCAGCTCTACATACCGTAGAATCACATCCGCAGAAAACTCCTATATGAAATTTCGGAAGCGGGAGTTCTTAAATTAATTTATTATTGCCCCCGAATGGCCATCCGGGAGCTTCCAAAATTCGTATCGTGGATGTCCAAGACTGCTTACCGGTGCAGGAGATCTCAATTCCGAATACTGCTGTGATGTAGGTACCACAGTCAGTTAGCAGTTCTCCCATGTCTAAAACTGCGCTGGTCCAGCAGACTTGCTGATGGGTCAGCTTCCACGCCGATGGTGCTCTCGATTCTCGCTTTCTGGCTTCCTTTGTACTACTCATGACGTCAGAGGCAGAATGCTCCAGCCAATCAGCGGGCTAGCAGTAACCAATCAGCGTGCAGCTAAAAGTGGAGACGTGGCTATCACGTGAACAGCGCATTCCCCATACATTTAATGCATACACGTGATTACGACATCAAAGTAATATTTTGAAGATAATTTAAATGAGCCATTTAACGATAACTCGACCATTTCTGGTCCAATTTTAAAAATGTAAAACGTTTTGGAATTCTCGTCTCATTCTGGTCCTGATTCGTACCACGAATGACGGGAATAATGTGATTTGAAGAAATCACCAGTACCGACTTGGTACACTATAAGCATATACTCCCTCCCAATACTGACACGTGTTGTCAGGGAAGCTCTGACGCAGGCTCATGTGTGCTATGCGTTCTTATGGACTTAGCCGTTTTAACGAAACCTCTCTCTTATGGCTTTATACACACGTACTATCTTACCCAGTGGGGCGTGCGTGGAAGGTACCCGAAGCGGCCATCCCGTACGCAGCCTAGCTGGAACGGCCTGTACCCGCCCGGTCGATCCATGCTACACCACCCCCTCCTAGTTTGACACCTGTAACAAATGATAATGCTTCACGGATCGAAAGCATGGGAGCACGCTAGGTGGGAATTATAGACTTCCCGAGTAGGCACGTAGCCGAGAGGAGTAGTGATGTGAGAGGCGCGTGGTTTATCAGAGAAGTGTACATAGCGGTGCAAAAGAGTTTGGGAGGGAGGCATACCTTTGGTTTTTAATTTTGATCTGGAATTATTTTTACAGGTCTTTTCTTCTTTTTTTTTGTGTTTTTTTTCGTGGTGCGTGCTCTTTTATTTCATTTATTATCATGATTCGACTAAATCATAGCTCGCATGGGCATTCTCCCGGTGACAGATAATTGTATCTCCACTGAGAACGCCCAAGCGCCAACGTCCCTTAATCATTATCATAAAAATAATATAAGAAAAATATACATATATTTTAAAACATACAGTACAGTAATATCACAGTATATGGAGTTACATATGATTACCGAATATATTTAGGCATGCATACAGTGTGACCCATTTTGGCGGGTCCGCACAGATAGCTCTCGCTATCCACAATCCATCTCAATGTACTGATGTGAGAAGAGAAATAATAAGGTAAAGAGACTAATTCATCAGGCAGCCCCAGGAATGGCTGTGATGCCATGACGGGAATGAGACATATTTGCTATGGTGTGTTGTGTACTTATGCCGCACACGACATGTTTACAACACAGGTATCCTCAGCGATTATTTGTGTGAGACACAGCTATGCAAGAATATTGCGTAGTTGTGTAGGATGACCGTGGTCAGCCTAGGGACTGGGTTTCGATTATAAAAACAAATAAGAAGAAAAATATTTCAAAAATAATAAAATAATAAGTACCCCATTTCCGCACATCTATTGACATAGTGTCTTTAAACGTCCGTGGAGAAATTTCCTCACTGAGTCTGGGTTCTATGACTCGTAGTGGTCAGACATGGTAGGTGGTTCTCCGATGCCAAAATGTTATTATCTATGTTGCCCAGGTCGGTTGAAACGGTTGGTGTGCTGATGGATGCACTAGTGGTGGTGGTGACAATGACCGATGTAGTTCTGACTGGTGGCACTGCAGAGATGGCTGACATCACTGTCGTGATGGTGGGGGTGATGGTGGTGCTGGATGCCAGGCTGCTAAAAGATGCGATGATGCTGGACGTCCATGCTGCTGTAGCGATTGTGGATAACTTTCTTATTTTCACAGCCTTAAGTAACTTGCTGGCGGACATTATGGGAATCGCTCAGATTTCCGTCTGATGCGCGAGTCTGCATTTTCACGAATATGGATGGTACGGCGTAGTTGTCTTCCTAACGGCAGGACTTTCTGGAACGATGGTGGTGCACGTGGATGTCAGCGTGCTGGTCTGCGGTGCGCTGGTGGTGATGCTGGCTTCCGTGAGGCGGATCTCCTCGTCTAATACTAAACTGCACGGAGATATGGAACGATCGGAAATGTCCTGTAAACCTGGTTCGGACTGTGAACCTGGTTCGGATATCTTCACAGGAGTCGTTATTACCACTGATATGGGCTGGCCTATCACGGATGCGGATGCAGTGGTGGTGCTGCATGCTGTTGGTGTAGTCACTGCGGATGCTGCCGGTGTGGAAACTACAGTTGGTGTAAATACTGATGCTGCAGGTGCTGCTGGTGCTGTTCTTGCGGGTGGTACCAGTGCCGTGGTGGTTGGTGCTGGAGTGCTGATGTGAGGTGGCTGCGTTGCTGATGTCGAAGGTCTAGATAATTGCTGAAAGTCAGTTTGTCGCCATTTGATATATTTTGTCTTCACCATTTTCCTGGTCAGAAGCACAGTTATAGGGGGTCTAGTTTCAAGACGTGCTGCGAGGACACCTGGAACGTCACTCTGCTCACCAGGCTTTAATGTTACAGCTAACACATGGTGTTTAAAAGATAAACGTACCGAGTAGCTGAAAACACGTACTTGCAGTCCACACAAAATTTGTAATAAATGGTCCCGATTAACGTGACGAGTCAAGTACGAATTCCTGGAAAATGTACGTTTACATGGCTGTCCATTATGCTGCAAAGCTGTACACGGATACTTCTTTTCTAGAGGAGCAGGTGCCGATTCTTCCGAGTTGTCGGACAAGGCGAGATCTTCCACAAGCGACATATTATTCCCACATGATGGGGATCTGCGGATCCAGACTAACCTAATTTAAAAAGCTAGGTGCATGCTAACAATGTTGTTGATGAGGTTGAATGTCTCCATTATGTCCTCTCTATAACTGGCCGTGTATGTGGCATTCGCGCAATGCTGAATTGATGCATCCAGTCTTGCGAGCAAGTGTGTTCTGTATGCTTCTGGCTTTCTGTGTCTTGGTGTGATGTTCTGACTGCTCAGGGGTGGGGGTGGGGGCTTGGTAGGGCGGTTGTGCTTGGGGATGTTCTTTGGGTGGAGAGGGTCATCTCCCGTTACATGATGGTTGGTACTCTCCCATAGTTTTTAAGTACTGGGAATATCTGAGCGGAGAGTCTGCTGAACAGGCTGCTTCCCTGCCCACTACCAGCGGGGGGTGCGGTGGGGGAGGGGTTTGACTGTGGTGCGGGATGCCACCTCCTCTGTAGAAGATTGATAGTCAACAGACGAACTGTACAGGACCGATGACGTCCGAACTTGGTGCATAGACGAGTGACGCGAGTTGGTTTGGTGGTGGTGGTGCTATAGGATGGAATGGATCTTGGAGAGAGGCGGTCTCGCGATTTGGCGACTTGGAGACGTACACCGAGTTGTGCGGTTTTGCTGTTCGTCAAAACAAACCAAGGCCTTATCAAGCCTCTTCACATCCATGCTATTTATTACATGTTCCACTCCACAGGAGGCATGGCCCGGGGCAGCCTCAGCTTCCGCTTGTGGCAACACTATAATTGGGGTAATAGCATGAAGTGGGTGGGAATGGGAAGAGGTTGGCGAAACAACTTTTCCGTTCTTCCCCATGGACAGCACATCCGAGAAGGTCTTCAGATACGACTTCCCAGATCTTGTAGACCCGCTCTGAGGAGGGAGAGGGTGAGTACGTATCTCGTCATCGTCCTCGGCATTAGTTATATGTCCGCCAGACTCCTCGCTTGGTAGAAGAGGGGTCGAACTGGCACCGCGGTGCTCTGAACAAATGTTGGGAATACTTGTTTCCATAAAGACATGTCTGGGTACCCATGTCACGTGGAACACCCGGTCCGAGCTCTGGCACTGGGTCATCACTGACACACGGTTTAAGTCGATCGAAGTGGATGACGGAGGTCAGGCCATCCGAGGCACAGATATGGTAGGTCACATCTGACTTCTTACTTGCTACCACATAGGGGCCTTTCCACTGGTAAATCAGTTTACTTGGCACGTTAGCAGAACATCTCGAATCGTGAAACCAATCCATCTTTCCTGCCTCATATGTGTCTCCATGCACTCCCCGTTCGTGCAATGTTCTCTTATGCCGGTGTGCAGTGGATAATGTTGCTCTCCTTAACTCATGGGTCTGTTCTATCCGCTGCCACATGAGCTCTACATAGAGGTGAATTTTTGTCTCCTGGTATCCAGGGGTAAGGCTAATTCATGGTCCAACACACACACGCACGCACGCACGCACGCACGCACGCACACACACACACACACACTTAGCTGGAATGTATCGAAGTGCGGTATGCCATGAGCACATATGGGAGTCGTAGATCCCAATCATGACAATCAAGGCGTGTTTCCTTTATCAGCATCTCTGCCAAGGTGCGATTGAATGTTTTTATGCAACACGTCGTTCACCTGTTGATGTGCTTCCACCTCCTTGTGAATGGGAAGACATCGAATGGGTTGTGGAATGGGTCAGTTGTTTTCGGTGTTGATGGAGTGTCGCACGAGATAAGTTTCTCCCCGATCCATATCTCCAGCCAAGAAACTATCGCGATATTTGTATAAAAGTTTCCCTATGTCACGTTTATGAGATGGCACCAATCCAGCTATGGCACGCAGATATAGGTCATGTAAGTGTTCCGGCAAGTCATCAGAAGCTGTTGCTGGTGCCGATATAGTAGAGGATGTCTCCAGTGATATCACATCCACCAGATGGCCACAACGAACTCCTAGTTCAAGAGTTATTGGGTCCGTTGTGCCATTGAATACCCGAAACGGTATATGATCCTTGTTGGTGGTGTCCACGATTATTCGGGGATTGGGGCATTGCGAAGCAGTTATATATTCCGGGTCGGGTTCCAGCATAGTTATATGTGTGTTGTTTCCTAACTGTGGAGCGGTGGCCCATAAGATTTTCTCTTGTCCCGGCTGAACTGTGGCCGTGGATGCCAAAATCACCGCACAGGTATCGTACAGTGATGATTCCAGTCCAAGGGGTATATGTTGGGCGTGTCTGTCCAATTCCTGTTGTCTGCAATGTATGACGGCTTCGCTGGCACTGAGGAAATCAAAGCCAAGCAGGGCATCGTTTTGAATAGAGGCAATGACGACTCGCTGTATGAATTGCATTTCCCCTATCTGTATTACAAGGTTTACTACACTAGCCACGGGAACATCGGCTCCCGTAGCTGTTTGCAAAAAGATGTTTGTAGGCCTAAGGGGCGGCTTCTTATGAGGTGAGATGCCCTCATACAAGCGCTTGTTAAACACGGTGATAGAAGCTCCAGTGTCAACACTGGGACTTGTGGAAATGCCACTAAACAGACAAGCACACTTATATATTACTTTACGGTGTACCTGTGGAAAAGTTTCCAACGATACTGTCTGAGAGATTGTTTTTGGTGCAGTACCTGTATGTAGTCAGCCTGTTTCCGGATAGCTTCTGTGAGCACAGTGGGTGGCTGAGTGAGGAAGGGGCCAACTCGTCGTCTCTGCTGCTGCATTTGCTTAGGCGATGACGGAACTTGGGGTAGCAGTGGTGGTGTTGTTGATGCCATTTTCGTGTACTGCGGGTTGGCGTATATAGCAGTGCGGACAGGACTGGTGTGATCACGGATGAGGGTTACTTGTATGAGCCACTTTTTACAATGCATCATGGGATGTTTAGTCGATCCACAGAAGAAGCAATGCTGACGGGCTGCTGCTGGATGTACTGGGTGATGCTGTTAGGACACGTGAGTTGCAAACCACCAAAGGACACCAGGAGTTAAGTGCCTTGGCGATGAGTCGTGGTACTTGTATAAACGTTGTTTCAGCGGAGGTGCTACAACCTACCACTGCCGTTTTACATAGGAAAGAAGGTTTGTTAGATGAGGAAACTGTGGGGTCGCAATTTCTGACAGGAGGAGATGTCGGTGCCGTGGATGCAGTGTGCATCGTAGGTGCCGACATGTAAGAATCTGGGTGTGTGGGCGTGCATACTCTCGTGTGAGGATCAGCTGTTGTGTAGGACACCTGACGTTGCTGTCCGAAGGCCGCAGTTGAGCCGGATTGTGAGGGTGGGCACTGAAGTGACTCTGTAATTGGTGCCTGCTCTTGTTTAATATTGGTTGCTGGGCGTGTTGTCGACTGAGTCGTGACCATGGTGCTGAATATGGTGACCAAGTTTGTGAGTGCGGAGACCTGTTTAGTGATCTCTTCCAACCTATCGTGCATGTTCTGTCTGTTGTTATTGTTGTGCTGGTTCGCGCATCCTGGGGCGTTGTTCTGGCTTCTGCGATTGGATTGCCCATGCCCTCTTCCATTAGGCACGTGATTTTGACTGGTGGGGTGTTCTGTTTGTGCTTGCGGGTCTGGGGCTGATGCAGATGCGGATACAATTAGGTTTTCTGTGGTGGTGGCGAGGTTCATGTCGTTCACTTCATTTATGGGGTGTAGTTGTCGGCGATTATTCTTCTCCCGCTCCAAGAAATTCTCAATTCGAACCGGGGTTGCTGTCAACTGTTGTAGACTACTGTGTTCTACTAGGAATAATTTTTCTTTAATTGCGTGTTCACCGCTCAATGCATTTATGAAGGTATCTAAATGTAGGTGTGTGACGCCCTCGTGATTCGTGCTAGGGTAGGCAAAGGTAACTAGTCATCGGATACGACTAGCCAACTCTGGTGTTTTCTTTGCTCGTCGACGCAAGTTCTTTAGTTGTAGATGACTCATCTCACTGAGAGCCATGTCCCCGAATCTCTCCAACAACGTGCTTTCCAACTCCATGTACGAAGGCATATAATGTGTGCCTAAATCTGCGAGGAATTGTAATGCTTTTCCAGACAGTTTTGCGGCCAGATATTCTCCCATTTGATGATCCGTCCACCGATTTGTACAAACGTAACTTTATAATTAGCCAATCATTCTCCCCACTAAATTCAGGAGGATGATCCGGCCATGTCCACAATGAGAAGTGATGGACGGGAATCCAGGTGGTGGTGCTGGGGAGACTGATGTAAATGCGGATGCTGATCTGTGTGTTGATTGTGGAAGTGGTTGTGTTTCCCGTCGATGTCTCTGATGATGATGCCATGTCCGTGAGGGCGATTCCCGTTGATGGTGCTGTGCACAATATATAGGGCCCGCTGAATACTGCCCCAATGCGGATCCATAGACAGGTGTTGGTCTACAGACGGGTGTAGGCGTACTGTGTAGACGACGCGGATGCTCTACGGTATGTTGTTACGGGTGTTCCTCATACGGAGGCAGTGCTGGTGACTGACGGGGATGGTTGGTGCTCTGTGATGCTCTTCTGATGCATTGTTTGAAGGGAGGTGCCGCATCTCCCGGCCCGTAATGTGGTACTGATGGATAATACGGTGATGATGCGTGGACCGGCGGAGATGCGGGATATGGTACATGAAATTCCGGCCATTGGTAAACCTGTGATGACGTTGGCGAACATAATGGTTGTGAAGGGTAATTATGCCCTCATAGGGGTCTGTGCTGTGGTCGACCGCGATCCAGCGTAGGTGGTAGGTGCCTATCGCGGATATCCGACAGCGTGATTTATTGAGTTCCGGGCGCCACTTGTAGCTCACAGGGGATGTGCTGGTCCGTGATGTTGCTCCACTCCATTGTACCCCATGTACGGATGCGTGGGAGGGCTGGTTAGCTATGGTTCTCGGGGTTACGGATCCCGTATCGCATCTCTCTGGAAGGTACAAAGACTGACTTCTAGAGCCGGTGGAATGTTCATGTTCCAGTGGGGCCATGCGACCATTGCCGCCGAGATTGAACCTCACGATCTCATCCCAACTGTTGGTGTCACCGGTATGTCGGTCCATTAACTAGATTAAAAGTCTGGACTTGTGATATAATTAAAAATAAGAATAGTAGCTATACAAACAATGCTACTCGTTTGACAGTAAATGAGCAAAATAATACAGTATATAGAGCTACTTGGTGTTCATTCCACGTGGTCTCACCGAAGGTACCACACAGATTCGTGAATCTGCAGAGGTTTCCCCGCAAGCGAGCATTGCAACGAGGCTACTTGAATAGTTTAATATAAACCAACTATACCCCTAACACATACAAAATATTATTGTTGCGAGAGGAAAGTGCCCCTCGCAGGCCTTCGTCACAGGAAAATGCCTTCAACGCATAGCGGAGGAAAAGATCTGGAAAAAAGGGCCACTCTTTTGTTCAACCCAAAATGCTAAGCGCTGGTCAATCATAGCGAAGCCATAATTAATGTGATGCACATTGGTTTATGTGAAGGTGGGATGGATGATTTCCGAAGAATTCATATGTCACCGTCTTATGTAGGTCCGAAAATACTGCATTGGTAGTTGCTGCTTTATTTATGCGGGCCTTTTGCTAAATTCTAACCTACCATTTGGTTATTAGATAAGTTTACAAGCTTTGGCCACAAGTAGCAGGGTTTCCTACCTATCTAACTGGCTTACCAAAGGCCACTCCGCATAGCATCTTCCTCAGAAAGACAGCGTGCATACATGTCATGGAGCAATAGCTTCCGAATCATATGACGATCCGGTCACCAGCCTTCAACGCATAGCGGAGGAAAAGATCTGGCAAAACAAAATTTTGTTCAACCCAAAATTCTAAGTGCTGGTCAATCCTAGCGAAGCCATAATTAATGTGATGCACACTGGTTAATTGAAGGTGGGACGGATGATTTCCGAAGAATTCATAGGTGACCGTCTTATGTACGTCCAAAGATACTGCATTGGTAGTTGCTGCTTTATTTATGCGGGCCTTCTGCTAAATTCTAACCGACCAGTTGGTTATTAGATACGTTTACAAACTTTGGCCGCAAGTGGCAAGGATTTCTACCTATCTTTAGACATTCATATCTAACTGGCGAAGATGTCCAGCTACCCGAAGGCTGCTCCGCATAGTATCTTCCTCAGAAAGACAGCGTGCATACATGTCACGGATCAATAGCTTCCGAATCATATGACGATCTGGTCACCATCGTTCCGCACCCACATATAACAGCACTAGGACGAGCTACAGTTCACAAAAGCAATTTAGAAAGCGCAATAGTATTTATGGTGGGGAGTAAGAGACAGATATCCATCGCTCGTGACATTCCCGTGAGGGCGTGGTGGATTCTAATACCTCACCCAGACACTACAACGAGTGGGATGGAGATCTGCGTCTCGTGTGCTATGGAATTAACATTTTACCTGTCAATAGGGTTAAGTTCCAGAATGCCCAGAGATGCACTGCAGGCCGGTTTCACATGTAATTTTCTTTTCGCAGTGCTTCCTCCATTGGTGGGGGAATCTAAACTATCCGAAGATACAGGGGGGAGTGTATGTAAATCGACACTTTAGTTATCACCACACGGAAACCCCAATAGTCTCCCAGAGTCAGATCCTACCAATGTGTTGATTGGGAGTCCAGACAATTGTTAAGCCTTGCGGCTGGAGGAACGTAGAAAGAGACAATCACTCGATATCAATAAGAGGCCCTAAGGTAATTGGCCAATTTTACACAATATAGTCGGTGCGTGGTGTTACATATCCACTACAGCCGGAAAAGAGGCGTACACAATATGTCTCTTACGGAGAGATTGTCCCTAACTTCTTTAAACCTATCCTATTGAGCTAGAATAGCCAGGTTTTGTCGGTCACATGTCAGGTTTGAGCAATATGAGCATGAACAGTGACCTCAGTGTAAAATTGATGCTGGGGAATATAGTGATGCGGATATAATGTTGCTGTATAGTATAGCCTAGCGTACTGCGTCCTAGGGTTTTTATATATAAACAAAACATACTAACTAGGATGGCTACGTGCCATATGCATAACTAACTAGTACAGTTCCAACAGTATTTCAGGTCATATACCGATGCGGTGCTCGTTAGTTATAAGCACACGGAAATCAAGATAATATATACAGTATATATATATATATAAAGTATGAAACAGAAAGTATAAAAATGCGGTCTTAAGACTGGGAGGGCACCTATTAGTCATCAGTGCCTATTACGGAAATAATGAATAGTACAATAGTATAGTTACTTGAGTACCTATTGGTCATCAGGGCATGTTGTCGACTGAGTCACGACCGTGGTGCTGAGTGTGGTGACCAAATTTGTGAGGGCAGAGATCTGTTTAGTGATCTCTTCCAACCTATCATGCATGTTCTGTCTGTTGTTATTGCGGTGCTGGTTCCCACATCCTGGAGCATTGTTGTGGCCTCCGCGATGGGATTGGCCATGCCCTCTTCCTTTAGGCATATGATTTTGACTGGTGGGGGTGTTCTGTTTGTGCTTGCAGGTCTGAGGCTGGTCATCGGTACAGTAAGAGTTCATAAATCACGGAAATTGATACACTACCATTGAGTAGCGCGAGACGGCATGAATCTGAATGCAGGGAAGATTTCCACAAGCAGACTGTTGATGCGGCTCACTCTCAAGACGGTGAAGAAGACCGGTTAGAAAGATGTCCATTAGATAGTCAGAATAAAGGATAGACAAATTTACACAGTTTGTTATAAAGTTCCTGTCGGTGATGGGGGGTTTGAAAGTTGCCCATTAACAAGGAGGGCTACAGTTGTAATTAAATATGCATGTACAATAACTGTGTACACGGTGCGGGATATGTTGCATAGCTCTTGCGACGTACCGAGCAGAGTCCCACCAGACTGTGGTCTAAAAGTTCATTAACACACGCGGCATGCTGCACGGAGATTTGATACCACTTTTCAGCGTGGTCCGGAAGATCTGGCGAGTTATCGACCAAGAGTCACCATTAGCTCTACATCATATAGAATCACATCGGGCCCACAAGGCCCATCCGCAGAAAACTCCTCTATGAAAGTTCGGAAGCGGGAGTTCTTATATTAATTTATTTTTGCTCCCGGATAGCCATCGGGGAGCTTCCAAAATTCGTATCGCAGATGTCCAAGACTGCTTACTGGCGCAGGAGATCTCAATTCCGAATGGCACTGCTGTGATGTAGGTACCACAGTCAGTTAGCAGTTCTCCCGCATCTAACACTGCGCTGGTCCAGCAGTCTTGCTGATGGGTCAGCTTCTACGCTGATGGTGTTCTCGATTCTCGATTTCTGGCTCCTTTTATACTACTCGTGACGTCAGAGTCGGGATGCTCCAGCCAATCAGCGGGTGAGCAGTAGCCAATGAGCGTGCGGCTGAATGCAGCGACTCGGCTATCACGCGAACAGCGCATTCCCAATTCATATAATGCATACACGCGATTAAGACGTCAAAGTAATATTTAAAAAATAATTTAAACGAGCCATTTAACGATAACTCGGCCATTTCTGGTCCGATTTTAAAAATGTAAAATGTTTTGGAATCCTCGTCTCATTCTGGTTCAGAGTGGTACCAAGAACTACGAGAATGGTGAGATTTGAAGAAATAACCGGTACTAACCAGGTACACTATAAGCATATACTCTCTCCCAATACTGACACGTGTTGTCAGGGAAGCTCTAATGCGCGCTACGCGTTCTTACGGACTTGCCCCTTTTAATGAAACCTCTCTCATAGGGCTTTATACATGCATACTATCCTACCCAGGGGGCGTGCGTGGAACGGTCCGTACACACCCGGTCGATCCCTGCTACACGTTCTAGAATCGCAAACGTAACCCTTTTAAGCCCAAAGGCCGAATTCGAAAACTCAATTTACAATTTAATAAACATTATGTTGACTATTTTGACAATGACCTGTGGCTCACTATGGCAGCAACGCGTTTCTGTCAAATTAGTCTCGAAATATTCAGCAGCTTGCCTGTAGCCTGCATTTACCTTAAAATTTGGATTCTAGCAAGTCAGTGTTCAAAAGTACATAAATCGATTCCAACGCTTGAAAAGTGGGCGGAGCTTAACTAAAGATGGGCGTGGCATTGCTAGAAATGACAAACACTTCCCCCCCCCCCCCCCTTAAATTCACCGGTCATCAAGCCAGTCATTCCAGCGGTAACTTTTAAAAAAATAGTCCTCTCTTGCTCTGTAAATGGGCATTTCTCAAGATCACTGCAGAAGCCGTTTTTGGCTGATATGACTGTTAAAAGATTAAAGGGTTGCTAGAATTTGGAAAAAAACATTGATCGGAAGATAACCGGAGTAGGCATGTCGAAGACGGACAAAATGGGCATCTGCTGTGGTCTTTTGCAGGACAAAAGAAGACAATTTCTTAACATTTAGCACTGTAATGGCTGGCTTGATAACCAAGCCAGCCATTCGAGTTGTAAATTTTCAAAAATGCTGTTCTTTTTGACTGCAAATGGTCATTTAATAACCAAATATTTTGATATTCTTGACCAAATTTAGCCATTAACCCTTTCATGACGGGGCCTGTCAAAGCCGACGAGTACAATGGTCTTGGTGAATGTCCATTTGCAAGCCACGAGAAGAATATTTTTGAAATTTTACCACTAAAATAACCGGGTCCGTCATTCTAGTGCTAAATCTCCAAAAATAGTCTTCTCTTGGCCTGCAAATACATATTCAATTTGCAAATATTTAGTTTATCTTGACCAAATTTAGACGGTTAATTATTCTCGTATTTAAATACATCCAGCAAATATCAAGCAATTAATTATATCTTACATCAGAACTACTCGGCGTGACTTTGCTTTAGATATAACCCTGTGCATTAGGACCACATCTTGATATTTTTACATAGACCTACATGTTGCTTAGCTTATCACTGGATGCGCATATATATCGCCTAAACACGAGAGACTATGTGGAAACGTACTTCCTTATGAACTCTTTAAACACTGAGTGTTCCCTCCTGTCCCTGACGGCGGCTCATATTTTCACTTCCGGCCTCCAATTGTTAGGTTGAAGAATCCTTTAGTGCGTTGAGGCATGCTTAGACGTGACTTGCATCATCAATATCTACGGAACATTTGTCCGACTTGGGTATGATGATAAACAGCTCCCAGTCAAATTAGTTTTAAAATATTCATCAGCTTACCTGTATGGTCACCTTGGAATTGGGATTCTTGGAATTCAGTATTCGAAGTAGCACAAGTAAAATCAGAGACTCGGGGGAAGAGATCTATAGGAATCAATTGCTTGGAAACGTGGGAAGAAATATAAGCGAAGTACAGTGTTGGAGTCAAGCATAACCTGGTATATTGGCTAGGTATTGGCCCAGCACAGCACCGACCCAGTAACATATGTTATGATGGGTCTTAAACACAAAGAAATTGGACACTGGGATTCGGAATTAAGAAATAGTGTAGAAACACTTCTTGATCACCTTTAGTAGACGCAACACTAACTAGCAACACGAGTACAGGACCCCGTGTAGGACAAAAGACCGGAATAGGTTCTCCCAACACAATAGCTGTCACTAGGAACGCCGGAGATAGCCATATATGAAACTATGAGGTTGGAGAAGGGTCAGTCGTCCTCTTACCGTAGAAACAATATTGAGTGTGGTTCTGAACCAGGAAAGAGAAACTATTGTGGTCAGGTAACGGGAACGACTAGCCAACCAGGAACCAGTAAAACACCCTACCCCCGGCTATGACATGGCTGCCCATATGGATGGTTATACTCAATGCACGCGCAGAGGCAAGAATCTTTAAGATACGATTTGCCCCCTTTGCACATGTGCTGAGCAACTGGGAGTACCCCCGTAATGGACAGGTTTTCTTTCATAGGGCAGGGCATGGTCACGTTCGCGTGATGCCGATGACTGAGTGGACACTTTTAGGTTGTATATATGATCTTTGCACGACCTCTTCCTCGAAATAATGTCCATGGTTACAAAAGTTCCCGGTAGTGCTTGGTACCGTTAGAGCGCATGAAGGTTCCGTTTCCTCAAGACGACAACAATGAGTCCAATCAAGAGGAAATCGACCATGAATTAATGAATTCTTGTTACATACTCGGAAAAGATAGTGAAGTACACAAACTCGCCATTGAATGGCTGAGTCCTGCTGGACAATACTGAGGCTAGCGCCTCCATGTAGACGATCACAGATTCGTTGGAGAAATCACTAAGATTTGCTTTGTGATACAAACTACCACCTCGTCAATGGTACTTGTTCCGCTTCTTTGCTCTACTATCTGACAGAGAAAGTGCCGTGGAACTCCTCAGGTAAACCGCTCAGAGAGGGACGTCATTTACAAAATTGACAGCGCGAAAACCTCCATTTTGAAAGGCCGCTAAGTAATAGCAGCCAAATAACATCCTGAATTCTTCCGCTTTCAGAAACATCCACCGTTCTTGTGCTACCCAAGAACTTCGTGCACAGAATATTCGCACTGTCTCCAGGTACGAAAGAGTAGTTGACACGGATTCTACCATGGCTGAACCTGCCGATGCTTCCCGTACTGTGACATCGTCGAGAAGTACCGTTGCCATCCAAAACTTTTAGCCCGGTACTAGTCTCTGACAAGAGTTCCGCTTGTGCCGCATCTTATCATCTTGTTCTGAAGGACATTCCTCCCGCAACTGAAAGACATCTTGTGAAAGCTAACTTCCACCATGTCTCCCTTTTGACAGAAACATCTTGTGAAAACCAACTTCCAGCACGCCGCTCTAGCGACTGAAACCCCATGTGAAAATTAACTACCGCTATGAAGCTGTTGTGACACCTTCCCCATGAGGATCTGTTAGAACTTTCACCCACCGTAAGAAGTTCCGCCAGCCCGGCTTTTGTGATCTCTGGCCATCGAGGATTAAGTCACCACATGCTATTGTGCCTTGGTAATATACCTACCAATGCTGTTTCGAAACCAATAACTCCCGCAATAGCAAAACCTGGACCCCACCACCGCGGGACTTTTCCCGTGACTGTGAACTTTCTACCGTGCTTCTAGGACTTGAAGCATGTATGTTAAATCTTAAATGTACTTACTAATCTAGTTCTCTATTCTTTACTGATTCCTAGATATACTGCCTTACATCAGCTTAATTTCTTTTTCACTTAGGAAACTATCTAAAGGAGACCATCCATCTTAGCCATCATCTGTGGATGACGATCTCATGCCCCGCTCAACGTGAAGACAAACACTAGCGCTCTAGCAGTGTCGCTTTTGGACACTTGTAAATATAAATAAGGATGTTCACCCTTTCACCGTTTTTCTAGCGAGTGAGCCCCTTCATGTAGAAATTAAATAATGCTGTGATCGAAGATGCGCGTCCTACCACCAAAAAGGCTGTTTCTTTGCTTGTTCTATAGATTACCCACACTTCACTTAGACCTCCCCTAAATAGTAGAGTCGCCAGCGGATGTATCTGTTGCTATTCCCCCATTTAGCTCCCATCCGAAACTTCCGCAATCAACACATGACTTTCAACACATCAATCTGCACTGTTTCGCCTGACCACGAGCCTCTTAGATTAGAAAATACCATGAGGACTCGGAAACCTGAGTCCCTCGATTTGCTACACCTCTCAGCTCGCCATTCTTATGCACTAAGCGTATTACCTAGGAAAGAACAAACACCACAGAATAATCTTCTCCATTGATTAGCAAACCTTTTTGCTTTTTAGACGGCTTGGTCAGTGGTCAGAACAAAATGCGGTGTATAACTAAGCGATACTGCGGTAAACACTAGTTCCAAGTGACCAAACCAGATAACCACTGAATCACCTGTGATCTTTTTCAAGTTTGTCGTGCCTCATTCTGTCATCGTATTAGACCGCAGCGGCGCCCAGACTCGACAGAAGTTCCATTAAACTCTTTCCTCTTTAATTACACAGGCTGGTTTGCATGTCTCTAACTCGGAAGGACTACCCCTTGGAATGCATCAAGATCTTTTTGATGTCACTCAAGTTGGTCTAGGCTCTGAGACAAAGATTCACCTGACATTACGAGGGTAGAGGTTCTCGCTTAATCCAACTGATCGCATGCTTCTGCCGCCGCCTGAAGCCTTAAACCGCAAAACATCTTAGCTAACAAAACTACTGCCTTGTGCGAAATCCCTTTCAATGCTAGTGTTAAGTACACACAGAAGGCCCACCTCTGGAAATTTGTTGAGAACATTGGATCAACTAGGCGGCAACTACTAAATTCACTATACCCACCCCCTACACCACCCCTAACCCCCGCCACGGGCCGTATGTTCCTACCCCCTTAGGACACTAAAGTAAGATTCTTCTCCTTTCTGCACTCTGCCTTAAGTGGACCGATAGGAAATAGTTAGCCTTCAGCGCCAAATGACACCTACAACCGAACTAACCGTAGATATATATATAGTCTGACGGAATGAATAATAATCGTTAGCGATGTATTATTCATTCGAGATACATAAGAAAGCCTGCTGTCTCTCCCCCCATCCAGCCCCCCCCCCCACACACACACCACCCCACCCCACCCCACCCCAACAACATTCCAGAGGAACCCCTTTCCTCGCCGCCTCACAGGCCTACCCGCCTCTTGAGTGACGATATTCAGTTAGGGTGACGCTCGTCAGACGATCAGGATGCGAATTTGTTCCTATCATTGCTGTGTGCACAACATTTCGGCTGACGGAAAATACTGCATAAATGGGGCCTTAGGGAACCTACACCGTTAACCAAGACCACCATCGTGGCTTCTCCCTCACTCCTGTTCCCCCTCCTCAACACATCAGCACCCGAGAGAGAGAGAGAGAGAGAGAGAGGCGCTTTGAAAAAGCTTGGCTCAAACGCAGGCAGGAAAGATCAAAAACCACCTGCCGTGAAGAGAGCCACCTGCAGCCTTTTCCTCCCATCTCACATGCATCTCATCTGCACGCACGTTCCCTGCAGGATTATCCCAACCAGATACCTTTTCTTGGAATGAACCACTCATCGGCCTTTTACAGCTCGTGCCAGTGGGGATTCGCCTCCCTCGTGGCTGACAGAGCAACTGCCAACACCACCGTGACCGAAATCTCTGCCACAGAAACCACCCCAACAGGAACCACTATCGCTTCTGTAAGCGCCGTGATTACAGTTGCCACCACGACACAAACCACTTCTGCCACACAGGCTGCTTCTGCCAGAATGAACGTACACATCAGTGCGCTCAGACTGAAAGGAAAGGAAAAGAAGCAAGTAGACCAGAGGTAGATCGCACGTCAACGTCAAAAGGATGGTCGCTCCAAGCTCCGACCTACCGACTGCAGATAGCGGGGACGAGACCAGCACCCTTGTTGCTGTGGAAAGCCCAGCCTTCTGGTTGCGTCAAGCTCAGGTACACTGCCATGTCATAAATGTCTGGCTGAACCTGCGCATCAGCAAACGTGTGTGGGGAAGCCCCAATATTGTGTTCAAAGGACAGCATCGCAAGCCTTAATACCAGGGCACTATCTCATTTTTTATCGCTCCCCCCTCCCACCCATGAACCTACGTCACCTTTCTTGCTTCAACACTAATTGTTCGTCAGTGGCGTGGCCTATACCTATCAATATTATTAATTAGACAGGTGATGTACATCTTCTGTGGATGCTATACTACTCGGACGGATGCTGTGAAAAAACCCCGTCTCTGACGGATGCTGTAAAAACTCCGTCGAATGCGAAAAGGCATATAATCCTCCATTGGATGGGATTTCGGCCATAACACTATACCCTGCACCCCGTGTATATGCTTTTCCTACATTAGAGCACAATGGTAAAGTTTAACAAGCTCAAAGAATGTTAGCATAAATATTATTAAGAGAGCTAATACAGTAAAATATAAATCCAGAACAAAGCCCGAAAATATAATAAGAGGTTATAGACTGTTTTATTATGCATCAAGGATGCGGGCAAACATGAAACAGGAATGGTAACTGTTGTATTTATGGCTAAAACCGAGCCCATGGCCTACTATATCATACCTCTCTTACAGCCATTCCACAAAAAGTACACCAAAATATCTTTCAATAAGAAAATTTATTAAGGCTGACAGATTTTGACTGAATGTTGATGTATACCATGGTATACATTCCCAACAATTGGAGGGCGAATGTGCTAACTTATGTAGATTATTATAAAGTACTTCAATAGGTAGCTAATAAAAGTGGCTTTCTGAGCCTATGTGTTAAATTACAAACAACATATAAATAGACTAGGGAAATAAGGATTGTATGAACATCTCCTTGTTATGTAGTAAATTTCTGACCAAGCTAAGAGAGAAATCCTGCGCACGCGTACTTGACTTCCGCCGTCATGCTTGGTCATGTGACTTCCATCGCAAACCGTACCCAACTCATTATCACAAATTTTCATAAATATCGAAAACACACACGCACGCACGCACGCACGCACGCACACAGCAAAATCTACACACTCAATTTGCAAGAGCACGATATGGCAACAGGAGAATAACTGCCATTACATCCAAGCTTTGGAATGAACCAAAGGGCAATTTTAGGACACAACTACTGCAGCCAAGGTCACATAAAAATCATTAAAACGATACATTGTTCGTAATTATTAAACTCAGCCATCATAATACCCTCCCTATCTATCTCTCTCTCTCTCTCTCCCCCCCCCCCCCCCTCCCTCCCTCCCTCCCTCCCTCTCTCTCTCTCTCTCTCTCTCTCTCTCTCTCTCTCTCTCTCTCTCTCTCTCTCTCTCTCTCTCTCTCTCTCTCTGTGTGTGTGTGCGTGCGTGCGTGCGTGCGTACGCGCGCGCGAGCGGGCGGGCGGGCGTGCGTATGTATTTTATTCGGCTTATGTTATTAAATACTGTTGCACTAAATATATATGTATTATAGTGTGAAGATACACGAATACCAATCTAGATGCTAATTCTAAGCCTAATAGGCAATGCCTTAATTACAAGCAACCTATAATGTATATATCCTACTGTGTTAAAACTGAAAATAAAATTAACTAACTTAAACTTGAACGTGATCTGCGATTCGACAAATGTATCACGAAGGCTCCTCGTTTATTCAGGTCAACAAACTCCCGCTGACTCCGAGCGGTTGATTCCGGTCTGCTGACTAGATACACGGATCCAATTATTCTCATTTTCTCGACAATATTTAATAGGTGATGGCTACATAGATCATGAGAGACAGGTCAACCGTTGTATAGATTAATAATCGTGGCTATGATTTTTAATGGAATGTGATTGGTAATGTTTAGCTCTGACAATGGCCTGAGAGTAACACATCGTGCTAGTGAGACCAATATAATACATAATCAATTACGATCCATAGGTTTAGAACATGTAGAGATATCATTCACGTGTATCAATAGTCAGAGTCATCTCTGACCCTGATCCAGCCCTGACAGATATGCGGATGGACAGGGCGACTCGGAGATACTAATCATATTAATCCACATATGTGTCTAGGTCAGGTCAGAGATATATAAGGTACACCTATGATACGGCTTACTTGCAATGACATTGTCATATTCTGTGAATCCTGGATAGAATCATCAGCATCTGTTTCCTTCGATCATGTCTGGTGATCCTCGGTCAGTTGCTTTATATTAGGGTCATAAAGTGGTCCTTGTGTATTAGTGTATGAGTTACCTAGGAGTGTGTATTGTAGCTCGCGGGGTAGTGTCAGGCCATTCCGGTGTCTGACGTCGACTCGCCGCGCTACAAGTGCACGACGAATGATGACGCTGGTTAGCTTCCGGTCTCGGGGCAATGGATCCTGTACGAGACTGCCCTATGGGTAATAAATACTGGCTCCTAAGGCCGGTGGAACTCAATCATTCCAGTGGGGCCGTGCGACCACCATCGGGAACATTAAATACAATGGCCTCATCCCAAGAGTTGGTGTCACCAGTATGCCTGTCCATAGCAATTTCGTTATCAATGGACTTACAAGATTTGATTTTGGTGACCTAATTAAAATAAGTCTATACAATGATTTTATCTAAACAGACTGTCGAGTTGCTAGATAAAATGAGGAGCATACGAAAATACAAGACATAGAGACAGCCGGGTGAACTTTTAAACGTGGGCCGCCCAGAGGTACCACACAGACTCGTAGGTCCGCAGCGGTATCCCCGCAAGCGAGGCTCCCATACACGAGACGTAACTAATTAACTTAATATAAGCTATTATACCTCTAAGCTGAAAGGAAAGAAGATTATCTCTGTAATGACGAAAAATCATGTACCTCACGTGGGCCTCCATCTCGGGAAGGTGTCGCCACTGCTTAAAGCGGGAGAAGAGTAGTAGGCAAAAAGGGGCCCACTCTAATATTTAACCAAAATGTTTTGAAAAAGAAAAGACCATACATAGTGAGACTATGACTATACGGTTGCGTGCTGTTTTACGGGATGAACGATTCCCGAAGGATTCCCCCCGTCACCGTCTTATGTCATTCTTAGTATGCTGAATTAGTAGTTGCCGATTTATTTATGTGGGCCTTCTGCTCTGCTTAGCTAGCTTTTAGTTTTTAGAAACAAGAACTATTTTTGGCCGCAAATGGCGGGTGTCTACCTAGCTGTTAGACACGGCTGTCATTGAGAACGGATGCCCTATGACATCAATACTGAAGACAGCGCTCATACATTTTACTTAGTAAGATCTCTGAACTGGATAAGAATCCGGCCATCTCTCTCTGTAACCACATAAAACGTCACAAGACACTGGTTACTTTTCATAAAAGCATTTTTAGGCAACTGATCTATCGTTATGGTGGGGGTAAGAGAAACGAATACCCACTGTAAATGTCCTTCCCGTGAGGGCGTGGCAGATCTAAATATCATGCCCAGACATTTTAATGGAATTCGGTAGGGATGCGTATCTCGCCCGTCACCGGGTCCTGTCATTAGGTTTAAATTCAAGTTGCCCAGCTTTGCACTGCGGTGCGGGAGGATTGTTCAGCAAATAAAATAATAATTAAGATATGTTTTCGCAGTGCTTTACTACATTGGCAAAAGTGCTAACTACTAAGTATCCGAAGATACGGAGGGAATGTATGTGATACCACACCTTGGCCATCACCGCTCGGAAACCCCAACAGTTTCCCAGGGTTGGATCAGCCCATTGTGCGGATAGGGACATCCAAACAATTAAGAAGCCACACGGTTGAGTGGAACATGAAGAGAGACAATATCTTAGAGTAATGAATCTTGCCGGAGTGCCGGTCTAAATTATATCGCAACTACCAGAACATATGAACTGATGGCCACTGGCACTATATATATATATATATATATATATATATATATATATATATATATATATATATATATATATATATATATATATATATATATATATATATATATATATATATATATATATATATATATATATATATATATATATATATATATAAACTAACCAGAACAATCAATACAGTATAAAATGATCAGAATTATAGATCTTTAGTACAGGTTAACGAACCTACTACGGTGCGGTTAGTGAAAAACACCTTACAGAAAAATGAGAATAACTATAAACAAATACAGAAATCATAACTAGCGGTCCTAAGACCGTTACGGTACCTTTTAGTCATCGGGACCGTTTATACGGGTATGATATAATTAGAAGAATACATTTAACGGAATAATTAAAATCTTAAGTATGGTTACTTGAATAATCTGTAGCCATTCTTAAGTTTGGCTATCGTGTTACTGAAATTGATATGTCATTCTTAGTTTGACGTGAGTTGATGCATTCTCAGGAAGCTGAAAAGTTCTCGCAGGTTGGTTCCCGCAAGCAGCTTATGACGGGAGCGGATCGAACTCAGGACGGTAAGCACAATATAGAATGTCTAACGAGTAGTCAGTAAGAGATACAATAGCATTACTGCTGTGAAGAAAATTCCTATACACCGATGGTATGGATGGAAGTTGATAACAACAAGATCACAAGCGGGGGTTGTTAGATGCAGATGAAGATACAAAACAAAGCTTAACGGTCCTGACTACGTCAGCCAGCTCTGAAGACGTACCAGGCAAAGTTTACTTGCTGCTGTCGAAAGTTAGAAGAACCTGCACGTCATCCGTGCGGGGATGGTTGAAATACCAATTTTTGGCGTGGCCGGCAGATCTGGCGAGTCATCCACCAAAGAACATCGCTGCCTCAACATCTGTAGAATCACATACTCAGGCCGTAAAGGCCTCACCACAAGTTCGTGTTCCGAAGTAGATCTTGATATTCATGAACAATAATTAAAAAGTTCCAAATTGCTCCGGCAAGTAAGGGGAGTTACAAAATTGCTTTAGTGCGGTGGATTTGATACTGCTAGCTACGGGAGAAAAACCGACAGAAAGCGAAGTGATCTGTGCCTTGACGATAGTATCTGGTACAGGCCCAACCTATTCGGGCCCTGGCCGAGGATGCTCTCGATCTCTGGATCGTGTCCTTTTATACTACTCGTGACGTCACAGGCGCAGGCTCCAACCAATCATCGTTCGACCAACAGCCAATCAGCGCGTAGCTGATAATAACGCTGTCGAATGTTCTAGAACATTCTAGAAGTTTTGCGTCCACGTGGTTATGATGTCACGGCAATATTTTGAAGATAATCAAAAGGGGTTTTCCGTGGATAACTCAGCCATTTCTTAACCGATTTACTGAATGGTTTACAGATTTAAAAATCCCGTCGAATTCTGGTCTTTATTCATGCCAGACTCGGCGGGAACAACATGGTACCATCTCGGTACACTAAAAGCGTCATCCCATCTTGGTCGTAAACTACATGCTCTGTTAAAATAGCATCTAAGCGTACGCATGCGCACTATGCGCTTTAACGAACTTAGTCGTTTTTACAGCGCGATCTCTCTCATAGGCTCATATACGCTTATGGCTCTACCCTGGGGGCATGTTCAGGGAACGAGTCCAGGATGGGCGGCGCGTACCCCGCTTGGCTGGTACGGCCGGTACCCGCTCGGCCGATCCGAACTACAGTATGCACTGAAGTGCACCATATATTTTGCTTTAGATCTTCATATATGATGGATAGGACATGAAAAAAAGTGAGTCACATGTTTTTTGTTATGGGTCATTTGGCCGCCGTCTTGAAATCCAAGATGGCCGCCTGCAGTAATATAGCTAGCATGATAAAACTAACTTAAGATGATTATAAAATAAAAGATATATTTTCTGAGTGAATTTTTGGTGAAAGATGACAAAGACATAGAAATGAAATACTTCCATCATTTAACTCATGTTTTATGGTCGCCATCTTGACAGTAAAGATGGCCTCCGCTTTCTGTGGTGTGCTTTAACCCTTTCACAAACCGGCCTCTGTAGTGGTCATGGGGAATGTCTAACCGAGCCAGTCATTCCAATTTTCAATTTTCTAAAATAGTCTTCTGTTGGCCTGCAAATGGACATTCAATAAGTAAATATTTTAATTTTGTCAAAATATTTAGTCATTAAAAGGTTAGGCAAAAATTTAGTCTAAATACTTGTGATTTCTACTTCAAATCGCATTGAAGGGCTCAAATTTATACAATTTAATGATTATATAATTTAAATTGTCTTTCCTTGCATACTGTCATTAAATAAAAGGTGGGCCCAATCACCATCGTTTCCTGGCAACCACAAATATACCCAAAATGCATATAAAATGAAATGTACTTGGAAATTACGTTTCATTTCTTAGTCTCTGGCTATTGCATGATGGAATAAATGCATATAATAAATTCTACACTGATTGAACATGTTTTACATGTAGAAAATCTCAACATATGCTCCAGCCTGATACCTCACACCACTGTAGATTTGTAGAGTTGCAGAGGACAAAATGTATACAACAACAATTTCCAGGATTTAGACTGATCAATGGATGATCTCACTAAAAATAAGGTACAGTCAAGCTTGTCAATAAAGACAACTTTGGGGACCAGACAGAAGTGGTCTTTATAGACGAAATGTTAGACAGGTGGTTTCTCTATGGATGGTCAACTGTTTTGTCCAGTTGCCTGATGTAGAAAATTAGCTTAGCCTGGAAGTAGGGTACATATATAGGTTTTTTAATGGTTTTAAGTCATTTATGGCGTCCTGAATCGGAAACTGCATGATACGACGCTGTCATCATTGAAAATCTTTTAAAACAGTTATTTTTAAAATACCGCATATGATTCTTAAAGACAACTACTTTTCAGGGGGAGGGTAAATAAATTTTAGCACAATTTCATCAGTTATGCTCCTCTATTTATAATCTGTCATTTGAATTATGTGAGTAGTAAAATATCTGGGTCACCAGAGGTCACACGGTCATTCATTCAAACAAGCTAATAGAATCAATTAGTTCATTATGCCGTCCTATGACGTCATTACTCTGGAAAGGTCAATTTCATTAGAGTTAGAGCACTAGTTAGTACTGGGTGTAGATATGCTGCAGTATGTTCAGATCAGATATCCTGTACTATCTTCAGAAACGCTGTACTACATTGTATACACTTAGAGCACTTGTACTTAGTTTAAGTCAGTCGCCTTGCCTTCAGATCAGATATACTACATTATATTCAAAACATATATAGTATGTTGTACTATGTTTAGATCAGTGATACTAGGGTTGGATCAGTCATAGTAATTGAACGAAGTTCAGAACAATTATATTAGGTTCTGATCAGTTGCCTTCAGTTCCCACAAGACATGCGAAGTTCACGTTACTAGCATGCGGGTCAGATTATTTCCATTCAATTCCAATCAGCTCTAATAGCCTATGTTCACATTGGTGCCCGTGGTCCAAATGAGTTGTATTCAGTTCTGGCTTCAGATCAAGCATATTAAGTTCACATTAGGTTCACATAATTCTGATAAGTCGCATTCAGATTACATACATTTGTACTGAGTTCACTTTCAGTGCACTAGGTCCTGATCAGTACCAGCTGCATACAGTTTAGATCACCTGTACTATGTTTACAGTAGTTGACCTTTCCATTTTAGCTATGCCCCACCCATCTCTAGTTAAGCTCCACCAACACATCGCTGGTGTTGAGATTGATCGAACTCTTACCTCCCTGAATATCAATTTCCAGAAATCTCTGCAGGTAAGCTACTGAATATTTTGGAACTAATTTGGCTGGGCGCTGTTGGTTCCAATGGCAGCAACATCGTCCAGTCAAATTAGTTTCAAAATATTCAACAGCATGTTTATTAAATAGTAGAGACATACAATTCGTACAACGTGTCGGACTATTAAGAGTAAAGACGGGCCAAATAGAATCATTTATGACGTAATGATTATGACGTTATCCTACACGCCGCTTAGCTGATTATGACGTCATGCGAAGTCAGATGATAGATGGATACTCTAGAAAGGTGAGTTGCACTAGGTTAGGATCATGATTAGTTCAGTTAAAATCAGTTTGTAGATATCCGGATTCGGATCTGGGGATTTTGAGGAAGTAGCTAGCCTCAAGATTGTCGGTTCCTGTCTTACGCATTATTTGCATATGACCTCTTGACCTGGCGAGCCTGAAGCCCAAATCTTCTGTTAGTCTTTTAGTAGTCTTATTGATAGATTCATCTCAGTTATAAATATCTTCTTCATCATGACAACGTCATCGTGATTTATATACAGCGTTTATGAGAAACCATTTATGGAACGTGTTCATTCTTCCTTCTTGTTTTTATTTATGTAACAAATGTCATGTATATAGATAAATGAGCAGGATGACCTAGTCAGGAGCGCGTGATATCGTGATTTGTATACGGCATTTATGAGAAACCATTATGTAATATGTGCGTGCGTGCGTGCGTGCACAGGCCTTTGAATTTTCGTCCATCCATCCCTCTACCACATATTCCCCCTACTATATATATTATACACAAGGTGTGAAACCTTCATTTGTGGGCACCATTGTCAGAAAGCTTATTGGTTGGTTTGTTGTCAAAATCCGCTGACATCACGGTTCTGACTACAAACCAACCAATCAGCTTTCTGACAATGGTGCCCACAGACGAAGGTTTCATACCTTGTGTATATTATATATAGTAGGGGGGATATGTGGTAGAGGGATGGATGGACGAAATTTCAAAGGCCTGTGGTGCGTGTGTGTGCGTTTGAACATGTACGCACTTGTTTTTATTTATGTAACAAATATCATGTATATAGATGAGCAGGATGTCTTAGTCTGGAGCGCGTGATATGGTAACCTATTTTACGCTGTGTGCTGGAATACGATATACATTTAGGTGTAGTTCGGATCGACCGGACGGGTACACCTGTAGTATACGTGAAGCCCTCCCCGTGAGAATTGGTCCGTCCGGTGTAAATTAACCACCCCGTGATAGAAGGGCCCCCTCGGAATAAAAGAATTAGGCATAGATGTGTAAGAAATAACAACATTTTTTGTGTGAATTCATCGATAAATATGAATAAATTAAACTGCCTTCAATGGTTAAAAGCGTAAACTTTGAATACCACATGAATAACCAGTTTTCGTTACTGGTTAAGCTTAAAGCTGAAGGGGCGTCTTTTAAACAGTAACCAAGATTCAATGGTAATGAGTTTTTACACTATGGTGAGAAAACCACCATACAGAAATAGTTTAGGAATAGCACTTTATAACCCATGAGCATCCATAGTATTCCGTTTCCCCTATTATTCAATAGTTTAGGTGTCCAGATATCATGGGAAAAAATAGTCCATGATATTTGGGCCCCCCTCGTAATTGTGTCACTACGTTAAAAAAAAAAGCACCATACAGATAGGTTAGAGATAGCACTTCATATCCCATTAGCATCCATGGTATTTTGTTTCCCCTACCATTCAATAGAGCGGGGGTCCAAATATCATTGGCCAAATTCATCCATGATATGTGGTCCCCACCACTAATTGGGATCCAATTGTCACCATGGTCACCAAGGTGGGAAAAATACCATATAGAGATAGGTATGGGATAACACTTCATATTCCATGAGCATCCATTGTATTTTGTTTCCCCGACCATTCAACAGAGAGACGGGTCCAAAGATCACAGGCCAAATTCACCCATGATATTTGGCCCCCCACCCCTAATTTGGAGCCCACTGTCACTAAGATCACAAAACCACCATACAGATAGGTTAGGGATAGCACTTCATATCCCATGAGCATCCATATTAATTTGTTCCCCCTACCATTCAACAGAGGGGGGGGGCCAAATATCACAGGCCAAATTCACCCATGATATTTGGACCCCCACCCCTAATTTGGATCCTACTGTCACTAAGTTACTCTTAGTCACTCTGCATGGGGTTTTTTCTATCTTAGTGACAGTAGGATCCCAATTAGGGGTGGGGGGCCAATTATCATGGGCAATTTTAGCATTTGATATTTGCCCCCCCCCCCCCCCCCCCCACACTCTATTGAATGGTAGGGGAAACAAATTACCATGGATGCTCATGGGATATGAAGGGCTATCCATAACCTATCTCTGTAAGGTGGTTTTGTGATCTTAGTGACAATGGGCTCCGAATTAGGGGTGGGGGGGGACCAAATATCCTGGGTAATTTTAGCCTATGATTTTTGGACCCCCCCCACCCCCTCTCTGTTGAATGGTAGGGGAAACAAATTACCATGGATTCTCATGGGATATGAAGAGCTATCCCTAACCTATCTCTGTACGGTGGTTTTGTGATCTTAGCGACAATGGGCTCCAAATTAGGGGTGGGGGCCAAATATCATGGATGAATTGGCCTGTGATATTTGGATCCCCCCTCTCTGTTGAATGGTAGGGGAAACAAATTACCATGGATGCTCAATGGATATGAAGTGCTATCCCTAACCTATCTATGTATGGTGGTTTACTGATCTTAAGTGACAGTGGGTTCCAAATTAGGGTTGGGAGGGGACCAACTATCATGGGTGAATTTGGCCCGTGATATTTGGATCCCCCTCTCTCTATTGAATGGTACGTGAAACAGAATACCATGGATTCTCATGTGATATGGAGTGTCAACCCCAACCTATCTCTGTATGGTGGTGTTCAGATCTTACTGACAGTGGCATCCAAATTAGGGGTGGGTGACCAAATATCCTGGGTGAATTTGGCCCGTCATATTTGGACCCCTTCTCAATTGAATGGTAGTGAAAACAGACTACCATCGATGCTCATGCAATATGACTGGCAAGATTTTGACTGCTGCTGGTTAATGCAGTGACAAATGAATCATCGGTAAAAACCAATGAGGGAAAAACTAACACCCCCACCCAAGCTCCAGCTTTGAAAAGGGTGTAACTTTATAATGTTACTAGGCTATATAGCTTGCACTAAGAATACTATATATAGTAGTGATGTACTATAAGTTGCCTACATGTAAATGTCCCAAGATGAATTTATTTTTGACTCAGTGGTAATGCCATTTACAGTATTTATCTAGTACATTGTATTGTGTGCGTGTATGTGTGTACGTGTATGTATGTGCTATATATAAGTGTTTAATTCCCAATCACTTACCGTCAAAGTGTTAAAATTCAAGCGTATAAGGAGCAAGCGGTCCATCTCTCACAGCTAAAACGCTATAATATTAAATGCGCATTTGCAGCACATGAGGCGGCCCAAATCTCACGGGGGTGCGTATATCATAGTACACCCGCCGTACCAGCCAAGCTTGGTATGCGCCGCCCATCCTGGATTCGTTCCCTGAACACTTTCCCCTAGGTCAGAGATCACCGAATGATGAGGTTCTGTGGTGCTGTGACCGTCATGTTGCCAAAGCCTAAATAGACAAACCATGTATGAGCGAATTCTAGGGATTCAGGTAGAAGTCCGTGGCCGAGCTGTCAAGCTGAACAATAACATGAAACTATGCTTGGAATCACCACATTGTGACGTCAGTGTGATGCAATATCAACAAGATGTTGTGAGATACCCTTCAGAGCCGTTCCAGTGAGAACTTGTTAGAACTAGTCGAACACAGGCATCTTCAAGAGAGTTTGTGAGGATTCTATTGGGCGAGCAATGAGACTTGACCAATCAGAATCCGAACTAACTCTTTTGCTCCTGTTGTGTGACGATGGTCAGGAACACCCTTTTATCCTATATAAGTATATATATATATATATATATATATATATATATATATATATATATATATATATATATATATATATATATATATATATATATATATATATATATATATATCAATCACTCCATCATCCGATGATCCTGAAATCAGTGTACATCTTTGTAAACGTCTGCTCAGTGTTTATTGATTGATAATTGGGAACCAAGTTTGTGTAGATAACGGTTAGATTGATTTACAGTCTGCAATACGACTTATTTGCTTTATTCAGTTATATCAGTTAACAAAATATATTCGTTAAATCTATGATTAAGTGTTAAGTTCAATCTGTGATTAGAGAAAGACACTTCGTCTTTTCCGAACCCAGAGACTCTTCTGCAGTCAGATACAAGCCCGATACGTCTACATAATCAAACCAGTATCAGTTATATCTTAGCATCATTTTTAGTCCCGAATCCGAGTCCCCGACTTCTCAATATGATGATTTCATTATGTATAAATTAATATAATTTTCGTGCCTCTATTTCAATTTCGCAACTTGAAAAATTGTATTAATTTATATGGAACGAAATCATCATATGTTAAGATTTATTTCGTTTCATTACGTATAGGCTCACAGTTGAAGCCTCTAAATGTATATAATTTAAACAATGTTATTTTCAGTAATTTTGCTGTGAATATGCACCTTTAAAGCAGTTCTCTCGATTCTTAGGCAGCCGGTTGAACATATGTTCTTTTCTCCTTGTTTAACCCTTTCATGCCGAAGCCGGCCAACACCGGCCTATGCAACGCTCTTGATGCATGTCCATTTTAAGGCCAAGAGACAACTATTTTTTTTAATTGTACCACTTGAATAATTGGCTCGATAACCGAGTGAGTCATGTCAGTGTTAAATTTTCAAAAATACTCTTAACCTGCAAACGGACATTCAACGTGCAAATATTTTAATTTTTCTTGACAAAATTTAGCCACTAAGGGTTTAAAAATAGGAGTTACATTAGAAATGTTTTAGGAGATGGCAAACTATGAGTTAATAAGTGCGTGATTAAAGAACCGTGCTAATATTGGAACCAAAACCTGTTTTCTCTCGTATGACAGTATGGGGCTTAATCTATCAGGACCATCGGCTATAGAAGTGTTCAGATTAGAAGGCACATCTGGTACATTGAGACCTGAATCTTGAAATTTGAATCTTGAAATTTGGAAATAGTGTATGATCTCTACATTCTATATCAATACGATAGCTGGTTCGAAAGCATAATTAATAATTATAATTAGTAATTTTTTATCAAGAAAGATAAACACTAGTGGTGTGATATAACAAATAATATGTTGAATATTTAGTAACCTGATTTGAACAAAGCAGCCATTTCTTCAAGAATGTGTCAGCGTTTTGTTGGAACAGTCACACAATGGGAAACACAATTCAATAGAACGTTCGTACCACCATTTGCAATCAACCACCTTAAAGCTATCGTAAGCCGTTAAGACCCAGACACTTAGGCCATGTTTTCACTAGAGCCTTAATCCGGAATAACGCCAAACTGAAGTATGCCATTATTACTGATTAACTCTCCAGTGAGAACACGGCATTAGATTCAGAGAATATTCGAGTTATGGCGCTAACAGCTGCCGCTGTGCAAACTGTTAGCATTTAATCTAACAACATTCATCGAATCGAAAATAGTCGTTTCGCCTCATGTTAGTGGTGCTAGCAGCTTATGATAGCTTTAAGCTGCCATGACAATTTGGCATTAGTATTGTAAAGAAGTAAAGTGTTCATTTTCAACAATTTGAATGAAGTTGTGTGCTGGCTATAACTTGCTTTAGTAATCTTCTCATAAATAAACAAAAAGCAGGGATATTAAATAATGTAGGGAAGATTTGCTAGCTAGTGTTCAGATGAGACCATTTTAGAAACATTTATACCGCAATATTAACTTAACATATTGTCTGTGATGACTTCTCCTATCAAGGAAGGAACATTTGATTAATAATATACTACTTACCTGATGTCATGGAAAATTCAATACATCCAGTCACGTTATAAGTAGGCAATACATTAGGGCTGTATATAGAAGCTCCGTATCTTTAGTTTCTATGAGGTCGCATATACTACTTTGGGGGTTGAATGTGAATTTCTGGCATCATTCATTCCTTTATTTATTAAGAAGACATGAATTAGATAATAGTCACGGCATGAGTTTCTAATCATTTTCGTTCATTTGACATGTTACATGACTACACTACTGTGATATTTCCAATTCACCTTTTCAGAGTATCCACCTATCATATGACGTCATAATCAACTACGCGATGTGTAGAATGACACCATAATGAATGACGCCGATCAGAACGTCACGAACTCATTTTTGAAGACGGTCTATGCGTTGTTGTATAAATTGTGTGTCTTTACTATTTAATAAATATTCTATTGAATATTTTGATACAAATTTGACTGGTCGCTGTTGCTGCCTACCCAGTCAAATTAGTTACAAAATATTCAACAGCTTCCCTGTATAGTTTTCAGGAAATTGATAGGGAATTCGAGGATCGGTTAATCCCAACACGGCGAGGTGTGGGTGGAGCTTAGCTAGTGATGGGCGGGGCATGGTTAAAAATGAAAAGGTCCATTGTCATCCAACTTTTGACGGTAAGCAAATGCCATTTGTGGCTACGATATATTATATTAAGTCTCTATTAACTAAAACGAAAACAAATTACAACAGCATTTCTTAGATTAGTAGTCCACGCTGTTCATCTCTATTGATGTAAAAAATTAGCATCATGGAATTTTATTTTGCTATATTGAACAGTTCGCCAAACCATTTAAAAATGAACACCAAAAGAAATATCACAGTTACAGAGCAAATCATAGTTCTACGAAGAATAGTGTATCACTATGTGGCCACAAGACATACAAATAGGATAAAATTAAGATTAAAAATTAAATATAAATCCATTACTAAGGCCAGATTTATATGGAATCTACGCGCGCATGGAAGAAATGAATATCCAGGGTCATCCACAGGATGCCAAATACAGCAATAGTGTCCTTGGACAAACATAAGATGCCAAATATTGCAATAGTGTCCGTGGACAAACATAAAATGCCAACTACAGCAATAGTGTCCGTGGACAAACATAAGAACCACAAAAATAGAGAGATCCATTTCTAGCTATCCCCTTCCTTTTGTAACTATGCCAGTCCATTTCTAGTTCTGCCGGTCCATTTCTAGTTAGGCCAGTCCATTTCTAGTTCTGCCGGTCCATTTCTAGTTATGCAAGTCCATTTCTAGTTCTGCCGGTCCATTTCTAGTTATGCCAGTCCATTTCTAGTTCTGCCAGTCCATTTCTAGAAATTCAAGTTATGCCAGTCCATTTCTAGTTATGGCAGTCCGTTTATAGTTCTGCCAGTCCATTTCTAGCTATTCTGGTCCATTTCTAGCTATGCCAGTTCATTTCTAATTATGCCGGTCCATTTCCAGCCATTCTGGTCCATATGGACCAGAATGGCTGGAAATGGACCGGCATAATTAGAAATGAACTGGCATAGCTAGAAATGGACCAGAATAGCTAGAAATGGACTGACATGGCTAGAAATGGACCAGAATAGCTAGAAATGGACTGACATGGCTAGAAATGGACCAGAATAGCTAGAAATGGACTGGCACATACCACATACCCCCTACTATATATATATATATATATATATATATATATATATATATATATATATATATATATATATATATATATATATATATATATATATATATATATATATATATATATATATATATATACCCTTTTGAAATAGTATGGATACACATATCGGGCTTATCTAAATATTGTCGTACAGCGGAATATAGGTATTGTGTGGAATACAAAATATTAAAGAGAGACGTTTAAATGTATGCTTGCCGTTGTAAACTCCAGCCTACTAAAATAGTCCCTATGTGATTTAGTGACTTGCGAAGACTGGCTGCTTAAACGTCTTTTGCCATCTGTCATGTCTGTATTTTAACGTTAAACAGCGCAAACCGTATTCATATTACCGATGTGTTTACATTAGCACCAGCTGTGCAGTTTGTCTTGTTGAAACAATTATTTTACATGATAAGGTGGCATTTCACAGAAGAATCACAAACTCTTCTCTCCTCGCGACAGGCAGTGACATATTCGTGTGTTTTTATAACACACACGCACGCACGCACGCACGCACACACACACACACACACACCGTTTATTTATCGCATTGACGTAATCACGCGCTGTATCGCTCTGCATCCGAAGCGCCACCCTCGTGTAAGCCGCCCACGGCGCCATGATGCCAATAGGGGAATCCTTTACCCACGTCAAAACTGTACAATATCGAATGCGCATGCGCGGCGTTTGAGTGCGCCATATGGGAGTCTTTCGCCCACTGGGGTGGGGAATGGTGTGGGGGTGGGGGGAGAATGGGGGTAATATCACATAGTACACCAGTATATGTCAGAAACGGCATAGGGCGGAGTCAGAGAACTCGGACTCGTACTGTCTGTGAATATCTACATATAATCCTTGAACTTACAATGAACGTGGCAATGGACCTTTCCAAGTTCATCTATCCATCTTATGACGTCATAATTAACTACGTTACGTGTAGAATGACATCATAATCAATGACGTCATGAATGAAGTAGATTAGTACGTCACGAACTCGTAATTGAAGACGGACTATGCATTGTTTTACCAATAGTATGTCTTTACTATTTAATAAACATTCTGTTGAATACTATGAAACTAACTTGAATGGGCACAACAGCACCAAGTCAGATTAGTTTCAAAATAGTTTACCAGCTATGCCGTCACAATTAACTATGTGACGTGCATGCTGACGTGTCGTCGGACACGTTGTACAAATTGTATGTCTTTGCTATTTATTGAATATTCTGAAACTAATTTGGCAGCATAAGCAATAACAGCACCCATTCGAATTACTTACAAAATATTCAACAGCTTACCTGTATAGTTTTCAGGAAATTAATAGTCAGGGCGTTCGGGGATCGATCAATCCCAACACGGCTAAGTGTGGGTGGATTTTAGCTAGAGGTGGGCGGGGCATGGCTAAAATGGGAAAGTTAGATGCAACTTATATATGAAAGAATCATCGGTAGGCCTAAATATGAGTAGCTTTTTTCAGCCCATATGCATGGGCTGCCTTATTGAATACACATTAGGATTTGATGACAGTTATTTGGCAAATGCTTTCAAAGAAATCACAATGAGCACGTAATGGCAATTATAAGCTTTGTACAATTTAGAAAAAAGTAGTATCGGTAAATTTTATGGAATTCACATTTAATGTTAAAAGATCTATGTTAGCTATAAGTTTACGTAATACATCATCGATGGATTGCTACTCATATACCCGATGCCATGCATATTCTCGACAGAGTAGCTTAACTCAGTTATAAAGCCATGTGTATCAGTTCACGATTATAGAGCAATGTATATCAGTTCACGATTATAGAGCAATGTATATCAGTTCACGATTATAGAGCTATGTGTATCAGTTCACGATTATAGAGCAATGTATATCAGTTCACGATTATAGAGCAATGTATATCAGTTCACGATTATAGAGCTATGTGTATGAGTTCACAATTATAGAGCAAGGTGTATCATTTCACGATTATAGGGCTATGTGTATGAGTTCACAATTATAGAGCAAGGTGTATCAGTTCACGATTATAGAGCTATGTGTATGAGTTCACAATTATAGAGCAAGGTGTATCAGTTCACGATTATAGAGCAATGTATATCAGTATCACAACATTGCTGTTAACAAGCTGTACATTAGACATACACATAATCAATAATAAAAAATAAAAGATACACCTATGCTTAGTCTAGGCAGACACCTCAATTTGACTACCACGCGTGTATCAAATGTAATTTCTAAGAATGATTATACCGTACTAATACGTATCTATCTTGCAATCGCCTTAATGTCTAATTTGTGTTTTGTTAAAACTAAAATCATGCCATTGCTAAAAGTATTTTTAATTTTCCCATTTAGAATACTAGACCTACATTGTGACGGACATCCCGTATCACAATGGACCTCTACAGTTTTAGCTATGCACCGTCCATCACTAGTTAAGCTCCACCCATACATCGATCGTGTTGGGATCGATCGATCCCCGAATGCCCTGACTATCAATTTCTATACAAGTCAGCTGTTAAATATTTTGAGACTAATTTAACTGGGTGCTGTTGCTGCCTACTAAGGCAGCAACACCGCCCAGTCAAATTAGTTTTAAAATATTCATCAGAATGTATATTAAATAGTACAGACATACAATTCGTACAACAACGCACTGTGCGTCTTCAATTCGTTTGTGACGTACTTATCTATTTCATTCATGACGTCATATTGACGTTATTGATTATGATGTCATTCTACACGACACGTAGTTAATTATGACGTCATATGATGGATGGATAGAGTGGAAATGTCTATTTGTTTATTATTTTCCAACGTGTGAACCTTTCTTGCACAAAACAGTTACAATATCATGCCGAATGTCATTGGAGCATATTAGGTAAACAAACGGATTGACAGCCGAGTTACTGTAGGAAAAGTATAGAAGGAAATACCAAAGTGAGAGATGGTATTCCTGACGATGCATTCCAAAGACGGTATGGTAAATGCTGTGTGAGGAGCGCGGTAGGATTGTGAAGATAAACATGACGATGATAGCGTAGACAATGTTAGAGCTAGTGCTCCGTCTCTCTTGCCGAGTTAGTTCTGAATATTTAGACATTTTTCTTTGCTTTAGCAAGTGAAGTGTGGCCACTAGAATACAAGGCCCTAAATAAACAAGGAAGAGGTTTGCAAGCTCCTTTGCTTCCTGATTAGCATGGAATGTACACATATAAAGTAGCTTTACCTCGAACATGATTGGATAAGGATAAGTATAGAATAGCATTGGGTATAGAGATTAAGACACAAAATAACCACACCAATAGGAACTTTTGCAACATCTATCGAGTTGTGACAATAGTCTGTGCTTTAAGTGGATAAGATATTTGATAATACCGGACAGCAGAGAGGAGGACCATGTGGCATATGCTTGACTTGAATGAGGTAGATGTAAATGAAGATGTCATTCGGCAGACGAGTTCCTTTTGCTCCGTCATTATAAATCTCTGCACTGCATGTCGTGTGTGTTTTAATTTCACTTTTGGCCACAGCCTGGTGGAACTTTGCTAGGTGCGCCGCAAGAGCTATGCGATGCATCCCACACCATGTGCCAGTTATGTATCTGCTTAACATTATATACCGCCCTCTCTGTTAAGTGTTAATGGGCAACCTTTAGCTTTACTACTTCCGTCACCGGACGGATAACTTTCTCACTTCCGCATAAATTATGATTTAGTTACAGAGATTATCTAATAGATGTTACTTCATTGCTCTGTTTCACTGTCATGAGCTTGTACCGTATCTACTCGGGAGCCAGCATGCAGCGACCTTCCTGCGGAAAGGAGATCTGCATGCGGAAACGCGTCCAGCCTCAGAGAACGTGTCAACTCGCACTATGAATATGTTAGCGCCTAAATTTCAGTAACGTAGTAGCCTGTTCCTTGCAAGTGACTATTAGGTACTCAACTAGCTATACATAGTATATATTTAATGATTATTTATTTCCGTATATGGCACTGATGACTAATAGGTGTCTTCCCGATCCTAAGACCGCAATTTATAATTTCTTTATTACTGTTCATGTTATCCTTATTTACTGTAGGTGCTTTAACTAGCCACGCCGTTTAGGTATCTCAACCTGATACGTACTACCTTATTAATTCTTATATAAATTGTCATTGTTCATTTTTTTAGTGTTATATATATATATGGCAGGTAGCCATTCTGTTGCTATGTTTTGTTTATTTGTAAAAACTTTGGACTGCAGTACGCTAGGAGATACTAAGCAGCAACAATATATGCATCACTTCTACCCGCCATCAACAATTTTACACTGAGGTCGCTGACGGGCAAATGGACATTCTTCAGCAACAGCATTAAAGGGGCAATAAGATTCACGTCTTTGCATAGCCAATCTCCATTTACAGGGCAAGAGAAGAATATGTTTTGAAAATGTACGACTGGAATGACTGGCTCGGTTACCGAGTCAGTCATTACAGTGGTAAGTTTTCAAAAATACTCTTCTCTTGGACTGCAAATGGACATTAATCAAGAAGACTGTATTACAGCAATGTGGATGGTACCGAGTGTGTCTCTTCGTTGAGTTGCATATAGCCTATAGAAAAAACCCCTTAAAATATATTTTTGTTTAAAGGGCAAGGCACCCATTAAGCCCTAATCTATAGTCTAAGTAGCATAGTGGCTAATCCGGCCCTGGACACGAAATGTTCACAGTTTGGACATTTGAAATCCTGTGAACCTTTGCAGATTATCCAGTACTGAGTAAATTTGGATCGAGGAGTAAGTTATTGTTACATCATTCTCTCGATCAAAGAAGTGATCTGCCATTCAGGTACATGATGTCATAATGGACTATCTTACTTTTATGATGACGTCACCGACAAAACGCATAATGAATCACGCATCTGGATGCGTGATGAAAATTGGCTAGTCCTTTCAGATGTACGATGTGTATGTTTTTACTATTTAATAAACAGTTTGTTGAATATTTTAATCGAATATGACTTGGCGCTGTTGCTGCCATGGGCAAATTTCTTTTGCAATATTTAGGTAATATATATGCTAGCCGATATAAAAAGTGGAATTTATATGGAGGTATTTTTTCTACAGAGGTTGTCTCTAAAGCAGGGTTCACTGCAATTCAAAGTGGCGTAAAATAAGAGTAGGCCCCTAAGTGACACTAACGGAAATGGCTTAGACTATATATCATATAAAGGTAAACGGTTTAGGCCAACATCGGCTCGGTGCAACATATCTGCAGTCTGTGTTATTTGCAACTTATCTAAATTTCAAGGTGATACAAAACTATTCAGTATATGTGAATTCCAGCGAGCAAACCTATTTTTAAGTACAACATCTCAACATTTTTTTTGCTGCTGATACAATGTGTCCCAAAAGATTATTAACCGGTATCTGTTTAATTATAAACGACAGTCATTAGAACAATCAATTCTTGAAGAATATACTCCTGATGAGGTAGCTGAAGTTCTTCAAAAAGTGTTACAGATATTACACAAATATTCCATCATGGAGTGACTTCAACAGATGGCTATTAGCAGATATTTCAAATCCAATCAGAGTTTAGATTACTTCCATAGTGCCATTGCTTGCAACTGGAGAGGTCACGGATTCACATGTATAGCCAAGCTTCAAGTTGTTATGTTGCAGACAGGGCGGAAGTATGGATCATTGTAGTACAATCAACGTGTGTACATGATTGCAGCTTTTACTACCTATGAATTATTTAAGTAACATATTCTTATGTCGTTGCGGTTTTCACATGGAGAAAATTATAATGCTTTGCATTGGCATGTACCTGGGAGACAGTGGTGTAGAAAATGATGTATTCGGGCCATTGATTGTTCAAAGTATCTTAAATCGCAATCACTTCTTTCGTACTTTCAGAGGATTCTATGTTAGCTGAGGAAATGCAGTAATTTCAGTGGCTAGTGTGTATGAAGCAGTATGATGTGGCACAATTCTCTGATCTCGTAGAAGCAGTGCCATTACTTCAGAGCACGTTTAAAGAAGTAGATGGGTAAAATGCTATAAGACAGCATGAGAGCTGTAAAGAGCTGCTAAAGTTAATCAAACTAGTATTCCATGCATATGTTGACAAAGACTGGGAGGGATGGTTACCTGCATCATTGAAAGGAGTACCCAATTTCAACTATCGAGAGATGGAACAATGAGAAACTGTGTAACAGGAGGACAGACCGATGCTGAAAAGTGCACATTCATCATTAATTCTTTCGAGCATGACGAACAAGATTATGAAGATCTTGCTAAAACGAGAGTCTAAGTACAAAATGCAAGAAAGTTTTCGACCCAATAACAAAAGTTAGCTGAAAACCTAAAAGGTCAGCGAAATACACTGCCAACATGCACAGAGAAACTACTCAAACTTTGCACTATTCTGTCATTGCCACAGCCAGTGGATATGGCAGTGTACATCTTATGGCACATGAGTTAACATCAACATCATTTTATCTAACAAAGGACGGCGTTTTGCAGGAGTCGTCCATGTATGGGCTAGTCAGTAAGGGCGAAAAGAAGTTGGAGAAGTATTCGTCACAGAGTTTACCATTCTCCAATGATGCTCACGATATTGCTGTTGTTGTTGTTGTTGTTGTTGTTGTTGTTGTTGTTGTTGTTGTTGTTGTTGACTTTGTGGCAATTGCTGGGGAAAATACTGAAATTGAAAACAGTTGGCTGATTATCAATGGAAACATTTGTGAATATGGCATCCCAATGTAAACGTATGACAACAAGACAAGGTATGAAAGATTCTGCATCAGGAATACAGAAATCCGGAATCAGAACGTTGAAAACAGGGATATTTTAATTTATCTTGGCAGATCCTACGATGAAGACAGATCTAAATGCATACAGATTAATATACATGGAATTGATTGTGCGTGCGTGCGTGCGTGCGTGCGTGCGTGCGTGCGTCTATTTAGATGTATGCATGAAGAGGTGAATGCCCGAATACTGTTCCACATCAACCATGTAGTTCGCTCGGGTTCAGTCAGGAGATTTATTGTCACTCCGCCAGATACAGAAGTCTTTCTGTCTTCAATATCATTTTCAGAACAGATGGAAGCAACGTGGTTTAGATGAGCTATGGATGTTTTGTGGGCATGCTATCGCCATATGAGTTGTAGCAATCCATAGTCTAGTAGAAGAGCTAGCGGACAACATGACAGACATTATGACAGCTGTGCATGCACTTGTAACTTACGGGGGTACGTGCTGGTCCGCTGTTAAATATCCGCCCATCGCACTGCAAGTGCGCGATGACCAGGATGGCTGGTTAGCTGCTGATCTTGGGGTTGCGGATCCCATATGACGTCTCTCCGTAGTTTACAAAAGCCGACTTCTAGAGCCGGTGAAACATTAATGTTCCAGTGGGGCCGTTCGACCATTGCCGCTGATATTGAATGACATGGTGTCATCCCAGCTGTTTGTGTCACCAGTGGGTCTATCCATACTAATTTAGAGAATGGAACAATTAGAATAATAGACTAGAAATATAAATAAGTACGGTACAACAATGTGTAACTAAAGAGTAGAAATATTTATAAACTATACAAACAAGGTGAATCGTTTGACAGTAAAATGAGCACAATAATACACAATATAGAGCTAGCTGGTGTCCTTTCTACGTGGTGTCGCCTGAGGTACCACACAGATCCTTGAATCCACAGAGATATCCCCGCAAGAGAAGCATCCGCATAAGAGATCACTGAGTAACTTAAGATAAGTTAATATACCCCTAACATACACAGAGAGAACAATGTTGCTGCAGGCCTCCATCACCGAATATTTCATGATGGTGCGAGAGGAAGGTGCCTCGCGTCGGCCTCCGTCACAGGAAAATGCCTTCAATGCCGAAGTGGAGGAAAAGAGCTGACAAAAAGGGCCAATCTTTTGTTCATCGGAAAATGCTAAGTGCTGAAAAATCCTAGTGAAGCCATAATTAACATGATGGGTACTGGTTTACATGAAGTCAGAACGAGCGATTTCTGAAGAATTCCCACATCACCGTCTTATGAAGTTGTACTTTATTTATGCGGGCCTTCTGCCACAGTCTAACCTACCAATTAAGTGTTAGAAATGAAAACTAGCTTTGGCCGAAAGTTTCAGGGATTCCTACCTATCGTTAGATACAGCTGTCCAATGGGCGCAGACGCCTAGCTTCCTGTAGGTCACTTTGAAAGAGCATCTACCTCCACCGACAGCATGTGTATATGTTACATCGCAACGCATCCGAATTTGATGAAAATCCGGCTACCTTGCTGCGCAACCATATAAAACATCACATGGACAATGGCTACATTTCACATAAGCAAGTTTGATCACTGACATATCATTTAAGGTGGGGATAGAGAAGCGCATATCCATCGCAAGCGTCCTTCCCGTGAGGGCATGGCAGATTCCAAGATCCTTCCCAGACACTCCGATGAGTTGGATGGAGATGCGCGTCTCGTCTGCCACTGCTTCCTATGGATCTAACTTTTAACCTGTCATTAGGATTAAGTTCCAATGTGCCCAGATATGCACTGCGGGCCAGTAAATAAACTATCAAACTCACATTTATAACTATATGTTTTCGCAGTGCTTTCCTTCATTGGCGGAGTTATCTAGCTAACAAGTATCCAAGGATATGGGTGAGGTGTATGTAAATCAGCACTTTGACCATCACCGCTCGAAAACCTCCAATAGTTTCCCAGGGTCGGATCAGATCAACATGCTGATGGGATGTCCAAACAATTATAAAGCCATACGGCTGGTGGATCGTGGAAAGAGACAATAACTTGATATATACTAGGCCCCATAGGTATTTGGCCAATTTTACACAACCTTGTTGGAGTGCCGGGCTACATTATTGCAACAACCGAGAAAGAGGCGTACACCATATGTCTCCTAATGAAGAGATTGTCCCTAACCACTTTAACCTATCCTATTGAGCTAAATAGTAAGGTTTAGTCAGGAACATGCCGGGCTCAAACAGTTAGAGCACGGTCAGCAACCTCAGTGTAAAATTGATGATGGTAGGAATAAGTGATGCGGATATAAATGTTGCTGTTTAGTATTTCCTAGCATACTGCAGTCTAGGTTTTCTATAATTAAACAAAACATATCAACTGGATGGCTATCTGCCATATACAACTAATGAATGCAATGAACAATGACAATTTATATGAATCAATGAGGTAGTACGTATCAGGTTGAAAGACCTAAAGGGTGTGGTTAGTTAAAACACCTACAGTAAATAAGGATAATATGAACAGTAATAAAGAAATTATAAATTGTGATCCTAAGACCGGGAAGGCACCTATTAGTCATCAGTGCCATACACGGAAATAATAATTAGATGTACAATAGTATAGTTACTTGAGTACCTAATAGTCATCGGTATGGAACAGGCTACTATGTTACTGAAATTGAGGCGCTAACATATTCATAGCACGAGTTGACACATTCTCTGGAGCTGGAGAGATTTCCGCAGGCGATTTCTGCAGCTGGTCTCCGCAGCTTGGCTCCACAAGCTGACTCCTACAGGCAGGGTAGGTACGGTACATACTCATCTGTGGTGAAGTTTCCACAGCGGGTCAGGGTACTGTGACTTGTACAGGACGGACGTGGCAGGTGATCCTCCGCTGCCGAAATATCACTACTATACAGGCTCATCTCTGGAAGGCAGTTGCCGAAATGGTGATGTATTTGTGGATGCTGCGGCTGATGCTGTTGCAGATGCGGTGCTGCGGCAGATAGCTTCCGGATCTTCGTGGACTTCAGAAGTTTACTCGTGGTCGCCCTTGGCATGGCGCGGATCTCTTGGGAGTGTGTTATACATTTCTTCCTGACGTAAGGACGTTCTGGCGTTGTTGTCTTCTGTATGGCTGGATCTGTTGGTGTGCTGCTGTGCGGGCATGAGGTGATGCTAGTTCGTGATGCGGTGGTCAGGATTGCTTCCGTAAGGCTAATGTCCTCGTCAATGACAAGGCTACAAGGAGACATAGATCTATCTGAAATGTCCTGTAACATGGGTTCTGGTGTGGACGTCGTAATAACTACTGAAATGGGCCGGCCGATTATGGATGCGGATGCTGATGCTGATGCTGATGTCGTGCGTGATGAGGATGGTGGCGTTACTGTGGGTGCTGCCAGAGTGGAAACTGCAGTTGGTGCTGGTACCGTCGCTGCAGGTGCTGCCGGTGCTGATGATGCTGTTGGCTCCATCGTGATGGTGGCGATGGTGGGGTAGTGGCTCAAGGCGTGCTGTGTTGCAGATGCTGTGGTTACTGTTGCTGGTCGATAGTGCAGGAAATCTGATTGTTGCTGTTTTGTACGTTTAGTTTTGGCCATCTTCTTCGTAGGAAGTACATTAATAGGAAGTCTAGTTTCAAAATGAGCGACTAGCACTTCAAAGTTTTCACTTTGTTCAACAGGTTGTTTTGTAACTACAAGCTCACGATGTTTATCCATCAACGCGTGGGTCACACTGTAATGGGTAGTGGTATAAAGCTATTTGTAGTCCGTACAAAAAGCTCTCTGCATAAGATGATCATGATTAACATGCAGTGTCAAGTCCGAATTATGGGAGAAGGCGTGCCTACATGGCTGTCCATTGAGCTGAAATGCTGAACACGGATATTTTTTTCCGGATGGTGCTGGCGTCGACTCTTCCGAACTGTCAGACAAGGCAAGGTCCTCGGCAAGTGACATCTTATTTCCGCATATTAATGGCGGTGCGGATTGCCTAACCTAATCTAATTTTTCCGAGCTCTTCATAACTTTTCTGGCCAAGTAATATACGAGAGGTGTTCAGTTTATTTTGTCACAAATTTCAAATAAGTATTTAATCAACAATAATTTATCACAAAATAATTTCATTGCAGAAGATGTTCAATCTGAGACCCATGAGCATGACATATCAGTCTACAGCGCTTAGGCCAAGAAGAAATGGCTTTATTGATCAGAGTTTGACTTAGTGCCTTCCATTCGGTTTTGAGAACACGTTTTAGACTGTTAAGACTTGTAACTTTCCGCTTCTGTAGATGGCGCTTGACAATCCCCCAGATACTAAAGTCCATAGGGGCAGCATCCGGCGACTTCGGCATCCATTCTTCAGGGCTAATGAATTTAACATTGTTCTGCTTTAAGTATGTTAAGCTCTTTCGTGCAGTATGAGAGGAGGCACTATCATGGTGAAAAACCATGTCCTTCTGTTTGTTCCCTGGGAATAATTTGGGAACATCACGTTTCAAATAGGGTCTCAAAACATGTTTTATGTAATAATAAGCATTGATTTTCACATTCCGATCAATGAATTTAAGACTGGTCTTTCCGTAATGACTAACGCCTGCCCATACCATGAAGCCAGGCGCGAAACTGTCACGTTTAACAAACTTCAACTTATCCATATCAATTTGTCCTTTCCTAACATAACAGACTCGCCGTTTTCCGTAGCTTCCACCTAGATAAAACATAGCCTCATTTGTGGTGACAAAGTTTTTCCACTTCCCCGCACACAGCTTCAGGTACAGCCTCCAGCTCCTCTTCCTCCTCTTTTCAATCTGCTCTAGGGATAGTTTATGAACCAAACATTTTTTTTCTCAGTTTTGCCTTGATAACACTGTTTATGGTGTTATTTACGGATCCAACACTAATTCCTAATAGATTACTCATCTCATGTTGTGTCGGTGGGTTAATTCTTGCTATCATTTTCTTCACTTTGACTATCTTCTGATTTTCAACGTAGCAGATTTTCCATGTGTTAGATTCGTCAATTGTCGTTCTTTTCCGATGTTATTCTTTACGCGATAAATGGTCCCCACACTGACACTGATATTTTCTTTCAAAAGTTCATTTCTGATCAGTGACGGCGTCATTCCCCTCCTCAAAAGATGGAGAATTACACCCTCCGCTCTCTCGCTTATTTTATGTCTTGGCATGTTGAAAACATTTAACAAACTAAACTAGCGTGTCGGTAAGCTCGTGGGCTTTGTAAAAAGGTATTGTGAGTGAGACAATTGACCAAAAGTGTGCAGCAAGAAATCGTGCAATCTTGTGACAAAATAAACTGAACACCTCTCGTATAATAGAAGTGATAAATTAATAATAATAATAATAAGAAAAACAGCAGAATTTGGTTTGCGACACGAAAGTAGCCTAATGCTTGATCTTCCCTTGAGTCGAGTTTTGACAGGAAGACGAGGTTTCAGTGCACGATCTCCTCCTTTTATACTTTTTGGTGACGTCACAAGAGGGCGGATGACCACACATGAAAGTTCCAGGGTGATTCGGCCACACCCTATATGGAAAGATTTATTAAACCTGGAATCATAGGAAGTTTTCCTCCGGTGTAAAGGGAGTAATTATAATTATAGGAAGAGATGTATATCACTTTCGTCTCTAACTCGACGGGAAAACAAGTCTCTGATCAACGTGAAAACTCGGAACTACTTATTCCTGTGGAAGCTCACTTTTTAATTAGGGTGATGTGGTTTTACAGAGTGCATGCTTATAAACTTGCCTGTTTTAATTTCAGGCTGATACGCCCGATGGGGTATGGGAGAGCGCAGTGACGTCAGTGGCAATTTCCTCGACTCACCCCTCTCACCTCCTCCATCACGCCGTGGTAGTTGCACGTTTTGGGCGTCTCTTGTGTTTAAAACCTTTGATCCAATTTACTGGAAATAGAAGTCATAGTCACGTGGTTCTTTGCTGTGAAAGCACGTGGTTGATATTTACGTAATGGCGGAGTGTTGATGCTGATGAATATTCATTGTTGATGCGAAAGAGGCAAATATATGTTTTTAACTCTGTTCTTCAGAACAGCGTCCCTATATGCACGTGATCTTATACATGCGTCTGTGTCTTGTCTGTAAAAATGTATTCCAGCCCATGTCGATCTTGTGCGGGAATATGTAGGTAAGAGAATATTTGAAATTCTCCTTGATATTATACTGTCGAAGTTTTGATGCCGCTTCATCAGCCCGTGCACTAATGATCTGTATACACAGTAGAACGATGGTGTTCTTAATCAAAGTTAGGACAGTATAGCTGTCTATAATTATTGTTTGGTATAAACAGATCCATTGCTTGCGGAAATTAAGTATACTAACTCCGCCAAGCTGGACTGTGTTTTCCGGGTGGGTGGACTGCCAAGCATCCTCCTCTGTTGGTAGGACAAGTCCCATCCCTACCTAGACCAAACATAATTTATTATAATACAGCTCGGAAAATGCGTGATACGGTTTATAATAACAATTCCCTCGTAGAGAGATTGTGAATGCACTCATCCTGAGTGTGTATGTTTCTGTCGTGTTGGTGATTTTCATTGATACGCGTGGCTGGTTATCTGCAGATGAATCTTGCGCTGTTGTGAAGGGTGACGTTTTTATTACTCCTGGGGAGGGGGAAGGAAGTAATTGAAGTGTGGTGTCAAGTTTATCGGACATGATGTATTTCACTCTGTAATGGCCGAGCCCATGGGTGGGATAGAGTTACTTTAGAGCATGGATGACGAAGAAGGGTGCTGTCATAACTTGAATCAATCCATTATCGAATTCAACTTTTCGGTGGTAAATTCCTACTCGTGACGGACGACAGACTGTTTGTATCTTGCTCTCTTAATAATATCGACTGTTATTACGTGTGATTGAAGTATTGTGTTTTTAGCTATTTCCGTACGACGGTTCCGGGGGTGGGGTGAGAAAGGGGGGTGGGGGTGGGGGGGGGGGGGGTCCCTGTAGTGTGTACTGTAGATGGCTGCGGTATGCTCCTTTCCATATGATAAGTTTTCCGTAAACCAGATAAGAAGGTGATTGCGGAAAATGTTGACTGGTGTTGATGGCGTATAGATATCACAGCCTGAATTATCCCAAGGCATACTTCAAGCACGCCCCCTGGGTAGGATAGTACGCATACATAAGCCCTATGAGAGAGGTTTCTTGTCAAAAGTCCCATAGAACGCGCAGTGCGCATGCACACGCGGCAGAGCCTCCCTGACAACGCGTGGAAGCGGGTGCATGCCTATAGTGTACCGAGTAGGTAATCGTAAATGTTTATAAGTCATCTGTTCTCGTTCTTCTTGGTACGGATTAGGACCAGAATTAAACGAGCTTTCCAAAACTGTAAACCATTTTTTGATTGGCCCATAAATGGCTAAGTTATCGTCGACGTAGAAGTTTGCTGTAACGTCGTAATAGCGTGTATGTATTAAACTAAATACAGAGTGATGTGTACACGTGGTCGATACGTCACTAGCATACAGGCACGCTGATTGGCTGGCGCTCGGCCGCTGATTGGCTAAGACGCCCAGCTCTGACGTCACGGCAAGTATAAAAGGGGTGAGAAATCGAGGATCAGGAGCATCGCCGACGTGGAAGCCGGACCCGAGCAGGACGACTGGACCACCAGGATGACGGATGTAACCTGCTGACCTACCAGTGATTCTCACTTCTACCAGTGTCTTACGGAACCCAGCACATCCGCGATGGTAGGATGGCCTTGGCTTCCACAGAATTTTGGATACGGTCAGCCGGGAGTAATAAACTAAATTTAAAGTTAGACCTTCCGCATCCAGACTTTCCTAAAGCAACTTCTGCGGGAGGGGCTGTGTGGGTGATTCTTGGTAGACGACTCGCAGGATCTGCCAACCACGCTGAAAAGTGGACACACTGGATGGATGTCTTTATGGAGACGAGTATTCCCGACGTTAGTCTAGAGCACCGTGGTGCCAGTTCGACAATTCTCCTGCCAAGCCAGGAGTCCGGTAAACAAGCAACTAATGCTGAGGACGATGGCGATTATGACGTCATCCTGCACGCCACGTAGTTGATTATGACGTCATTTGATGGATGGATGAACTTGGAAAGGTCATTTGGGACAATCAACCTTGCTCATCCTGATGATTTCCCCCAACCCATGTGCAAAATGTTTTAGCCAAATGGCTGCCCTTGTCGCATAGGAAATACCAGATGTTCTGAATTATATACTGATATTGCTAGTTATATATCCAATATACGCAACATAAGCCACGTAGGGCTTATCCTTAATTAGATTGATTTTGTTTAAGCAACATATTCTTAACAGACAAGAAAGCGGTTGAAAATAACTAGATCTAATCATCTAGGATAATAAATAGCCGTATTATGCAATCATTATTCCTAGTATGCCTTGGGATAATTCAGGCTGTGATATCTATTACCACGTTTGGAGCTTTAAACTCTCACGTGATCACTCTGCGAGATGATGACGTAGTAGAATCCCCAATTAAACGAGACTTACGTTGATGTTGGATTGGGATTCTATAATGTCATCATCTTCGAAGTAAGGATCACGTCCCTCCCAATGCGGAGGCTTTTCAAGCCAGTTGCTTACCCCACCCTGTTTGCACACACGTGGTAATGAGCTCGTTAAAGACTGACTTTTGGGCGCTCGACCGCTTCTCACGTGATCCCTACTGCGAAGATGATGACATTATAGAATCCCAATCCAACATCAACGTAAGTCTCGTTTAATTGGGGAATTATATATATGTGAAGCTGGTAGCTCTTGCAATAACCCTATCAAAATCTAGAATAAAACTTGGAGCAGGTTGAGCATGTGAATGATTCTATTATGCGTTTAGCTGGTATCAACAGTATGACAGTGTTGAACGGATATTATTACAAATATTTAAAAACAAATCTAACCCATAAGTGCTATTTGATATTTGCATTACTCAAAGCGTATTACAGTGTCTTGAACACCATTCAAAAAGGCAAAGATTCCATAGCATTCCATAGTCATTTAGGAATAGATTTCTGCCATTAACTAAAGTACGGATAGCGGCGGCCATCATTAATATCAATTATCAAGATGGCGTCTATGAAAACATGACCTTAATCATGTATGTGTTTCCTTTTTTATGTATTTGCCATCTTTCAATAACAATTCACCCTGAAAACATTAGACCTATATCGTTTATTTTATAGGCATCTTAGGTTAGGTTCATAATGCTAGGTACTCACAGCAGGCAGGCGGCCATCTTGAATTTCAAGATGCCGGACAAATGACCCGTAGCTGAAACATGTGACCAACATTTTTTCATGTCCTAACCATCATAGATCAAGATTTAAAGCAAAGATAGGATACATGTCAGTGCATACTCAGCTCTAGCTACCTCCAGGACTATATGTCATCGCTTTATATATATACAAATTCAGTCTTGTAATATGGGAACATTAGCTTCCCTACATTATGCATGTAACTGTCACGTCGATTTTCTGCCAGTACGTGGAATTTAGATCATTGCACGCTCATTCACTCGTTAATGGGGTCGATCTGGATTCCATTATTGCATGCTTTGTCAACCGTGTTGGTAGGATATTGCATATAAGAGTAATTATATGATATCATAAATAGCACTGCTGAATCCTATCAAAGAGGAACGGATGAATGAATGTATCGATGAATGGATGGGTGGGAGAGAGGGTCGATTGATTGATTGATCGATCAATCGATCGGTCAGTCGGTCGGTCGGTCGGATGGTCGATCGATCGATCGATCAGTCCTTAAATCGGTCGGTGGTTGGTGGGTTGGTTTGCTGGATGGACGGATGGGCGGGTGGATGGAGGGAGGGAGGGGCGGATGGACGCCTAGACGGACAGACGGATGGCCGGCCAACCTGGCGGATGGATGGACGGATGCCTAGGCGGATGGATGGATGGACGAACAGCAAGATGGGCGGGCGGACGCCGGGACAGACGGATGGACAGACGGACATTGGGAGGGATGGATGGATGGATGAACGAGCGGAGGGACGAATGAAAAAATGAATTAACGAATGAACAAGCAGTATTGACTGAGTGAATAAATTGATGATTTGATAAATTAATGAATGGATCAATCAACATTCAACAATGGATCGAGTGTACAATTAGGTGTTTGCATTGTCACGATTAGACTAGAGACTAACATTGCTTTATATTTAATCCATCCGGTGGGCTATCCAACAATTGGCATGAGAAACTTCGTCATTCTATGACCACTTAAGCACATAGCGCTAATGACATCTATTTACTTAGCAATACCATTGTCAATACCTAAATGGAAACGGCTAATGGGAAGTACCCGGTTCATAGGTGGGGGCTTTAATCACTTATCAGCTTTGTCCGCAATAATGGCAGACGATTTCATCATGGATTGATGTATAGAGGGTTATCGATGCATGTCGATTTATTCGCAGTAGGCAGGATGCTAGGAATCAATAATAGTAGATTAGCGTATAATATTCCACATCATAGTCCTGAATACAAACATGTTATGCATTGGACATCGTAGAGTGAAGTGACTATTAACGTTGTGCATATATTTTGAAACAATGCCGGATGTTCGATGTAGTTGTCGTAAACACCATTAGCTATCAATGCATAGCAACGGAAGTTTTTTTCTTAAATTGTGCAACAGGCAACCCCCTAAAGGGGACATATATAAATAATCTCAGTCGGCAATTCCGCCGTTTGTGACTGATTTATTTGAGCGCTGTCTAGCGTTATTATATCGGCTGCTACAACCGGAAGCGAGTCGATTGATAGGCTTGGAGGTGGAGGTCTACGCGCTATATAATGTCGTAATATTATTAGTTGTGTTGACCTTTGAACCCTGAATTTCCAGATTTCCAATTCAAGGTAACTATACAGATAATTAGCTATCGAATATTTTGAAAGTAATTTGTCAGGAACTTGTTGCAGAAACAGTTCCCAGTTAAATTAGTTTTAAAATGATCAACAGAATGTTTATTAAATCGTAAAGGATTTTGGTGGGGTTTGCTTCGCCTTTTCTTATTCAAAGAGTTAACATGACCAGTGTTAGCTTTGATGTTATAACGTGATGTTCTGACTTTTGCTTTATTGAAAGTCATTTCTGGCTATCGTTAGAGTTCGTCATATTATTCGTTTTATTTCTCAGACATTGAGGATATCAAACGTGCAATAATGGTAAGATGGCACAGGTTACTGTTATTGGGCCAGTGCCGGGCCAATACCAGCACATACAATACCGGCCCAGTATCATGCTTTACAAGCTGTATTCTGGTTAAATATTTCTGCTGAAAAGTTTCTGAAACATATTATGTGAAACATTTTGAAACAAGGTTTCCTAAACAGAGACGCCTTTTAAAACATTTGCTTGTTCACAAAGACACTTTCGTGACGGACAATTCCCACTTTCAGGACGAACCTATGTCGTTTTCATTGTGATGTCAGCTAACAAGTGACGTATTTTATTATTACGTCAGATATTTGAGTGACATATTGACTCTCTCCATTGTAATCAGTCTTGTTTTTCTATATAGTGTGTAATGTATTTTGGTTTCCTTGCCCGCAATAAACAGCAAATTGATTCTTGTTTACAGCAGTTGGAGCAAATTTTAAGCTCAGCTGGACAGTCCATTAGACATCGTTTCTTACACGTGAATGTTTTGAATCACCAACATGTTTACTGTCTTTAAAGTATATTTTAACCACAAATTTTTGTAATTATTATAATAAATTCGGGTTAAGGGTTTATTTCATCTCTCTCTGCATCGGCAAGTTCATAAGCTTAAACGACGTTGTCGAATCTGAACTGCTACTGCATATATTTCAAATGATCTCTTGAAACGTTACCAGTTTTCTTTTAAATTCAAATTTAAACCTAACTGTTTCGCTCGTCCGATGACTTCAGACATGTTTGCGAACGGAGCCGGATTATGCTTATTTGAGATGTAGGGCCCCTTATCGGGTGGGTTAAGGAGGGAGGGACTTGTTGTTGCTACCGCTAACGCAACTGTTACCGCTACTGTTACCGTTACCGTCACCGCTACTACTACTACTACTACTACTACTACTACTACTACTACTACTACTACTACTACTACTACTACTACTACTACTACTACTACTACTACTACTACTACTACGGCTGCTGCTGCTGCTGCTGCCAAATAAGATAAATTCGTTACTTATATGTCAAAATGCTGTTCAACAGTTAGAAACTAATTTTACTGGAGGCTGGTGTTAAAAAATTACTGCAAAGGTGAGATACTGGGATTACAGATTAAAATGCGTAAAATGTGGCAATCGTCTTTTATGTGGGGGCCGCTTACAATTTGGGGCCTGAGGCTGCAGACCTGCTAGCCTTTGCCTTAATCCGGCTCTGTCCGCCATGTTTGCGAATTGTTCTTATTCACGATGCAATATTGTTTTATGGTCACCAGTTTTAATAAGTTATAAACGTCCTCTGAGCAAAGAAATCAATATTTGTTTTTATGTTTTCTTAGTGTTTATTTATTCAATAATCACGTATCGGTTCTGTGCTTGCATTATTATTCACTTAGGCCTATTCTGTCAGTTCGTCTGTAAGGCTCGTGGTCACTATTGGGACGCCGCCTTATGTTCTAGTAGGCCTAAATAACTAGCATCCAAGCTACTGGTAGATTATACGCCTTGTAAGCACAGGAACTGATGTAATAGTCACGCCTGACACCGTGTTATGTTTTAGTGAATGTCGCGGATTGGGAGACACAAAATTGCATTAACCCTTTGAACCCATAATGCCAAAAAAACCAGAATCATTGATGATTTCATAAATATTATGTTGAGTAATTTGAAACTAATTTAGCTGGGAACTGTACTGCCTATGGCAGCAACAGGGTCTTGTCAAATTAGTTTCAACATATTCAGCAGCATACCTATATGCTCGCTTCAAAATTACGAATCTGGGAATTCAGGGTTCAAAGGGTTAAAGCTGATGTGACACTTCTAAAGATATAGCTCTGTGAAAAATGTCAGATCAGTTACAGCGGTAGGAGGCACAACACTGCGATGGCAAACATATAGATAATAGCAAGGCTGAACACTGTTTCCATTAACATGAGTGTGGTTTAACCGTTTTACTGCCATGTTTTGGAGACGACATCCAACGGTTATATCTCTGGGCCTCTTAAATATTTTGAAAACAATTTGACTGAAAGCCACCAACAACTTTCGGTTAAATTGTTTTCAAAATATTTAGCAAGTCAAGAGGTTTTACTCATTGACATTATTGCCTGGTGGCTTGTAGCGGCGACACAGTTAAAGACCAAAAAATATGCATTCTAAGATGCATCACTATACAGTAGGCTATTAAGTTATGACAGTATCTTGTCCCGGGATTTGCCCGTGTTGTGGTTGTCATTGTGGTCACGAGGAGAGAGGCCAGGAAGGTAGTCGTCAGGAAGAGAGGATGGGCATTAAAGAGGTGGTGAGGAAATATAGAGAATCTTCATCGGTACATGGCGTCCAGTACACAGTTACACGCAACGGAAGTCAGCTGAGACGGTAAGTACGATCAAAACCTTATCGCCGAGATCTTCGAAATGATTTATCCACAAAATGTGTATATAAAACACCATTGCAAAATCTGAATTATATAAACCTGTTATCGTTCATTCCTGTTAAATCGTCGTCGGTGTCATCGTCGTCGTCGTCGTCGTCGTCTTTGTCGTCGTCACTACTTCTAACTTCACTAACTCTACTATTACTACCACTAGCACCACTGACACTAGCACCACTGACACTAGCACCACTGACACCAGCACCACTGACACTAGCATCACTGACACTAGCATCACTGACACCAGCACCACTGACACTAGCACCACTGACACCAGGACCACTGACACTAGCATCATTACCAATTTCTTGACCTGTTGTCACCCACCCAACCACACCACGCACACCTCACACCTTTGTGATGTGGGGTGGGGCAGACAAATATAATTGTTACCATTGAAAAATCTTAATTACATAAGCCTATTATCGTTCACTCCTGTTAAATCGTCGTCGTCGTCGTCGTCACCACTTCTAGCATCACTAACTCTACCATCACTACCACTTGCATCACTGCCATCATTACCAATTTCTTGACCTGTTGTCCCCCAAACAGCCACCCCAGCCCCCACCATGGGGAGGGATCAGCAAAATATAAATCTACTCATGCACTCCACAGTCCTATAGGTAACTCACATATACCAAAATTGGTTGAATTCCGTTAAACGGTTTCGGAGGAGCTGCGTTACAATCAGTTTTTACCCTTTGACACCCGACCCCACCCACCTAACTCATGGGGCTAAGCCAATTGTGAATGCCCTGTTGCACTCCGCAATCATAAGGGTAACTCACACACCAGATTTGCTTGAATTCCGTCCAACAATTCTGGATTACAATCTTTATTTTTTAACTTTTGCCAACCCATCCCACCCACCCACCCACCTAATCCCATGGGGCTAGGGCCAAATGTGATTGTCCTGTTGCACTCCGCAATCATATAGATAACTCGCATACCAAATTTGCTTGAATTCCGTCCAACAGTTTCGGAGGAGTTGCGTTATAATTAGGGCGTTTTCCTTTTGACACCCGACCCCACGCGTCTTCGGGGCGGAGCCAAATGTAAATGTCCTCTTGCACCACGCAATCACATGGGTGCAAAGCTTGGTTGAATTTCAGACGATTGGTTTCAGAGAAGTTGCATTAAATCAATTTCAAAGTTTACTTTGTAAAGTATTTGTCTATTGATGTACCCCTGATAATGCTTATCTGCTAAAATAGTCTGAACATCCAAGGTGGCTGTAATGAATCAATTATTTATTAAAATATTGATTTAATTTGGAAAGGCAATAAGATCAGTTTATTCAAAGACAAATGTAATTAACTTCACATTGTGTATATTAGCTAATACTCGTGGAACTCCTTAGATTTCCCAGGCTGATAATAATTTCTCATCGCAAATGTCAATAACCGTACTTTAATGACCAAACCGGTCCAAATACAGCGGCTATAGCTGCATTGAGAAATGTCCATTCACACGCCAACCGAAGGCTATTTTACACAATTAACTACTGGAATGACTGGCTTAATAATTGAGCTAGTCATTCCTGGGGAATATTTGTTTAAAAATAGGCTTATCTTGATCTGCAAATTTATTAAGCGGAATTCTTGAATTCTCTTAACCATTAACGGCGCATATTCACAGTAAAATTTCTGAAAATGAAATTGCTTAAATTATACACCTTTGGAGGCTTAAACTGTGAGCCTATATGTAATGAAACGAAATAAATCTTAACATATGATGATTCTTAGCGACATGTCAATGCTAGCCAAAGACAATTATGATACCCGTTATCTATTGTTCATTATAGATGAGTCATCAAAATTTTTGTTGATTCTACCACTAAGGAATAAAACATACAAAGCAGTTTCGGAAGTGCCTCTCTTAATAGCATAGATAGAAAACCTGAATCTACTTAAAGTGACAAGGGTGGTGAGTTTGTAAACGCATTGGTTAAGCCACTTTTAAACTCTAGAATCATTCACTTTTACACGTCTCAGAGCGAACCTCATGCAGCTATCGGTGAATAAGTTCAAAGAATGATAAAGACAAAATTATGGAGATATATGACCTACAAGAATATGAAGCGATACATAAACATATTGCCAAAGATGGTGAGCATGTACAATAATACTATACACAGTAGTGCAAAAATGAGACCCAAAGATGTAGACCATAGTATAGAGTTATTATCTTCATTGACTATTTGGCCAGAGTATGTCGCAGCGTTGTAAAGCATGGTATGTTAATGTTAGGGGATAGGGTCTGTAAAACAGAACTAAAGGACCTGTTTACCAAAGGTTATAGACGTTTATGGAGTGAAGAAACATTTACGTTTATCAGTAACGTACTGAACAGGTCTGGAATACAAAATCTTAAGTATTATAAAGACACGCCTATAATCCGTACGTTTTACTCTGGAGAATTACAGTAAATTGGTTTAAGTGACAATGATCATTCGTATTGCATAGAAAAGAGTGTTCAAATTCGTAAGAGCGGTAATAAACGAGGATTCTTTTAAGTGGCTAGGTTACCCTAAAACATTTAATCTTAGGGTTAGCAAAGTGGATGTCCTGAGGATTATCATCCAGCAATGCCCATAGCGATGGTCAACATGTCCACTGCTGGCAATGAAATTAGTCATGCCGACTATCCTTAGTCAGTCTGCAGCGGTAAGGTATCACACAATGAAATTATGTATCTGGCTCAATTTTTAATAATATGCATTATTATTGTCAGATGCTTAATAAATCTGAGCCTCCAGAATGCTGATTGGCTTAGCTGCAGGGCGTTTAGGTTATATATTACAAGCGCCAGGTATTTAAACTGCTTAGGTTAGTGTCCCCCCCCACCCACCCTACCACCCACATCCCACCCCACCCCGCAACCACCACCAACACACCCCCCTCCACTCACCCCACCCCACGCCCACCACCACCACCACCAACACCCCCCTCCACTCACCCCGCCCCACGCCCACCACCACCCATGGTTAGATACTGACAAACTAGGTACATACTTATTAGCTAAAGAAATTATAGATCAGTTTTACGTAACTTTCCCGAACAACCGTAGAATGGCCTACTATCCTGATAATAAGATATCAGAGTTCAGAACTCATCTTCACACACCTCTGACATTTAAATGCGACAGGGGTTAGCCCTGTCCTCTGTATTATATCCGAGAAGTTGTCTCACTATGCCTATAGTGTGCCATATATTGCTAGAAGCTTATGAAGATGTAACTGTGAAAGAAGAGAAAAAGAAAGACGAGGACTCCGAGAAAACTAATACTATCTATGAGTTTGATTGAGCGTCGGGAAAACTCTCATTACCTGGCACGAAGGATACAAATGATGTGCTAGTTGTGAAGCCAGCTGACTATTTAAAATCTATTAAAAATATATCAGAACAGATTCTATGCTGTAAGGAAAATGATAGGCTTTATAAGTAGATAGATATTGGGTCATAAACGTTTTAGAATTAACATTACACTTGACTAATACACACCATGCAAAACTTGTCAATTAAGGATTAAACTGTACTCTCGAGTTTGGTTGGATTATAGCACATTTTCTTGGATAGGACATGAACGTGATTAGAGGGCCAACACCTCCAAGTGGATTGCCATCGTTGCATAAGAATAAGGAAATTAGTCTAACTACTGTGTATATGAAGATGTAACCATGAAAGTAGAGAAAAAGACAGATGAGGACTCCCAACAAAGCTGGTACTATCTACGAGTTTGATAAAGCGTCTGGAAAACTATCATTACCTGGCATGAAGGATACAAACGATGTGCCAGTTGTGAAGCCAGCTGTCTACATAAAAGCTATAAAAATATAACGTAGTTGGTGATACATCAGCATCGCTACACAGAGTCATTCCTCTATTTAGCATAAATGCATGGAATGATATATTCCAGCAGACACTTCTAGACATTCACTATCATCTGTGTCAAATAACTATGTGGATACACTAGGAGTAGTTATAACTGATAAAACCAGTGAGAATATACCATTTGAATATGCTGCCTCAAGGAGTGTACTCTGTCAAGATTTTAGACGCAAGACATTTTCATAATCTTTAGGTATTAGTGCTTTTTTATCCAAAAAAAGAAGAGAAAGAAAATAAAACTTTACAGCCACCATGATGCTGCAGCACTCCACAGTTACTACACTAGTCAAGCTGGTGTTCATAGTGAGTAGGAGTATGGTCTAGGAAGCATTATAGGATCTCTGTGTAGAGCTGATTTTTCTTTAGCCAAAATGTGGGTATGGCTCTAGATAAGCAGGCCTTGCCTGCAGGTGTAGATGCCATTAGATCTAGAGCGTTAATGGCTGGAAGAGCTCTTGCGCAGCATGCCATAGCATTAGCACATGGCCACATTAAAGGCTCGATTCCCCAATAAGTAGGAATTGACAAAGAAAAGCTAGGAAAGTACTGCACGTGATCAGTTGTGGTAGAGCATGATCAGCAAAGAGATGTCACCGAAGAAACATATGAAAAGCTATGCCTATTGATATATTAAATTAACCATGAGGTCGCCGAAATGGCTTCCTGTCACTGTACAAAGACTGAGCTGGATCTCTTTACTGTAAAAGCAGTAATGCCCACTATGGAACAGACTCATTAGCAGAGTTATCAAGCTATTACAAGCATATCAAATATAGGACCCATACAATTTTTCGTGTCAGGAAATGGGGATGAATACACAGATTTGGCACAGAGCAAGTTAAAGATGGGGTGGACGCTGATTTCGTAGCAGCTGGTGATGTAGCATTCATTAACTTATGCAAAGCTTCGATATCCTCCCAAGCTATTGTATTTCCAAATGGCAAGTGTGCATTGGACGCTATTAGCACCAGATCGTATAGGGCTTAATGGAATATCTCTTTAATTATTTCAAGGATAATCGGAAGACTCGGTTATTGTTTACGTTATGGGCTAAGGATATGGCTATGCATATAGATAATATAGCAGCTGCTAATTCAGGTTACAGCAGTAGACAGTCAAATATTGATCAGAGTAGAACAGTGGAAATAATAGGTAGAGTTCATTTGGAAGCTTTTCTCCAGGAAAGGTATCTGCTATATGGCATTTCGCTAAAGCTATGGTTTACCACAAGCGCTCCAGCTTTTAATCTGATCAGGCAGGGCCCAGATGTCTACAAAGTGCAAATTCATGGCACTAAGCTAAATCTACAAAATGTTCAACCTGTACTGGAAGTGCTCAATGCTCACGCTATGGCATTACTGAAGTCAGCGGCAAGATACCCCATTAAGAGAACTATAGTACTATCTTTTACTATCCACACGGGTACTAATAGCATAAACTGAGATAATATTTGTCTCAGTGATTTACCCACCAGGGTCAGATTCTTAACATTAATGTTGAGTTTTAAAAGGATTATTACAGATTTCAAGGTTTTATTAGAGAAATATAGCCACGGAATAACTTACCTCCCTTAATATTCAGATCAGATTAAAAACTGCTCAAAAAGCAGTTTACAGACCACGGTACGGGGAAATAATTTAGCTGTAACTGCTTGCAAAAATATCAACATAATTTTTTGTCAAATGCACTGTCATTGATATTTTCAGCCAAACAAGGAGATACCTATTTTTGAAAATTTAACCCTGAAATGATTGTTGATGTTATCAAGTGAGTCATTCCTGTTGTACATTAAAAATAGCCCTGTGTTTGGATCAACCTTCCCAATGTCTTGAACACATTATAACACATTTGCATTCCACACCACCCATACACCCTGTGCTTGGTTCCTCCTTCCTATTGTATCTTCACCCATGCCCAATAGGTCTATGTACTGAAGAATCCATTAACTACATACAGATTGAATGTTATAGCTTTTAGCACTTAAGTGTGATCTTCATCCAGCACCAATAGACCTGCCCATTGTCTCGTCAATAAGGAACAATAAATCTACATACCCACCCCCTACCCCGACATGCATTTCACGCCTCGTTACATCTGTCAATCATCAAAACTCATCATTAGATCTACATACAAAACCGCGGTATTGATATATACACACACCTGATTGGTCACGAGGTGATGACGTGACATGCGGCGTCATCTCATTTGCATATTAGGCCACGCCCCATCCGTTTTCCTGCCAAAATCATGAGGTGATGTGAGCAGCTGTCGAACAATCAGAATTGAGCATTTTTGGTGGGAAAATGGAGGGGTGTGGCCTAATATGTAAATAACATGACATTACAGGTCACGCAACAGCCCTCGACCAATCAGAAGTGTGCCTATATAAATACTCTTCTACTTATTTAGCGACCGGATACAAACATTTTACGCCTCCGCATTTGCATACGCATACGGACATATAGAATGATACAATAAATTTGAAATAGTGAAAGCGCACAAAATCTGTATACTGATGCGGATACGTGTTAATGGAATCCTAGCTTTAACCATTTAACAATTACAGTCCAGAAGAGATAAATTCTCTAAGGAATATTCTGTTGAATATTTTGAAAATAATTCGAATGGTAGCTGTTGCTGCCTATGTCAGCGACCAGTTCCAGTCGAATTAGTTTTAAAATATTCAACAACTTTCCTACCGTTGTCTTGAAGAAATTGAAACACTGAGATTTCACATGTTAAAGGGTTAATCAGACATGGTCTGTTTCAGAATTTGCTGGAATGTCATCCTGACAGGTGTCACTGCAAGCATGTTGTACACGATATTCAGCCAGCTCGTGCTGATACTGGACTACCCCACCACTACACAGATGGATATACAACAAAGGCACGAGCTCCCATTTCCCGCGGTCACCTTATGCAACCTGAACAGAATAAAACGCAGTGTCGTCAACGACGATGCTAACTTACACAAGTATTGATTTTAAAACATACCATTTACCCCTTTCATGACCACTCTGCTCAACAACAGGCCGTGCGGTGAGCTAGTGGGAGCTCCATTTGCGGACCAATGGAAAAGAATTTTTGAAAATTTACTAATGTAATGACTGGATCGGTAACAGAGCAAGTCATTCCAGGGGTACATTTTCAAAAATAGCATTTTCTTGCCCTGTAAATAGGTATTCAATGAGCAAATATTTGTTATATTCTAGAGAAGATTTAATCATTAAATGGTTAAACCGGAAATAACAGATTGACATTCTACAATCAGATACAGAAAGATAGATTTGTTGTTCAATATTTTGAAACTAATTTAACTGGAAGGCAGCTATATTTGTCAGTCAAATTGCTATCAAAATGGCATTGAATTTAAATCGGCCTCTTGTTTTTCATGATTGGAAGGGGTTACGTCTTAATATAAAGGTAGCATTGAATTCGTGTAATCGCTTTGCGATATTGGTTTCTAAAAGATATTTACAGAAATCTCGTTATACCTCATTAAACTTCATTATATCGTTACACCTCATTAAACATCATTATATCGTTACACCTCATTAAATATCATTATATCGTTACACCTCATTAAACATCATTATATCGTTACACCTCATTAAACATCATTATATCGTTACACCTCATTAAACATCATTATATAGTTATACCTCATTAAACATCATTATATCGTTACACCTCATTAAACATCATTATATCGTTACACCTCATTAAACATCATTTTATCGTTATACCTCATTAAGCATCATTATATCGTTATACCTCATCAAACATCATTATATCGTTACACCTCATTAAACATCATTATATCGTTATACCTCATTAAACATCATTATATCGTTATACCTCATTAAACATCATTATATCGTTATACCTCATTAAACATCATTATATCGTTATACCTCATTAAACATCATTATATCGTTACACCTCATTAAACATCATTATATCGTTACACCTCATCAAACATCATTATATCGTTACACCTCATTAAACATCATTATATCGTTATACCTCATTAAACATCATTATATCGTTACACCTCATTAAACATCATTATATCGTTATACCTCATTAAACATCATTATATCGTTACACCTCATTATATCGTTATACCTCATTAAACATCATTATATCGTTACACCTCATTAAACATCATTATATCGTTACACCTCATTAGACATCATTATATCGTTACACCTCATTAAACATCATTATATCGTTATACCTCATTAAACATCATTATATCGTTACACCTCATTAAACATCATTATATCGTTATACCTCATTAAACATCATTATATCGTTACACCTCATCAAACATCATTATATCGTTATACCTCATTAAACATCATTATATCGTTATACCTCATTAAACATCATTATATCGTTATACCTCATTAAGCATCATTATATCGTTATACCTCATTAAATATCATTATATCGTTATACCTCATTAAACATCATTATATCGTTACACCTCATTAAACATCATTATATCGTTACACCTCATTAAATATCATTATATCGTTACACCTCATTAAACATCATTATATCGTTACACCTCATTAAACATCATTATATCGTTACACCTCATTAAACATCATTATATAGTTATACCTCATTAAACATCATTATATCGTTACACCTCATTAAACATCATTATATCGTTACACCTCATTAAACATCATTTTATCGTTATACCTCATTAAGCATCATTATATCGTTATACCTCATCAAACATCATTATATCGTTACACCTCATTAAACATCATTATATCGTTATACCTCATTAAACATCATTATATCGTTATACCTCATTAAACATCATTATATCGTTATACCTCATTAAACATCATTATATCGTTATACCTCATTAAACATCATTATATCGTTACACCTCATTAAACATCATTATATCGTTACACCTCATCAAACATCATTATATCGTTACACCTCATTAAACATCATTATATCGTTATACCTCATTAAACATCATTATATCGTTATACCTCATTAAACATCAGTATATCGTTACACCTCATTAAACATCATTATATCGTTATACCTCATTAAACATCATTATATCGTTACACCTCATTAAACATCATTATATCGTTACACCTCATTAAACATCATTATATCGTTACACCTCATTAAACATCATTATATCGTTACACCTCATCAAACATCATTATATCGTTATACCTCATTAAACATCATTATATCGTTATACCTCATTAAACATCATTATATCGTTACACCTCATTAAACATCATAATATCGTTACACCTCATTAAACATCATTATATCGTTATACCTCATTAAACATCATTATATCGTTACACCTCATTAAACATCATTATATCGTTATACCTCATTAAACATCATTATATCGTTACACCTCATTAAACATCATTATATCGTTACACCTCATTAAACATCATTATATCGTTACACCTCATTAAACATCATTATATCGTTATACCTCATTAAACATCATTATATCGTTACACCTCATTAAACATCATTATATCGTTATACCTCATTAAACATCATTATATCGTTACACCTCATCAAACATCATTATATCGTTATACCTCATTAAACATCATTATATCGTTATACCTCATTAAACATCATTATATCGTTATACCTCATTAAGCATCATTATATCGTTATACCTCATTAAATATCATTATATCGTTATACCTCATTAAACATCATTATATCGTTACACCTCATTAAACATCATTATATCGTTACACCTCATTAAACATCATTATATCGTTACACCTCATCAAACATCATTATATCGTTATACCTCATTAAACATCATTATATCGTTATACCTCATTAAACATCATTATATCGTTATACCTCATTAAACATCATTATATCGTTATACCTCATTAAACATCATTATATCGTTATACCTCATTAAACATCATTATATCGTTACACCTCATTAAACATCATTATATCGTTACACCTCATTAAACATCATTATATCGTTACACCTCATTAAACATCATTATATCGTTACACCTCATCAAACATCATTATATCGTTATACCTCATTAAACATCATTATATCGTTATACCTCATTAAACATCATTATATCGTTACACCTCATTAAACATCATTATATCGTTACACCTCATTAAACATCATTATATCGTTATACCTCATTAAACATCATTATATCGTTACACCTCATTAAACATCATTATATCGTTATACCTCATTAAACATCATTATATCGTTACACCTCATTAAACATCATTATATCGTTACACCTCATTAAACATCATTATATCGTTACACCTCATTAAACATCATTATATCGTTATACCTCATTAAACATCATTATATCGTTACACCTCATTAAACATCATTATATCGTTATACCTCATTAAACATCATTATATCGTTACACCTCATCAAACATCATTATATCGTTATACCTCATCAAACATCATTATATCGTTACACCTCATTAAACATCATTATATCGTTATACCTCATTAAACATCATTATATCGTTATACCTCATTAAACATCATTATATCGTTATACCTCATTAAACATCATTATATCGTTATACCTCATTAAACATCATTATATCGTTACACCTCATTAAACATCATTATATCGTTACACCTCATCAAACATCATTATATCGTTACACCTCATTAAACATCATTATATCGTTATACCTCATTAAACATCATTATATCGTTACACCTCATTAAACATCATTATATCGTTATACCTCATTAAACATCATTATATCGTTACACCTCATTAAACATCATTATATCGTTATACCTCATTAAACATCATTATATCGTTACACCTCATTAAACATCATTATATCGTTACACCTCATTAAACATCATTATATCGTTACACCTCATTAAACATCATTATATCGTTATACCTCATTAAACATCATTATATCGTTACACCTCATTAAACATCATTATATCGTTATACCTCATTAAACATCATTATATCGTTACACCTCATCAAACATCATTATATCGTTATACCTCATTAAACATCATTATATCGTTATACCTCATTAAACATCATTATATCGTTATACCTCATTAAGCATCATTATATCGTTATACCTCATTAAATATCATTATATCGTTATACCTCATTAAACATCATTATATCGTTACACCTCATTAAACATCATTATATCGTTACACCTCATTAAATATCATTATATCGTTACACCTCATTAAACATCATTATATCGTTACACCTCATTAAACATCATTATATCGTTACACCTCATTAAACATCATTATATAGTTATACCTCATTAAACATCATTATATCGTTACACCTCATTAAACATCATTATATCGTTACACCTCATTAAACATCATTTTATCGTTATACCTCATTAAGCATCATTATATCGTTATACCTCATCAAACATCATTATATCGTTACACCTCATTAAACATCATTATATCGTTATACCTCATTAAACATCATTATATCGTTATACCTCATTAAACATCATTATATCGTTATACCTCATTAAACATCATTATATCGTTATACCTCATTAAACATCATTATATCGTTACACCTCATTAAACATCATTATATCGTTACACCTCATCAAACATCATTATATCGTTACACCTCATTAAACATCATTATATCGTTATACCTCATTAAACATCATTATATCGTTATACCTCATTAAACATCATTATATCGTTACACCTCATTAAACATCATTATATCGTTATACCTCATTAAACATCATTATATCGTTACACCTCATTAAACATCATTATATCGTTACACCTCATTAAACATCATTATATCGTTACACCTCATTAAACATCATTATATCGTTACACCTCATCAAACATCATTATATCGTTATACCTCATTAAACATCATTATATCGTTATACCTCATTAAACATCATTATATCGTTACACCTCATTAAACATCATTATATCGTTACACCTCATTAAACATCATTATATCGTTATACCTCATTAAACATCATTATATCGTTACACCTCATTAAACATCATTATATCGTTATACCTCATTAAACATCATTATATCGTTACACCTCATTAAACATCATTATATCGTTACACCTCATTAAACATCATTATATCGTTACACCTCATTAAACATCATTATATCGTTATACCTCATTAAACATCATTATATCGTTACACCTCATTAAACATCATTATATCGTTATACCTCATTAAACATCATTATATCGTTACACCTCATCAAACATCATTATATCGTTATACCTCATTAAACATCATTATATCGTTATACCTCATTAAACATCATTATATCGTTATACCTCATTAAGCATCATTATATCGTTATACCTCATTAAATATCATTATATCGTTATACCTCATTAAACATCATTATATCGTTACACCTCATTAAACATCATTATATCGTTACACCTCATTAAACATCATTATATCGTTACACCTCATCAAACATCATTATATCGTTATACCTCATTAAACATCATTATATCGTTATACCTCATTAAACATCATTATATCGTTATACCTCATTAAACATCATTATATCGTTATACCTCATTAAACATCATTATATCGTTATACCTCATCAACATCGAATGGACCTTTCCATTTTTATCTATGCCCCGCCCATTTCTAGTTAAGCTCCGCCCAGACCTCGATCGTGTTAGGATCGATCGATCTCTGAACTCCCTGACTATCGAGTTCCAGAAAACTATACAGGTAAGCTGTTAAATATTTTAAAACTAGTTTGACTGGGTGCGGTTGCTGCCTATGGCAGCGACAGTGCCCAGTCAAATTAGTTTCAAAATATTCAATAGCATGTTTATTAAATAGTAGAGACATGCAATTCTTACAACGCAGAATTATTTGTGCGCAGAATTATTTATGACGTAATGATTTTGACGTCATCCTACACGCCGCATAACTTATTATGACGTCATATGACGTCATTACTCTGGAAAGATCCGTTGATCACTATGTTCAGTCGCTCGCACAAAAGCTGTTGTCTCAGTTGCACGTCATCCAGACTTATCTACGTGATCTTATTTTCTCCAGAAATGCAGCATATGAAATTAATCCTTCGGATGCCCATTGCGCTTTATGCGCCTATGCGCCGTATCCTGAAGTGAACTGTGTGAGAGGTTGTTCACTGGTCATTTGGGCAGTGTCACGATCACACATTCCCATATGGATAGTTTTCATTTTGTTGTAGATGTTGAATTTCGCGCAGCTGTGTCCTATTCCAAGTTTGAATTCGCATATGATGTCGAATTACTTCCATCGGAAATATCACGTGGTTGCTTTGGCTATCTACGCATGCGCACACATTTACTCTCGCTTGAAGCAGGAGTAATCGAGCCGAATTTGTACCACATGATATGAATTTGTACCACGGGACACCGTTGTCCGATTATGCTGTTGGTCGTTCGGAACTTAGCCTAAGTCTAAATATGATGACTTGACCAGCCTTGCGTTCCGTGGGGGAAACGTTCCAGAGCGCTCTGCACGTGCAAAATCTGCTTTTCTAGTTTTGTAGGGCCTATATTATACGATATAATTAATGCACTAGTTTGCGGATTAGCAACGTGTTTTCCCTACGGAATGCAAGACAACTCTAGTCATGCGGAAGTAGTTATCTGACTTGTTGTGCTTGCGCCATTACCATTTCCCGCAACACCTTTTCCTCTCTTAATTTTTTTTTGGTGGTGGCCTTTCTCCTTCGATCAATACTCACCATTCTGTTACTTCTGTTACTTCTGATATACAGCTGGCCTTGACAGCTGGCTCTAGGACTATAGACTTAGAAAGCTTTACCGACTCCTTGGAACCGGGTACCCGGCTCCCAACTGCCGAGTACCCGTCTACCATAGAGCTCATTCTTGTTTGCATAGCAACAAGAGCAATACATGCTTTTCGCAGTGGACAAAGATTGTGGATTAAATCTAAGTCTTTTTATAAAACTGTGATTGTGATAGCTAGTGATCTCTTGCAAAGGATAATTTGGATAATAATGGATACCACCGAGGATAACCAGGTCGTATAATTCCTTATTATTCCATAGTTAAAAGACTTAGGTCTCTAAATTTCGTTGTGTCGCATGTTCCAATTTCTGACCCCAAAGAATCTGGGACGTGTGTTAACAACGAGATATGCCGGATGATCGCCTTCTTTAAACCACAACAGGCGATCGGCAGATATGAAAATAGGTGTTTGCTACGGAATTTCTAACACGAATATCGGCTGACGTCGTTCTCCGTAGGATCCGAGCGGGTGACGTCACACCCATGGTGCTCGGATCTTTATGTGAAGAAAATTTTTCATTAATTCGCGCATCTTGTTCTGGGTGCTGCGTACTAAAAATGGTACCGGAAACTTTGGAATGTTCAAGTTTACGTGTTATCACGATCTGTTTGCAATGATCGGTGGTTTCAAAATTCTTGATTAGATGTGTGGTCTGCGGTTTTACCGTGTGCTACAGCAGTTTGTTTACATTTTGTTGTTTCTTCACATATCGTTTTGGCTTTCGTTAGGAGTATAATTTATATTAATTGGTAAATATACCCCGAATGCTATGCGATATGATTCCTGGTTCCGTTATACATCCTGGAGGATCAATTATGGGTGTATTTATGCCCGCTTCGTTCTTGTCGTCATAGTCAATGCGATCTTTGCTGTAACGTTGCGGGGTGGGGTGCGGGAGGGTTGCAGTTAATTTATGGTCAAATTATTTGAAAATTAATTGTCTGCCTTCTATCCGTGTGTCGTTCCGCTTGCTTATTGTAGGTTTGTGCTTATTTATAGGCCAAGCCAGCCCCCCCCCCCCACGCCTCCCCCCCCCCCCCCGCCCACACCCATCATGTGACGAGTGCCACAAATTCGTACGGGTCTTGTTTAAGGACCATGTGTGCTTTAGGTGTACGCCCTGTAACCTAGATGATAGGTGTAGTGTGTGTGCAGTGTGGTCCGCGGAGATGATGTTGAAGTTCCTTGCCCAGAAGGATGTGGCTGGGTCTGATGCGGGGTCAGGCGGTGCGAAGGTAAATTGTGGAGCGTCCGGTTCGGCCGGTGGGGGCGCTCCACGTCCCCAGCTGGAGGTGGCGGAGATGGCACCGCCGGCGTGGTTCGGTCCGGCTATGCAGGGTTTTCTGCATAGCGTTCTGCCCACGCCGATGTCGTCACTGCTGCCGAAGGTTGGGGGGGGGGCAGTTTCTCTCCACGCCTGGTATGGACCCTGTCCATGGACAGGGTTCTGGACTGGTTACCGAGGGAGCCGTCTTGTACGGCCCCCTGGCGGTCCCGTCGGGCTCCGGCCTGACGGGTTCCGTCTCTCTACGGCCACCTCCGGGTGGTCCAGTAGCGGTGGCCGGTACGTCAGGTGTGGGAGCCCTCCGCCAGGACGGCTCCACAGTTTCCTCATCTAGTGACGACTCTTCGGAGTCTGAAGACGAGGAGGCCGAGGAGGAGAAGTTGCTGCAGCCTGTGATGCCACGGGTGGAGAATATGGAGGTCGATTCCGTCCCGGATGGAACCGTCCTCCATCTGTCTGGCTTGGCGCAAGCCAGGGCAGCGGCTCCGCCCGTGGTTGAGGCCAATCTGGTACCAGTCACCGGTCCCGTGACGGTTGGTTTGACGCCAGCCGACACGGTGACTGGTGTGCCGGGCTGGGCGTGGTACTCACCTATCTCGCCTGGTCTGGCGGTCGGACATGGGGTGCCGTTGGCGCCCCTGTTTGGCCACGGTTCCGCGTCTGCCATGGATCCGCACAGTTTTCCGTGCAGACCTACCCCATGGACTGGTGTGTTTCATGGGGTGGCGGTGGAACCGTTTGGTGCCGGAGTGCCTGGCTTGTCAGCCGCGGCTCCTTGCCGGGAGGCCGTGGCTGGCAGGCCCGTGAATGCGTCAACGGGTGACGTGTTCACGGGTGTGTCCTCCTCGGAAGTAGACTGGTCGGAGGCTCTGGCTTGGCTAGCCAGGGTTGACCCATCTGTGGTTTCGGCCACGGCCGAGGAGGATGCGACCCGTCCGTCAGTGGCATCGATTAGGACGGAAATCTTGCCCGCAGCCCGGATCCAGTCTGTGGGACTGGATCCACAGTTCATAGAGTTGCTGGATGCTATTTATAGCAAGCAGCTCCTGACCAAGGGCCAGCTCCCTGTGGCCTCCATGGAGGTGCGGGCGAGGTGTCGTATTCCACGGGGGGAATACGACAGATATGGTGTGGTACCATCGGTCACCGAGGATGACCGATGGGTTCTGAGCGTTCAGAGTGCTGGAGCAGGTGGCCCCGGTCCGGCACTTGTGGACAAGTCCCAGGCACACCACGATGAAGTCCTGTCCCTATGCGATGAGGGTGTGAGGACAGCTATGAGTGCTGTCAACCATTCGTATCGCCTTCTTCAGTCGGTGTAGGCTGAAGCGGGGGCAGGCCACCCTGTGCCACCTGTGGCGCTTTCGTGCATCAATGACGGCTTGGTGCTGTCTATGGACGCACTGGCAATGGTGCAAGCGCGTGTGGCGAAGTCCAGGCGGCAAATGGTTCTTGACCATATGCGTCCGGCTACGGCAGTCAGGGAGCGTCTTCTTGGGACACCCCTGACAGGGCCTAGCATCTTCGGTGGCCAGGCGCGGGCCATCCTAGAGGACACTGCCAGCATTGCGCAGAATCGGTTGGCGGTAAACCTACAGCTGGAGCTAGTGCGGAAAGCGCACGCACTAGGGGCTGTAGGGAAACCGCTAGCTGTCCAACCTTCGAAGAAGCAGAGGAAGCAGAAAGGCAAGGCGAAAGCTAAGCCTACTGCGACTTCTGCTTCGTCTGGGTTTTCTCAGCCGCTGCCGGCTAAGAAAGCCAGGAAGGTTGTGGAGGCCCCTACCCTCCCCAATGTTGCTCCTGATCGCCCTAGAGGCGGGAAGGGCAAGGGGAAGGGTAAGGGTACGTCCTCCAAGGGCGAAAAGAAGGGAGCGGATCGTACCTGAGGGCATGAAAGCTCCCTTCATATCCGCCTGGACCGCACCTGTGCAACAGGAACAACGGTGCCAGTTATACCCGCTGAGCCAAGATGGAAATGGTTCTCTCTCTCTCTCGTTAAGAAAGGGTGGGGGAGCGGACCGTGAGCCGGACAACCCCGTTAGACGTCGAGGCGTCTATGGTGGGTGGAAGGCTCATGCGTTTCGTCGAGGCCTGGCGAGGTGTGACGTCAGACAGTCTGGTCCTGGGATGGTTATCCCAGGGGTACATGCCGGAGTGGTGGGACTTTCCGCCGCAGAATCTGTCTTTGGCACCTGTCTGGACACCCGTACCACGGGAACCAGACAAGTTAGAAGCCATTCAAGACAAAGTGTGGGGTTTGCTTCTGAAAGGAGCAATAAAACCAGCGAACCAGAACACTCCGGGCTTCTATTCAAATATGTTCCTTGTCCCCAAGAGCACGGGGGGATGGAGACCCATACTCAATCTCAGGCCATTAAATTGGTTTATCCATACGCCTCGGTTCCAGATGGAAACACCGAGGTCGGTAATGGCGGGATTGAGGAAGGGAATGTGGTGTGTGTCGATCGATCTGAAAGATGCATATTTCCACATTCCTATGAACAGGAGTTGTCACAGGTTTCTGAGATTTGCGTTTCAGAATCAAGTATGGGAGTTTACTGTTCTCCCATTTGGCCTGTTGACAGCTCCGAGGGTTTTCACAAGAGTGGTCCTTGCGGTGACAGCGTTTCTCAGAAAAGAGAACGTGGCGCTACACACCTACATAGACGACTGGCTGATCAAAGCAGACTCGGCAGCCAGGTTGAACGTGGATACTGCTCTGACTCTGAAGTTACTTTCAGATCTAGGCTGGATAGTCAACAAGGAGAAATCCGAGTTGACACCCACTCAACATTTCGTTTATTTGGGGATGCGATTCGATCTCGAACAGGGCAGGGTTTACCCGTCAGAGCCCAGAGTGGTGTCTCTGTTAGCCATCCTCAAGAGTTTTCGAGTGGGAAACCACATTCAGGCGAGGCGGTTTCTTCAGATGCTGGGCATGATGGTCTCCATGGAGCAAGTGATCCCGTACGCTGCTCTAATGCGAAGACCTATCCAGTTGTATCTGATGTCTCTGTGGAAACAGAGAACAGAACCCCTGTCAAAGCTGGTGCCAGTTTTGGAGCCGATAATGTCGCATCTTGTATGGTGGAAACAGCGTCAGAATTTCCTAGTAGGGGTTTCGCTGCACCTACCCCACCCCCAGCTATCCGTGTACACGGATGCATCGCTGGCGGGGTGGGGAGGTGCCTGCCTGGGAGAACACCAGGTCTCGGGCACATGGACTCTCTTGGAGAGTCAGCTGCATATCAATCTGTTGGAAATGATGGCAGTGGAACTGGCGTTGGAAGAGTTTCTTCCGATGATCAGGGGCAAGGTGATATTGATACGGTCGGACAATTCGACGGTAGTATCATACATAAATCGCCAAGGCGGGACCAGGTCACCCACACTGTGTATCAAAGTGTGGCACTTGATTCAATGGTGCAGGAATTACTCGGTTGTTTTGAAAGCAGCTCACATTCCTGGTCGATTGAACATTCTGGTGGATGCTTTGTCTCGCAGACAGAGAATTCTGCCAACAGAATGTTCCCTCAACCCTCCAGTTCTACGAAGGATCTTCGAGCATTGGGGCAAACCCAACGTGGACTTGTTCGCCACAAGGGAAAATGCTCAAATCATGACTTATATCTCGCCGATTCCAGATCCAAATGCCGTCGATACAGATGCTCTGGCGATAAGCTGGAGAGGGATGCACGCTTACGCGTACACACCAACCATCCTTCTGCTGAAGGTATTGGTGAAGATCAGGGAGGAACCGTGTCTGGTCCTTCTAATAGCGCCGTATTGGCCAAGCAGGGCGTGGTTCACGGATCTGCTAGATCTGCTGGTGGAAGACCCAGTGCAGTTGCCCGAGATTCCGAACATAATCTCCCAGGCCAAGGGACGCTTCCTACACGAGCGTCCCGAAATGTTCAAATTGACTGCATGGATGTTATCAAACAACGTTCCACATCGGAAGGCTTTTCTCGACAGGCTGCTGATTTCATCGTGGCTGCGAGAAGGAGGTCAACCTTCAAGTCATATAACAACAAGGGTAACAGATTTGCAGACTGGTGTGAAGAAAAGGGTATTGATACCTTTCAATCCACTATTCAGCAAATAGCAGACTTTCTCTGTGAGCTGTTCTTTTCTGGACTAGCTCCCGTCACAATTGCTGGATACAAGTCAGCTTTGGCATCAGTTATCCCTTGTCTAGCCAACAGGGATAGTCCAGAGGTGGCCCAGTTAAATGTGATGTTGAAGGGAATGAGCAATCTCCGACCGAGACAACCGGTAGTCATTCCAGCCTGGAGTCTATCTTTAGTGCTTAATGTACTGGCCAAGCACCCTTTCGAACTGTTGCGTTCGGCTAGTCTAAAGCATTTGACTCTAAAGGCGGTTTTTCTATTGGCAGCTTCCTCAGCTAGAAGGCGCAGTGAGATCCCAGCAGAGAGAGACCGATTTATTGTCTCAGGAGAGGGTATGCGTCTTCTGCCAAGAGCGGAGTTTATGTCAAAGAATCAATCTTTGAGATATCCCGGCAAACCGATCATAATACCGAAGTTAACAAGGTTTGATCGTGATGCCAGTGTCTGGTGCCCGGTCCGTGCTTTGACTAAGTACAGAAAACGGACTGACTCGTTACGGTCAAACGATAGACATCTGTGGATCTGCCATAAGAAGCCTTATGGCGCCGCATCCATGGATACTATCTCTCGTTGGGTAGTCGAATGCATTCAGACTACTCATGAGATGGCGACTGGGCACCGGGTGCAAGGCGCAAGGGCACACGATGTTAGAGGAATAGCCGCCTCGACCGCCCTTAACAGTGGTGTTCCGTTAGAGGACATCATGGCCGTTGCACAATGGCACTGTGAGTCCTCATTTACGGATTACTATATGAGGGATGTGTCAGACTCAGCCAATCCACTCGCCTTAGCTGTTTTGAGACGATAGTTAAGTGACCATACTGCTCTTCACCCTTTTTTCACTTTGGTAAGAAAAGACCCTAAAGCAGGCATGGTCGAGCGAGAGGATGACAACCAGATTGTGTCACTAATGGCCGGACCAGTGAATGGTTGGAGGCGGTACGTCTGAAGTCCAATTATCATAAGGTAATTCAGGATTGAGAGTGTTTTGTATTATGTCTATATATCATGTTCATTCATCTTATATATTCATGCTCATTCCCAGGCTAATACATGTGAATATGCAAGGAGCAGTTAACCCTCTTGGCATATTTGTGTTTCAGGCGAGATACATGTTCGTGAGTTCTCTCCCTTTTCTTAAGAGAAAGAAGGGGGGGGGGGGGCAGTGATGCGAATGTGATTCGGTTCCGTTAACTTGACGGTCCTTTTAGGTCTCCGTTAGTCAGGTTTTAAGTCTAAATCTTTTTCCAAAGGGCAAAAGTAGCATTTATGGCTTGCCCCTTCCCACCAGGTTACTGATCAAATCTGGTGTATATCGGAAGTAACAGAATGGTGAGTATTGATCGAAGTAGAATGCAGGAAATGTCAATTTCCCTTTCTCCGAGATCTAACAATACTCACCATTTTGTTACGGACCCAGCCTCCCAGCCCCACGGAGGCAAGCCATGGATTTCTCTTGTTTGGTGGCTATGCAAACAATATGAGCTCTATGGTAGACGTGTACTCGGCAGTTGGGAGCCGGGTACCCGGTTCCAAGGAGTCGGTAAAGCTTTCTAAGTATATAGTCCTAGAGCCAGCTGTCAAGGCCAGCTGTATATCAGAAGTAACAGAAGTAACAGAATGGTGAGTATTGTTAGATCTCGGAGAAAGGGAAATTGACATTTCCTGCATTTCATCATCCAGTACATCAATTATATGAGACATCGTGGTCCAATTAGCCTTTCCAAGTTTATCAATCGATCATATGACGTCATCAGACGTTATAATCAACTAATTTAAGTGACGTGTAGGATGACGTCATAATGATGACATAAGGAGTGACTCATATATCCTGTCTTAAAAGCTTAATCGTCCGATACTTTGTACGAATTGTACGTTTTTGCTATTTAATAAACATACAGTTGAATATTTTGAAACTAATTTAACTGGGCGCTGCTGCTGCCATGGTCAGCAACAGCACTCAGTCAAATAATTTCAAAATATTCAACAGCTTACCTGTGTAGTTTTTTGGAAATTTTTAGTCAGGGTGTTCAGAGATCGATCGATCCCAACACCAGTAAGGAGTGGGTGGAGCTTAGCTAGAGTTGGGCGGGATATAGATAAAACCGGAAGGATCCATTTCTGGACTGACCAAACCATGGCCAGAACGATGATCGTTTTGGCCCTGGTTTGTCGATCTCTTCCACACTGTATCAAGCAAGATTGTGATCTAAAATCATAACGAAAAAGGTGGTCAATAGAGTAACAGTTACCGCTCTTTAACTAAATGAAAAACACAAAACTATAGTTGATTATTATATCAATAATTGAGCGATGATATCACTCTGAACTAATAATAATGTAGTTGTATTCGCTTTATATCAACATAAATAATAAATGCTGTCAAGTGTGGCGAATATTAATCTAGTCGGTATTCCCTCGGGACACGATGTTAACCTGTCAATATTACAATAATGAACATATGATTTGAATCCTTCAACCATAATATAGGTAGGGGAATGGATGAATCCGATCTGCAACTCAAGTATATGACGTCATAAACTCATAATCAATTGTAGGCTGATGTCGCAATCAAAATACGTAATGCTTGACGTAGCTAAGTGAGTCATGACCTTTTTTAAATGTGTTAGTTGTACGAATTGTATATCTTTACTATTTAATAAACATTTTGTTGAATATTTTGAAACTAATTTGTCTCACCAACCGCTGAATAGGCGATAGAACAAATTCTGATGAGGATAAATAAAGAATACAGACATGTTCGTATGAAGATATTCAATTCACCTTTCCAGAGTATCAATCTATCAATCTGACGTCATATGACGTCATAATAAGCTAAGTGGCGTGAAGAATGACGTCATAATCGTTACGTCATAAATTATTCTATTTGGCCCGTCCTTAACTCCTATTAGTCAGACACGTTGTACCAATTGTATGTCTCTACTATTTAATAAGCATGCTGTTGAATATTTTGGCAGCAACACCGCCCAGTCAAATTTGTTCCTAAATATTCAATAGCTTACCTGTATAGTTTTCTGGAAATTGATAGTCATAGAGTTCACAGATCAATCGATCTCAATAGAGTGAGGTGTGGGTGGAGCTTAGCTAGAGATGGGCGCGACATAGCTAAAAATGGAAAGATTCATCATCCACCTTGTTTCCACGCTGTTAGTCAATGGCGTTAAATGATGAGGCCAGAATGAAACGGAAACACGATGCTAAATTTATGTCATCTAAATTATTCATTTCGATATGGGGTAGTCCGAGGAACTATAACATTTTTGCAATGTCAACTTAGCTAGAATTATTATTATCAATCTGACAGAAACTCAAATTTCATAACACCTGACGTCATTTGATGTGAACTAACTTTGATGTAGTAAATTAGCAGAATCTAAGTCACATGATAGATAATGTTACTGGATCCTGAGATCAGTTCTATTGAGCTGGGATGACTTACTTGGAAAATGATGGGCCAATTTAAACTTCTCAGCAAGAAAGTAGCTTGTAACTCAGAACCTCGGATTGACTGAGCCTTTGGTACCATACTCTGTGCTAAATAGACAATGTTGCCTGCTTCTCATCTCGACATGTCTGACCCAATCGTCTGTATGTATTACGACTTCATTGATACATAAATAACAATTCTTAATTTGCAAACAAGCATATTAATAAAACGTTGAATTGCCCAAAAATCTCCTTGCATAAAATCTTGCTTGCTACTATTAATATCTGCTAAGCGTGCTACGAGGTGACGTCAAGAAATCGGGACTCGGTACACTCAAGTCAAGAATGGACCTGAGGAGGCTAAGGATTTCGGCGGAGGACAAGACACAGTGGGCAAAAGCGAAGAGGGGGTGCTTGCGGCTATAGGATGGTTCTACTACTACAGCCAGAGGATACAGTAATCATACATACTATTGATATGATAGTATACCTATCTTATGATAGTATACATATCTTAATCCGGTAAAAGTCTCTACCAAATCTGTTATAAACCTGAACTATAATTATTTAATTGATCAGGTACTTAAATCCAAGTCCTTTTGTTGAGATTGAATGTAGTCTTTTTTCATTATATTAAAAAATCGATAGAATTTATTTAAACGCTTCCAATTTAACTATGGAAAGATTTAAAATAATTGATTATTTTAACAAAATCAAAGTGAATTTTAGATAACAGTGTAATTTCCAAGAAAAAAACATATGTAAAATGTAAGTGTGTTAGGATAACAACAAAGTTTCACAAAAAATAGAATTCGAATTTAATCGTGTCATTTGAAAAATTTTATAACATAAAATATATTGACTATTATTAAGAAAATTTAATTATTTAAACTTGTTGAGAATTTTCAAAATTTAACATTAAGCTCCTAGATTTAACACTTTTTAGAAGACACTGGTTTGCCACCTATTGTTGTATGTAGTTGAACATGTGAAGCAGATCTTTCGTCATATATGTACCTAGACCTACTCTGCTTTGTCCTCAGGTTTTGCAGATGAGTCTGTGAGATTACAGATTCAGGAGAATTTCTGTATGCCATTCAGTGCCATATTTATGGCTGATTATTCACTTTTCCAAAGTAGCCATCTTTCATCTGACGTCATATGACGTCATAATCAGCTAAGCGGCGTGTAGGATGACGTCATAATCATTACGTCATAAATGATTCTATGTGGCCGTCTTTAACTCTTAATAGTCCGACACGTTGTACGAATTGTATGTCTCTACTATTTAAAGGTGCATATTCAAACCAGAATGATTGAAAATAAAATTGTTAAAATTGCATACTTTTAAAAGCTTAAATTATGTGCATATGACGAAATATATCTTAACATATGATGATTCCATTCCATATAAATTAATAAAAAATTTTAGTTGCGAAATTAGTTTTAAAATATTCAACAGCTTATCTGTATAATTTTCTTAAAATTGATAGTCAGGAACTTCAGGGATCGTTCGATCCCAACACGAGTGGGGTGTGGGTGGAGCTTAGATAGAGACAGGCCGGGCATGGCTAAAATCGAAGGGTCCATTATAATTATTGTATAAAATAAATCAAAGCGCTCAAATGGAAGCGTAAATCAATTAACAGAAAATGAAAAAAAGTAAAGGCTACGGAGAATATTTCATTGTAAAGTTACAAAAATACTTTTCTGTTGGCCTGCAAATGGACATTTCTCTAGACCACTGGCGATACCGTCGATCAAATCGGTAATGAAAAAGAAAATTCCAGTTTTCTCTTAGTCAGTGTCCAATTGTATGCCGAAAGAAGATTATTTTAGAAAATTTATCAGTGGAATGACTGGCTCTGTTACCAAGACAGTCACCATAGAGATAAATTGTCAAAAATACGCTTCTCTCGGCATGCAAATTAACAAGCATGTCATCACGATCACTGCACAGAGTCCGTTTTAACAGCTTGGCGATCAAAGCGTTAAGTTGAAACAAGGGGGGTGGGGGGGGGGGGTGTTGATTAATCCCCAACTGCTTCTTGTTTACAATAAACATTGTGTTCTCTAGTCAAACGTCTTTGGAAACACAAGAATATGGGAATGAGCTAAGATATGTAACCTCTGGAATTAATAAGTCATACATTTATGTATAAGTTCATCTGTTGAATATTGTATGCCATGGGTCGCCCATTACATTCAAGAAAATTAGTTTCCTAATGTTCATTAGCGTTATTGTTGCCATTAACTTTTAAACATTACCACTCTGATATCAATATTCAATCAATAGCAGAGAAACTAGTGTACATTTTTCAACAATTTTGGTGTACGATGTTGCTGTCTATTTGTCAAAAAATGAACACGAGCTCAACTTTTAATTTAATTTGAAAATTTAATATTTTGACATCAGACTGGTAAGTGTTAAGTTAGTGCCTATGAATTCATTGATGAAATGGTGAATAACCTTGCAGGTATGTTACCGCGCTGTCAGCTGTAACACTAGATGACGTGAAGACTTCATCGGCCGATTTGAACTTAACTGGTGTCGATGAAGTCATACAACAAGGACCAGAGATTCTCTATAAAATGGGCCCTACGATGGATGAAACCTTTATCGCGTGTCATTGGCAGGGCATTCATTATGGGAATTGCTCTGACCTATTCGACTACAGAGCAACAGACTATGGAATATGTTTTACATTCAATGGAATGAGTTCACGAACAAAGACACAGAGGATATCACACAATACTGGATCCAGGTAATAATAGTAGTATGATTATATTTGTGATTATTATTATTATTATTATTATTATTATTATTATTATTATTATTAACTCGAGAATTGTACATAAATTGACTAATTAAAGTAGTTGTTTTAGAATTTATTATGTGTTAAACAGATAGTATGATGTGTTCACGCTAGGACAGATGACATTCATTCGTTCTTCGTTCGTTCAATAATAATAATAATAATAATAATAATAATAATAATAATAATAATAATAATAATAATAATAATAGTGTCCTCGGTGGCGGCGACTACGACGACGACGACGACGACGACAACGATAACCACAAGTTACAAACAGTTAGCTAATGCAAACAGGTTATATGTTTCAAGGTATGGTTTGATTGTAACTATGGATGTGAACCAGGAGGAGTACTTCCTTGGAGATGACAGTGGATCTGCTGGAGTCAAAGTAATGGACCTTTCCATTTTTAGCTACGCCCCGCCCATCACTAGCTACGCTCCACCCACACCTCGCCGTGTTTGGATTGATCGATCCCCGAATGCCCTAGCTATCAATTTCCTGAAAACTATACAGGGAAGCTATCCAGTCAAATTAGTTTCAAAATATTCAACAGAATATTTATTAAATAGTAAAAGCAAACAATTTGTACAACAACGCATAGACCGTCATCAAATATGCGTTCGTGACGTACTTATCGACGTCATTCATGACGTTATCCATTATGATGTCATTCTACACACCGCGTAGATGATTATGACGTCATATGATGGGTGCATACTCTGGAAAGGTGATTTACATCTACATCGAACATATCACTAAGCGGCATACACTAGGCCTATTTATCAAATAGTAAAGACATACAATTCGTATGATGGACTTTTACATTTTTATGTATATATTTAGTATGACGTCATATGCGTGTGCGACAGATCGGATCTATCCACTGTTAATAATTTTGTGAAGCATACAATGGAAGGATGACATGATTAAAACAAATAATATAATTTTTGGAAACAATAGACGACATTCTCAGAATCTAATTTTCAAGGTACGTAAATGAATATTTTGAAACAAATTTGCCTGGAAGCGGCCCATGCCTATGTCACCAACAGTTCCCAATCAGATTAGTTTCAAAATATTCAGCAGAATGTTTATTAAATTGAAAATTCATCAAAGGCATACACTAGTGACGGACTTTCGATTTTGGTGAGCTGAGCGCGAGTTTTAAATGCTATGTACTGTATCTGTAATTCCAGCCACTGTGGGCTCACCCCTGAGGTCGGGGTAAATATTCCTCTTTTTCTTCTGACACCCCTTTTGCGAGGCATCAACCTTAGGCGCTCGTTGTGTGCCTATGAACTGTGTATACATCCTGTTTTCATTGTAATATTTATACAAAAGAGGTCGGATATCTATGCTATTCAGATTATTAGAGTTGCAAGTCCTACCGACCACTTATGTCAGCTATATCAATGATTTAAGGTTTTTAAAGAATTTTACTTTTTTTTTATTTACCCCGCTTCAACATGTTCAATTAAGTAGTTGACCGTAGAGCTGCTATTGCTCAAATCAGACGACACATGTACCCACTGATCTGAGCGAGAGTAAAAGTTCCAGATCGGAGTAAACTCAGAGAATATACTCTCACTTAGGCTTCTGAGTAAGTGCGTGTTAACATGTTTTGTGCATTGACTCCAGGTGGTATTGCATGACTTTAACGAGATTCCAGAAGTTATGGGCCATGGCGTGCACATTGGACCAGGATTCTCAACAAGCGCAAGGTTAATCATGAAACAGGTACGAGATGTACACAGCATTGTTGCGATATCTAAAATAATGCATTTCCTACACTTAAAGCTATCATAATTGCGTTAGCCAACTCTGAAATATATACATCCTGTTGAGCTGAATTTATAAGACCCCCTCCCCCTCCTCTACCAATTACCTAGCCAGATTTGTATTACTTTTTTGTTAGAGGTCAAAGCCAAATTGCATGGTGGTTACACGCTTGTATCCTAATCTTCCATCAGTTGTTGAGAACCCTGAACTTGAAGTCGGGTACCATCTTAATTCACCTTTCCAGAGTACCCACCCATCATATGACGTCATAATGAACTGCGTGATGTGTAGAATGACATCATAATGGATGACGTCATGAATGACGTCGATAAGTACGTCACGAACGCATATTTGAAGACGGTCTATGCGTTGGTGTACAAATTGTTTGCTTTTACTATTTAATAAATATTCTGTTGAATATTTTGAAACCAATTTGACTGGGCGCTGTTGCTGCCATATGCAGCAATGGCGCCCAGTCAAATTAGTTACAAAATATTCAACAGCTTCCCTGTATAGTTTTCAGGAAATTGATAGCTATGCCATTTGGGGATCGATCAATCCCAACACGGCGAGGTGTGGGTGGGGCTTAGCTAGTGATGGGCGGGGCATAGCTAAAATGGAAAGGTCCATGGGCAATGACCACGGACAGACACGAATTATTCAGAGGACGGGTTCTATTTGCTCTTACGTCGTTCATACTAGAGTGTGAAAGTAAGATACCTATATCATGAAATCGCACAGTTAAGCCATAAGTTTAGGTATTATTTACTTTATGAAATGCAAATTGTTATTCTTAATTACTGGGACCAAGTGTCTTACAAGCCCTAATATTGACTCAATAGCCCATTGATTTATCGCTATTTCTCTATTACAGCGTACAGGCGCGCTCCCATAGAAGATAGTATTATGTACGTGGATATAAATCATAGTGAAACTGTGTAACTCGTTTCCATTTATACTAATTTGGTTCAATCTTATTATCTTAGATCATCTTCCTGCCTCGTCCATACCGAGCATACGACGAGGTGGAATGTGAAGATACAATGGCATCATATGACAAGAATGGCTGCATGTTAAATTGTAGGCGTAATTACATTACGAACGCGTGTCTGTGTCGTAGTGTGTTTGATCCAGGTAAATTCTGAAATATGCAAGTGTGCATGCACGTATTCGTGCGTGCATGTGTGCATGCATGCGTGCTTAAGAGTTCGCCGGTGGGCATCTGAGGGGTGCAGGTCAACGATGTGCATGTGAAGGCCAGGTTGCTCTGAGGGTCTGTTATCCCCTGTTCGGAGTCTGAAGATGCTAACATCATTCGGGATAAATGGCCGAAAGATTCGCGAGCTGAGAAATCTGGTGCCGATATTTCCAACTTGTGTCGATTGATGACATGATAACTGATTTCAATCTACTCTTATGATAATCATATGTACAGTTGTTCTATGTAACCACAATGTTTTGCTCGATCGTCAGCTATGCCATTTCCATGAATATTGCAATGAGCATGAATCCATTGCAGTATTATTTTACCTGTGTCTACTAGTATATGATGACGTAGCGAAGTCATTCAAAACCTTATTCATTCATCTAGGTAATGCCAGTGTCTTTCGTTTTCCTCAGTGATGACAAGAATACTCTCTTCATGTCATACCACATATGTCTTGATGACGTAGAGGACCTGGTGCTGTCTCTTGAATCACTGATTGCTTGGGACCAATGGACCTTTCCATTTTAGCTATGCCCCGCCCATCTCTAGCTGAGCTCCACCCACACATTGACCGTGTTGGGGTCGATTGATCCCTGAACTCCGTGACTATCGATTTCCAGAAAACTATGCTAGTAAGCTGTTGAATATTTTCAAACAAATTTGACTGGGTGCTGTTGCTGCCTCTGGAAGCAACAATGCCTAGTCAAATTAGTTTCAAGATATTCGACAGAATGTTTATTAAAAAGTAAAGACATACAATTCGTACAAGGTGTCGGACTATTAAGTGTTTAAGACGGACTAAATCGAGTCATATATGTTGAAAGCTGAAATTATAACGTCATCCCGCACGTCACGTAGTTAATTATGACGTCATGCTATGGATGGATAAACTGGAAAGGGGCATTCTCTGACTTCTCCCTAATACCACTTCCTCCATCATTAACCGCTTCTGTTGCTGATCCATCTGACCTGAGTCAACATTTACAATGTTTACTTCTTTTCCAGCATGTAAAATGTGAAACCTTCCATTACAGTATAATAGATGTGGATCTAATTCTTCCAGTTATTTTTCTGAGTTTCTACTTGTGTATTTTCACGATTTGTCGGAAATTTGATTTTGAACCAGTAGCCCCAATTCGTCATGACATACTCTAAGACTGGACGTGCGTACATACCTTGCATGCGGGGTTTCCTTAGGATTCTGACCTCTACTCCCCATGTCCACCTGCACGTTTCTTATGGAGGGGTATTTGCCGAAGGCCATTGGATTGGCTTCATATCGCTTGGCATTTTTTGGTGTGTCTGTTCTCAAAAGTGATTTCCACGTATGTTGGGGAGTCGTCCTTTTCAACTTCTTCTTCTTCTTCTTCTTCTTCTTCTTTTTCTTATTCTTTCACCTTCACTCTAAATTAGAACAAGATTGAATTATTATGGGCAAGCTGCACAATCGTCTTTCCATCTTCTTTGATCGATATTTACACCGTGGTTATTTACTTATTTAGAATTTAGGCTTTGGTTAGGTTCCAGTGTTCTGTTATCGTTCTCAAAATCTGGTCGCATCAACCTTTTCTTATTGTAGATACGGTTCATCTTCGTTTGCTGTAGTTTTGAGAGCAGTATTAGTCCAGCCAATCTAAGAAATGGCCTCGGAAAAATTGCGACAGAATTTCTGCCAGTAGATGTATGGCGCAGAAGGAATGGCATATGACCAAGGAAAAATCTATTAGTTTACTGAGATGCATCGTCGTCTACCAAATTATGTGCGACTGAACCCACATCACGTAGCGTTTCTAGAACCTGTGACTCTGTGAACAGTAGCGTGTTCCTCTTAGGGTTGTTTTATGTGTAGCGCTTAAGCTTGACATTGTGAAAGCCTTTGCTGATTTGTCAATCTCTCATAGATTTAATATCAGGGATGAATACTTGCATGCCTCTTAATGACTCACACTTTGGCTCGGTGTCTTTGTATAGCTCCAACGTGGAACTGCATGTGATATTGTGATGTTTTAGTCAATGGCAGTCCTTATCCTTTGACGAATCACGATCTGTTCCACAAAGCAATGTATGCGTGGAATCAGAGTTTTCCTTGCGGTGTGTGTGCGTGCGTGCGTGCGTGCGTGTGTGTGTACGCGCGCGTGCGTGCGTGCGTGCGTGCGTGTGTGTGTGAGCGGCGAGCGAGTGAATGAGTGAGTGAGTGAATAAGCGAGTGATCGGTTGAATGAGCGAGTGAGTGAGTGAGTGAGCGAGTGGGTGTATTATAATAAATTGATTATATCATAATGTATGTCGTGTGTTTTAGGGAGCATGAGTGTGTGTACGGCCAACCAAACTTTAGAATGCTACATCGTGAAACAACGTAAGTACAGCGATGTATATCAACTTTATTGTGGGGAATTAGGCGGTTACTAGAGTGTCATAATGCCAGTGTTCATACTCGAGTAGGTACGCTAGTCTACCCCAATCTAAAAATAGGGGCGTCACTTCTTCAAGAATACTCCTCTAACGTAATGACCGACACTCTTATTACGTCATCACAACGACTAGACTGTTACACAGGCTCCACTTCGGAGACCAGACAGATCGGGATCCAGTTTATCTCTATAGCGTACTGTAAAAAGCAACGTTGTGGATCTTGTTGATTTTGGTACCATCTTAACCTCTGTATCACTTGCTTGATACAGACATTAAAATCGACTCTGTCCATCCAGTGGTACGCGTGATATCGGCATCTACGCAACGTCAGCAAATTCTTGACCTCATTGTGTGCGGGGCAGATTTGAATTTTATGACGAATTCAGATGGACTATTTTTCTGTTTTTCTGTTAACTATTTGCAATACAGACTACTATAGGCTTTATATCATCTCATTTTACGTGAAATAATATTGTCTGGTATGAAGAGAGTATCTCTCGTGCCCTTTTAAGTTTCAATTCTCTTTACCACCATATTCTGGTGGAAATTACTACGCCAATGGCTACTGAATACATACGAGATACTTATCTGTGTAAATGGCCTGCGTGAATAAAGAAAACTGATCTCGATCTCGTATCGAAGGAGATCTGTAGTCGCCGTTGTTGGCTGGTAAAGACAACTACAAGCAGCTGAGTTACAGTTGCGCCGAAAGACAGCGCGCTATAAACTGTTCTTATGATAAACTAAATTCACAATGTTATTGAAGCCAAGTACCATTTAAAAACGCATCCAATTGCCTAAATGTATTATTTCTATATATATTTGTATGTATAAAATGCACGAGTATAGGCTAAATAGATTCATTAAATCAAGTCGACAACGGGTGGTAGGTCCTATTTGAAAATTACAATTAACTGGATTAAATTCTTTTTAAATATATAGGCTATATAAAATCTAATACAGAAATGCATAGAAAATTGGGTTAGCTTTCTTGTGTTGTATGATTTCAGTAATATTATTATCTCAGTTCTTCATATAAACGACGTAAGATGCGTTGTAATGGTAAGGTAATGCTGTTGCGTGTGTCAGCTGGCACGCATATAAGCCAGAAATGGTGTGGGCTATGACTTGTGGGAAGGTAGTTTCCCAAAATACGTCAATGCCGGAAAGGCTTATAAATTGATCACGTGTATATTGAAAATAAAACAAATCACATGAACTGTGTCGCAACTGAAAACGTCGGCCTGGTTCGCGACCCCTTCTAATACACCTTAATGTAGTTTAGCAGTGTGATGTTGAAGCTGTTTGCATATTTTGAAACTAATTTAACTGGAAACATTATCCACTCTCGTCAGTTTCAATAAATTCAAGAGGTCGGTTATTGGTCATGTTCGGTCGGGTTGACACAGACGATCGGCGGTGATCGTATATACCGTATAGCCTCCAAAAGTGAGTAAATTCTCTTTTGGTAATTGGAAAAGAAATTGAACACACAAACGTGTATAATCTAAGAAATAAACTTGTATTGTCTATATTAATCTGTCATTTTATTCGACTACGTAATTCAATTAGTAACACAAGCATACGATTTTGGAGACAATAGTAAAATACTCAACTTAAATTACGCATCTGAGAGGGTCATGTTCACTCTACGCCTATTAGATTTCTACGCATTTAAGCCTTGAAATTCCTATGCGTCACTTTCTAGACGGCTATGCAGGAAAGATGACAGTGATAGAGGGATCAATTTCTAGTTATTCCCCCGCCCATTTCTAGATATGCCCCGCCCATTTGTAGTTAAGTTCCGCCCAATTTTTTTTACGCGTGTTAGAATCAATTTGAAATTTTGAAAACTGAAAACACCAGACTCTAAAGCTACAAGTAAGCTGTTGAATAGTTTTAGACTAATTAGACTGTGAGTTGTTGCTACCATATGCAGCAGCAGCTCACAATCAAATTAGCTTCAAAACATTGAGTAATATATTCCCTCAATTATAAGCGGTATTTTGATCTGTAAGGGTTAAAGCCAGTGTTCAGAAGTAACAGTGATTTAAATAAGGACTGCATCTGATTGGTATGAAATGATCATCTCTATTTAATAGCCGGTAGGGCGACCATTTATCCGAAAAATGCGGATTTTTTAACACGCCTCCGTATTTCCGGACATTGTGTCAAATATCCGGATTGTTTTGTTGAATTAGCAATATTCAGGAAATGATTTATCTGTTAGCAGTTTTCGTGATTTACATAGAATCATAGTAATATTAACTGTTCTAGTTTAAATTAATGATTTGTATGCGTGTGTGCATGCTTACATTACACTTGAAGAGACAAATCGCGTGCGCTTGCGCTCTATATCCGAAAATGACAAACAGCGATTATCCAAACTTATTTTCCTGACGAAAAATCATGACAAGGTGGTCCCTGTGCTAGCGTATAGATTAGCAAAATACAATGTTTCAGCTGATATGAATCATGATTATCCATGTATCGGTGATATGTTTCAGACGAGTTCCTGCGAATGACCAACTCATCACAGTTTTGCAAATGCCCTCCCAAGTGCAAGTCAACGATGTATGACATGACCTTAACTCAGGCCTACTACCCGTCAGATACTCTAGCACGGGATATAGATGAGAAACGTGCAGCTATGAATCTCTCCGATCATTCAGACAGGTATACGCGGCAATTCTAATTATATTTTCGCTCTCTATCTCTATCTCCGATAGATTGTTCTTATTCTAAGGTTGTAAATCTCAATAAGCCTGTCTTAAATGCAGAAATTAGGAGAATGACGATAAGTTGCGTTTCTTATGAATACTCAGAAGGAAACCCGTGGTTTATATTGGGTAGGATATGAGTATCTCTCATGATTGTTGACAAGATCGTGTCTGTAGATTATATGTTCTAAGAGTTTTGATGTAATCACGGACGTCAGAACAAACGGGTCTGTAGTTTTCAGCCTGTGGTTTATCCCCATTCTTATGAATTGGTGAAATATTTGCATTACGCCAATCTTCATGTAGCATTCCGGCATCTACAAATTTCTGGAAAATCTCTAATTGTTTCGGTTTATGGGAACAACACTCATCCTACTCCCTCTCCTGTGGATTTCGGTGTTGCAATAATTGTCAAATTCGATGGTAAGAGATTTTAATAGCTCTAGCAGACGTTATTTCTTCAGACCGTGGTTTACGTTAGGTGTAAGAGCAGACATCATCGTTGGTTAATACTGATTTGAATTGCTGTATTATGATATTAGCTATTCCTCTCTCTCTCTCTCTCTCTCTCTCTCTCTCTCTCTCTCTCTCTCTCTCGCTCTCTCTCCCCCCTCTCGCTCTCCCTCCCTCTCTCTCTCTCTCTCTCTCTCTCGCTCGCTCTCTCTCTCTCTCTCCCTCACTCCCTCCCTCCCTCCCTCCATCCTCTCTCTCTCTCTCTCTCTCTCTCTCTCTCGCTCTCTCTCCCTCCCTCCCTCCCTCCCTCCCTCCCCTCTCTCCCTCTCCCTCTCCCTCTCTCTCTCTCTCTCTCTCTCTCTCTCAAGGTTAGCTAGCAAAAGGTTTCGTATTTTAATGGTGTCCCGCCAATGCAGAGACAGGTTTTGGTCGCCTTTTTACTAAACAGAGTTTTATTTATTTATTTTGTGTAATTTCCAGATACCGAAAGAATTACCTGGAGTTCAGACTGTTCTATGACGACTATATCCTTACAACAGTGAAGCAACAGCCCGTGTTTACTTTCGAATCAGTTGTAGGTATGTCTTATCGTGCCTGGACGTGTAGGCCATAGTTATTGTGATATACAGTACAATGTGAGTTTAGTACATACGTTGTGCCAGATATTCAGTAATGTTAACTATCAAAAAATCTACATTGACACCAATTTGTACGATGTTGCTTTTATTTAAGAACAAATGAATTGATGCCTAGATCGTGCCTAGTAGGGGCCTAGAGCTCTTCTTCATCTTCTTCTTCTCCTTCTCCTCCACATCCTCCTTATTCGTCTCCTTCTCCTCCTCCACCCCGTCCTCTTCCTCCTCCTCCTTCTTCGTCCTCTTCTTCTTCTTCTTCTTCTCCTTCTTCTTTTCCTCCTCCTCCTCTCCTCCCCCCTCATCCTCCTCCTTCTTCTTCTTCTTCGTCTTCTGCTTTGTCTTCTAGTTCTTGAGCGCTTATATCCTGGACTTCCATTAATTTCTAAACACAGGAATTCTGGGACTTCTGCGAGAATAGTTTCGTGAGTCCAAACATGAAACATGGAGGTTTAGAATGGTTCACATAGATTGAATGAACTTAAAATTATTTAAATCAAGTGTCATTGGGTTCGGGTTTTTCAAACACCCAGGAATTCTACTCCACACACGCACGCACGCACGCACGCACGCACGCACGCACGCTCCCCACGGGTAATTGTTTTGGGACTACAAACATAAACAAGGAAGTGCGGGACATAACAAGAGGCCCAAGGCCCTTGATGCTCAGCTACCTATTACTGAGACTGCATGCTGCATAGGTTGCTTAAGAGAATATCTTTCTCGAATTAGCTAATAACAAGCATACATAATGTGCTGGCTAAATGCTTTATTATTGGTTCCAATAAGATTACCGTTTGACTTATGCCGTTAACAATTCCTAACAGATCTTTAAACGTGTTTGTAAAAGTAGTAAATAAGAAATCGTCCAATCAGGTTCTCTTGAACAAACTTGGTTCCGCTATTGTCATAGATGATGGTTCTCGAGTTTCAGATAAATCTCCATGTCGGCTCCAAATTTTCTGCAATAGTAATTCAATAGGGAACCGGGTACCAACGAACTATAGTCGACTAAAATCAAGTTCGACTGGGCATAGCAACTGCGCATGATCAGTAAACCAGCAAACTGATTATAGTTAGCGAGTCGAACTTGACCATAGTTAACTATTTGAAGTTCGGCTGGTACTCTAGTAGCTAAATATGGTTAGGAGTCGACAGGCGCGTAGCTACAGGCTATTCATGGGGGGTGTTACGACCCTAAAGCGGGGGGGGGGGTCTGGGGGTCCTCCCCCATAAAATTATGAAAAGTAGATGCTCTGAGACGTCATTTCCAGCAATTTTAATGATAAAACAAACTTGGATTCTACCGAGATATTACATACTTTTTGGAGAAAATGTACCCCAGTGTTGGTAATTTGCTATACAAGTGTATTGAAATGAGTATTTCCAGAATTCTTTTCATAAATTTTATGTATTGGGAGTAATTTCTTGCATTCAGGTTGATAGAATCTTGGACTATCAATCTGGTCAAATATATCTTTCTACAAAACATTCCCTGGTTTGAAAGTCTTGCCCATTGCCATCACACCCCAACTAAACCTAACAGCTACATCACTTATATAATAATTGCAGAACGTTTGCATATTGCAGTATGCGTCTTAAGCTCCTTGAATATACATAGACACCGACAATGGCACCAAAATACACTGCACCATTGCGATGCATCATACCCTGAAAAGCTCTACTAATTCCGTTCGCTCAACACGTTACACGTTTCAGTTTGTATTTGATAATTTGTAAAGTGTATATCTAAGGCCCCATAGATAAAAGAATGCTTGCCAATGCTATACAGGCCTAGCTAAACTGCAATACTGGTATGCAATTCAAAAGGTTTCAAAACTTCGGCATAAATATAACACATAAAGCAAAGTTGAACGTTAATCCACCTGACTCGAGCGAAAAGTAATTTATTCAAGCAAAACTGTATACAGTTTAATAATGGGCGCATTATCCACACGTATATATGCTCTATTGGGCTATTCATAATTTGGTAATCTTTATCATAGGATAAAGTTAAGGGGTCGTGGTTTTCTTGCGAGGTGTGACAAGACGTCTTCAGCATTGACCTCAATGGTTCGATGTATGTTCATCAGCGCCAAGCCATTGAGGCGATCTTGACCAATGGTATTCCGAAGATAGGTTTTAAGTCGGCGAAGTGTAGAGAAAGACCTGCAAACAGCAAGATATTTAATTGGTTCAAACAACAGCTACGACCACCCACCATCACCACCCACAATCTACCACCACCACCAACAACAACAACACCTCCACGAGCCCCACCAGCAGCACAGCAGCATGGCCACCACCACAACCACCACCACTGCTGCTGCTACTGCCCCGACCTCGCTGACAACGTTCCTTTTTGCTGCTGCTTGAGAGATGGATTTAGTGCTATATACCATTAATATAACTAAACGTGATAGTTACATTCACCAAAATAGCTGCTGCTGCTGCTTATGCTGCTGGTATAACTACTACTGCTACTGCTACTACTGCTACTACTACTGCTGCTGCTACTACTACTACTACTACTACTACTACTACTACTACTACTACTACTACTACTACTACTAGTACTGCTGCTGCTGCTGCTGATGCTGCTCTTACTGCTACTGCTACTGCTACTACTGCTGCTGCTACCGCTACTTCTACTTCTACTACTACTACTACTACTACTACTACTACTACTACTACTACTACTACTAATACTACTACTACTACTACTACTACTACTACTACTACTACTGTTATAATATCCATTCGTACAACGCAACACAATTCATACCTTTCACTTGAACTGGTTGACACAGGCAACGTTGCCATGATCTTAATTAGTTTCCGAACAGCTGGGGAACATGTCAACGTTACACTTAGCTAGAGCATCCAGAGCGTTCGCTGGATGATTGTCCATTGTAGCTATACATCGATACCATAGGTCCATTTCGCCCAGCAGTGTTAGGTCATTACAATTCAAGTCGAAGGCATATTTCTCAAGGAGTTCCTTAATCTGTGCTTGCTGAGCTATCGAAGGTTTCGACGCGCCTCCATCTGGGATAAGACACATAAACCCGCTGCGAAGCTGTTTGTGAGCTAGTAGTCTGTCCTGGAGTTGGCTTAGCAAATGATCTAGGAATGGCACAAATACAGCGATGCGGAAGTATTCTTCAGGATCAGCTGTTTGAACATTACATCGCTTAGTTTGTCTTTTAGCAGTACGTGGGACAAGTATAGTAATGCCAAGCTCTTCACATGTCTTCTCAGCTTTAACATAAAGATCATTAAACACTTTTGTTGAGTCGGCTCTCATAGCCTTGATGGAGTCCTCAACATCTGTTGCAAAGTTAACTGCTGCAGCCAAGTCCGAGTTCTCCTTCTGCATGAATCTGCAAAGCGGAAGGCTAATAGAGAACACCTTTGCAACAACATTCGTAGTGATAATGAATTCAGGCTGTTTAATGGCACACAATAGTTGATTAGCATTTGTGGCAGAGTCTCTGTCTTGCCATTCACTAATAGTATTTAGCGACTCAATTACAGCAGGAAACAACTCCAAAAAAACTATGACAGCATCGTGCCTCTCAATCCATCGCGTTGGACACATTTGCTTTAGGTGTTTTCGCCTGGCATCTGGTAAATTGTCCTCAACAGCGTTAGCAAGGACAGCTTGTCATGTTGGTGTGTTGAGAAAGTTATATATAATACTGATAGTGCCCATACTGTTCCGTACTGATACCTCAGTACACGCATCTGACACAGCAAGGTTTAAACTATGTGCTCCACAATGAACATATGGGGCAAGTGGAAACTGTCTCACAATGTGTGCTTGTGCACCGTTGAATCGTCCACTCATGGAAGCTGCGCCATCATAACCTTGTCCACGCATATAATCTAAATTTACACCGAAGTTTCGCAGATTATCTATGATCACTTGAGCGAGATTCTGGCCAGTGACATCATAAACAGGTACAAACTGAATGAAGTCTTCTCGAATCTGATGTCCCGATTCATCTATGTAGCGTGCGCATAGTGAAAACAGCTCAATTCCCGAAATGTCAGCTGTTTCATCAGCGAGTATTGAAAAGCATTTTGCAGCATTGATGTTATTTACTAGCTTATCACGGATCAAGAGATTGCAACAATCTACTATTTCATTTTGAATGTGAGGACTAATGTAGGAGGCATATGCTGAAAATGATGAGCATGATTGTAGGTGTTTGCTAAGGACCTGATCACCGCCGTTTGCACGATACCGTAGCAGAGCTCTAAAGTTTCCCTCATTAGCGGCTGTTTCTGCACAATTCAGTCTCAGAGGTCCGGAATCCCTGTGGCCACGAAGTGACACTCCCTGCCGGCCACAAAGAATAATAGTATCAATAACTGGTATAACTTTGAGACGATTTTCACGAATTATGGCTTTGGACGCACTATCTATTTGGATGTCAATTGAATCAACTTTACGACCAGCAACAGACTGAAGGTTTCCAGCACTCGCAATGAACTCCTTGTGATAAGTGGTCTTCTCGTGATCGCTAAACACCTCAACAGCCTTTGTCCAGTTAGAAAAAGATATCCTCACAAGCTTTCCCAGAGACTGACTTACAATACCCGCTCCTTCTGGCGCGAATAGTGCACAGTACTTACACAATGCACCACTCCGAACCTGACTGTATAAGAGCCACTTCCACCGATGCAGCCACTGGTGCTGAAATCGTAGATTATGCTTGCCTCGGGAAGAAAATATATAGTCTGCGTCTGGAACCCACGCATTACAAAGGAGGTCCAAGCGCTTCTCCATGGTTAACTGTTAATAAAATAAAAATCTATTCTATTTACTTCCGACTAGTCAATAACCATTACATGTGCATTATTATCATTTATAGACCAAAGTAAAGGGTGTATATAACCGATGCGTCTGTTTGTTTGTTTGTTTGTTTGTTGGTTGGTTGGTTGGATGGTTGGTTGGTTGGTTGGTTGGTGGGTGGGTTGGTCTTGAACTGTACGAGATAAATGTATTAGGTGATCTGCCTCTTGTTCTATAATGACGAGCCTGTCATTCAAACCAAGGATTTTAAATTGTTACTAGACATCTGAATTCTGAATAAAATGTATGATTAAGATTAGGATCGAATACTGGATGTGTGGGTTTTTGGAAAGCACAATGGCATGTGATGCTCACCTGGACCATTATCATTTACATTGAATTAATGAGTAGCATTTTAAAGGGACACTGTGACTAGCTGTACAGACGCCGGAGGATGGACGGACACCCGCCAGTCGCCATGCCATACGCTTCATTGGACATTCTGGCCAGATGAGCAAACAATATGGAATACAGTAATAAATTAGAACCTCTCACTCAAAGCTGGGGCCAGAATCAGATGAATGACCAGATTAGCAAGATATTCTAATATTAGAAGGCATTCAGAGATTGCGTACATCCGCCACACACGATTACCTCCTAATAATTGATCTGTATAAAGGTCATCAGCCCAGCGACCTGAACCAATTTCCAGCATATTTTATTAAGCATTTAATAATAAAACCGGCCTCCTTAGTGGTCTAGAGGAATGTCCATTCGCAGACAGAGAAAAGACTCATTTTGGAGATTTACAATTGGAATAACTGCTCCGATATCCACATCAGTCATAGCTGGTTCGATATCCACGCCAGTCATTCCAGTGGTAAATCTTAAAAAGATAGTCTTCTCTTGGCCTGCAAATAGACATTCAAAAAGCAAATATTTTGATTTTCAGGAACAAATTTAGTCACTAAAGGGTTAAACTGTTTAATCCATTACGTCACAGAATCTCAATTTTAAAATCGTTAAATACAATTAGACGAGCTATGTTAATTTGAAATTAATTTAACTGGAAACTCCCACAACTCTTTATAGGCCTATTCAAGACTCATTGAGGTGTAATACAACTATATTTCGAAATTGCGTTATTTAATTTTTAATGTGGTAACTGTAAGACTCTACTAGTGCTAGTAGCCATAGTTGCTTGCTTAATTATAGCGGATCTCTCGTATTATTTGTTAAACTTGTCTATCAGGGTTGTTGGGGGTATTGCGAACGTAATACCAAAACTAGGCGGCATATGCCGTTGAAGCAGCGACCTTTTAGGATTGATGAATTAAATACCAATTGAAAATTGGGGAAGGGGTATAAACTAAATCTCGTCTTGCAAAGCACTTTCTTAGGGGTAACCCACTATTAGCCACATAGCTAATTTGGTTGAATTTCACCCATCAATTTGGGAGGAGTTAGCGTGACGGACAGTTAGACAATTAATTTGACCTTTTGACTCCTGTCACGCTGCCTTGAGGGCGGAGCCTAATCAAAATGTCGCCTTGCAAAGTGCATCCTCTGGGTATCCCACATACCAAAGTTGGTTCAATTCCACTAAACAGTTGGAGAGGAGTTAGCGTAATGGACAGACAGACGGGTGGACGGACGGACGAACAAAGGGTCCTTTGCTGTAGGATGGATGTAATGATGGTAGAGAAGCATCCTGTTAAGTCTCATTGTGATCGGATAACCCATTGATGAATTAAATACTGTATCGTTTGAAAAAACCCATTTTGAACGAAAACCTTAACGTTGAATGTGTGAGCCTCATGGAGTAATGGAATGAGGGACAGACAGACGGGCTAACAAAGGTTCGCATGGTGTAGGATGGATGCAATGATGGCATAGAAGCATCCTGTTTCATTGTGATCGGATAACTCATTGATCCTTTATATTTCAATTTAAAAAACAATACATTTTGAGGGTGGAATTAGGTAACGGACTAACAATTAAAGGCTCCTATAGTCGTAGGCCCTATGGAGCCGCTCGACGATCGCGGCTAATTAAAATTCATGCATTTATGTCACTGTCATTATTGTACAAATACTCTTAGAAACTCACTTTCCTAGATTCATCTGAGTCATCCCCACAGAAGAGGCCAATTTCGTTAGCAGGTTGTTCCGTTGGCACCTCAGCAGCACATTGTACAGTGACTGGAGTCTCTAATACAGTTTCCGTATTCATATGCTGTGGCAGTAAATTGTTAGACGTACTGGCTCTGATATCATTGTTTATTACGGAGGTACAACCAGCGTCACGAGAAGGTTTAAAAAACGAATAAATTGTTGTCTTCTGCCATTTTTTATCACCCATTTTAAACAGTTATACTGATACATACGATAATACGAAACACGCATTGCTTTCTGACAGCGCTTGTAGGTCAGCCAATGCGGAGACAGCATCAATGCTACAAGGCACGTGACTACGGCGATATGCGCGTGGCCGCTGGTAGACAATGAGGTCAATTGTCTAGCCTGACTGGCCGTGTTGCTCGCTGTTTCTATATGCAGTGATCTCACTTGCGCACATAGGCTGATTTTATTGTGACTTAGACTTAGATTTTAAAATTTTTTGCCAGGCCCATGGGGGGTGTTCTAACACCCAAAACACCCCCTTAGCTACGCCCCTGGGAGTCGAACTTGACCCTAGTTAGCTATTAGACATTCTCTTCAGCAACCTATACAGCATATAGAGTCATATAGGACGTGAAACTGGTAAACCAAGCACGCAGGATCATACAAATAATGCTCGATCGATCTCTATAAGAGATATTTTTAACAGACCGTCATGCCAGACGATATCAAATACCTTACCTGCGTCCAGAAATAACATAGTCAGGTTTTCATTTTACTCTGAATATTATGTCATCGATTATTTCAAGATCAGAGCTGCAAACATAGAAGCTGTAAATTCATGTCTTAACCCAGATTGTGTTTGACGAAACTTGTTATTAAGCTTCCGTATTATAAGACGCTAAAATAACTTGCCTAAAATGCGGATCAGTGTGTGATATCCACCACCCCCACACCACCCCATTCACCCCTGTTCAACCTGCCAGCGATTATCATGAGTTCGTTGGATTTAAGGGCTTGAACGTCATTAGTAGATCCTGGAAAGAAACGATAACATTTCAACTTCTTGTGCATCACACTCACGATGCAGATGAACAAAACTTGGGTCTGGCTTCGGATCATATTGGAGAGTCTATGTGTATGTATCCATTCGTACGTTTCTAAACAAATAAATCTGGATCAATATAAATATTAGGTATTGGGAGTTGAAATACCAAGCAAATATGCCGGTCTGTCATTTAATGGAGTCGCGATTTACAATGCATTTATAGGACTATGTATTTATTATTAATATAACACTAATGCACGAACTATTGACGCGTTAACTGTACTTTCATTATGTCCCACTGGACAAACTTCACTATTTTACCAGACCGTTTGTGTCATGAAACTATGACTTACTATTAAGCCTACCATAACTCATTAATGGCTAAATTTGGTTAAGAATATAAATTTTTTTTTTTTTCAATTGTGCATTTGCAGTCTAAAAAAATACTATTTTTTAATTTACCACTGGAATATCGAACCAGTAATTCCAGTGGTATATTTTCAAAAATAATCCTCTCTTGGTTTGTAGATGGTCACACATCAAGACCACCGTAGACGCCATTTTTGGCTGATGTGAGTGTTAAAGGGTTAAATGAGACGTGTTACTTCCTGACAGGATGACGTCATCTTGCATCCGGAATCAATAAAGTGTTTGGTAATTAATGTATGCTATGATAAACCTGTCTATAATGGACACCTTATGGATCACCAAGAAGAGGTCCCCAGAGGCAGGTGGTCGCTTAATGCATACGATCGGCTACTGTATATCTTGTTTTATCGCAAAATAATGGTTTGTCTTAGGACTTCCCGTCCTTAAAAGAAACCATTATGTGGTCCCAAAAGAAGATGACCGTTATAGGCTGGCTCAAATGCATATTATTATGTGTGCTAATAAAATAGCCATTGATTAACTGCAGGACATTAAATCAAAGATGATTCTGACAATTGAGAGTGTGATAGAGGATAGTAAATGACGATGAAGACATATTGAAATAGGGAAAATATAGCATAAATATTGATGACAATATTAGCAATGATAATGAATACATGATATATATGTTGCTATAAAATGTACATCATAACTATTTATATATGTAATGAGGTAAAATTAGTTACCTCTCCGGGATGTAGAAATTATGAATCATCCTGGGATCGGGACAACTTTTTCGGAAATATTTATGTATGCCTTATATACTGTCCGCCACACTCTTGTAAATTATGTTTACACTCAAGGGCCGATGGCCTATTGTGGAATAAATTATTATTATTATTATTATTATTTTTATTATTATTATTATTATTCAGCTGCGTTCGGCGGACAGCTGGGATTGTGTATGGGTGTCAGTATTCTGAGTCTATTTGAATTCGGAGTGTTCATCATGGATTTGCTCATAACGTGTTTTACAACATCTCGTATTTCTAACACTGTCGCAAAAACAGATATCCATAATGGCACTGAGAAAGATTCTAGGGATCTTTAACTAGTACCAGGAGCCACACCAGACTAACTAATAATACTATCGATATAGGTACACAATGTCCGATAGGTTGGCATGCCGTAGCAACTCCGCGCAAGCGCACACTCTACTTTGACAAAGTTTACTTCTTTTTTTTAGAGTTCTTGCCATATATCATGAGTAGCCTAATGACGTGTTCCTATGGTCATCCTGTGCATCGGCTGGCAGTCACAGTGTCAGTCATATAGACGCTTCGCACACAGACGGGTGGCCTACGAAATTGATACAGACGACGACGATGATGATGAATGCATTCGTAGAGAACCATCTATGGCCAAACATGAGCCATATTTTCTGGACCACCAATCTTAACAGACAGTGAAACCATATGGTACCGAAAGTGCGTGGCATGGCAATACCTATCTTGTGAAAGTCATAGGTTTGTACATGACCACTGACATGGGCATACGCTGTGCCCACAAATGGTCTGCATAGACGCGTCCTCAATTAATGCTGCCATGGCAGGATCCATTGAATCAGTTAATCTTTTCGGATGCAATACATTGGATGAGTGTACAGGGTCTTCCTGATGCTGTTGAGGAGGACGATATGACAAAGCTTCGCTGGTGGGCCATGTGGCTTCCTAGGTTTTACAGTGCATTAAGGCAACTTTGACCAATGATGATCTGTAGTGCTTTCTGTTGTTCTGACAGCTTTTACAACTACATGGTCTGCACTGTAGCGTACATATTTGCTGTTAGTCTTGGACACTCTTGCTACAGGGGTGGCTGCTGTTTCAATTAATTTGAGTACTCTGGCTAAAGCCTGGTTTGGATTTGAGTTAATCTTGATGGCTACTATCAGCTCCCCGAGGCTGTTCTTATATGGTCGATGGGTGGTGGATGTAATGACAAAGCACATCTAGGTCAAATTTGACATTGCCCGGTTGGTTGGCATGGCGGTTGATCACTGGTTTGTGATCAAGAGTTGAGGTCTGTGCTGCCATATGAGGTTGAGTTTTGAAGTAATGCAATTTGATTAAAGACAGATGTTGTTGCCTTGTATCCAGCTTCAGCTGGACGGTCTACGGTGTATCCTGTCCACGTTTTTCAGAGAAGGCATAGGTATTTTGAAGGCTGTTTTGCGATAAAGACACAGTATACTGATGAAAGCTGCAAGGCTTCACCATTACTGTTACGTTTGTACATAGCATATTACCCCATGCGCATGTCGAGTTCTGCCTCTTTGTCCGTCTGAGTCTGCCTGCCTTGGAGTTAAAATCTCCGCACACAGCCTTCCGGCTGGAGTGATGATGACTCAGTTCAGCATAAAACGATTCGCGAGATACGAATGTCAGCGGCAGGTCTTACTTGGCGTTATAAGCAGTTGTGCCATATCCATTTACAATCCGACATTTAGTCACGGAACAATTTCACAATGCCATGGCCAGATCGATGACTGAGACACGATCGCTGACCTATCCAAAGCTTAGCATGTGGTTCAAGAGCCTTCGTTCCATTACAAATCCCAGACTGCGGTATGTGGTCTCTTTCGTTGCATGAGGCTCAGCTTGTATCCAGTCTGCCGCTCTGGTTGGGTTATATTTAAATATCTTGGCCTATGCACTATTATAAAATAATGCATGAACCAAATGAATAGAAAATACCCGATATTTTATTTACTATTGACATATGGCCAATCTTGTGCTACTCATTTTGCAAGGATTTGCTTCATTTTGTTTGATTAGAGTTACTTCAATGGACATTTCTAATTGTATCCATGCCCCGCCCAACTCTATCTAAGCTCCACCCACACCTCATCCGTGTTGGGATCCATGGATCTCTGAACTCCCTGACTATCAATTCCCAGAAAACTATACAGGTAACTGTTAATATTTTGAAACTAATTTGACTGGGAGCTGTTGCTGTGCTGCCTGTGGCAGCAACAGCATCCAGTTAAATTAGTTTCAAAATACCAAACGGAATATTTAATTAAATGGTAAAGACATATGCAATTCATCCAGCGTGTCGGACTATAAAGAGTTAAAGACGGACTATATAGAGTCATTCATGATGTCATGATTATGACGTCCGCCTACACGTCACGTAGTTGATTATGACGTCATATGATTGAGCGAGGAAATGTATTCATGAATTATTAAGGAGGTAGCTGTAGATGGGTAAATATGGATGTTTCAAGTTAAGATATGTTAGAAATTTGCTGCTGTATATAGTGTAAATGTCTACAATTTAGTCGTTCTCGCATATCTTGCATTTCAAAATACTTTTTTGTCTGAGAGTTGTGAATATTTCACTTTTTGCGAAACTGATGTATTTTAGTTGCGACTCACAACTAGTATAGGTTACCTCGGTTTATTTGTTTGTTTGGTCGGTCAATCGGATGATCCATCAGTCTGCCAAACACTTTGGTTCAAAAGATGCTGTCTATTATTTTAAAATCCATAATTAAATTATTTTCATATCAAAACGATACATGTTTTTCGTATATTTATTATTATAAACACGGATATTATGAATAAATTTGTAAATTGAGAATTACGTGCGTGTATTGTAGTTCTGTATTTCAGTGAGTCTGTCTGTCAGTCAGTCAGTTTGCCCATCAAATTTGTGATATTTTCCGCAACTATTCGCAACAACAACAACAACAACAACAACAACAACAACAATAACAACAACAACAACAACAACAACAACAACAACAACAACAACAGCAACAGCAGCAGCAGCAGCAGCAACAGCAGCAGCAGCAGCAACAGCAGCAGTAATGTACCATAGCAATGCAGTTGCATTTATATACCCATTAACTCATGTGAATAGATATGATATCTTATATCTATTGACACAAACAGTAATTTTTAAACCCCGCCCACCACACACACACACGCACGCATGCATGCACAGACGCACACGCGCACATAAACACACGCGCGGGCACGCACGCACACACATACACACGCGCGCACGCACGCAAACAATAAAGCCGGTTGTATGATCTAAGTTCCATGTTAGGAGTTCTGAGTAATCGAAATAAGTAGGTTCTGGACATTATAAACTGAATACGTTTTTTATATGAATAGCCAAATTTAGGTTGTTTAAAGATTAACAAGCAATGGACGGAGAAAAGGAATAAGAATATAATAAGATAAGATAAGAATAAGATTGCATAAGACATCATATAGAAAGACGCGTGTTAAGATATAGTATAGATGATAGCATCCGGCTATGGAAGATAAGAATTTTTTAAAAAGAATGAAACGAGCGGGAGACAATGTGAATTTGAATCCGATATCCGCATATAAGAAGGAATAAAGGAATGGAGGAATCCAGTTTTACCTATCTTTAGCTAAGCTCCACACACACTTCGCCCGTGTTGGGATCGATCGATCCCTGAACTCCCTGAGTCAGTTTCCAGAAAACTATACGGGCATGATGTTGCATATTTTGAAATTAATTTGACTGGGTCCTGTTGCTGCAACAACATGTTTAGTAAATAGTAAAGACATTCCGTTCGTGCAACCTGACGGACTATTGAGCATTTAAGACAGATTAAATCGAGTCATTCATGACTACACGTCGCGTAGTGGATTATGGCGTCATATCAGTGACTGAGAAACTGGGTTCATGAATTGGACAATTTTTGTCTGAGAGTAAATATTGAAGACCTTATGTTTTTCATTTAGGTCACACCACATTATAGCTGTCATTGCATAGCACGAGCTGGACATCGCAATCAGAACAATAGACATGCCAGCCTATATAAAGGAAATACGGAAGCAGCAATCTAGAAATGGATTGGGCTCGGCGAATCCCTTCGCTCTGTTGAAACGATATCCCAAGTCTAGTTCCAGCCATGTATGAAGAAGACAATAACACAATTACAAGAACAGAAGCTATACTAGTCTTCCATACTAGGAATTTTGATCTAATCTTGATCATTTCTCAGACCATTTAGCCTCCTTTCACCAAGTAAATTACATGTTACTAGCTCACCTGGCCTTAAAGGCCAAGTGAGGTTATGCCGTGGCGACTGTCCATCAACTTTTTTTATTTAAATGACTTCTAAAGAACCACTCGGCCGATTTCAATGATATTTGGCAGGAACCATCCATAGGGCATGAAGATCTAAGTTTGTTCAAATACAGCCGGTCGGCCAATTTGATCAGCGGCCATTTTGAATTTTGGTCGATTTGTAGAAAACTCTTTAAAAATCTTAACCAGCACTTGAGGGATTGATTCAAAACTCATAAAATATCATCTAGGGCAAGAGATGAACCAAGTTTGTTCAAGGGGAATTGATTGGCCAAATGATTTGGCGGGTAATCTTGGATGACCTAGTTTTCACGAAAACGACTTCTCCAGAACCGATGAATGGATCGGGCCGAATTTTGGGAGATATGATATGTTCAGGGCTATTAAAGTTTGTTCAAGGGAAGTTGATAGGTAAACAAACATGGTCGCCATGGACCAATCAAAATGTCGCGCGTTTGTGGCCATATTTGATTCTTTTATTTGATGGATTTTGAAGCCGAAATTGGTTTGTCTAGGTATTTGGCTACGCTAATTTCAACCATGCCATTTCTGAAAATATCAGATAAAGGGGTTGGGCAGCATATAGTAAAATTACCATCTAATATAGGTGGTCTTTAAAGCAGGTTGGACTGCATTCTATCCTTTGCATCATTTGCCCAAGTGGCCCAGCTCAATTATCAGTTAGCCAAGTTCTTTGGTGTTGGGTAGTGTGAGTTGAAGTTTATTTTAAAAATAATTTGACAAATTCATTGCTGCCTTAGAAAGCAACCGCTTTCAGTCAAATAAATTCCAAAATATACAACATTATAGATGTCAGAGGACACAATACATATATTATATATTTGGCTAGCTGAGGAAAACGGTTATAATTAATGTGTAATTGGAGTTTTATTTCCACCGTCCGTTGATGTATCACCTGACAACTTTAATTGCCAATTGAAAGTAGATAAAAACTAAAACAGATTAACCTTTTTCCTCCACTGCATAAATATTTAAGATATGTATTATGCGCTCTAACATCTATGCTGTTAAAATATTTTGAAATGTGTTTGATTCATTGAAAGTTGTTGCTGCCATCAATACAACCACCACCACCACCAGCAATACCACCACCAACAACAACAACAATACCACCACCAATACCAATACCACCACCACTAACACCACCAATAATATATTTCATTGATCTTTGTTCATAAATGATTAATTCCCAAAGCCATGATTGTTCGACACAAACGTCATTAACTCAACTACTCGATCAGTGATTAAATTAATGGAAACAATATCGCGGAGGCGAAAGATGACACCTCCACGCCGGTCTCCTCCGTAAGTACCAACTTTGTTGGGAAACTAAGTCATCAAGGATTGCGGGCTGACATCTGCATACAGAGGCAACTCTGACTATGTCTAACCTAACAAGAAACTATGCTTGACATCCTCGGACACCGCAATCTTCCCAGGATCTTACCATAGCTACGTGGAATGTACGTGGTCTGACTGCAACATCAAAGAGGCAAACCTTAGGTGCAGACTGTGAACACTATAGAATCGATATCACATGCATTCAAGAGACTAAAGTAGCTAAACACTCAGAGCAGCAACTTCAGACGACAGGCCATAAGCTAGTACTCATGGAGCAAAAACATGCCATTTCCCGTGGATTAGGCTTCGTAATTGGACCAAGGGTATTGAACGATGTCATTAGTTTTTGATACGTCAGTGATCGTGTTGCATTTATCGACCTGGCTATACCAACGCGAAAGCACACAACCACTAAGTGTCGCATAGTCAATGCATATGGGCCAACTACCAAAAGGGCCAAAGATAATCCAGCTATATCAGATTCCTTCTATGCAGAACTAAGCTCCGCCATTACTATCCCAGCCAGATGGCAACTGTTCATGTGTGGCGATTTCAACTCCAAGCTGGGTAAACTCGGTATTGCGGACAAAGGTTCAGGACTTGGCTCATGCATGGGATCGTATGGAGAGGGCACACGCAACAGCAATGGAGATGCACTGGTGGCATTCCTTAGTTCCAACGGCATATTTGCCACAAATACGGATTTCAAACACCCATGCCGCCACCGGACAACATGGACTGGACACATTGCTGATCGCAAAGCCTCAAAAGGTTCTAAGGCTACAAAAGCTGTCTTCAACCAAATAGAGTTCATACTATGCAAGACAGCAGCAAAAACCCTACTCCGGGATGCTCGTTCTTATGGAGGCACAGACCTCAATTCTGACCAAAAGTCAGTCATTACACGCCTCCATATGAACCAGCTCTACCTAATGTATAAACGCCAAACCAGGCAAGAGGTAGAGTCACCTACAACTTACCCAAGCTCATCAACAACACTGACACTCAAACGTCATACAAAAAGGCCCTCGGGGAGCGGATAGCCAACATCGACGTCAGCTCCGATCCAAATGAAGCCCCAACCAAAATACTGATATCTATGGAATCATCAGCTACTAGCACCATAGGTGTTCTAAAAAACAACAGAACTAGGTATACTGACGACCCTCTCGTAGTAAAATTGTCAGCAGAACAGAAAGCGTTATGTCTGCACATCTATCAGTGGCAAAAGTGAAGATCGCACCAAACTACGCCAGGAACGCAATAACATTCTGCGCCACATTAGCGAACGCTTAAAAGATTTTGCTATCCAACAAGCAGACGCCCTAGCAGATGAAATCACTGCCACGGATGACTGCCACAATATGTATCGACCAGCCTGAGCCCTGAGAGTTGCTGACTACACGCCACCACTAACCATACACAACTCTGAACGACACTTTTTCTGGACTGACCAGGGCAAAACCGAGGCAATTCGAGAATGGTTCAAGGAACAGTTCACTGACAACGATGATGAGCCCTTGCACCCATTCTCAGGAGACCCCCGGCCATTACTAACACCAATTAATACAGCAGAGGTTGAGAAGGCACTTAAAGCCCTGAAAAATGGACGTGCATCTGGACCTGATGGCATGAGCAATGAACTATTCAAATATGCAAGTGACATTATCTCAAAACCGATCACGCACATAATCAATTCAGCTTATATGCACCACCTTCCCATCGATGATGTAGGCCAAGGCATCCTTATCACGCTACCCAAGTCCAAGAGGCCACTCTATGCCGCATCCAAGACAAGATTGACAACTTCACCGGATCATGTCATAGTGGATTCAAACGTGGACGCAGCTTGGCAGACATTGTATGGGGTCAACGCATGCTTGTGTCAGTAGTCATGTCCAAACACTGGGATTTCCACAAAATGGGCATTGACATGTCACGAGCCTTCAACAGAATTACACGCTCAAAGATCGATGTACTACTCCAGGCCAGTTGCAATGAAGATGAGCTACAACTAGTGAGACTACTGCTTGCAGACACCAAGCTGAGAGTATGAGTCAAGTCAGTGAAGTCTGTAGAGCTTAAGACATTAAGCGGCTACCCACAGGGAGATGGTCTATCCCATGTGCTCGTCACCTGTTACCTGGCTGCTGCATTGAAATCCGTGTGGGAAAACTCCACAATACCAAACCCCCGGTGTCAATACTGGTCATGCCACTAGAAATGGAATATGCCGACGATGTGGACTTTATAGATGAGGAAAAGAAACCCCTTGCCGAACTTCTCCCAATATCTGCAAGCAAACTAAAAATTGAGAATCTCTATGAATGAATCCAAAACTGAGTTCACCCATATATACCTATCTACAAAGCATGAAACTAAAGAAAATGACGATCCGCTCCGTGGCGGTGAACCATGGAGGAAAAGTAAAATCCTGGGCTCACTGCTTTTCAGTACTGCTGACATTGTTGCACGCTGCATCATGGGGAGCATAGCTTTACAGTCCTTCTGGAAGCTATGGATTCGTAGATCAAAGTTGCCCTTGGTAAAAAAGACTACGTCTATACAATGCATCCTGCGTATCCTTGATGTATAACTGTAACAGCTGGACAGCTCCAAAGGCAGCTCTAGACAAACTTGATGCTTGCCACCGCAAACATATACGCACCATCACTGGCCACCGATGGCCAGAGAGCATAATTTCCAACGATGCACTATACAAGATGGGTAATACACCGCCGCTGTCTGTAAAAGTCACCCAGCAAAGATGGTCCATGTTTAGCCATGTGCTAAGGATGCCTAAAGACACACCAGCACAGAGAGGCTTAGAATTCGCCCTACTCGGAGCCAGCAAATACAGAGCCAGGAGAGGACGTCATTGCACAAATCTAATCTGCTAAGCGTGCTACGAGGTGACCTCAAGAAAGCAGGATTAGGGATACTCAAGTCAAGAATGGACCTGATGAAGCTAAGGATTTGGCTGAGGACAAGACACAGTGGGCAAACGCGAAGAAGGACTGATTGCAGCTGTAGGATGTTTCTACTACTACAGCCACAGAATACAGTAATCATACATACATACATACATACAATAAAAGTTAAACCAGCCTAGAATGGCGTGAATGGGACCTGGAATCAGGGACTCGACAGACGTCAATCAAACCAATAACTTCAGATTGACGGCCGATTTCTCCACATTATATTCACACGGGGAACGAGATCGCTGATAGAAAAGTAGGTGATCTCGGGCAATGGCGAGATATAATGCACCACCTATAGGGAACATTGTATCCAAGGCAAACAGTACAATAGGACTAATCAAGAGAACATTTACCAACATTGATCAATCTACTTTCACGCTACTATACAAATCACTTGTGCGACCCATTCTTGAATACTGCAACTCAGCATGGTCTCCAAGACTGAAAAGGCAATCGCAGCTATTAGAAAGAGTACAACGCAGAGCAACAAAACTTGTCCCACAAATCAGAGAGTATAGCTACACAGAAAGACTTGAAGCCCTAAATCTAATGTCACTGAAATATAGACGGTTTCGTGGAGATTTGATTGAAACAATCAAACTCATCAAAGATCTATATAATATTGATAAGAACTACTTTTTCGAACTGTCCAATGTTACACGGACCAGAGGTCATAGGCTCAAGCTCAACATAAAACGTAGCAGCAAAGATATTCGGAAGCACTCCTTCGCAAATAGTGTGGCACCACATTGGAATTCACTGCCAACAACAATAGTCGAAGCAACCACAGTCGAAATATTCAAGGGCAAACTAGACATCTTTTTCAAAGAAAGAATATTTGAATTCGACTGAACACAATTAATTGTGGTGTGGCTTTGGACGTTGCTGTTACACATATGCTTATACAACATATGTGAGCCGTCAATTCCCAAAGTCATAATACAATTATTACATCACAGTGGACTAATCTTGAAACAGCCTGTGCATCTACATGAACATGCACACATGAAGATAGCTACACGTGTTGTATCCAGACCAGGGTTGCCTGCCCTACCAGTTTAGCACTGAGACAATAACAAGCCAATGATTTGATTTGATTCGATTTATTCTCTTGGTAAATATTACAAATTACAATATGGTAACAGGGAGTCCACTGGAGGCTGTGCCTATTAGCTTGTGGACCCATGACATAGAATAACATACAAGTTACACATGATTTAACAAAAGTAGACATAAAGCATTATGACAATATATTTATACATAACTATAGACAAATAATATAGGATTTGTCATAGAAAAAGAAGCGAAAAAAAAGAGAAAAAGACAAGACATTTGACAAACATGGTTCACTTGTTTTTGATTGTTCTTCATACTGTGGGTAACATATTTCACTCATTGGAATGGGCTAGGGGATGAAGGGGGGGGGGGGTGTTCATCCTGTTTCTACTATTATTATTATTATTATTATTATTATTATTATTATTATTATTATTATTATTATTGTCTATCACCTTCTTTCCCTAGAGGAAAGAGAGTAAACCGGCTATGTGAATCTGTGTTCGAGTCTATTTCTTAGTGTGTTTGTCATGGCTGGATTTTTTTTTTAGAGCTCTTAGATATGATCAAGTTCTGGATCTGTGTATATCTTGAGGAGTGCTGGTCCAATTTGACTCAGGATTTAACACAGAAGCTGCACACTCGCTGAATATTCAGAAAAGCCACCCGACCGAGAGTTGTTGGTGGCTTAGCCAACCACAGCCCCCGGTCAAGTCCTCTTCAAAACACCCAGCAAGAGGAGCTATGTCCCTTGGGATGTGTTGGCTGTAAGACCCAGGAGCCAGACATTCACATAAAATATAATATAATAAAATTAATTAAATATGATTATGGTTAATGATACAGTAAAGATAACAATGGCCAACATGATTCTAGCAACAAACTGATTTGGTTATGACGTAAGTAATTTTCTGTACACATTTGGAATAGAAGACATTGCTGCCTTATGCAGAAAATTCTCCCACAAATTCCACTAGATCCAGAATATTCAGCAGTACTGGTACCTTTTATTTTATGTAGACAATATGTCAAACCGGAGTGTAGAGGCAGGGCAAGAGCAGTAATATCAGTATTGTTAACAGGTGGTTCTTCATGATGAATTGCTGGTAATTGCTGTGGTGTCCGGGCGCATGAAGGTGTAGTAACTAATATATGAGTGAGGTCCAATTACCCGATTTAGTACTTATTAATGAACATTTGTTTAATAATATGTTTGCAGGAATTTTGACTAATAATCCGTGTACGTGTGTTCGTGTCTGTGTTATTCCAGAGTTTTGTAGCTTGAAAGGATGGTTTTTGCTTTGAGATTTCCATTCTATTGTATTCTGTGTGAAAGTTGTGTCTAGATCTGGTGTTGTATGCGTGTATTTCAGTGTTTAGGTTAAAGAGAGAAGACAGTGAATTTGGTAGATCACCTTTGAAAAAATCTTTTATTATTGTATATAATTGGAGATTACCAATATCTTCTAGTTTTAATAAATTTTCTGTCTTGTAAACATTTTGGGCCTCTCCTGTTTGTGCAAAAAGTTTAATGGCTTGCTTTTGAAGTGATTTTAGTCTTGCCAGTCTGATTTTATATGTATTAGTCCAAATGGTGTTGCAATAAGTAATTTGTGGGAGTATTAACGTGCAATATAGTGTTTTTAGTATGTTAGGTGGTAAGTATGATTTAAGTCGTCGCATGATCCCAATGTTTCTTGCCACTTTAGATGTTACAATCTCTATATGTTTCTCCCAGGTTAGATCTTTATCCAGGTAGACACCTAAGAATTTAGCAAACTCAGCCTCCTGTATTTCCTGATTATCAATGTACAATTTTGGCAAGGCATTTTTCTTTAGTTTTCTAGATTTTGTAAAGAGCATGTAATTAGTTTTCCCGACATTCAGTGATAATTTATTTAATTTAAACCAATTTATTACTTTTTCCATTTCTTCATTTACATTTTTATGTAGTGTTTCTATATTCTTGTTGTGGCAAAAAGCATTGGTGTCATCTGCAAACAGTATTAATGAAAGGTGCTGACAAACATTGGGTAAATCATTCATATATATTAAAAACAGGAGAGGTCCAAGTACTGATCCCTGCGGGACACCACAGACTAGGTTTTCATTGCTAGAGCAAGCTCCATTGTATTGTACACACTGTACTCTGTTTGATAAATAACTTGATATCCAATTTAGGGCAATTCCTCTCACTCCATAATAAGATAGTTTTTTTTATTAGAATCTTATGATCAATTGTGTCAAACGCCTTAGAAAGATCAAGAAATATGCCAAGAATATGTTCTTTGTTTTCTAGAGAATTTGTTATTTTTTCCAACATATCTATCAGAGCCAGCATTGTGGAGTGGTTTTGTCTAAAACCATATTGCGCTTTATAGAGAATAGAATATTTATTTAAGAAATTTATCAGTCTATTGTAGAAAAGTCTTTCTAGAAGTTTAGAAAATAGTGGAAGAACTGAGACAGGCCGGTAATTAGTGAAGTCAGAAGAGTCCTTGGCTTTATATATTGGTGTCACCAGTGCTACTTTTAGTCGAGTTGGGAATATACCCTGCATCAGGGAAAGATTACAAATGTGGTTCAATGGGATTAATATTTGTGAGAGACAGTTTTTAAAAATGTTCCATTTAAAATTATCAATGCCTGCACTTTTGTTCAGGTTGATTTGCATTATGATTTTTGAGATTTCATCTGTGTTAGTAGGATTTAGAAAAAATGAGGATTGATAGCTGCATGTCAGATAATCTTCTATATTTGTATTAGAGGTATTCCTAATTTTTTCCGATAGGCTGGGTCCAATGTTGATAAAATATTCATTAAATTTATTTGCTATATCTTGGTTGTTGGTTAAAACTTTGTCATTATATATAAATCGTGATGTCTCTGATTTCTTGTTTTGTTTATTCAGTAGAGACTTTATTAACTTCCACGTTTCTTTGATATTGTCTTTCTGATTGATGAATTTATTATGGTAATGATTGATTTTGGCTCTCCGGATTACTTGGTTTAGTCTGTTGCGATATTTTTTATATTGAGATTCATTGTACTTTGTAGGGTGCTTGATAAATGTTAAGTACAGTGTGTTTTTCTTATGACAAGCAGCTATCAATCCCCTAGTTAGCCATGGTTTAGTCGGGTTTCGTTTAAATTGTTTAACTGTTTTTAGTGGAAAGGCGCGATCATATACATCTGTGCACACAGTATGGAATGTGTTATAGGCATCTTCACATGACTGACAATCAATAATGTAGTTCCATTTTATAGCAGACATAGCATTCTTAAATCTGTCAGTATTTTCTATTCCAAAGTCCCTACACATTAGATTTTCTTTTATAAATGATTTTTGTTTAACTTCTGTTTTTTTCAGGTAGTAAATAGGCAAGTGATCAGATATGTCTGCAACAAAAATACCTAATTGATATTTCCATTCAACAATGCTATTTGTGAAGATATTGTCAATGATGGTCACAGTTGTTTCTGTAATTCTAGTCGGTTTTGTTATGAGTGGATATAAGCCATATGAGCCAATTAAGTTTAGTAGGTTTTGTGTATAAAAGCAGTTTTGTTATAGTAGATCAATGTTGAAATCTCCCATAATGTGTCCTATCTTGTTTTCCTTTTGGATAGTTTGCAAAATGTTATCGAAAGCTTTGATAAAATTATCATTATCCGTTCCGGGTGCTCTATAAATAACACCAACAATTTTGCTTTTTGATTTACTTCTGAGTATTTCAATAAAAAGGCCTTCTATATCTGCTTCCATCATGCACAGATCCTCTCTTATAGTATATTGAATGGTATCCTTTACATAGATGCCTACACCACCTCCCCTTGTGGCTGTGTGTTGTGCTGGTCTATGCTTTTCAATGAAGTTATAGTGCTGTCTATCAATTAAGCTTAGTGGTGAGTCTGGTTTCAGCCAGGTCTCAGTACCACCAATTAGATCAAATTCATGAGAGCTTGCATCTAGAAACATGCCTAGTTTATTGTTATTCTTCAGAAGAGACCTGATATTAATATGAAGTTGAGAGAATGTGATTGTTTCATTTACATTCTTAATTAAGTTATCATTAAATTCCTTTTGAAGAATATAGTCACATTCTGGTGTTAGATATTTAATTTCCTCATTATCAGTGTCATCGTGAGATATAATATTTTGGTAGAATTTGTTAAGCTTAAACGGATTAAAAAGTGTTTCTTGGTGGGTATATTGATACATGTGGTTATGTCGTTCATTTATGTCCAGGATAGCTAACATGAAATCAGTATCATCATCATAGTGATTATAGGGAAATAAATCTTTATTGCAGTTAATGCACCACCATGGCACCTCTGAGTTTTCTAGTTCTGCATATTCAGCAGTGGTAAGCTTTGAGCAGCATAAGTGTATCCAGACACCACAGCAATCACATAGTATAGCATATTGGTTACATCTCACTGGTTTTCTACAGGAAGAACAAGGGAATTTGATGGGCATAGGATTGGGTGGAAAGGGATGAGTGAGGTATAGGTGTAATTGTGGGTAGTATAATTATTATACGATTCGCTATTGAAATCTTAGGGAAGTGGACAAATGAGAAAAAGGCTACCGAAAGGTTTCCTCAGCTTGCCAGAAAACATGTAGTTTAGGATAGCTGGGAGCAATTTAGATTTTTCATAATATCTAGCTGGTGGCTTTGGAGCAGCAGATATACTGGTATGGGTAATGGTCTGGTTGTATATATGGCTAATTATGTAGGATGGCAGTTCAATATTTTTATAACGGCATGACAGAGCATAAATAACTAGGATAAAAAAACCTCTGATGGAAAGGAAAATGAAAGCCGTCGCTCAAAAAACATATTAGAATATTAAAATTCTTGTTGGATAAATAAAATATATGTACATTCGTATGTCCAGTGTAGACCTCTCTCGGGAACTTATCACTGGAATGACTGGCAGTCACTCCAGTGGTAAGAACCTCAAGAAAGGCCACTCTGAGTCTGTAAGCCGGCACTTCTGAAGACTAGTATAAGACTGGATTGGTTGGCGGAATTAAGGAGCTAGATAAGAAGGAATAAGATGCACATACATACATACATACATGCGCGCGCACGCACGCACGCACGCACGCACGCACGCACGCACGCACGCACGCACGCACGCACGCACACACACTTATTAGTAATACACAGTTTGCATGTATAAGTAGATGACATTGGACACATGAATTTAAGAAAAAAGTTGAATGTAGATATTGAATGCATGCAGTTTGACACATATACAAATCATAAAGCAAAATGATAGTGACAAATTAGGAAAAAAAGCAAAATGAGGGAGAAATATGACAGATATTGAGAGCATATAGCGTGACATAGACAAAGCATAAAGCAACAGCATAGAATTGTCAAGTTCACAGCTTAATACAAAGCAGCAAAGCAAAATGAACATAAATATGACACAGACATTGACAACGAATAATTTAACATATACAACGCATAAAGCAAAATGATATTGGCAAAAAAAAAAAATCATAAGCTGAAAAAGAGCACAATGATACATGCAGTAGACCGAAGCAGAGCATTGACAGACCAAATGAAAATAAATAGAAAATGGATGAAATAAAAGCAAAATCAATGGCTTATGCCTTGTAAATTGATGATGAATAGGGCGAGATCGACATGGGGCGAGATCGCTGGTTACCTGCTTATCTCCCTTGAGGCAAAGATCTTCGCGATACGGAGGTAAATAAAACCCGCGGTAAATCTGTCAGTTTTTGAAAACATTTATTGTGTTCTCTTTGATTAGTAGAATATTGCCAATGATAGTAAGTCTTGCCGGAAATTAATATTATCAAGAATTATGTCTACTGAAGCCGTACTATTGAACAAAGCCATTAAACAGTTGCTGATCAAAGTTGATGATGATAATGGCGTAAGCGAAAATGGGCAACAAGCGTTTAGAAAGTGCACACTGAAAAGAATGTGTGTTGAGGACATACCGTGGCTTCGTGATTTAAGAACCGATGAGAATACAGATAAGAATGATGTCATATTAATTCAGAAGCACACCATAGATAACAATAATTCAATGTTAAATTCACTGAAAAAATTTCCACCTGTTGATACTGCAGATGACACAAATGTCATTCCTACCAAACTAACGGAAAATGACAGCTTTGATTGCAGTAATGTATTCAGCATGGATGGCTCACCATTAAAGCTGAATGCAATAGCAGATCTGTCATCAGCTAGGTGTATGTCTGTCTCTAGTAATGCTGCATGTAACGATGATGCTTTGCAGTATTTTCCTGTGTCGGTTACAGAAGCTTATCATATATTATCACTACTTGGCTGTGTTGATCCCTTTAATACACCAGTGTTAATCCTCTGTGATGGGAATTCGAAGCGCTCGCAAAGGATTGTTGCAATTGGTTATGTGAGGGAGAAAGATAAAAATGGGAGACAATTTCAGAAGCGTAGTGTGATAACTCTCACTGGCCCACACAGTAAAGACAGTCTCACAAAAACTGACTGTCTTCGTGAACTATTCTCCTCTAAGAGTATTAAGTACTATGCAGAGTATGATGTAATTGGCACACTTTCTCAGGCTAACCCTAAAGCAGGATTGCAGGGCTCGATGAAGATAGAGATGAAATGGACTAGAAATACTACTGTATTGGGTCCACCACCTAGTGATGCTGAGGCTATTGTTAAGCTACAGATTGCAGCTGGTGATCCTCAAGGTGCTGTTTATGAACTTTGGTCAGAACTGGATGTGGTGAAAAGGCTGGTTCTATCCGTGTCTACTGGTAAAATGGTTTGGCTAGAGAGAGAGTCTTCAGAACCCCTTACGGACATGTTAGCAAAATTATTTGAGAGACTAAAAACTGGTGACATGCACGCTGGAAGAAAAGAGTCTGTCGCAGATGTTACCTGGACTGAAGACCGCCTGCAAATGGAGGACAGTAAAGATGCAGATTTTACAGATATGTTGTGGAAGATTTTGAAAAATAGCTCCTCTTATGCTGAGCTCGTTCGATGTCTACAGTTTATATTTATGGAGATCAGACGTGGTGTGCTGAAACCATTAGTGCATAAAGCTAATAAAACTAAAATGGCCAATCTTGTTCGGCTTTCATATGCCGAAGCCTTCACTACACCTAGCTTAGCTGTAGGTTCCGAGGTTCTTCATCTCTTGGCAGAAATGGGAGCTGAAAAGCTAAGGCGTGATTATATGAACATTTTTCTTTCACAAGACATGACAACAGCCACTCATTTGGATTCGTTTGTTGCCCCTGATATAGTCCTTGATGACAAGGTGATTATGTTAGAGAAGCTACATAATGTTTTAGAAGTTGTAGCGATGTTGAAGACTTACTTGCATTCACCGCAAAACACTCTAAGCGTATGTGCCAGGCAAACACTGAACTATTATAGAACGAACAAACTGGATCCTAGACATGTATTCACAGTGGCCATCCCAGCACTATCTATTAGTTCGCTATTGGAGAATGCTAAACCCTCCTTGTGGCGTGCAGTGGCAACAAAAATTGTTCAGGAAAAGCAGGAGTCATGTGTTATTCTGCTGAAGACTAACTTTCCCTTCAATCATATTAGCGTAACAGACTTACAATGCATCTCTCCATCTAATATATTTTCATACTATATGGTCAAACTTAGAGAAAGTGTTGTTTATGTGTAGGATGATTAGAGATATTGCTTATATATATATTTACATGAACCCTTTCAGTTTCATGGTCAAATCTGGTGAAGAAGATAAGATTATTTGCTTATGTAATGTCCATTTGCGGGTCAAGAGAAGGGCCATTCCATTGGTAAATTTATAGTCTTCATTTGGCCTGCAACTGGACATTCCTCAAGCCCATTGCAAAGACCAGTTTGATCGTCTTGACCATCAAAGGGTTAAATGACTTAAATCCCATCTATATTCTGGTCATGATGATTACAATTGTATCAGAACATATCTGTTCTGATCAACCATGTCAGCACCGCATATTCAGTCATTTTCATAGGCATAAGTTTAATTAACCCTGTAGTTATCAATTTGTATAGAAAATTTTAATTATTGCTTAATAAATAATGCCCATTTACAGGTAAAAAGGTTTTTGAAATTTCACCACTGAAATGTCTGGCTTGGTTAGCCTGGTTCTGGAACCAGGTCATTCCTGTGCTTAGTAAGTTCCAAAAATACTCTCTCCTCATCATTTCTCAAGCATGCCAATATAGATTAGCAATGTTTGGCCTCTGACAAGATATTTTGGCCATTAACCCTTCCGCTGATGAATTCGCCCTATGTCCTTGTCAAGGCATTCATGCAGCTTTAGGCAGCAACGACTTGCAGTCAAAATAATAAGTCATAAAGAATATACTTTTTCAGGGATTTGTCGGTGAAAGGGTTAAATTTGTTTATTGTACTTGGACTCACCAGAACTTGGTAAATCTGTCCATATTCACTTATAGTTATCTCCCCGTATAATCTGTTTTAAGAAATCTGGTTTCGGGAAATTAAATTTTGACCGATAAATTCCTGTATATCTATAAATTTCAAAACTACTGGGCCTGTATATATATACATTGTACTTTATTTATGGATTTGATGTTGAAGTGGTAAATTATAGAAAGCCTGCATGGATTAGTTGCAAATTTGATGTAGTCGATCCCTTCATTTTCTCCGTGGGTTAGTTTGGGCAAAACCCTTTAATATATATTTGCAGGCCACGAGAACTCTTTGAAATTTTAACACTGGATCGAGCGTCATTACATCGTTAAAATTGTAAAAATGGTTTTCTATTTGCCTGCAAATGGTCATTTTTCAAGCCCCGCTGCAGAGACCAGCTTGACCACTCTTGCCAGCTTGACCATTAAAGCTTTAATTTGTTTGGTTGTGGTCCAGATTTTTAAAAACACCAGATTTGGATCAGATAATATTCTGGATCTAAGGATGTTTCGCAAGCTACTAGTCAGCTTTGGTGCAAATTTTAACGCACGGAAACTGATCATACACAATCAATAGGATTCCACAAATCCAGAAAATCTGAAAACAAAATTTGCAACGTGACAAAAATATGAGGGAGAGGGTCTGTAATCTAGTATAAGGTATCGAATCTGCCACTCAAGTATGTGTGTCATAATCAATATCCACATATAGGCTGACCTCGCAATGCACAGTGAATGGCATACATCTAGTTTCGTCATGAACATTTAAAAGTCTGTCAAGTGTACAAATTGTTTTGATGGATATACCATTTACTAAATACTCTGTTGAATATTTTGAAACTAATTTGGCTGGGCGCTATGGCAGCAACAGCACCCAGTCAAAATATCCACAGAGAAATCAGAATTCCAAGTACATTTAATCCCAAACATGCAAAACATTGGTGACGCTTAAGCCTAATAATTCACTTTTCCAAGAGTACCCCACCCATTATGTGACATCATAATGAACTGCGTGATGTGTACAATGACATCATAATGAATGACGTCGATAAGTACGCCACGAACGCATATTTGAAGACGGTCTATGCGCTGTTGTACAAATGCAACAGCACCCAGTCAAAGTAGTTACAAAATATTCAACAGCTTCCCTGTATAGTTTTCAGGAAATTGATAGCTAGGGCATTTGGGGGGGGGGGTCGATCTATCCCAACACGGCGAGGTGTGGGTGGAGCGTAGCTAGTGATTGGCGGGGCATAGCTAAAAATGGAAAGGCCCATTGGTGGAGCATAGCTAGAAATGGATCTCTCAATTGTTCTTGTTTTACTGCCAGTAAGTCTGGTAAGCGGTACAGTTACAGGATCCTTCGTCTGATCTTTCTCGTGTCATTTGTTGTTTCAGTATTATGTACTAAACCGTACTCATTGCCTCTGATAAGCTTCTTTGCTGTGCATGAAGATTTCCAGACTACGTGTGGTAATGCGTACAAAATATTTCTCTATAGATATCTTGGAAACTACTGGTCTGATTTTGCTCAAATTTTAAGACAAGAAAGAGTGTGACCAACTGACCATACACGCTGATACCTCAACTTTGGTGTTATCCAAAAACTTTACAATGTGACAAACACGGTATGATGAGGATCTGCAATCCCGGATTGGTCTTGTTTATGTTTTCTGATTGTCATACATGTACTGGATTCATGGAACCAATATGTGGTACATCAGGTGTCAAAATGTTTGTCTGTCACTGACAAGCAGATATTGCTGCTGTCACATCAGGACAGGTACTGAGTTGGGTGATTAATCCGGAACTCACGCACACTCACACATCATAGGAGACAACTCTTGCCTATGATTTATAGAATTATTTGCATGGAAAATGTATTTATGAAAACTTCACTGATATGATTGGCTCGAACGATCAAATCATATAATATTCATCAGTGACAAGTTTTCGAAAATACAATTTTCCCTTCAAATAATTGGCTATTTGCAAATCATAGGAGTTACCTCCCTTGGTGCTTAAAATCAGTAATGGGCTAAACTTAGACATACCAAATTTTAATTTCTGCGATAATGTATAGATCATTGCATTATAACATGTCTAAAGCGATATTCCTGCCCAGAGATACATGTATGGACTGAAGATAATGTATAGATCATTGCATTATAACATGTCTAAAGCGATATTCCTGCCCAGAGATACATGTATGGACTGAAGATAATGTATAGATCATTGCATTATAACATGTCTAAAGCAATATTCCTGCACGGAGATACATGTATGGACTGAAGACATTGATTGAAGTTGTACAGTAATATCCTTGATATGACTGGTAAAGAAAAATCCAAACTGTCTCCTGCAACAGGTAAGTATTTTGAAACATTTCTCCCCCTGTAGATGCTTATATGGACCAAGGGTGCACTAGCTAGAAAGTTTGAGATAACATGGGTATAAGATGGCTATATCGAGGATTGCATAGAAATGAGAAACGTTCTAAGTTCAAGGTGACCATGATGACAAAATCACAAATGCCTTTCATCTTTCTATATATGGTAACTGTCTCCAAGTTTAGTTTCGATGCTCTTGACAAATTTTGAAATCGGGTGACATGCATAGTTTTTGTACCAAGGTTACACTGACCTTGACATTTAGTCTAGTGACCTTGATGCCATTGCTTCTCAATCCTGTGTCTAAATTACCTTCTAGTAACATTAACCATTCCTGAATGCAGGGGTAGAAATAAGAAATTAGTTCGACTCACTGTCCATCTGAAGCATATTATCTGTCTGACTGCTGCAAGCCACCAGCCACTAATTCCAATTGGCAATAACTGGACATGCTGTACATTTTGAAAACAATTTGACTGAAAGTTGTTGGTTTTTTAGCCACCAACAACTTCAGCCTTGCCATGGTTAAACGCCATTGAAAATCTAGTCAGCAGAAACTGAGCACGCAGCCAGTTAACGAGACACTGACAGGTAAATATTGCTATTTTGACATGATAGCAAATGGATCAAGCACAAACATACATACGTGCTGTGCACATATACGTACTGGTAGACATTTTTAGCTGCCAGTGTCTATGTTTAAGCCATAGTGTTAGCATTTGTTTATCTGCGCTGTGCATGCAGGGCTAGAAATTAACCACTGATCCCACGATCCATAGGCGTTTTTCGCATACAGATCAGTACCAGAAGACTACTTTAGCATGCTAACTGATTCAGTGGTCCAGTAGCTTGAAGACGCAATTCAAACAGGATTTACTGCTTACCTCATCAACCCCCCCCCCCCTGTTAAAATCTTTTGTTTTAACCCTTTAATGGTCAAGTCGACCAAAATGGCCTCTACAGTGGTCTTGAAAAATGTTCATTTGTAGGCCAAGAGAAGACTTTTTGAAAATGTACCACTGGAATGAGCCAGGCCAGTCATTCCAATGTTAAATTTTCAAAAATAAGCTCTTGACATGCTTGGCTTACAAATGGACATTAACTAAGCAAACATTTTGACTTCCTGATGATTAAATGATTCATAATTATCCTAATAATATGGTGTAAATGATGCATTCAGAACATTTGATTCATTTTATTTTCTGTTCAGTACTACAGTACTGAACAGTACACGTTAATTTCTAGCCTTGTTCATTAAAAATGTTAATTTCTAGCCCTGTGCAAGTAAAACTAAAAGGGCCTTATTTAGACCCCTGTGTAGGGTGATACGGTGAGCTAAGTGCAAAATCTTAATGTTGAAAACAGTTTTGCACAGTGACTCTGACCATGTGACCTCAATAACATCACACTGCTTTCCAACTGTGTAGATCTGTAACCAACACACAATGGATCCTGGTTTAGTTCCAGTAGTATTCATCCATCCAAAATCATAGATCTCAAGCTGTTTTTCTGAACGCAAAACCATAGCATTGATGATAACCCTTACAGAAGTTATTTACATGTACATCTGTCACTTTTGGCCTTGCATGTGAGACAAACATAGATTAAATGCATTCTCATGATTGTACGCCATCACTTTGGAACTTCATGAGCATATTATATCAGTGCTCAGGATATATTTTGTACATTGTTCCTCCAATGGAGGATTCTAGTTTCTCAGTCAGTCATATGACGTCATGATCAACTACGTGATGTGTATGCTGATATCATAATCAATTACGTCATAATTGACATAGCTAAGTTTGTCAAGAATGCATAATTGATGACAGACTGAGCGTTGTTGTATGAATTGTATGCCTTTACTTATAAGGAAACTAATTTGACTGGGTGCTGTTGTTGCCTATGGCAGCAACAGCACCCAGTCAAATTAGTTTCGAAATATTCAACAACTTATTTGTCATGCCTGTATAGTTTTCTCGAAATTGAGTCAGGGAGTTCAGGGATCGATCGATCCCAACACGAATGAGGTGTGGGTGGAGCTTAGGTAAAGATGGGTGAGGCAACCTTTTTAGTGTACTTGACAATTGACTCCAAAATCATGCTCAAGACTTCTTTGGGCTGCCAAGACCAGTCTCACACCCAAGTTTGCTAAAGATCTCTGTACACCCCTTTTAGATGACTTTGTCCTTTGTGACCCTAAAGTCACAAGTGTTCTTCACAATCCTAAGAGCACCCTCCTCCCCACCCCCATTTTGGTCAGTATCTCTGTATAACTTGAGTGTGTGCTGTATACACACAGACTACTACAGTAGTATTTTAACAATGTCAGACTGCGGTAAGAGTAACAAGAGAAATCACAGATTGCAGACCCTAGCTCTACCATTTGTCACATTTTAAAAAGAATTTTCGGATATTCTGGATCCCGCCCAAATTTGTGGAATCCTAGTCATGCTATTGTATGGGCACACTGTTTCCTGCGTTAAAATTTTGAGCCAAATCAGACCAGTATTTTCTGAGAATGTGAATCAGTCATTGGGAATTCCAGAATTTGATCCAATTAAGGTCTGGGTATTTTATTCAGGTCATGGCGAAATTCTGGCTTGTCTGGATATCTGAATTTATACTAAGTTCCTTTATTTTGTTAAAATTTGAGCTAAATCGGATCAGTAGTTTTTAAGATACAGCTACACATGCATGCACATACACACACGTACGCGCACACATATACACAGACCACAACGCAATACCCTCTTCCCCTTACAGGGCGAGGAGCATTACATCTTTCCCTTCCTATATAGAGTATTTATTAGTTAAATCTTCCCTCAAACATATAATCTGTTCAATGAGAAATAAATGTACGTAATCCGATATGTCTGCCAAATTAATCGACCTATAACCTGGATGGAGTTGTACCATGGTATTGAGCATGAAAGTGAGAACATATGATGAATGTAGAATTTAGTTTACATATTTTATTTGAGCACTAAATATCTACATGTAAATAATGAATTATAAAAAAATACAATTATTAATACTGATTTATGCATCATATGTCATTTGTAGTATTATTATTATTATTATTATTATTATTATTCATAACATTAACCGTTTCACTGACAAATCCCGGAAAAAGTGTATTCTTTACGATATATATATAAAACTTATTGTTAAATATTTTGAAATTAATTTGACTGGAAGCAGTTTCTGCCTTAGGCAGCAACGGCTTCCAGTCAAATTAGTTTCAAAACATTCAACAGTTTTCCTGTATGGTTGCTCTGAAAGTGAGGTATGAGGAATCCACCTGTGAAAGGGTTAACAGAATAATTCATTAAAATGTTTCTATTCGTACAATCTTTTGTTCGATGAATTTTATAAAATAAAACATGTAAAGGTTTAATACAATATCACAGATAACGGTAGTTTTGACTGGTCCATTGATTCATTCTCATCCCTGAAGTCATAGTCTCGCAGCATCAAAGCAGAGAACACGTAAACTGTTGATTATTTGGAAAATAATTTGACTGAGGAGAGCAATTTAGTTTCCAGTCAGATTACTTTCAAATTAATCCTTAGATTTTAAAACCCTATGGTATCTGGTCTGTGGAATTTAAAAGGTCAATTCCACTACTTTGGCATTAAAACCTGGTTAAATGGGCAGTGAGTGAGTATTTCAGTTGATACAAATTGGGGTTGTTTTGAAATTAAGTTAACCCAAGAAAACTGGTTTCAAGGGACTTATGGCTGGATATTTTGAAAACAAGTTGACTGAAAGATACTGATGCATTAGCGATATTTAGTCAAGCTGCTTTAATGCCCAAGGGGGTGGGGGGGCCCTATCGCTCACCTGGAACATGGCCATTTCAACTAGAAAGGTCTTCGCAAAGGTCTTGGCCAGAATCGGCAACAAGGATGCGTCCTACCAAACTAGATTAAAATCGGTTCAGCAGTTCTCGAGAAGACATTTTAAACTTCCTATTCCTTTAAGTACTATGACTGGAAAAATATCCAAGATGGTTGCCAACCCGTTTATCTGACAACTTCGAAATCAGCATACCCAAAATCCTATATAAAACCAATCTCGGCTTCAAAATCCATACAAAACAAATATGGCCACCTAATACTGAATTCTGATTGGTCAATGGCGGCCATGTCCTTTAATGTACTAACTTCCCTTGAACAAGACCCGTAGTCCCTAATCCCATACAGCAGTTTTAGAGAAGTCGTTTTTGCGACAACTAAGTCATCCAAGATGGCCTCCATTGAACAAACTTGATTGAGCTGTTGCCCTAGAGGATGTTTCATGAGTTTTGAATCAATCACCCAAGTGGTTTCGGAGATTTTTAAGGACATTTCTAAAAAATCGACCAAAATCCAAAATGGCTACCACCTTCGTTTGAACAAGCTTGTATCTCTTGCCAAATATAATTGAAATCAGCCCAGTGGTTCTTGAGAAATCGTTTAAAGAAAAAGTTGAGACAGACTGACGGTTACCACGGCATAATTTCACTTGGTCATTCTGGCTAGGTGAGCTAATAATCAACAATCTAACATTTTAATATGTGGAAAATAACACAATAACTGCTTTAACCATTTAGCCTTTAACTCATATCAGCCAAAAATGCCTTCTGCAGTGGTCTTGAGAAATGTCCATTTGCTGACCAACAGAAGACAATTTTTAGCTCACCTGGCCTGAAAGGCCAAGTGAGCTTATGCCTTGGCGACCGTCTGTCGTGCGTCCATCAACTTTTCCTTTAAACGACTTCTCAAGAACCACTGGGCTGATTTCAATTATATTTGGCAGGAAGCATCCTTATGGCATAGGGATAAAAGTTTGCTCAAAGGAAGCCAATCGGCCAATTTGGCCGGTGGCCATCTTGGATTTTGGCCGATTTTAGGAAACATCTTTAAAAATCTTCTCCAAAACCGCTTGGGGGATTGATGCAAACCTCATAAAATATGATCTAGGGCAAGAGCTGAATCAAGTTTGTTCAAGGGAACTTGATTGGTCAGATGGTTCGGCCGCCATCTTGGTTGACCTAGTTTTAGTGAAAACAACTTCTCCAGAACCGCTGAAGGGGTGGGGCCAAAATTTGGCAGATATGATTAGGGACTAAGGCCCATTAAAGTTTGTTCAAGGAAGTTGATCCATCAAAAAACATGGCCGCACCCGGCCAATCAAAATATAGCAAGTTTGGCGGGCATATTGGATTTTTTTATTTGATGGATTTTGAGGCTGAAATTAGTTTTATATATGTTTTTGAGTATTCTGAACTCAAATTTACAATTTTCGAAACTGTCGGATAAATGGTTTGGCGGCCATCTTGGATCATTTTCCCGCCAAAGGCTCCCATATTAAAGCAATGGGAAATTTAAAAGGTCTTCTCGAGAACTACTGGTCCGATTTCAATTATATTTGGCAGGAAGCATAGTTAGGGTGTAGAGATTTAAATTTGTTCAAACGAAGCCGATCGGCCAATTTGGCCGGTTTTGCCCGATTTTTAGAAACGTCTAAAAATCTCCGAAAGCGATTGCGGAATCAAATCAAGACTCGTGAAACATCATCGAGGGCAAAAGTCCAAATTTGTTTAATAGCCATCTTGGATGACCTAGCTTTCACAAAAACAACTCCAGAACCTCTAACTTATAGCCAGTCACCTTTCTAGTTTAAATGCCTATGTTCCAGGTGAGCAATACAGGCCCCTTGGGCCTCTTGTTAAAAATCTGGTGATAAGTTTTCCAAAATAAACTCTTGGTCTGCAAATGGACATGGAAAATATTTACGGGTTAAATATAAATGAATTGTGCATTGTTCCATTCACGATCATGACGTCGCTGTCCGCTCATGCTGTTTGACCTTTTTCCACTTCTTCCCCTCGACTTTCATTAAATCTGCCATTTCTGAAAGCAAAGCAATGTAGTCCGTGTGGTAACACTACAGTTATTAGACTTATAGCAATTGATGAATCCAATCTGTCAGTCAAATATATAACGTCATACCTTGTCACATGTAGGCATACAGCACAATCATATTTGACAGGAATACTCTATCATGAACCTGGAATAGTTTGTCATGTGTATGGATGGTATGTCTTTACCATTTAACCATTTAATGGTCACAATCTTTCAAGAAAATTGGAATTTTTCCGAACTGAATGACTATTTACAGGCCAACAGAAGACTATTTTTTTAATGTCTACCACTGCACTGACCACCTCGACTATCAAGCCAGTCATGCCAGTGGTAAATTTGCAAATATATTCATCTTTTGTATGTTCTTTCAAGACCAGTACAGATGCCGGTTTTTGACAGCTGGACCATTAAATGGTTAAACATTCTGTTACTAAGGTGATAGGCAGCAGTAGCCTGCAATAGTTACCATGAAATTGGGATTCTGGGAATTCAGGATTCAGTGTATGAATCGATCCCGACACGAGCAAAACATGGGCGGAGCTTAGCTAGAGATGGGCGGGGCTTAGCTAGAGATGGGCGGAGCTTAGCTAGAGATGGGCGGGGCTTAGCTAGAGATGGGCGGGGCTTAGCTAGAGATGGGCGGGGCTTAGCTAGAGGTGGGCGGGGCTTAGCTAGAGGTGGGCGGGGCTTAGCTAGAGGTGGGCGGGGCTTAGCTAGAGGTGGGCGGGGCTTAGCTAGAGATGGGCGGGGCTTAGCTAGAGGTGGGCGGGGCTTAGCTAGAGGTGGGCGGGGCTTAGCTAGAGGTGGGCGGGGCTTAGCTAGAGGTGGGCGGGGCTTAGCTAGAGGTGGGCGGGGCTTCGCTAGAGGTGGGCGGGGCTTAGCTAGAGGTGGGCGGGGCTTAGCTAGAGGTGGGCGGGGCTTAGCTAGAGGTGGGCGGGGCTTAGCTAGAGGTGGGCGGGGCTTAGCTAGAGGTGGGCGGGGCTTAGCTAGAGGTGGGCGGGGCTTAGCTAGAGGTGGGCGGGGCTTAGCTAGAGAGGGGCGGGGCTTAGCTAGAGAGGGGCGGGGCTTAGCTAGAGAGGGGCGGGGCTTAGCTAGAGAGGGGCGGGGCTTAGCTAGAGAGGGGCGGGGCTTAGCTAGAGAGGGGCAGGGCTTAGCTAGAGAGGGGCGGGGCTTAGCTAGAGAGGGGCGGGGCTTAGCTAGAGAGGGGCGGGGCTTAGCTAGAGAGGGGCGGGGCTTAGCTAGAGATGGGCGGGGCTTAGCTAGAGATGGGCGGGGCTTAGCTAGAGATGGGCGGGGCTTAGCTAGAGATGGGCGGGGCTTAGCTAGAGATGGGCGGGGCTTAGCTAGAGATGGGCGGGGCTTAGCTAGAGATGGGCGGGGCTTAGCTAGAGATGGGCGGGGCTTAGCTAGAGATGGGCGGGCCAAGTTGTCACGTTTTTATTAAAAATTATAATTAACCCTGTAATGGTCAAGTCGGGTAAAATCAGCCGTAGCAGGGTTTTAAGGAATGTCCATTTGTAGCCCAAGTAGACAATTTTTTGAAAATGTACCACTGGAATGACTGGGCCGGTAACCGGTCTTCTCTTGGCATGAAAATGAATTAAGAAATATTTAGATGTTCTTGGACATTCATGACCATTTAAGAGTTAGTCATCCGGAGCCTGGCACAGATTCATTCTGAATTTGACCACCATTTTGTGAGCGTGATGGCAGGGATATTTCAACTCTACAATCACTGGGCTGTACATTCAATATTTATCATTTCAGCCCGTTTAGTATTTCTCAATATGAACACACGACACCTGTAATATTCCAAAAATAATTTGTCTTTGTTAGATAATGCCTAAGAAGTATTGTCATTGATTAGATAATGCATAATAGTCAGGGACGGATGTACCCACTAGGCAATTATCCAAATGCTAGTAAAACTTAAATCTGGCTAATGAAAGGCAGAATTGGCTAAATCATTCACCACTGATTAAATTTAATTTAACTTTCTTGATTGGTTGAATCCTGACTAATTCCAGCGTTACAATTGCAAATCAAAAATTCCTGTTTACGTTGTTGAATATTTTGAAACTAATATGACTAACAGCTTGCTGCCTAAGGCAGCAACATCTTTTAATCATATTAGTTTCAAAATATTCAACACATTTCTTATATAGTAAGACGGTATTGTATCTGGACTGTAAAATTTATGGTAGGCTATTAACTGATGATGCCTGACTGCAAACCTGTTCATAAGTGACATTGAAGTAAAAGTGTGGCTAAAGTATTTACTATTTGGCTAACAAAAATGTTATTTGGCTAATCTATTGGCTAGAATATTGCAAAAGCTAGATCTGTCCCTGATAATAGTTCCATATGCCCACGTGACACTGCAAATATTTCCTCGTGATGACGACGACGAAAATGTAAACAAGACGGGATACGCTATGTTGATGTAAAATTTTTAATATATAGACTACCTAGAACTTATAAAATATGTTTGGAAATTTGCCTGAAAAAAAGATGTTTTGTTCACCATTATTTTTTGTGGCGCATTGGTAAAAAATCATATTGAGCATCATGCCTAGGTGTGAGCATCGTGAACATGGCTGGGTTGATGAATGCAATTTATATACAATATTGAGGTATTGAAGTGATGATCTGTAAACTATTTACACATGTTAGATCAGGTATGTTAGATCGTCATCTGCCGGATGTAGATCTTGAACTTCTCTACATCCGGAGCAGTGATTATGTCTTTGGCCAGGTTATTCCATGTTGGTACGGTTTGTGGGAAGAATGAACTTTGGAACTGGCTGACTGATGGTTGGTATGGCTGTAGCTCTCACGGGTGAACGCCGCCTAGTAGTGCTTAGGTTCGCCCACCAACAATGACCGAGGGTGATATTCTGCTGGTATAGCTACCTCGCCATGTCGAATTGTATACATTGTCGTTGTTCCAGGCTTTTCCATCCCAGTTGTTCTATAATAACAGAAACACATGGTTATGCCATTTTAGGTTGTTTGCCAAGGTATGGTGTTGACCTTTTGTCTTCTAGCCGTTCACCTCCCATTGTATAGTATGTAGTGAGGTTCGATCTTCACTGGATAACCATCACTATGTTACAATGAGACACATTCAACGTCATCTGTTATCTTGCTGTGCATTCCATAACGGTGTCTAGATCAGCTTGTAGTATCTGTTGATATTGTGGGTGTATGGTTCCATATAGGAGGCAGTCGTCAGCAAACAGTCGGATCGTGGAGTTCAGGTTTTCAGCGATGTCATTGATATGGACCAGGAGTAAGATTAGGCCTGGAAATGATCCTTGTGGCACTACAGATAATACTTTACTTGTATCTGAGCAAGAACCTTCTATGATGACGTTTTATTCTCTGTCCTCTAGGAATGATCGATGTCATTTAAGGAGCAGTCGTTGGTGTGAAACTTTATGGATTGCTTTGCAAAATCAAGTACAGGGCTTTTGCAAGGTCAAACCATGTGCTTCATTATTTGACTGGTTAAGATATGCTCCATTACGTTACATGTGACTGATGCTAAGGAGACTGGTCTGTAGTTCGAAGCTGTTGTACCTTTTTGTATATAGGTGTTACATTTTCTTTTCACCAATCTGATAATAGTGATATGAAATGGGACCAGGTTTCAGATCCTCTCTATCTGTTTCTGTATCTAGGCCCAGTGTTAGGTGTTAACGCTAACCTCTAGAGGCTACAATGTGTTTCAGGTATCTAAAGACTGTGTTAAGTATCAGTATTATTAACACAGCAATGATTTCCAATTCAATTATGTTCAAAATATTCAACAGAACATGATAAGTTATTTCTGAACTCTACTGCATCTTGGCCAGGTTTTACAGTTATCATCTACTATGTTAATGTAAAATACAGTTCTAATCAAATTGGTCTAGTTTGACCTCACCTGCGTTTCCCTTCTGTAAATAATCACCCATTTTGGACAGACTCTCAATCTTCTCTTCAAGGCGTTTACAGAGATCCTGGGTATCCCTCATTGAGCTGCGATGAAGTGTACGGTGTGGAGTTCCTGAAACATCATAAATAATTGAGAACAACTCTCAAGGGCTGCAAATGGACATTTTTAAAGAAGATTTCTTGAACAAATTGGAGGGTTAGCGGGTTAACAGTGTAGTAATAACTATAACAGGATTCCTCTTGTTAGTGTTTGCAAAATGATAGTATTGCTGCTAGGTTATTTTCACAGTATTCACCTGTACATACCTGTCCAGACTGGAGTGTCTGTGTACAGGAGTACCTACCTATCTTGACTGGAGTGCTTGAAGCTCCGACACGAGGTGAGGATACACTACTAGATGACACTGATATGCTGCTAACTGAAAATACAAACCATTACTAATTAACCCGTTAACACTCATATCAGCCAAAAACGGCCTCTGCAGTGGTCTTGGGAAATGTCCATTTGCAGACCCAGAGAACATTAAAAAAAATTTACAAGTGGAATGATTGTGGTACATATTCAAAGATAGTCTTCTCTCCGTCTACAAATGGACATTCCCCATCAAGACCACTGCAGAAGCCAGGTTTAACCATTAAATGGTCACATAACAAAACGTGATGAGTATTCCTATGAATTTCTATGAGAAAATTGTCATTTTCCTGAACAAATTTGAGGGTTGGGAATTAAATTTTACACTTTCAAGACCCTAGATGAGATACAACAATTTTAAAATGTTATCCATTTTACAGATTGATAGACTGGGAAACATGTATAATCATCATTATATAGTCAGCAGGATCATAAAATTGTGTAGTTCTGATCACGTGGCCATGAAAATGTCACAAACTCACACTGTATAATGAATACAGACCCTGAAGCCTTAGATTTAAAGTGTTTGACATGTTTGATGAGAGATGATTCTGGTGTATATGGATAAATCTTGCTGTAACATAGCCCCAATCATGTAGTAACGAGGCACTGGTTACCAAATTTGTCATGATTTCAAAGCATATGCTCCAAATTCAGATGTTTCAGAGTTTAGAGTTGATATGCACATCACTATCAACATGTCGGCATCGTCATCTTACATGGCTCATAAAAAAACCCACAGACCTGGTCTGTTGTTTTATTAACCACTATAAAAACATACTTACCGTTCAATCACTACTTGCTAAATCAATTATCTGCATTTAACTATCAGAATAAGATTTTTATGCCTGCATACACACCTCCCATGCCTATTCCTATTAATATGGACCCTCAACCAGGCTACTGGTTAAGTCCATCTCCAGCATACTGACAGCTATAGACTGGCACCAGTCTATATTCACCCCATAGTGACGCTTGTCACCAAGCGCGCTTGCGCATGCGCACTGGAGCCCAAATAGGAAACAGATTCACTTTTCTAAATTTAAGTGCTAAATATTAAAGGCAATTCTCAAATATTACCACGCGGGGTGGCTGAGGCCGGGTCGTAGTGATTGAACGGTAAGTATGTTTTTATAGTAGTTGATAAAACAACAGACCAACCCACAAGGGGGGGTCTGTGGGGGGTTGTTATTACAGCACAAAAACATCCATTACCGTTCGATCACTACTTGCTAAACCCGTAGATTTGGTCAGTGCCCCATTTAAACATTAGGTGGGAGGAGTCAGAACTTGAAGAAACATACTGTTTCTTAGCTCCCTTAATAGCAGAAGATATCCTTAGCGAACTCCTAAAAACGAAAAAAGTGTAAAAATGAAGCATACCGCTTAGAAAATCGTAAATGAAGGCTAGAAACATAAAACGCACTTCTAAAAAGGCGGGAAAGTTCAAATTAGAAATCAAAATCCCTACCGACAAGAAAACAAACTTGCATAGGGATAAATGATAATCCCTATAATGCACTAGAAGTAAATTGATAAGGGCTCTTGGTTAAATGCTAGAGAATTAATATGATGATGATGATATAGGCATAGTAATTAAGTTACCACGAAACGAGAACGATCTTTCACGAAAACTGGTAACAATATGAACATAGTTATAAAATATAATATAACCACGAAGACACTTCTTAAACGTAACTTAGGGAGGATTGACTTCATATTAGGCATATTCCTTGGTAATATAGAAGACAATAGTGTAACTGACACAGCGCAAAGCACAAAAAACTCTTGAAGAATATTTAACCCTCTGGGCCCTACCAAGAATTTACAAAGAAGTGCTAGAAACCCTACAGCCAAAAGCTAGAAACTTGCTAAGAAACCTAGCCTATAAGCGGTAGTGGCGTGATAGCGGCGTAGTGCTACCATGCCAACTATATTAACTATTTTTGGCAAAGTAACAGATCACTATATATAAAACTATATATCATTAGAAAGGGCAATAAAATACCTTTAAGTACATATAAAATTTGTATGAATAAAATATATTTTAGTTAGTCAACGTGCCTCTCAAAATGGCCACACCTTGTAGGATAAATACATTGGTCTATTTTTGCAAAGTTTATCGAATTTGTTTTAAATTTTACAAATGCCATTGATAAATTTAATCACAATGGTATTATAACTAACAGATACCAAAGTTTCGTGAAGGTTTTCATCCGATAAATGTGAAAATGACAATCATATTATGTCATGGTACCGTAACATTTTGAGAAATTCCGGTCATGATTTTGGGGAGAGGCCTTATTCTATGTTGAATAATTCCTTTATACATAACCGAACACATACCAGGGTTTCTCAGCGTTGACAACGAATAAATGGCTAATTTTATGCTGTGTAGCATTGCTGGTTGCAATCAGAAATTTAAGAAGCGAATGCAAATGTTTTACACTAAGATTCTATAGCATCAGACATCTTTTCGTAGCGGCGTCTCCAATAGGAATCGTTTACCGTGATAGATCGCGAGAGAACGAGATGAATTTGTAGAATCGTACCCGTATCTAATATACGAGTACCACGTTCATTACCCGTTTTTGGCATCGCCGTATCACGCGCTATAAGATTGACGCGTCTGATTGGTCGGGAATTCATGAATATTAATTTTTCCGGCAAGATGGCGACACGATCAGCTGTTTTGGAAAATAGTTGTATGTTCAAATATGTCAATCTATGCATATTTCTTGTACGCCACAAACTAAAAAGTAGACAGATGACTAGATTAACCATATTGACAATCGGGAAGTGGGATGCCGATATATTTGACAGCTTTCGCATCTCAACTCGGCATAATTAATGCTAGTAATTTGAGAGTAAGTTTTCTTGGAAATTGTAAACAAAGACATGCATCGATGATTGAGATTATCGGATTGTTTATCTATAACCTTATTGTTATTTCGCGACCAGAGGTAAACGAATGGATTTATATATTATTGGTTCTGCTGCTTTCTTACCACAATCTATAACTTTCTCGGTTAAATTAGTCATTGAGTAACTGAAAACTTGGGAAGTAACACCACATTGGCTGACAATCATTGATGATTGGAACTCACTAATTATTCCTTAGAAAACAAATAATTCACTATTGCCCTTGTTACAAACATTCTATCACCATTTACTGTGTGGCCAGTATCCTCTGATCAAAGATATAGAGAACCGGGGCCCTGAAACAAACTTGCACTATCATGGAAGTGTGCCCAAAATTAAAAACAATTATCACATTTGAACCTGAAATTCCAGAATTTCACGTTTACAGTCATTATAAAGGTAAGATGTTGAATATTTTGAATCCAGTTTGAAGCTGGTGCTGCCTTAGCCAGCTTCCAGTCAAATTAGTTTCAAAATATTCAACAGAATTTAGAAACATTTGTAACAAATTTATTATTCACTCTTGTCGATTGAAAAGGTTAATCCAGTAACTAGTAGTCACACTCCCTTTTTGGACTATATATGCCCACCATTTATTATATTACTCATTTCTGCGCTAAAATCTGAGGGCGGTGTATGACCATAACAGCCGTTGTCTGGTCATAGTGCTTACCAGTATATCCCTATGACCCTGCGCCATACATGTATATTGTTAACCATCTAACATTTGAGCCAAACCAACTGCTGCAGTTGTCTAGGAAAATGCCAATTTTCCGACCAAAGTAACATTATTTTTTAAACTGTATCACTGGAATGACTGCCTCTTGGTCTGCATATGGGCATTGTCTATGAGAAAATGGAAATTTTCATGAAAAAATTTGATTGTTAAAGTCTTAACCCTAAGGAACCTACGAGCCGCCTAGACGGCGCGCAAAAAGCGTACAAATAAACCTACGAGCCGTCTGGACGGTTTTCAATAAACTTGCCTAGAGACCTACGCGCCGTCTGGACGGTTTTAAGAGCACCAGTTTTCGATCGCTAAATACGCAAGCATTACGGGCGTTTTATCCAATCAAACGTAGCGTTACATTACGGCAGATGACTGAATTTTATAAATCCACTGTTGATTGGTTAATTCAGTTTGTTTACAAATTTCTACGGGAAAATATAAATGGTTTTCTGTGAATGAAATTCCTAGCGTAAAATCGTCAACGATAGCGTGTCGATTCCTTTATTTAACCGAGTACTCGATTCCCTGATGGCCGGAATCGCTTAGTGAGAATGTCTAACCTAATTTATAATTGCGTCGGTAAAATATTACATTCAGCTGAATAGCTACACTGACGCCTACAAGATTTAAAGTGCATCCTTACATAGCTTGCCCATTAATACCATTATATCACAACCGTCATTTAGCTTCTAGGGAGATATTGTCGTGCGTCTACGGTCTAATTTCTGTTCCTCAATCATCTATCATGATACCGCATGTTACGGGGCCGCTCCTGGGTCAACGCATGTTACGGGGACGCTACTGGGTCAATACGGGCCCGTAACATGCATTATTAAAGTAATGCGAGTCGTGAGACATTAGCTTGCTATTGCCATTTGAAATCACCTTTGTTTTGTTGACTGTTCCAGAATCCAGTTTTATTTCCGTTTTCTATTGTTCTTTCATCTTGTAAATGTTTCCCCTGTTTTTTTCTTCAGGATCATATGGCGAATAGGACAGTTATCTGGTTGAGATTTCATGAAAATGATGATTCTGTAATTCTACCTTCTGCACTATTTTATTAACCTCTACCATTCTGTCAAAATTTTAAATTTTCAAATTAAATTAAAAGAACTGGTGTTCTTGTCTCAACAAATTTGGTGGAAGATGTTGCTGTCGTAGATAGCAACATCATCTACTAAACCAAAGTTGTTAAAAAATGTACACCAGTTTCTATTAGCAGAAGTAGAACAGTACCAATTTTCCCGGCTATTGGCACATTAAAAGATAGAATATTGACATAAGAGTGGTAAGGGTTAAATCTGATGCGCTTGATGTAAATCTACTGTACCATTTTATTTCGAATCACTTATTGTATAAGTTGCCATTGTATACTACATGTATGTCAAATACAGTTTCTTCTGTGTAAGAGTGTCATATTACTTAGTAGGACTGGTGATTAAATTGTTGAATATTTTGAGATCGATTGAACTGGAAGATGTTGCTGCATTAGGTGACAACATGTTCCAGTGGTAAAGCTTGCGTATTAAAGGGTTAAATACTGTATTATTTTTAAGCTATTAGTGTAAATATCAAATAAAGTTTACTCGAAGTGAGAGGGAGAGAGAGAATCTCATCTTAGGTAATCAGACTGGAGTATGTATAGTAGATTTGTTGAATATATCGAGTCCAATTTGATTGGAAACTGGTGTTGTTTTGGACAACAATAGATTCCAATTAAATTTGTCAAAATATACTCAACAGATTGTTTCTTTAGATTGCAGGTACTACTGATCTTTATTGCTATTCATTCCTGGATTATTACCCTTGCCCTAAGGGGAAAGAGGGTATTATGTGTGTGCATGCGTCCAGTATTGCATCTAAAAAACTACTGATCCGATTCGTTAAAAATTTGAACACAACAAACCAATATAACCTAAACAAGGGTTTCCAGACTTTGGCTGTGATCTGCGTGATCATACATAAAGATTTAACAAATTTGGATATGACAAAAATGGTATGGTGGTCTCGGCGGTGGTTTACAATCTCTGATTACTCCTGTTCATAATGTTATTTATCAAGCATCAAGTCTTTGACAATGATGGTAAGTGAGTGATAACTAGATTGCTTGGTCGATGACGCATTATAGCAAATCCCCATGCACTTTGACCTCTTTACCCATCCCATCCCTGGGGGCGTATCCTCTGCACTCCATAATCACATACCAAATTTGTTTGAATTAGTTACATTACACAGAGACTGGAGTGGATTGATTTGAAAAATCTGGATGTCATCAGAGGAAGTGATCTGTGAGAGCAGGAGTTAAAATTAACATGAGCCAGAGGCTAGTAGAAATTGACCAGGGTTAATACAATGACCAGCCCAATGGTAACAATTTCATTTGTCAACCCTTTAATGGTCATGGTGGCCAATGAATGCCCCTGCTGTGATCTTAAGAAATGTTGATTAGCAGAGCAAGACTTTTTGAAAATTTACCACTAGAATGCTTGGTAATTTAGCCAGTCATTCCAGTTGTAAAATTTCAAAAATAGTCTTCCCTTGGTCTGTATAGAAAATTTGAAGGGCTAAAGTAGAATCTAGTAATCACTAGTCCTATCTGAACGTAGTGGCTCATTTGGCTTAATTTCAATTCATGGAGAGGGTGTCAACTGGTGTGCGAGAGTGGTCTATCAGAAATCTAGATAAATCTGGAAGACTCCAATCTCTGCTTACAATAAATCTCTTGACCTTTTAACCCCTTCTCCAACCCAAAGAAATAAATGTCAGGCAATCCACAATTATATGGGCAACCAACCAACACACCAAATTTCTTTGAATTCCACACAACAGTTTGGGAGTAAAATATGAGACATTTTTTTTGGATATTTGAACTTCGGACCCCACCCCATGACCTTCAGTGGGCAGGGCCAAATCTAAATGTTGTCTTGCAAATCGCAATCATATGGGTAACCGCCATACCAAATTTGGTTGAAATCGACCCAAATGTTTGGGAGGAGATAGCATGATGGACATACAGATAAGTGGATGGAGGCAATTATATCCCCATTTTTTCAAAACATGGAGATAATGAATGGACTCAAGGAGACAAGGTAGGTATGGGGATAATGAATGGACTCAAAGAGATAAGGTTGGTAGGTATAATTAATTCAGTCATCATACTAAAATGTAATTTTCATTCGGATTGAGAAATTAGGCTACAACCATCATTTGCCATGCCACATTGTTTTCAGGACTTGTCACGAAAGGGTTAAACATAGTAAAAACTGGAATTGACAAAAGGAAGGACAGAGCAGAAATTTAGATTTTCTAATGGATAATTTTTTAGCTATGCCCCGCCCATCTCTACATAAGCTCCATCGATGATTTGCGCGTGTTGCGATCAGTTTATATACTTTGAATCCTGAATTCCAAATTTCATGGTAACCATAGATACTGCTAACTTGGTGAATATTTTGAAACCAATTTCAAGTACTTTGATTTGACTGAAAGCTGTTGCTGCCCAACTCACCAGGTCAGCAAAGGCAAACTAATTCTAAAATATTCACCAGCTTTCCTTTATAAATTTTAATTTTTCCCCATTAAAATGAGATATGGGCAATTCATCTCTTACCGTGATCTTGTGCACGTTACATTGTGTAGATTTCACTCTGCTGTCGCCGCTACTCACATAACAAATTCAGTTGACGTTTTGCCCCTCCCCCCCATCAGCCTCTTCCGACCCGAGCAGTGTCACAACCTAATGTATTAGGTTGTCTCACATTCTACACCCATAGGGCCATGATATGGTAAATCACCAGATTTGGTTATATTCCTTTAACTTCGACAGTCTTCCATCAACCCTACCCCTCTGGGAATGGAGCCTAGTGTAAATGGTGTCTCCCAATCCACAAGCATATCGGTAATTTACACAATAATTTTGATTGAATTCTACCAAAAGCTTTCTGAGGAGATGGATGGACAGACAGACAGATGGAGGCGATTGTAATCTCCCTGCAGTTTTTTCAAAACGTGTGGGTATAATTAAGAGATTAAATTTAATTTATTGATATTTGATTCAAATCCCACCCAATCTCAAATGATACATAGAGCTTATGTGAGATGCACATTAGCTGAGCCCTCAGGAATACGGTTGATAACAGTCGGCAGTCGATCCAGAACAGCCGCCGGCATAGCTGTCAGCCATTGATGTGTGTAGTAGCTGATCATGTTTCAAACGTACATCAGCATGTTTTAGTTCAAATATACTGTTTCCATACAAAAATTAGATTATAGAGTAACACAGGTCATAAGATTTTTATTTTTATAAAATCCATGTTAGTAAATCCATTAGGCGTAGCAGGAAAAACTGAGTCCGTTTAGAGTTTGGAAGCCATCGCCCATCAGTCACCTGCAAAAAATAGGAAGGATAAGTTAGAAATATCCAAATTCTAGAAGTGTTATATTAAGACTAACAATCACATTTTTTCATGAAAATTTAAATTTTCTCATAGACAATTCCCATATGCAGACCAAGAGCAAGTCATTCCAGTGATACATTTTCAAAAATAATCTTACTTTGGTCGGAAAATTTACATTTTCCTCGACAACTGCAGCAGTTTTGGTCTGACTCAAATGTTAAATGCTTAACAATATACATGTACGGCGCAAGGTCATAGGGATATATAGTCCGAGTCTGCTCTGACTCAACCCATCCCAGTGACAGATATTTGGACAGACTGTCACAGACTGACAGTCTGTCCAAATATCTGTCACAGGGGCAGGTTGAGTCAGAGCAGACTCAGACTAAGGGATATACTGGTAAACATTATGACCCGACAACGGGTGTTATGGTCATACAACACCCTCAGATTTTAGTGCATAAATGAAATGAATAATATAATAAATGGTGGGCATATATCGTCCAAGGAGGGAGTATGACTACTAGTTACTGGATTAACCTTTTCAATCGACAAGAGCGAATAATAAATTTGCTACGAATGTTTCAGAATTCTGTTGAATATTTTGAAACTAATTAAACTGGCTAAGGCAGCACCAGCTTCACATTGGATTCAAAGTATATCAACATCTTACTGTTACAAAGTCTTACATTCATAATGACTGTAAATGTGGAGTTCTGGAATTTCAGGTTCAAATGTGACAATTGTTTTTGATTTTGGGCACACAAGTTTATTTCAGGGCCCCGGTTCTCTATAGCTTTGATCAGAGGATACTGGCCACACAGTAAATGGTGATAGAATGTTTGTAACGAGGGAAATAGTGAAATATTAGTTTTCTAAGGAATTATTAGTAAGTTCCAGTCATCAATGATTATTAGTAAATGTGCTGTTACTTGTAAGTTTTCAGTTACTCAATGACTAATTTAACCGAGAAAGTTATAGATTGTGTTAAGAGAGCAGCTGAACCAATAATATATAAATCAATTTCGCATTTCCGTATTATATATGACACTGCTAGTATAGGATGCCGTTTATAAAGATTTTCCAGCTTGCCCAATCGTTGAGCAGCTCTATAATAATAATGATAATAATAATACCCGATTCCATCTATCCGGATAAACGTGTACTCACGGGTACTCGCTTAAATAAAGGAATTGCTTCGTCATCTTTGACATTTTTACGCAAACTATTTCATTCACAAAGATCTATTTATATTTTCCCGCAGAAATTTGTAAACAAAGTGAATTGACCAATCAACAGTGGATTTAGAAAATTCAGCCTTCTGCCGTAATGTAACGCTACGTTTGATTGGATTAAAATTCCTTAAAGCTTGTGTATTTAGCGATCGAAAACTGGTGGTAGCTTGAACCGATAATACATCCCGTCGCTCCCGGTGTCTAATTGTCTCTTGTCGATAATACGTCCCGTCGGACTAGCAACGTAATTTTTTCAAGCCGATAATACGTCCCGTCAATGCCACAGGGTTAAGTAGTTGTTTTGCAAGCAGAATAATTGAAAAGTGAATCCGTTTCCTATTTGGGCTCCAGTACGCGTGCGCATGCGCAAGCGCACTTAATGACAAGCGTCACTATGGGGTGAGCATAGACTGGGGCCAGTCTATAGCTGTCAGTATGCTGGAGATGGACTTAACCAGTAGCCTGGTTGAGGGTCCATATTAATAGGAATAGGCATGGGAGGTATGTATGCAGGCATAAAAATCTTATTCCGATAGCTAAATGCAGATAATTGATTTAGCAAGTAGTGATTGAACGGTAATGGATGTTTTTGTGGTGTAATAACAACTGAATAATTATTGATGAGCTAAGGTCAGTCAGGACACAATGTATATCAAATTATTTTCTAAATATTAAGCAGTTTTTCTGTATGATGCTGTATTGCTCCAACCACAGTTTACGATTCAAGGATTTATAACGATATGCAGTACATTCTTGTGTATGTCCAGGTGATGAAGCATACATGGTGAATGCCATAATAGTCAAATAAGACATCATTTGAGGTTTTACAGATAGTTATTATCTATGCTCTTAAAGAGGTGTTTGATTTAAATTTTTAATTTGTAATGGTCAAACAGGCCAAAATTAGCCTCTGCGGTGGTCTTTAGAAATGTTCATTTGCAGGCCAAGATAACATTATATATTTGAAAATCTGCCATATTGGAATGACTGGCTCAATAACCATTCCGGTTATAAATCTTCAAAAATAGTATTCGCTTATCTGCAAATTTACCTTTTCTTTGAGAAAATTGAAATTTTATTGACGAAGTCTGAACATTAAAGGATTAAGTCACTTATGCTTCATGATATGACCGATTACTCCAACAAGTGAGACTTCATGGCTCTGATGCCACTTGAATGCACATTTCCATTTTATCCATCCATCATATGATGTCATAATCAACTACGTGACATCATCAATGATGTAGATAAGTTTGTCACAAATGATTAATTGATGACGGACTAAGCCTTATTGTACGAACTGTATGATTTACCATTGAATAAAGATGATGTTGAATATTTTGAAACTAATTTGAATACTTGCTGTTGCTGCCTACCAGTCAAATTAGTTTCAAAATATTCAACAGCTTACCTGTAGTTTTCTGGAAATTGATAGTCAGGCAGTTCAAGGATCGATCGATCGATCCCAACACAGTGAAGTGTGGGTGGAGCTTAGCTAGGGATGGGCAGGGCATAGCGAAAACTCGATTCCTCCATTACATTTGGATAATGAAACATAGATGGCTGGACTGGCAGCCAGGATACATGAGTCTCATCCAGCAATTCATCATGAAATCATACCTTCACTGCTGCTGTGTCTGATGTTAGAGCTGTGTGCAGGGAGCCATCTCTGCAACAGTACCTTGTCTCTCTCTGTGTCATGACCTGGCGTGTGACCGCGTGAGACTGTGACACCTGAATACGATAATGTTAGTCTGTGTCAACAAGCAGATCAGATTCAGCATTGTCATACATGCATCATGATTGGTTTTAAATAATACTAAGTTTGGTTACTATAACCCTGATAGTCTAGCTGTAGCTGAGATAAACAGAAAGGTTAACCTTTATGGACTAAGTCAGGATAAACACAAAACTTTACCAGAAATAACAAAGTGCCTCAGCTGAAAAAAATAGGGAGGAATAGGATAAATGCATTGTAGTATTGATATGAATGCAGTAATAAAGTTATACATTAAGTCCGGTTACCATAAACCTGATAGTTCAGCTGTAGCAGTGCTAAATAGAAAAGTTAGCCATTCTGTCCTTCGAAACGGTGAGCTAATGATGATGATGACAACAGCACTGGCTTTTTCAGGGAGAGGGCGATAAGGAGATATAAACTGTGGTGTGTACTTGCGGTGAATAAGGAAAATTTCACAACGGCAAAACTGTCAGATGGGAATAACTTAGGGTGCCTGAGTGATGTACAGAAACAAGGGTAGGAGTGACCCGTGGTAACATGTTTTTGTGATAAGTGGTCTGACAGATGTGTAGGTATCTAACGGATTAACCAAGAAAATGTGCAAAACTGTTTGCAGACTGAGACAAGTTTATTTGGATCTAAGCTCCACCAATTTTTTTTTTTTAGATTGTGGGCCAGCCTACCAGAAATTCAAATACCCTCAAATTTTTTTTTAAATTGCACCATGTTTTTTACTGCTGCATTTATCGCCCACTCCCCAAAACAGAAATTTTTTACAAGAATGACAATTAGTGTAGTAATATCATTATAAATAGGTTAGCATGTAGACAGAACAGTGTCATATATACACCTGTGCAAAAGTTAAGCACCAGCAAAAACAATAGAACGTAGAAACATGATGGTACAACTAGGCTGCCATACTTTTTGTCCCCGCGTTAGCTGACATAATTCCAAGTACGAAATGCACATGCATGCATGAATTCACGCCGCTTGATGTCCGTGCGTGGCGGGAAACAGCACACGTGTTCAGTTATGTAAAAGTCCAGTTTGAGGTGTAGAACATTACATACAGATTTAGGCGACAAGATTAGGAATTTTGTGTTCATGACCGTGGTTTATTTGTACAGAGAGAATTAGCTCTTGATTGTGAACTGCTATGGCAAGACGAAGGTTAAGTGATCATGTGAAATGGCAAATCATAGGCATGCATACCACTGGTATGTCATGCAGAGAGATTGGCAGACAGCTGAACATTAACCATACTGTAATCAGTCGTTTGATTGCAAAACATGGGCAAACTAACGAGGTGAAGGACAGGCCTAGATCTGGAAGACCGAAGAAGACTACTGCCCGTGATGATCGAGCCCTAGTACGCCTTGTTAGGAGATCTCCATTCACCAACAGCAGAGTGCTCAGCCAGCAATGGGAAATGCGCAATAGAGTGTCAATGTCTACCGTCAAAAGGAGACTGTATGCTGCTGGCATGAAAGCTAGGAGACCTGTCAGACGTCCTCTCCTCACTGCACACCACAAAGAGGAGCGTCTGAGGTGGTGCAACGAAAGAAGACACTGGAACATGAGATCCTGGAGACGGGTACACTGGTCCGATGAAAGTCGGTTCCTGCTTCATGCCACAGATGGTCGAACTCGTGTATGGAGGTCCAGACGCACGGCGTACGACCAACGTAACATCATGGAAGAAGTTCCATTTGGTGGAGGTTCCGTTATGATATGGGGGTGCATCTCATTTGATTGTAAGCTGGATCTGTTGACTGTACCTGGACCACTAAATGGACAAAGATATCAAGATTCCATACTGGATAGAGTTGTGGTCCCTCATTTTGTAAATCATGCACCTGGAACCTACCCTATATTCATGGATGACAACGCCCGACCACATCGTGCTAGAGCTGTGCATGAATACCTCCGCCAGAATGCCATCGAAACCCTACCATGGCCAGCAAGGAGCCCTGACATGAACCCTATTGAGCATATCTGGGACATTCTGGGAAACATGGTGAGAAGGAGGGATCCTCCTGTGCAGAACCTACAGGAATTAACAGACGCACTCCATCTTGAATGGCAACGAATACCACAATGGCGTATCAGTCGGTTGGTGACCAGCATGAGACGTCGTGTCCAGGCCGTCATCCAGGCACAAGGTGGATATACCCGGTATTAATAATGACAGTCTCAAACTCGTGCACAGATGTTAAACTTCGTTTTCAGACACCATTAATGACAATCTAGCCACGTGTGTCAACTGTAGGGCAATAGTTGTCAGTTGTGTCAACGTAACCATATTCAGGCCTCGTTTTCAAGTTCAAACAAAAACATACAGTGTTTCCCCACCATCATAATCAGCATTCCTCTAGTTGCATTATTACCTCTTGCACTAAGATGGATGGGTACATAAATGTTTATGCTATTGCTTTCTTCATAGCACATGAATATACCCTCGCATGTGCATAAAAATAGGGTGGTGTTTAACTTTTGCACAGGTGTATATATGTGTGTCAACACTAACATTGTCATGACCGTGACAGTACTTATTGTTTATTTAATAATTTTGTAATCTTGTACACTTTGAAATTGTCTGCCAAATTAGATAACTTAGGTCTTTGCTAAATCGAAAAAAATAATTGTGCCAAATTCAATCAGCTTTATACCAGTAACTGGCTTCCATTAATTTAATTTTTAATTTTTTTCCCTCCTACTTTATTTCTTATCCAATTTGGCCCGCAATCCACGAGAAGGATTTGGTGTGTCCTTAGATACATCTAGTTGTGATGCGTGAGCGTGCGTGTGTATGTACGTATGTACATGTGTGACTTGTATTACACTATGCTCAGCTCTCATACCTGGTGAATAGACTGCATTGCTATGAGGAAATGCTGATGCCATGTAATATTCATTAGCTGCTAGACTGTTGGTGCTGTCTAAAGGTTTACTGAAATACAGGTAATAATGGTGATAATAATCACACATTCCTGATCTATAACACACATTCCTGATCTATAACACACATTCCTGATCTATAACACACATTCCTGATCTATAACACACATTCCTGATCTATAACACACATATAATACACATTCCTGATCTATAACACACATTCCTGATCTATAACACACATTCCTGATCTATAACACACCTTCCTGATCTATAACACACCTTCCTGATCTATAACACAATTCCTGATCTATAACACACATTCCTGATCTATAACACACCTTCCTGATCTATAACACACCTTCCTGAGCCATAACACACCTTCACCACCAATTCCACATTATTAGGATTCTGTCAGCCATGTCATTTGATATGTCTACCAAATAATCAATTTTTTTTTTATGCCATGAGCGGACTGCAAGTTAAGTTTTCCTCCATTTGCAGGCAAAAGGCAGACTATTTCTGAAAATTTACCATTGGAATCGCCGACTCAGTTATCGAGCCAGTCATTCCAGTGGTAAATTTTCAAAAATAGTCTTGATCTGTAAATGGACATTTTCTGAGAAAATTAAAATTTTCTTGAATAAATTCGAGGGTTAAAGGGTTAAAAATAATTTATTTGTCTACCTGTTGTTTATGCCGCCTTTGTCTCCCGCTGCTGATTGTTCTTTGCTCTTTGAGATCAATCCTTTCATCTCCTCGACCAGTATCCTCAGATCCTTCCCTACATCTTCATACCTAGCATGGCTACAGGCATCCTGAAACATTTAGTGTGTGCATAGTACAGTACCTGTACACACTTTAATCCTCAAATCTGTCAATTGAAGATATCCATTTGTAGACTAAGAGATTACTTCTGAAACATTATCACTGGAATGACAGTCTTCTGATAGACATTTTTCAAAACCACTGTAGAAGTGGTTTTGGCCATGTTGAGTGATAAAGGTTTAACTTCTAGAACACTGAGTCTTCAGATTCCTAAATTCTATAACCATTCATATGGTACATTAACCATTTCCAGGAGAAGCTGGCTAAAACCGGCCTCTACAGTGGTCTTGCGGAATGTCCATTTGCAGGTCTAGAAAATCCTATTTTTGTAATTTTACCACTGGAATGACTGGCTCGATAACCGAGCTAGTCATTCTAGTGGTAAATTTTCAAAATTTCTCTTCTGTTGTCCTGCAAATAGATACTCAATAAGCACATATTTTCTTGACTGAGTTTAGAGATTAAATGGTTACTCCTAATGAAGAGGTGACTGAGGTGGGCTCAGGTAGGACTTATAAAGATTAATAGAATAAGTCACCCTTCAATCACTGTTATCTCATTCTAAGCATTTCACTGATAAATAACCCATATCTATATCTTCGGGTAAACAAGCCCGAAACTGTTAAATATTTTGAAATAAATATGACTGGAAGCCATTGCAGCATTAGGCAATGACTTCCAGTCATATTAATTTCAAATTATTCAACAGAATATACTACAAATGGTAAAGAATTTACATTTCAGGGAGTTGTTGAAATGATTAAGTCTTGCAATATCATATACCATGTATACACAAACAAGTGCGATGAGCTATGGTTGCAACCTACACAGTCTTGCCAGAAAATTTATAAAATTTTACAGACAGAGCGACATATTCTAGTTGTGATTCGGAACAACAAAACATGATTGAGAATATGATAGGTCTAAAGAGGCAGGATTGACCAAAATCTCACAAATGACAGAATAAGAATGACACTTATCAAGGACACGAATGACATTGCTCTGATGAGCAGGTATCAGTTATGTGTGACAAATTAATGTGAGAATACACTTGATGATTATTCAGTAGTAGATAAGGAAACTGCTTGCATGCTCCACAGTGTTAAAATTAGCAAAGGTATTTAGCACAGTCTACTATGCACACTATAGTGCTTTTAGCGGAAGAATTGTAATTCTCATATCTTGGAAATTGTAAATATGCATAATTCACCATAAAAAAAACGTAGTCAAGTATGTTTCAACCCTTTATAATAATAAGCTTTATTTTATGAAGATAATCCAATCAGTGATACAATATCTCTGGTCTTACCTGGGGACTTCAATCTAATCTATTATACAATCAGTGATACAATATCTCTGGTCTTCCCTAGGGACTTCAATCTAATCTATTATACAATCAGTGATACAATATCTCTGGTCTTCCCTAGGGACTTCAATCTAATCTATTATACAATCAGTGATACAATATCTCTGGTCTTCCCTGGGGACTTCAATCTAATCTATTATACAATCAGTGATACAATATCTCTGGTCTTACCCGGGGACTTCAATCTAATCTATTATACAATCAGTGATACAATATCTCTGGTTTTCCCTGGGGACTTCAATCTAATCTATTATACAACAGAGTATATACAGTATATATACTGAATGTACAATTTATACAATGAATGTATGCACATGCACACACACACACACACGCACGCACACAAGCGCAAGTATGCACATACACATGCATGCATGAACGCACCCTCCTATATATATATATATTAATGATCAAGCTGGTCAAAACGGCTTCTGCAGTTGTCCTGAGGAATGTCCATTTGTAGAGTAAAGGATGACTATTCTTTAAATTTTACCACTGGAATGACTAGCTCGATAACCGAGCCAGTAATTCCAATGGGAAATCTTCAAAAATAGTCTCCTCTAGGCTTGCAAATGGCCAATAACTAAGGACAGATTTTGATTTTCTTGACCAATTTTGACCAATTAAACGGTTAACTGGTTGTAATTTCAACACAGAAATTAAAATCATTTTAATTTTCAAGTTAATTCACGAACTTCGTGTGACTGTTGATGTTCTTGCAGCAGATTTGTCGATGACGGTTTTTGTGTGGCCTTGTCTTGAGGTGGTGTATGTGTCTGAGAACCTCTGCTCTTCATCGATGGCACACACACACTAGCTGTGTCAGTTTTCTGAACTTGTGATAAGCTTACAGGTGTGCTAGCAGTAGAAGAGCATGTAGATCCAGCAGCAAGGTGCGAAAAATGTATAGGCTGATGATGTGGACTGTTTGTATTTGTACTTTGTAACTCCTGAAAACACAATAATCTATTCTTACATCAGTATTACACAGAGATGCTTTAACAATGAAATTCCAGTACCTCAATGTTGTAAGCTGTTGAGTATTTTTAACAATTTCATGATGAAGCCAACCAAAACCAGCCTCTGCAGTGCTATTGTGAAATGTCCATTTGCAGTCCGAGATTATTTTGGAAAAAAATCTGGAATGATTGGCTCAATAACTTAGCCAGTCATTCCAGTGGTATATTTTCAAAAAGTCTTTTCTTGTTTTCTTGTCCTACAAATAATTACCTGGAAGCGGGAGAAAAATCTATGTTACGGGAGAAAGACAATTATTATTTGTAACAAGAGCGCTAAAGCGTGATATGTCTCATCCCTGATATTATTAACCACTGGATACATATTTTGATACTTAAAAGGCAAACGACTTGACTGTATAATCATTATAATTATGAACTAAAGAGGGATGTGGATGTGGTGACAGAATTTTTGTAATGTCCATACACAGACTCCTATGATCGCATATTTTGTAATTCTTTGGAGTCCTCATTGCCTATAAAAATGAGCCATTATCAATTTAAAAATGTTAAAATTATCATCCAAATCCAAAACCGTAAGGATGCGAATTGGATCTCTGAATTGATGATCAGCAATATGTTAATTGTAAGGGAATTGAGTTAATTTTGCATATTTTATCTAGAAAAAGTTAGTTTCCTTGATATCCGATGAGCTATTGTTGTAAAATAAGGCAATTAAACACTTTAATGTATTTAATTTACTACTTTCAGTTTGTTACCAATCGGCGTGATTAATCCCGACTGGACTCATGCAGTGCATCTCATGAATATAGAATTTTTCACGTTCCTTATGGAAAGGTGACTTCCAGTGAATCAGGATCGTGATGGAGCACTTAAATGATTCTGTGGTCAACTGAAGTGTGGTTGTGACCAGGAAGATTAAAATGTTCTGCGACTGGTGTGTCTTTCTTATGTTTTATATCCCGTATATGTTCTTTAATAGGAATTTGAAACTCACGTTTTGTTTCACCAATGTATTGTTTTGAACAAATATTACATGTGATTAAATAAACCACATTTGTTGTGTGACAAAACATTTTTGTTTTGATGTGATAATTAAGCCGTGTGTGAGAGCAATGAAATGTGCGTGTTTGGTCCATTTTTTTGCAGAAAATACAGTTTTGTTTGTTGCAGGAAATAACTGAGGTTGTTACGCTTCTGCCCTGGATACCATATGTTTTGGCATCTGAAAATTGAGCTGATACTAGTGTGTCTTTGAAGGAGGGATTCCGCCTGTGGCCGAATAATGGCAGTTGTGTGACCGTGGAGCAGCATTTAGGACTGCTTTGTAATTGATCCCAATGTCCTAGGATAATATTTTTGGCTAGTTTGCTGTGTGTATGGAAGGCCATAATGCATGGAATCCGCGTGGATGGTGGGTGTGGTGGTTTTGGTGCGAGGAGTGATTCGCATGTTTTGTTGAGTGTTCTGGACAAACTGCTTTCCAGGTCCTTTTCAGGGTATCCGCGCATGACATAATGGTGTATCATGTCGTGTGTGTGTTTTAAGAAGTCCGTTTAATTCTCAGTAGTTGTCCATATGGGATAGCTTTTTTGGTGGAATCTGGATGTGATGAAGAAAAGTGTAGATATCCATGGGTGTCAGTTGGTTTAGTGTAATAGGTATACAGTGGTGTCTAAGATTAAAAACGCAAATTAATGAAAAACTGTAACGAAAAATATTCAAAGCCTAAAACCATGAAAAAAATATGAGAAGTACACCCCAAAAGACGATCTGATGAGCCATTGTTGACTAATAAGGCTAATGAAAAACTTCAACGTAAAAATTATCCAAAACCGTGCAAAAAAACAGGAGAAATTCACAGAAAACCTGCTTAGTAATGATGAGGATTGCATCCATGCATTGGATAGAACAAGTCAGTAAGGTTTCATTAAAATCTGATGAGCCATTCATTCTTGACTAATAAGGCTAATCAAAAACTTTAACGCAAATATCATCTAAAATATTCGAAGTCCAAAACCACGAAAAAACATGAGAAATTCATCGAAAACCTGCTTAGTAATGATGAAGATCGCACCCCTGCATTGGATAGAACCAATCTGTAGTTTCATGGAAATCTGATGGGCCATTCTTGACTAATAAGCCTAATTGAAAAACGTCGCAAAAATCATCCAAAAAATCCCAAGTCCAAAACCGCGAAAAAACCCATGAGAAATTCCCTGAAAATCTGCGTAGTAATGACGAAGAACGCATCCCTGCATTGGATAAAACCAGTCTGTAAATTCTCATTGAAATCTGATGGTCCATTCTTGACTAATAAGGCTAATGAAAAACTAACACAAATGACACGCCGACGCAGACGCCAACGACGCACGAATTTGTAATCCCTATGTCTCGCATTTCTCTTCGGGACGAGACAACAATTATGTTAATCTATTGAACATGACCATTTGCAGACCAAGAGAAGACTATTTTTGAAAATTTATTACCAGAATATAACCAAGCCAGTTATTCGTGGTAAATTTTCAAAAATAGTCTTCTCTTGGTCTACAAATGGACATTTGTGAAGACCACTGAAGAAGCCGTTTTTGGCTGATATGAGGGTTAAAGGGTTAAGCAAGTCTCTGCTCTGTAAGACATTCTATTAAATATTTTGAAATTATTAAGCGCCATTTACAGGACAAGAGGACCTTTTAAAATATTATCACTGGAATGGAATCTCTGCTTATTGTATCACGGGTAAGCTAACACACATCATCCCTGATAGTGTGTCATATCCTAAATATGTATGATTACTGTATTCTGCCGCTGTAGTAGTAGAACCATCACACAGCTGCAATCAGTCCTTCTTCGCCTTGCCCACTGTGTCTTGTCCGAAATCCTTAGCTTCCTCAGGTCCTTTCATGACTTCAGTGTACTGAGTCCTGCTTTCTTCAGGTCACCTCGTAGCACGCTTAGCAGATTTATGCAATGACGTCCTCTCTTGGCTTTGTATTTGCTGGCTTCGAGTAGGGCGAATTCCAAGGCTCTCTGTGCTGGTGTTTCTTCTGGCATCTTTAGCACATGGCCAAATATGGACCATCTTTGCTGGGCGACTTTTACAGACAGCGGAGACGTATTACACATCTTGCATAGTGCATCGTTGAAAATTATGCTGTTTGGCCATCGGTGTCCAGTGATGGTGCGTAGGTGTTTGCGGTGGCAGGCATCGAGTTTGGCTAGAGCTGCCTTTGGAGCTGCCCAGCTGTTACAGTCATACAGCATCAAGGATACGCAGGTTGCATTGTATAAACGCAGCCTTTTAATCAAGTGCATCTTTGATCTACGAATCCATAGCTTCCAGAAGGACTGGAAAGCTATGTTCCCCATGATGCAGCGTGCAGAAATGTCAGCAGTACTGCAAAGCAGTGAGCCCAGGATTTTACTTTTCCTCCATGGTTCACCGCCACGATATCCTAAATATCCTAAATAGTTGTACAATAATGCAAGCCAAATGTTCTGGGGCTCGTTTTCGCGACTGACCGGGTCAGTGAAACACTGACGCAGTCCGTGGTTCATGCGTTTTGGCATTCCGGAAGTGGAAGATTTACTGACGCAGTCCGTCAAACCAGGAAAAGAGTTTTGATCTCGGATCGTTGTTACAAATGGTTACTGGTGGCATCCAGATACATTTCACATCTTATTTGTATGATGAAATCGCGTCAATATTTTTAGTGGATGTGGTCTCCTGCGATTTACATGGACTGAAATTAAAGTCTAAATCGAAATATGATCAAATTAATTACTAAAGTTAACGCAATTCAGAATGCTTGTGGGTTCAGAACATTGCCACGAAATTACGATCGGAAAACTTCACCAATTTGCATAAAGCCGTTTTGGCGTGTCTGGTTCACGGTCAGTAGTTCGTGGTTTAAACCAAATCGTCAAATTCACCGACTGGTCCGTCACCAAACAAGCCCCTGTTTGAGGCCAGATTTATGTAGGCAGGAAAATAAAGGGATCCATTCTAGCTATGGCATGACTATTTCTAGCTAGGCTCCTCCCATTTCTAGCTGCTGGAATTGATTTGAAATTATATAACCTGAATTCCCAGAATGTAAATTTGAACATAAATATACAGGTAAAGAACAAGTCAGATTTTGGAATCACCAATCTATATGGTTTATCCCTATAGGATCTAACGTATGTAGTTATCCAGTACTTTTCTTATTCTTTTCTGATCCAACTTATCTAGCATAAGAAATACTAAAGAGGCGTTCCTGACAGTAGAGCCTAAATATACAGTTAAGCTGTTGAATATTTTTACTATGGCAGCAACAGCCGCCTATTAAATTAGTTTCGAAATATTTACAGCATGTTTATTAATTTGTAAATTCACCAAAGACATACAATTTGTACACTTCTGTGACAAACCTTTCGATATATATTTAAATTCATGATGAAGCTCTGTCATTTTGCAACATCCGCTAATAACATCTAACGTATTTAATTCTGATGTCAGATATGTACTTGATTGACAGATCGGATTCCTCCATTATGTTCTATAGTATGCAAAGTAGTGGGGCCTTGGATGGGATTGGTGAACATTGGCGCAATATATACCTTGATCTCCAGCTGATGGTGAAGTTGCATCTTAGCAAAGTCCTGTTCAAACCGCTCAACCTGGCCCTGTGTGGATGCATTCTTTAAAGCCGCCTCGAAACAAGAGAAATATTATCAATTAGTCAACTAATTAGTTATATAGGAATAACTAATTACTGTACACAATTTTGATTCAAACATATTTTTTACGGTTTCAAAAGTGGCAATTGGGACTTGAGTCACAAGTTGTCTCCTTCCTCTCTCTCTCTCTCTCTCTCTCCTCTCCCTCCTTCCTTCCTTCCTTCCCTCCCTCCCGCTCTCTCTCTCATGCCTTGAATGGTCAAGCTTGCTCTAGAAAGTCCGAAATTCTGCTTAATAAATTTGTTGGCCAAGAGCACTATCTTTAAAATTGTATCACTGGAATAACTGGCTCGCTTATCGAGCCAGGCATTTAGTAATAAAGTTTTACATAGATGGATTGCGTCCCATGTGTCGACTCCTTTAGTTTTTCCGCATATCGCGGTTGCGAAATAAGGATTTCTTAAAATAGTATATCCTTGATAAATCAAATTCCACTGGTAAACTGAAAAACTCTAACATTCTTCTAATTCTTGAAAAGTAGACAAATCAAAGAAATAAAATAAAGCTAAGCCATATAAAAATATGTAAACAATTTGAAAATCATTTCAACTATGATGACGACTGAATGCAATGATGGCATTAGAACAAATCTATAACGTTTTATTGACATCGGATAAATCCTTGGTGAAGTAACCCTTTAACACTCATATCAACCAAAAACAGCTTCAGCAGTGGTCTTGAGAAATGTTCATTTGCAGAGTAAGAGAAGACCATTTTTGAAAATTTACCAGTGGAATGACTGGCTCCATAACCGATCCTATTATTAGTGATGAATTTTCAAAAATTGTTTTCTCTTGGTCTCTAAACGGACATTTTCTATGAGAAAATCAAAATTTTCTTGAACAAATTTAAGGCTTAGTGTTAAATGTCCATCGAAAACTTGAACATTTACCTAATTCTTTATGCAAAATAAGCTAAATCCAAACACCATAAAAATATAGAGAAAATTTGAAAATCATTTCACTATGATGGAGGCTAGATGCAATGATGGTATAAATCAAATCTGTCAAGTTTTGTTAAGATCGGATAAGCCCTTGATGAATTAAATGCACAATAAAAAACTAACATTTAAGACTATTTTTGAATATTTATCACTGGAATGACTGGCTCGATAACCGAGCCAGTCATTCCAGCGATAAATTTTCAAAAATAGTTTTCTTTTGGTCTGCAAATGGACATTTTTTGCAAGAAAATTTGAATTTTGGTGAACAAATTTTATGGTTAAAGGGCTAGCAATAGTATTGAAGCATTAAGTACAATATTATGGTGGCACTAATACCTTTTCTAATCCTGCTTCTAGTTTGCTGACCTTGCCTCTCAGTTCCTCATTCAAACAATGGTAAATATCAAGTTCTGTGGTGAGTTTGTCATTCTCCTCAAGAAGACCGCGAGTGCGACTTTGCGAACGAGTATTCTCTGATTTCAAATGTTGTTTTTCCTGCACAAATTCAACAAATGATTAACAAAAGAAATCAGTGATGGCACACCCTCGTCCTGTCATTTCAGTCATATTTTACAAGTTTTTCTGAAGATGACCAAGGCTGCGAAAGACTAGTGTAGGGTTACACCGTTTCTTGTACAAATCTTGAACCGAGTGGACCAGTAGGTTCTTAGATATACATGGATCCAGAATTTGATCCAATTTGGATCTGGGGTTGTTTTTACTCTGATCGGTTGTTTTTACTCTGATCAGTCAACGTCTGGAAATCCTCTTTCACAGTAAAATATTTTGTGGTAAAATTTGAGCCGAACTGGATCAGTAGATTTTGATACATCTCCGGACACAGACCCAAATCAAATACTCTCTTCCCTTTATCGTAATTAGCTTTGAGGAAGTTAGATTTTAGTTCCACTGATTGTTTTAAGAACAGTAGAATAAAAATAATTTGACTTGGACCTGTTGCCGTAATAGCTGCCTATGGCAACAGCGGGTTCGTGTTATATTAGTTTCAAAATATGCAACAGTTTATGCCTTTTAAATTTGAGATGCTAAGACATCCGTGTTCAAAGGCATAAATAGAAAGTGAAGAGTCAAAAACAGAAAACAGCAATGCTATAACTTTAAGGCACCTTTTTGAGAGCATCTTGTTTATCCTCCAGCCAATGAACACGGGTTTGAAGCGTATCGATCTCACCTCGCTTAACCGTGACCTCTTTCTGCATCTTATCTGCCAGCTTCACAACTGATCAAATATATAACTACAAATAGAAATATCTTTCCAACGCAATCGTAACTGTCTGGGTGCTGAATTTTTGCAGACGACATATTCCGGGGATAATATCTCTGGACCTGCTGAACATTTTGGAAACAATTTGACTGAAACTTGTTGGTGGCTAAGCAACCACCAACTTTCAGTGAAATTGTTTTCAACATATTCAGCAAGTCCAGTTTTTGTTCATTGAAATTATTGTCTGCTGGCTTTCAGCAACGAGACAGATAAAGCGGATCTGATGGATATTATTCTACTTGACTGTTATTTCAAAAAAATGACTAACCATTACTTTTATCATTAAACATTAAAAATGATACGTAGCGCATGTATAGATTACATTGAACAATGATGTACTGGTATGACGAAATAAGACTTAACTGAATTAACTGGTCATTGACATGGGACAACATGGATTCTTGAAACATCGAGCCAGTCATTCCAATGCTAAATTTACAAAAACAGTCTTCTCTTGGCCCCCAAATGGACATTCATTAAAAATACTCTGATTTTCGTAACTGAATTTAGCCATATTAAAAACTATCAAACTCAGTTAACCAGAGACATCCAGTGGATAATTCACATTTCCAGAGTATCAACCCATCATATGACGACATAATCAACTACATGATGTGTAGAATGACATCATAATGAATGACATCATGAAGTATGTCACAAACGCATATTTGAAGACGGTCTATGCATTGTTCTACAAATTGTATGTCTATACTATTTAACAAATATTATGTTGAATATTTTGAAACTAATTTGACTGGGCGCTGTTGCTGCCATAGGCAGCAACAGCATCCAGTTAAATTAGTTACAAAATATTCAACAGTTTCCCTGTATAGTTTTCAGGAAATTGAGTTAGGGCATTTGGGGATCGATCAATCCCGATACGGCGAGGTGTGGGTGGAGCTTAGCTAGTGATGGGCGGGGCATAGCTAGTGATGGGCGGGGTTTAGCTAGTGATGGGCGGGGCATAGCTAAACCTGGAAATGTCCATTATGAATAACTTCGTCAGTCCACCTCTATATAAAGACAACCCATAAACAAGGGCCAACTTTACCGAGTCCTAAATCCACTGCGACCATACATTTGATCCTTCATATAAAGGTCACCTGTCTATAAATACCACATTTGTCTGGTCCACAGTATGGCCTTTATAGACAGGTTTGCTGGTATAGCTATTACTTGCTATTACAGTAAGACACACCCCACCCCACACCTCGTCGTGCAGTGAATAGCTCACCTTTAGTGTCAGTGGAGTTCTTTGTTTCTAATGCCTCCTGTGCTGTCTTCAAATCAGCATCTGCAGCTATTCAATGACATGCAAAATAGCATAAACACTTTTATACACACAATTTATTATTATAACAAAGTACATTAAACAAAGCAAATTTCTTGGGCAATTCTAACTTTTACTGAATCAAGAATTTAACAACTTAACCCTTTAACACTCATATTGATCAGCTAAATACAGCTTCTGCTGTGAGCATGAGAAATGTTCATTTACAGAGCAAATGAAGGCTATGTTTGAAAATTTACCACTGCAATGACTGGAATAATAACCGAGCCGCAATAACCGAGCCAGTCAATCCAGTGGTAAATTTTCAAATATAGCCTCTTGCTCTGCAAATGGACATTTTCTGAGAAAATTCAAACTTTCTTGAACAAATTCGAATGGTTACGGGTTAATTGGGCAGCACAGCCAAAGTGGTATCTACAGTGCTTGGAAGGAATATCCGTGCAGGCAATGAGAAGACTATTTGTAAAAATTTATCACTGGCTCAATAACTTAGCTCTTCATTAGTGGTAAATTTTCAAAAATGGTCTTCTCTAGGCTTGTAAATGGAGACAGACTAAGACCAAAAATTGTGATTCAGTTGAACATTATTCATTAACCCTTTAAAGGTCAAAATACCCTCTGCTGTCATTTTGATTTACTGGTTACTGAGGCCGGCTTCTAGTCGTCTTGAGAAATGTCCGTTTGCATGTCAAGAGAAGACTATTTTTTTAATTTACTAATGAATTGACTGGCACGATAACTGACCCAGTTATTCCAGTAGTTGATCTTCAAAAATATTCTCATTGGCCTACAAATTATATACAATCAGTGTGCAATAATTTAGATTTTCTTGAACAAATTTTGACCATTAAAGGATTCAGATGAATGATGATTTGACCACCTATCTCAAAAACAAATGTCACTTACTATAGTTATGACATAGGCAGCTTTAATAGAAATGACAAAAAAATTTGACAGATAGACAGACAGACAGACTTATACTATTTGTGCATACAGCTGTAACAACATTTTCAGCTCCACAAGTCATGTTAACGTCATGCACTAGTGACTAAATAAATCAAAACTGCTGATAAATGACTAAAATTGTCGCACACAAAATACACACATAGTATTGGGCAAAATTACCTTTCAATTTTGAAGCAAGCCGAGCCTTTTCTTTCTCAAAAGATGCCTTATGTTTCTCCAAATCCTGTACAAGTTTCTCCTTTTCGTGAGAATAAGCAGTCAATTTATTTCTTATTTCTAATATATCTTTATCCTTTGAACCTACAGACTGAACCAAATCTGTAATTTGTTTCTGATGTTCCTCCAAACTAGTGGAGAATTTCTGCTTCTCGGCTTCAAGATCTCTAACCAGTTTTTCTCGTATTTTCAGTTTCTTACTCATAGATTCTCGCGATAATTTCAGTTGCTCAATGGAATTGTTTTTCTCATTAACAAGCTGTAACAACCGCTCTTTCTCTTCACGAATTGTCTCCGTGTTTCTGCTACTCACTTCAACCACTTGAGACAGGTTTGAACTTTGAGATTCCAATGTTTTATAATTCTTCTCTCGCTCATCAACAATAAAATTCAACTTTTCCTTCTCAGTTTTTAACAGAATAATTTCTTGAACTTTTTTATCACAAAGTTCTGAGAACTGTTGTCTTTCCTTCGCCAATGTCTCAACAGACAAATTCTTATCTTCAAGAATATCCATCAGCTGTTTCTTCTCTTTAAACAGATCCTCTAACTGTGTTTTTGACGCATCTAACTTTTCGGTAAGTTCCAGAACATTCTTTCTCAGGTTACTGACATCTGCTCTGGAGATTGTTAGTTCAGCTTTAGTAGTGCTATACTTCTCAGTAAGGCTACCCAGCTGATCAGCAAGGGAACTCACATGGTGAACATTCTTCTCACTGCGACGTTTCTCAGCTGATGCTAACTGCAAAAACATACAAACAGGCAAGTGATGAATAATAATGTCATCAGGAACAAATTTCCCAAGACAAATGTTGGTGTTTTTAACTGTTTAATTGTCAAGATGGGACAAGAAAATTGTGGTATTTGCATAGAGAATGTCCATTTACATGACACGAGACGACTATTTTTGAAAATTTACCACACGAATGGCTGGTTCGGTTATCGGTTTCCTTACTTAAGACCACAGCAGAAGTTGGTTTTGGCTAGCATACCCATTACCTGGTTAAATTAACATATCAAACTAAGGTACAGTAATTAACATGATGAAAAGATAATAATTCGCAAAATTACTTCCATTTATGCCCAAAGAACCTATTACATATGCAAAGAATAATCTGCAGTTTTAATATCGTAAATTTAAAAACAGTCAAAATCAATTTCTGAAATCATGATCGATCTGTTGGTTGGACATGCAAACCAATCAATCATCGATCAAATCAATTAATTGGAACAACACTAATAAGGAGTAATATTCTCACGCAAATTTTGAGGCAAAGAGATAGCTCTACCATATCCTGCAGTGTGGAAGAGTCATGCTCTATTCAATGAGTATGCATTAGTTAGTTTCATAGGAGAAACACAGACAAAAACCTCTTACCTATTAGGTACTATATGATAGACATTAGAATTTGAACCTACAAGAATTTATTCAATCTACACTGTATGCTGATTATACTGGTCACTCTCAGGACTAGAGGGCGGGGGCTGATCGATTTTAATTGTTTTGGGATTATCTTTAAATTTCCACTCTTCAATTATTAAAGCACCAAAACAATGGGGGTTTTGTTTTTACCTTGATATTTGACACCAACACAGACTGTGAGTGGGTGGGGAACAGGTAGAAATGGATCCCTCTATTATAGGCGAAAGTAAGGCAGCAAATAGCTCTTCATTCGATTGCAACAACAGTATTAATTATCCAGTAATCACCTGTACATCACATTCCTGCTTAACATCATCAAGCATTCTCTCCAATGTCTCTGCCTCCCGCTGTTTCTCTGACAGCCTTGTCTGGCTGTCACTCAGCTGTTCTCTCAGCTCTATGTCACTGGCTTGTAGTCGCTGCCGATGCTCTCGCTCCACCTCCAGTTCTGTCTCGAATCTAGACACGGTCATCTGCAATGATTAGCGAATTTTATCGAAGACTTGTTCTGGTATGTGCAAGTGAACTGAATGTACATCAACATTTAAATATGTGCTTTTACATACATAATGCAGGGAACAAAGGGATTGTGTCAGCAAAATTGTAATTATGGCTAACATCTCACAACATAATTAAAATAAAATAATTTTTCTTTAATAAGCTGAACCCAATTGAATGACTATTAGCCCGTTGCTAGTTTTGAGAAACGTCCCTTAGCAAGCCAAGAGCAGAGAATTTTTTTAGCTTACCACTGATATGACTAGTTTGGTTCAAATCTGAACCACTAAAGGTTTAAGTGAATCATTAAATGGTTCAAATAGACCATAGCAACTACAGTACAGCTCAGAAAAGTTTGTTAAACATAATAAAACGTACTTTTGATTATTTTGACTTAGTTTGATTGGAAGCCATTGCGTCCAAACTACTGAACAGAACATTTTTTACATCATGTTCAAAATTGTATTAACTGACACGTTTCTTTTTTTGTTCTGGAAACCATTCAGCTTATTCATTAGCTCTACTGTAGGCCGCAATATCACCACAATATATCCTGTCGCTATAAGTATCTTCTTGCCTTAAAATCATCTTCACGGCTCTCTATAGCCGTGTGTTTTCTGATAGCTTCATCCCTCTCACTGCGTAAAGCGGCACACTCCTGTTGAACCTCATCCAGACTGTGCTCCAGGCTTGCCCTCTGGGAAAAATAAGACCGCAAAAACATGAGTATTTACAGTAAAACCTGTCTCGCTATAGACAGGTGGTCACTTAACTCTTTAACCATTGAATTTGTTCAAGAAAATTTCAATTTTCTCTCAGAAGATGTCCATTTGCAGACAAAGAGAAGACTATTTTTGAAAATTTACCACTGGAATGACTGGCTCGGTTATCGAGCCAGTAAATTTTTTTAAATAGTCTTCTCTTGGTCTGCAAATGGACATTTCTCAAGACCACTACAGAAGCCGTTTTAGGCTGATATGAGTGTCAAATGGTTAAAGAGGAGTACAGACAGAGCATGGTCTCAGCATTCCAACTGACGCTTTTGAACACTTTAAATAAAATAAAATATATTATTTATATATTTACAAATTCCTTAATAATAAATTTCGCCAGGAAGTCATATTCTGCAATTTCTCATTAGAATCATGGAGTGATGGCATCACATGAATTAAACGAAATCACGGATTTCTTTCTTCACGAGAGAGTTGATACTTACCTCCCTAACACTCTTTGATATTCGCAAATATCGACTATCACCCAATAAAAACTCAGATTAAAAAGTAAGCTGCCCCTACTAGAGCTGGGCGGTTTCCCGATAAAACCGGGAAAATCGCGATATTATTGTTATTGTTATCGTCTCATTTCTAAAAACCGCCATTATCGTCAAATACCGTCAGTGACGGTATTGACAATTTATATATTGTAATAATTTGATAATAAAGTATTTCATGCGAATTTGACGAGTCTGGTCTCTTCGTTTCCGTATTCATGGTAGTCAAAAGCAATCATTTTCGGCACTATTATTGCAGTAAATATATGTCCATGTGTTATATGCATAGCCCTACTGTTCTTAGTATAGAAACCCTTCCATGCTCAATTAAATGTTGTTCCAATGAACACAAGTTAAATCTGAAAATCGTAGTTGCTGACAACGTTGAATACGCAAAATAGCAGCCATTTGTAAAACACAAATAAACTTAACTCAGCCTCGTTTTGATTATATTATTGGAATACCACCTTCGCTTTCCATAGCTGATGACGCGATTGACGTCATTACAAGGGAATAAATAAAACATCGACCTTCCAAATATCCTAGCGGGATAAATTCACTCGCTAACTATGACGATAAGTTCAAGCGATCTAAATAAACTGGTGAAGCCATAACTGTGATCCCTCTATTCTTCGCTTGTTCAAGAATAATTCAACCCACACGTTTGTATACATGTACGCTTGGGCGAGTAATGATCAGTCTATACCAGTAATACCATTGATATGCTGAATGCGCTAAAGGCAGCCGCAATATGAATGAAACAAGCCCGGCTGATCATGACAATAATTTCCAATCAAATTGTCTCCAAAATATTTAGCCAAAATCGGACAAGTTATTAATAACTAATAACCTCTTAGATCATCTTTTCTAGAAAACAGCAGATCTTATAGCGTGGAATGTGTTGTATTCACTAATTTCGCGCGTTCTGGGTCATTGGCTCAGGCGACTATTGTGCCATCGATCTATATGGTTATGATTTAACCACTTTCAAGACGAATGCAGAGGCTTTATGGAAATATAATTTAAAGGAAATAATAAATAAAGAGCTGATTAGTTTGAAAACTTTATGACCCAAAAGTTGTTACTGACATCGACAGCAACAACTTTGAGTCAAATTGTTTTGAAATAATCTGTATAAATAGCTGATGATTATTTATTTTCACACACTCCGGTAAGTCCAGTTTATAGGATGAAGTGTGTGATTGACTTTCATGCTGGTCGACAATGTTCTAAATGGGTGGAATGGGGGCTGGGCGGACAGGTGGGGTTGATTAGTCAATTCCTTATAAAACTTGACCATTTTCAATAACTAACCATTCAGTACCAGAATTTTGCACGTCAAGTGATCGGCGATTCTTATCTACAATTCTACATTCTCTATTTTATTGCTAAAAAAAATTCAGGTCATTTTGTTATCTTTATACACGCATACACGCGCGCAGCTGATCACGTCTTCAGACCTAGTTTGTCCATTAATTGATCATGTGCCTAATCGCGTGGTCTTTCTCGTGGAGCCTTCATTATAAGCTTTCAATAGTAATAATAAAAACAGCTGATCGTGAATGCTTCACTAAACACTGCACCCGATTATGACCTGGTTAAAACCAATGAAAGATACTTGATGTTTTTAACCAATCAGATTGGACCCTTGGGATTTCCCTTGGAGATTCCTGCGCACACAGTGACGGAGTTAAGGCCACTTATGCGCATCTTCCTCTTCACAATGACAAAGTAAAACGCAAAAAGGCGAGAAAAAATATTTTATTTGGTGCTGAAACAAATATAATACAAAGTGTAGGCTTTGTTTATACATCTAAAAAGGATGCCTATTCATAGATTGGCCATATTAACCCTATCATATCCAAAATTATTCCAAATACCGCGATATTAGTAGTTATCGCGGTATTTTTCACAGATACCGTTATCGTCATCCCAATGACAATACCGCCCAGCTCTAGCCCCTACTGGGAAGGTAGTTAGTTGACAGCCCGGCAGATGCCAGCCCCAAGCTCGCGCATGCGCAGACTGACACTTCCTCTGACTAATTTATTGGCTGCAACAATGCAACTAAGAAAGCCTGAAGACCGAGCCTCTGTGGGGCAGAGAGGCTGGGTCCATGTTAGGGAGGTAAGTAACAACCCATGATTTCGTTTATTTCACTTCAAGAGTCTACTTGCCCTGTAGGTGGGGCTTAGAATACACCTTCCATATCCTCTGCGTGTCGTAAGAGGCGACTAAAGGAGGTAAGGGTGAGGTAACCCTGACAGAAACCTCGAGTGCTGAAGACGGAGGTTCCAGGCCGCACGGCGCACTATAATAAACCATGGGACCATGCACTTAACGCTTATGATCATGTCAATAGTCACTTACAGGACTGGCAGTATGATCAGCGAACGAAAAGAAGAAGAAAGACTTCAAGAGTATACTTACCTCCCTAACACTCTGATATTGCCAGAATTTGTCAGTGAATTCGGCGGGAGTGAGGCGAGGTCACCACCCCACTTTTATTGGGAGGGAGACAGAATGACCTCAATGTCCCATATGCTCTCTATGTATTAGTGCCAAAGTACTACAGGATGTCGGATGAAAAAGCTTCATTTTCGTCCACAAAAAACATGTACCATCACCATATTAGAACAAAGGGTCACGTCACAATGATAATCAACAATAACAAACAACAAATTGACAAGACTAACCTTGAAATCTGTTTCACTGTCATCAACTTCCCTTTGGTGAAATAGTGGTTGTTTCCATTGATAAATTTTGCTGTTTATAAACAGTGAGAAAGCCTCATCAAAAATGTACACCTAAATTATCATTTCAAAATCGATAAGGCGAGAGGATTCGAGGTGTCATGGAGGTAATGGTTGGTAAAAACTTGACTCACAGTGCCATTGTACAACCGACATAGTCATTCACTGGTACCCCGTTAAACAGGACGGTGGAAGCCACTACGCCACGGACACTGTGAGCCTTGGCCATGTCAACTTGTTCACCTGTGGCAGATTTGTGGCAAAATTGGATAAATTCCACAATCCACCTGGAAATGGTGTCCTTGGATGCTCTCCCATGGGGTTCAATATACATTGTATGACAACCATAACGCTGTTGGATCTGTCCGCCATTGCTGGGTACATTGTTTGTTCTGGTTTAATGCGCGGACTGGACACCATGCTTTTGAAGTAGGATCATATCTATTTAAGGCTGGTAAAAATGAGGGTTGACCTGGATATTTCAACGACTGGTTTTTAGCCATGAAACTAATCCTAGATAGAAGCCTAAGGCCTTCCCCTGTAATCACATAACGGTCTGCCTTGGCAGGTAAGGCATGAATTTCACTTCTCAGCCTTGCCGAGGCCACAACAATTAAAAAAATAGTTTTAAGTGTCAACAATTTCATAGAAATGGAACTTAGTGGTTCAAAGGTTTATCAGCTAGAACTTGAAGCACTAGAGAAAGACGGAATTGCTGGTGGATTTCTCGGTCTTAGATTGCCCATGCATTTAATTAAAGTATTTAATGTGCTTACTTCATCACTTCCCCTATTAGCCAAGCAAGAGATAACTGACATTAAAGCGGACTCGTAGCCAGCAATAGAGTTAGGCTTGAGGCTATAGGCATCATACAGGTGACAGAGGAAATTGGCTACCACCTGAATAGATGAATCTATTGGAGTAATACATCTTTTTGAGCCCCATTCTGCAAATCTGTTGATTTAATAATTATACGCTCTGGAGGTTGACCCCCTTCTGGCTTTTGCCATAAACATGGCTGCTTGCTCAGAAAAGCCCTCCTAGATTCCTTGACAACATCCACGCAGTCAATCTGAACCTTGATGGATTGTTGGGAATGACCTTGCCCTGGAAGATAATATCCATCAGTGGTAGAGGAACCAGATTGCAGACCAGACGGTCCAGCAGATCTGTATACCATGATCAGCTTGGCCAATTTGGGGCGATCAGAAGCACTTGGCACTCCTGCCTGATTTTCTGAAGAATATTTGAAATCAGGATTGCTGGCAGGAATGCGTATGCATACATTCCCACCCACCTGATAGCTAGCGCATCTGTTGTAATAGAGCTCGGATCTGGAGCGGAAAAACCTGTCGTCATCTTTGCATTCTTCTTATTTGCGAATAAATCTATACTGGGTTTCCCCCAGTGGTTGAACAGATGATCCGCCACACATTGATTTACCTGCCATTCCGTAGGTAAAACACTGCTAGCGGATTTAGCCTTCCCGGAATATGAACTGCTTTCAGGGTAATCCTGTGATCCAGGCACCAGCAAAGCAATTTCCATGTCATCATACAGAGACTGGGCGACTTCGTTCTGCCTGACTCCGTTCCACCCGACCTTCGTTCCATCCTGGCTGTTTATGTAAGTCACTACTGTTGCATTGTCTGATCGAATTAGAACTATCTTGCCCTGAACTATCTTCACAAAATGTTCCAGGCCCAGAATTACTGCCTGTAATTCCAGTGGATTGATATGCTCATGTGACTGATCCAGATCCGAAAGCCCTGATAGTGTGACTTCTTCCAGGCAAGCTCCCCATCCTTCCATTGATGCATCTGAATACATCGTTATTTGAGGGCGGGGAGGGGTACCCCCACCACAAGATTCTCTCTCTCCATCCACCATTGTAGGTGGTGAATAAGAGGTTCCAACACTAACACATTTGAGTCCAGTGATCCTGTACTCTTGGTCCACTGTGTCATGAGAAATAACTGGATAGGCCGCCTGCATAACGCCGCCTGTGGAATGACTGATTCCAAAGAAACCATCAACCCCAGCATTCTCAGGTAAACCTGTGCCAGGACATGAGGACTGTTGCACACTGACTGCATTACTGAGATGAGTACTTGTACCCTCTCCTGAGTAGGATAAACATATCCTGTCTCTAGATCGAAGAACATTCCCAGGAAAACAAACATCTGGGATGGAGTCAGCTCTGATTTTTGAAAGTTGATTATCCAGGCTAAGTCTGTGAGAGTTTTCAAAACTATCTCCAGATTTGCTGATAGACTTTCCTGATTGTGTGTTTTTAACAGCCAATCGTCTATGTACGTGTGGACTGCTAATCTCTGCCATGCTTCTCCTGCAGAGGTATGCTGTTATAGCAAGGACCACCCTGGTGAAGACCCGAGGAGCCGTCGAAGTTCCAAAGGGTAAAACCTTGAATTCCCACTGCCAGACCTGGAATGCAAATCTCAGAAACTGGCGAAAACCCCTCGCCATTGGAATGTGGAAATATGCATCCTTCAAGTCTATTGATGCTGTCCACATTCCCTTCTCCAACCCTGCAAACACCATTTTGACTGTGTCTATGAACTTGTTCAGTGGCTTGAGGTTGTGAATTGGTCTCCACCCTCCAGTGCTTTTTGTCACTAGAAACACAGTTGAATAGAAGCCCGGCAATTTTGTGCAGGTTGAATTGCTCCTTTTAGTATGAGGGAATTTATTTTCTCCTCGATACACAACCATTGATCTGGATCTCTTGGATTTTGAGTCCAGGTCGGTACCAGCGACAGCTGTGATGGTGGTCCTACTATCCAGTCGGGATGGTACCCGACTGAAAGCCATCGCAAGACTAAGCAGTCCTGAGTTATCCGCTCCCACTCTTGCCTGTGGAGGGCCAGAAGACCACCACCACACCCCCACACCCCACCACTGGTCCACCTAGGGAGAGGTGGACATAAGCAATGCAAGAGTGGCACTGTCTCTGGTTCTAGCAGCACTGTTATGGTCCTTTCCATGGTAACCAGCCCATCAGGTATGGTTACCACGATGCTGCGCTGGTGGCTGGCCTCTGGTCTGGCCACAGCCACCACGTGCCCACTGAGGATGGTACACAGGGGGTGCTGCATGAACACGTTCTCTATGGAGCACCTCAAATTGCTCGCATAGTGCCCTCTGGTTGTTTACCAGGGTCACCGTCTCCTGGAGGTGCCTACATCCCTCACCTCCAGAGTCCAGGACCTGACATAGGTGTCCGCAGAAGCCTATTGTAAAGATCCTCGGACAGGAACAAATTGTCAAGTGCAAAAGTGCGCCACGCCCGGAAATTCCTGGTAACTGACTGAGTCAAACAATCCAGAGCTAAGTTAATAGCTCTCTGGACTGAGACCGAGCTAGACTGGCGTGTTGCAGATGCTGTTAACACGCCCCCCCCCCCCCCCCTCTCCACCCCCACCTCCTGTAACAGCTGGGAGACGTGCGAGTGTCGCAATGGATGCTCTCGAACTCTCCTCCACATCGCGCTGTTAGCTGCGGGGGGGGGGGGGGGGGGGGCAAAGTGAGAAGGCTCCCGACTGTCAACTGACTACCTGCCCAGTAGGGGCATCTTACTTTTTTATTCTGAGATTTTATTGAGTGATAGTCGACAATTGTGAATATCAAAAAGTGTTAGGGAGGTAAGAATACTCTTGAAATGAAAGTGTTGTGGTATGATGTTATCACATGAATCACTGTTGTCATATTATGTCATTGCATGAATAATATTTTGTTGTTGGTGATTTATAGTTGACAACAGCTCATTTTGATGAGATGCAAGAGAACACTTGTGTTTGTTAAACTAGAACTTGAATGGGAGCAGATATAATTCGGCTATCATAAAAATGTGCACAATTTCATTTCATAGGTTGTAGATAGCAATAGTACATGTTATATTTAAACTCTAACGGATTATTTTGTAAAGTTTGACTAAAGTCTCTTGCTGCTTTACACAGCAACAACCTTCGTCAAATTGAATGCAAAATATACAGGGGGGTTTAATTTTTTGTTTTCAATTTTCAATGACGTGGAAAACAGGTTTGACAGAATAATGCCAAATAATATGGAACACCAAATAGTTTCTCTCACCCTCTCCTGCCAGTTATTACGATCTGTCTCGTGCATCTCACGGGAATGTAACACCTTTGTTTCTAAGTCTGTCATCTGAATATCTTTTACACGAATTTGATCATGCAACTGCTTTCTGCACACAAAACATTCATGACATTACGAAACATAGATCTATATTAACTAATAGAATTATATATATAGATAGATTCGATCTGTTGCTCGAGTGTCTATCATTATAATCAAATATGTCACATGTCATCTGACGTCACAATCAAAATTATGTAATCCATCAATAAAATCGAAGTCTATCACGAAAGTGTACAAATTCTATGTCTTTGATGAATTCATAATTTAATAAACATTTTGTTCAATATTTTGAAACTAATTTGACTGGGAGCTGTTGCTGCCTTTGCCAGCAACAGACCACAATCAAGTAAGTTTCAAAATATTCAACAGCTTGCCTGTATACTTAACTTGAAATTTAGATTCTGAGAATTCAGGTTTCAAACTTTCAAATCAATTCTGACAGGGTCAGAAAAGTGGGAAGGACTTAAACATAAGTGGGAGCGGAATAGATAGAAATGCATCCCTCCATTCTAGCCTATAATGCATTCAATACTATAACTGATAATAAAGCTGAGAAAGACATGTTTGACTCTATGAACCTTGAAAGACCTGAATCACAATTTCAAGACAATCACGCATGGGTAAATTGTTGAATAATTTGAAGCCAAAATTGCCTGGAACCCGATACTGCCATAGCTCCAAGTCAGATTAACTTAGATAAGAATATTCAATGGATTATTTATCTTCTTCTTCTTTTCGTTCGCTGATCATACTGCCAGTAATGGATTATTTATGCTTATGATCATGTCAATGGATTATTTATTAAACTGTATAAAATTTCTTGCATCTCAGTTTCATAGGGTTAACCCTCTAAGCTTTAAAACTTTTCAAGAAAATTTCAATTTTCTCAAAGAAAATGTCAATTTGCAGACGAAGAGGCTATTTTTGAAAATTTACCACTAAGTTTTCAAAAATTGTTTCCGTTTGGTCAGCAAATGGATATTTCTCAAGACAACTGCAGAGGCTATTTTTGGCCGATATGCATGTTAAGGGGTTATGGCTAGAAGATAAACGTGTGTTAACAATGTAAATCCTTCATTACGTCAGATAAGGTATGTCAAATTTTAAGTTTTGGTGGAAGCACATTTGTGTAAAACTTCATCTAAAATGACTGTACAGTTAATCATAAAAGGAATCACTTATGAAGCCTGGCAAGAGATAAACATACTATTCACTAATTCAGTCTCTCATCCGAGGATAGCCTATTAACTAATCCTTTCATGGCCATAGCTCCAAAGCCGACAAAGAATGTCCTCTTATGTGGTCTTAAAGAATGGTCATTTGCAGGCGAGATTATTTTTGAAAATTTACCAATAGAATGACTGGCTCGGTAACCGAGCCTGTCATTCCAGTGGTAAGTTTTCATAAATAGTCTTCTCTTGGCCTGGAAATGGGCATTCAATAAGAAAATATTTAAAATCAGAGTTATTGCCTGAGGTGTCTAGGGCTGTGATTGGCTGAATGATATTATGGCAATGGCATTTCTTACCATGATGATATGATGTCACACATTAATATTACGACACGATGTCATAATTTTATAATGACAATGCTTTTAATATCTTTACTATTGATCATGATATGATGTCATACAATATTTTATCAGTTAATAGTGGACATTTACAGTTCCGCTAATGAGGCAGACTGGTTCCCTGCTGGCCATCAAAGCGGAGTCTGGAATCTGACACACATGCTTGACATGAAATAATTCAATTCTTACAAGAATGCTGAAGCGTACAATGTCTCGCCTGTAAAGGCATGGATAGTGTGGATTGCCAAAGCAAACGTGGCATGGTTTGTAGAACACAAATTCAGTAATACACCAGCAAACAAGTGTAACCAATTAAACATGGACATTTTTTACCAAACTGCGAATAGCCTGATCTTGAAATTTTTTCCAAATGAAACTAGTAATGATGCAGATAGTACTTCTTGCATATTATATAACTCTGCTGTAAAATTTTGTTGATATCTTGTGAGATATTGTTGAAAAAATGGCCACGTCCAAAACCATGAAAAAAATTTTAATGCCCCAAAATTAAACCTACTGTTTGTAGATCACATCCCTGTACAGTATAGATTACATCTGTAAAGTTTCATTGCGATCGGATGAGCCCGTGTTGAAAAATAAGTTGATTAAAAAACGTTAATAAAAACCGCACTGGCAAAATACATGAAAACGTCTACGTCCAAAACCGTGAAAAAATAGGTAAAATGCCCCAAAATTAAATCTATTGTTATGTATATCATATACCTGTATAGTATAGATCACTTCTGTAAAGTTTCATTGAAATCGGATGAGCCAGTGTTGAAAAATAAGTTTGACCCCTGGCCACTGCCCTCAGATTGACTCAAGAACAAAAAAATGTGTTGTACTGTAGTCTACTAACTACAAGCTTCAAAATGATATGTAACATGACCACATTTGCTCAAATTTATTTTCTGCCCACCATTTCCCCCACCCCTGCCACTGGGGGTGATATCAAAATTCCAATGTGTTATGCACATCCCTGGCCATATGTGCAATCATCCCCAAAGTTTCAAGTTTCTATCTGAAATGGTCTAGGAGGAATTGCACTACAACAGATTGGTGCCCACTTTTCACCCCGCCCCCTACCTTCAGTTTGTGACCCAAGATCAATATAATTCCTTGTACTGTAGTCTACTCATCATTGGCTTGAAAATGATGTGACATGACAAACTTTGGAAACATTAAATTTTTTACCACACATTCCCCACCCCCAGGTCCCTGCCCATTGGGTCATGCCAAAATTCCAAGTGTCATGCACATCCCTGTCCATATGTGCAATCATCCCTAAAGTTTCAAGTTTCTATCTGAAATGGTCTAGGAGTTGCATTACAATCGATAATTAATGGCCAAAACTGTACTTGCAAAACACATTAAAAATGTCCAAGTCCAAAACCATGAAAAAAAATAGTTAAAATGCCCCAGAATTAAATGTGTTGTTATGTAGATCACATCCCTGTATAGTATAGATCACTTCTGTAGTTTCATTGAGATCGGATGAGCCAGTGTTGAAAAATAAGTTGATTAAAAAACCTTAACCAAACTACACAAAGGATGGAAGACGACGCCGCCGCCAAAGACGACGATGCCAACGATGCCGCCGCCGGAATTAGTGATCCCTATGTCTCACTTTCTGCTTCGCAGGCGAGACAATAATCAAGTATACGATATAAATATCTTTTTATTCATAACTTGTTACTCATTTTAATCCGAATTCAAAGCTGGTTTCAAGAGTAAGACTGAAATCATACAGATGACTGGAAGCAACAGATGGTATTTTGCTGAAGGAGGGATCCATTTCGAGCTATTCCCTGCCCATTTCTAGCTAAGCTCCGCCCATTTCTAGCTAAGCTCCGCCTATTTCTAGCTAAGCTCCGCCCATTTCTAGCTACACTCCGCCCATTTCTAGCTAAGCTCCGCCCACTGTTTATGCGTGTTGGAATCTATTTATATAATTTGAACCCAGAATTACCAGAACGCAATTTCGAGGCAAATGTTCAAGAAAGTTGTTAAAAATTTTGAAACTAATTGAACTGGAGGCTGTTGCTGCCTACGGTAGTAACAGCTCCTAGTCAAATTAGTTTCAAAATATTCAGCAGGATGTTTAATAAACTGCAAATCCTTCAAAGCCATGTAATTTACTCTTTTGAAACTCATGACAGAGTTATGATACGTCATTATAATTGTGACATCAGCCTACATGCGACGTAATTATATCAGATGATTGAGTGACATATCTGATCTCTCCATTGTGATAAGTATTGAGTCGAAGCTTAAGCTAACCTCCAGAGCTTTCAGTCGTCTTAGGAAAGTGTCCATTTGCAGTCGAATGGAAGAATACTTTAGAAAACTTAACACTGGAACAACTGGCTCGTTTACTGAGACAGTCATTCCAATGTTAAGTCTTCTAAATATATTCTTAAAATATATTTAGAAACCTTACCACTGGAATGACTAGCTATGCCCAGTAAACTTTTTCCCGCCGGGATTCCAGTTGTAAGCTTTCAAATATATTCTCCTCTCAGTCTTAGATTGACAGCATCCATGAAAATATTTCTATTTTCATAACCAGTGTTTTGACCAAAATAATGGGGTAAATATGTTTACATTGAAGTAATAATACAAACTGTATAATGTCCATCTGTGCTTGTAAGTTAGCAGACTGCTGCCTGGCATTGTTAGCTCGCTCCGTTATGGTCGCTAGATGAAGCTCATGTTCACTGGTTATCTGTACATTTCTGTCAACAAGAGTATATCAAAACGTGACAAATAATGAATCATATAAATGTCCATGGTGGTCAATCCAGTAACAGAGGGATCCATTTGTAGCTATGCCCCACCAATTTGTAACTTTGCCCTTCCCATTTCTAGCTATTCCCCGCCTATTTCTAGCTATTCCCCGCCTATTTCTAGCTACATTATGCCCAGCCCATTTCTATTGGAAGTGATTTGAAACGTTGAAACCTGAATTCTTAGAATTTAAATTTCAAGGTAACTATACAGATAAGCGTTGAGTATTTTGAAACTAATTTGAGTGAAGGCTGTTGCTGCCTACTGCAGAAACATCTTCCAGTTAAATTAGTTTCAAAATATTCAACAGAATGTTTCATGAACTGTGAATTCATCAGACAATAATTAGTACTTTTGTGACAGACATTTTGATTTTCATGACGGAGCTGCATAATTTTGATTTTGATGTCAGCTAACAAGTGAAGCAATGTCAGTCCTGCAAGCCTCTGCAGCCAAACGTCCTAGTCTCATGAGAAGACTCCAAGAGATTCCCAACAGGAGACGAGTGGTTCAGCAATGTATGCTGTCTCACTGTAGAACACCAGGTAAATGGACATTATTTTTAGCAGATTTTACCATCAAAGGCGTAACCTTATAAATACAATGACATTGTGTACTATACAATTTGTGCCATACAATCACTCATCTTATTACACCGTTACACTCACATCTTGCATAATTAGAAATATTTTATACGTGTGTTGCAAAGGCGATAAAAAATATGTTGGGACAATCAATACATGTTAATGTTCGGGCTGAGTGTACTGCTTACCTTTCTTGTTGCTGTTGCAGGAGCATTGTCTGTTGCTCAGAGGAGTTCGTTTTTAGTTGAACCAACTCCTGCTCTAGCTGTAGTCAAAATAGAAAATAATCAGCAACAGATCTGACAGTCATCCAAAGATTCTGTCTATCTGACATTATTACCATAAAGTTTCTCAGTGTTTTGAGAATACCCATAAATTTGTTATGATACAGTTTTTTGTTCATAAAGGGATCAGAAGCTCCGATAAATTTGACAATTTGTCTATATAATGCTATCCATATCCGTAGACAATTATAATGCTTTATATGAGAGCTAATGAAAATTTGTGAGTTGTAGTGAACTCATTGAAGAGTGTTAGTGGAGAAAATCTTAAAATCAAGTCTTATGCATACACTATAGCTAAGTAATAACTTAACATGGTTCCAAACAATATAAAACATTCTGTTGAATACTTTGTACACAATGGACCTTTTCGATTTTAGCTATGCCCCGCCCATCTCTAGCTAAGCTCCACCCACACCTCGCTCGTGTTGGGATCGATCGATCTCTGAACACCATAACGATCAATTTCCAAAAAACTACACAGGTAAGCTGTTGAATATTTTGAAACTAAATTGACTTGGTGCTGTTGCTGCGTAAGGCAGCAACTGCTGTTGCAGCGTAAGGCAGCAACAGCGCCCAGCCAAATTAGTTTCAAAATATTTAACAGCAAATTTATTAAATAGCAAAGAATTACAAAGACATACAATTCATACAACGTGTCGGACTCTTTGAGATTTGATGACGGTCTATATGGAACCCCTTGTGACATAATGATTGTGACGTCATCATACACGCGGTGAGCTGATTATGATGTCATACGAGGTCAGATGATGGAGGGATACGCTGGAAAGGTGAATTGGATTGGAAGACATTGCTGCCGCATTTCTTACTAAATAACATATTTCTGTCTTTGCATTGGAAATATGTTAGCTAATTTACAAGCTGTACTCTATAAAGCCTAGCTAAATGTTGATCTAAGAATTACCCTCTGATTCTTACAGCACAGCCCAAAACAACTTTAGATATCCCGAGACCTAAACACAAATGAAACAAAACCAATATAAAATCAATGTACAAACCTCTTTGCGCTTACTGCTGCTTGCCTGAAGCTGTGTCTCCAGCTCTGTGAGACATTTCTCCAAACTCTGAACAAGCATTGCAGGACTCTGATTGCTAATACGCTCAGATTCACTAAATGGCTGTCCACGTTTCTGCTCGTGGTCAGACAACAGAAATCTAATCTGACTAAAGGATGATTCTATGAGGTAGTTGCTCTGTTGTAGCGTGTCTAGTTTCCTACTAGCTTCCACTAGTGCCTGGAAAATAGCAAAACTGCATGTACCTAAGTTGATCAGCTTATCATGTAAACAAATTATAGTCAAGACTGACACCTGATTCCTTGTAACAACTACTCAACTTTCACTGTTAGGTCACTTCTTGCCAATGTAAACACTGATGAAGCATTTTAACAAACCTTATGCAATACAAACACTTAATCACAATTTAACATTTGCATGAACAATAAAATTTATCAAATCTTACTATGCATCACCAGGCCCTTGGGCCATTTATTATATCATAATCGCCTCCGTCCGTCTGTCACGCTATCTCCTCACAAACCATTGGGTGGAATTCAACCAAATTTGGTATGTGAGTTACGCATATGATTCCGCTTTGCAAGACAATATTTACATTTTACAGGGGTTAAAAGGTCAGATCACTTACAATGCAACTCCTCTGAAACCATTACACGGAACTCAACCAAATTTGATATTTGAGTTACCAATATGATTGCGGAGTGGAAGAGGTCATTTACATTTCGCTCTGCCCCCCAGGGGGTGGGGGAGGGCTCAAATGTTAAATTTTAACATGCGGAAATTGATTGCAACGCACCTTCTCCGAAACCGTTGGTCAGAATTCAAACAAATCTGGTATGCGAGTTACGCATATGAATGTGGAGTACAGGAGCACATTTACATTTGGGCCCATTCCTATGGATTGGTGGGGGCAACTCCTCCGAAACCATTGGACAGAATTCAACCAAATTTGGTATGCGAGTTACCCATATCAATGTGGAGTGGATGAGTACATGTACATTTGGCCCTGCCTCCTTTGGGTGGGGGATGGGGTCCAAAAATCATGAAATTAATTGTAATCCAACTCCTCCGAAACTGTTTGACGGAATTCAAACAAATTTGGTATGCGAGTTACCAATATATATGATGGTGGAATGCAAAAGGACATTTACATTTGGCCCCACCCCAAGGGGTGGGTGGGGTGTGGTCCAAGTGTCAAGAAATTGATTGTAACGCAACTTCTCCGAAAACATTGGACGGAATTCAACGAAATATAATATGTGAGTTACCCATATCAATGTGGAGGGGATGAGCACATTTACATTTGGTCCCGCCCCCAGGGGGGTGGGGGGGGGGGGTCAAAAGGTCATGAAATTGATTGTAATGCAACTCCTCTGACACCGATGGATGAAATTTAACCAAATTTGATATGTGAGTTACCCATATGATTGTGAAGTGACAGGAACATTAACATTTGGCTCCGCCACCGGGGGTGGGTTGAGGGGTGGGGTTAAGAGCCAGCAATTACTTTCATTTAAAGTCGTTTCAGAATATCCAGCATGGTTCCTAACTTAACTTCTTTTAAAATATGTGGTTTCTGTGAATTCAGAGAAAGATGCTTCATAATGTACTCACCTGCTCCTGTTGTCTATTTGTTACTTGTACTTCATCAGTAGTCTTCGTCAGTTTAACAATCATTGCTTCTTGACTTAAGTTTTCTTTTTGCCTTTAAAATTATTGTATATAAATTCTAGTAAACTATTTCAAAAAGGAAAACGTACATGCTATCTCTCTATTTGGACTCCCATTCAAAGTAGTTTCAAAAATTAAATATTCAACAGAATATAATTTGCACACTTTAGAGACAAGACTTTTCAATTTTCGTGATGGAGCCGCATTATCATGATTGCGACTTCCGCTAACATGTGGTGGATTTGATTATGACATCAGATACTTTTAGTGACAGATCAGATCGCTTTATTTTCATGTCAGACATTATTCTGACATGCACGCTTCAAAGTCATTTCACATTAAGTAATTCAATGACTTTTCCATGACCAGAAATACGTTTCATCACACTGAGGACTAAATAATGGCATTCATACACGTTTTCACTCTAAGATTTAGAACGACAAGTTTGTGTTTTCAAACAAATTTGCTCCGTGAGTTAACCATATGATTGCGGATTGTGAGACGTCTACATTAGGCTCTGCTGATAGGGCAATGAGGGCAGTGTGGGAAGGCAGCACAGAACATCAAAGTTGATGAAAGCATGGGGTAGCGCCATCGACTGCCCGTTCTAATTGTATTTCCACATATAATTTTTTTCAATATATCTGTCCTAACTGACCTACTTTCTGATCACCAGTATCTGGTAAAACTACGGTCTTTTAACCCCTAAATGGTCAATCCGGCCAAAACCGGCCTCTGTTATGGTTTTGTGGAATAACCGAGCCAGTCATTCCGGTGATAAATTTTCAAAAATTGTATTCTCTTGGCCTGTTAAATGGGCATTCAATAGGTAGCTATTTAAACTTTCTTGAGCAAATTTGACCATTAATGATTAACACATGTAAGTATGTCAGTCACCATAGGATAAACCTTTCAGGGGTGAAGGGATGCTTGCCCCATACCGCTATAATCGTCAGATTTCGTCAAGAAAATTTAGATTTTCACTTAGTGAATACCTATTTATAGGTCAAGAGAATAAATTTTGAAAAATTATCGAGCCAGTCATTCTAGTGATAAATTAAAAAAAATAGTCTTCTCCTGGCCTATAAATGAACATTCTTCAAGACCAATGTAGACCACTTGCGCTTGTCTCAAGTTCACCATTAACACCACCTGTCTTAAGGAACACCCATACTTTGTTCTTCAAACAGAGGTGGTCTTTTGATTAGGTCTAGGTATAAGCAATCAATCAATCAACCAACCAATCAATCCGTTCATCCATCCATCAATCAATCAATCACTAAATCATTCAGTTTATTGGTATATTACAACGTAAGAGATTTCATAAGAAGAGTACCTGAGGTCTAATGCTGAGTCTCTGTTCATAAGTGCCTCTTGGAGCCTACACTTTAACTCCTCTGTGCTCTTCCTAAATTGTCTCTTCTGCTCATCATGCACCTCATTAGTCTAGATTATAATATAGAGAGAGAATCTGTTCCAATTGAGCAACAAACTCATGTCAAGTATACATATAAATATATTACACAAGTTAAAGTGAAATTTGAAATGAGTTTTAACCATGTAATAAACGAAATCTAGGATTTCTTTTTTCACGAGAGAGTTGATACTTACCTCCCTAATACTTTTGATATTGCTAAATATTGGCGTTCACTCAATAAACACTCAGATTAAAAACAGTTAGGTGCCCCAACTGGGCAGGTAGACAGAGGGTAGTCCGGCGGATGCCAGCCCCACCACCGCGCATGCGCCGACTACTACTTCCTCTGACTAATTTATTGGCTGACACACATGCAACTATTAAGAGCCTGAAGACCGAGCCTCTGTGGGGTGGAGAGGCCGGGTCCGTATCTAGGGAGGTAAGTATCAACTCTCTCGTGAAAAAAGAAATCCTAGATTTCGTTTATTTCACATCAAGAGTATACTTACCTCCCTAATACTTTTGATATTGCCAGAATTCGACAGGGAATTCGGCGGGAGGGAGGCGAGGTCAAAAGACCAGCTCTTCCCTATGCGCTTTCACGCGTTCAAGGCACTTAAACGTCTGAAACTGTGTGAAACACAGTCAGGATTTGATGAAACATCGGCTAACACCAACCGATGGATGAGATGACCGATGTCATATGCGCGCTTCCCCCCCCCCCCTCCTTCCTGGGAGGAAGACTAGCATGACCTCAATGTCCTATACGCTCTCTACGTACCAGTGCCATGTACTATAGGACACAGACGAAAAGGCTCCATTTTCGTATACTCTCAATGATGAACAACATCAAAACACAAACCATCACCATATTAATAAAAACAGGTAACGTGACAATACAATCAACAATGAACAACACATGAACAAGACTGACCTTGTTGAACTTGGCAGCTGTCATCCTCTTCCCAGTGGAGAAGACCGATGCAGTCCCAAAAAGTGGATGTTTCCATTGATTAATTGTGAAGTATATAAGCAATGAGGAAACCCTCCTCAAAAACATATAAGCGATTATTTTTTCAAAATCGACAAGGCGAGAGGATTCGAGGTGTCACGGAGATGATGGTCTGTTAAACTTGACTCACAGTGCCACTGAGCCACGGACATAATGTCATCCACAGGGACCCCATTAAATAGGGCAGTGGAAGTCACTATGCCACGGACACTGTGAGCCTTGGCTATGTCAACCTGCTTACCAGTGGCGGATTTGTGACAAAATTGGATACACTCTACAATCCACCTGGAAATGGTGTCCTTAGACGCCCTGCCATGGGGTTCAATATATGACAACCATAACGCTGACTGATCGGTCCGCCACTCCGAAGTACGCTGTTTGTACCGAAGTAGCGCCTGAACAGGACACCATGCTTTAGAATTAGGATCATATCTAGTTAAAGCAGGCAAAAAAATAGGTTGACCTGGATATTTCAAAGACTGATTTTTAGCTAAGAAATTAATCCTAGGTAGTAACTTAAGGCCTTCCCCTGTAACCACAAAACGGTCATCCTCGGCTGATAAGGCATGAATCTCACTCCTACGCCTAGCCGAGGCCGCAGCAATTAAAAATACAGTTTTAAGAGTTACCATTTTCATAGAAATGGAACTAAGTGGTTCAAAAGGCTTATCTCCTAGTACTTGAAGCACTAGCGATAAACTCTAAGACGGAATCACCGGGGGATTCCTTGGTCTTAGATTGCCCATGCCTTTAATTAATACATTTAATGTACTTACTTCATCACTTCCCCTCCTAGCCAAGCAAGGAATAACAGTCATTAAAGCTGACTTATAACCAGCAATAGAGTTAGGCTTGAGGCTATAGGCATCATACAGGTGACAGAGGAAATCAGCTACTACCTGAATAGATGAATCCATTGGATTAATACATCTTTTTGAGCACCACTCTGCAAATCTGTTGATTTTATAGTTATATGCTCTGGAGGTTGACCCCCTCCTGGCTTTGGCCATAAACATGGCTGCTTGCTCAGAAAAGCCCTCCTTAATTCTAGATTCCTTGACAACATCCACGCAGTCAATCTGAACATTGACGGATTGTTGTGAAGGGCCTTGCCCTGGAAGATAATGTCGTCCATCAGAGGTAGAGGAACCGGATTGCAGACCAGAAGGTCCAGCAGATCCGTATACCATGATCGGCTTGGCCAATCCGGGGCGATCAGAAGCACTTGGCATTCCTCCTGTCTGATTTTCTGAAGAATTTTTGGAATCAGGATTGCTGGAGGGAATGCGTATGCATACATTCACCCCCAGCTGATAGCTAACGCATCTGTTGCGAAAGCGCTTGGATCTGGAATCGGAGAGATGTACGTTGTCATCTTCGCATTCTTCTTCGTTGCGAACAAATCGATGTTGGGTTTCCCCCAATGGTCGAACAGACGATCCGCCACACATTGATTTAGTTGCCATTCCGTCAGTAAAACACTCATCCTTCGGCTCAATGAGTCTGCTAGCAGATTCAACCTCCCCGGAATATGAACTGCTTTCAAGGTAATCCTGTGATCCAGGCACCAACAAAGCAGTCTCCATGTCATCATACAGAGACTGGGCGACTTCGTTCCGCCCTGGCGGTTTATGTAAGTCACAACTGTTGAGTTGTCTGAACGAATAAGAACAATCTTGCCCTGAACTTTCTGTAAGAAATGTTCCAGGCCCAGGACTACTGCTCTTAGCTCGAGTAGATTGATATGTTCTTTTGACTGTTCCAGATTCCAAAGCCCTGATATTGTGGATTCTTCCAGGCAAGCTCCCCACCCCTCCATCGATGCATCTGTATACACAGTCACCTGAGGGTGGGGAGGGGTTAGCATAACCCCCACCAAGAGATTCTCCGTGTTCAACCACCATTGCAGGTGGTGAATCAGAGGCGCCAACACTGACACGTTCGAGTCCAGCGAACCTGTACTCTGGGTCCATTGTGTCATGAGAAATAACTGGATCGGCCGCCTGCGTAAGGCGGCCTGAGGAATGACTGGTTCCAATGAAACCATCAACCCCAGCATTCTCAAGTAAACCCGTGCCAGGACATGACGACTGTCGCACACTGACTGAATTACTGAGATGAGTTTCTGAACTCTCTCCTGAGTAGGATAAACATATCCTGTCTCTAGATCGAAGAACATCCCCAGGTAAACAAACTTCTGGGATGGAGTCAGCTCTGATTTTTGGAAATTGATTATCCAGCCCAAGTCTGTGAGAGTCTTCAAAACAATCTCCAGATTGGCCGATAAACTTTCCTGGGTGTGTGCTTTTAACAGCCAGTCGTCTATGTACGTGTGGACTGCTATGCTTCTCCTGCGGAGGTATGCGGTGATCGCAAGAACCACACGGGTGAAAACCCGAGGAGCCGTGGAAATTCCGAAGGGTAACACCCTGAATTCCCACTGTCTGCCCTGGAATGCAAATCTCAGGAAGCGACGGAAACTCCTGGCTATGGGGATGTGGAAATAAGCATCCTTCAAATCTATCGACGCTGTCCACATTCCCCTCTCTAACCCCGCCAACACCGAGCGCACAGTCTCCATCTTGAAACTGGGCGTCTCTATGAACTTGTTCAATGGCTTGAGGTTGAGAATTGGTTTCCACCCTCCGGTGTTTTTTGTTACTAAGAACATGGTTGAATAGAAGCCCGGACATCTTTGTGCCGGCTGAATAGCTCCTTTTTGTATGAGGGAAGTTATCTCCTCCTCGATACACAACCTTTGATCTGGATCTCTCGGATTCGGAGTCCAGATCGGCACGAGAGACAGTCGCGACGACGGGCCTGTCATCCAATCGGGATGATACCCGACTGAAAGCCATCGCAAGACTAAACGGTCCTGAGTCAACCGTTCCCACTCTTGCATGTGGGCGGCCAGCCGGCCTCCCACCGGTCCACCTAGGGAGAGAGGTGGACATAAGGAGTGCAAGAGTGGCACTGTCTCCTCCGCCAGAAACACCAGAGTGGTTCTCACCATGGCAATCGGCCCATCAGGCACGATTACCAGGACCAGATCCCTGCGCGCCACGCCCAGCACCACGCGCACCTCGGTGCGTGGGTGCGAGGTGCGCGGGTGGCTGCCTGGCTGGCTGCGCCTGGGGAGCCTGCGCCCCCCTCACTGCTGGCCGAAGCGCACGCGGCCTAGGCCGACGCTGCGATGGCGGGTGGCCTCTGACTTGGCCACCTCCACCTCGAGCCTGCAGGGGACGATACGCAGGGGGTGCGGCGCGAACGCTCGCACGGCGGAGCACTTCAAACTGCTCGCGCAGCGCCCTCTGGTTATTGACCAGGGTCACCGTCTCCTGGAGGTGCCTGCATCCCTCACCTCCAAAGAGACCAGGACCTGTCATAGGTGTACGCAGTGGCCTATTGTACAGGTCCTGGGACGGGCACAGATTGTCCAAGGCAAACGTGCGTCTCGCCCGGACACTCCTGGTCACCGCCCGCGTCATGCAGTCCAGAGCCAGGTTGATACCATCCTGGATGGCTCTCTGGACTGTGGCCGGGCTTGGCTGGCGCGATGCGGATGCTGTTACCACCCCTTGTAACAGCTGGGAGACGTGGGACAGAGCAGCAATCGAAGCCCTCCCACTCTCCTCCGCATCACGCAGCGCGGTATTTGCCGAACGCAACGCGTTCGAACACAGAACACCCGTGTCAGAACGGGCGCCTGGCCGCGCATCTTCACCCAAAGCCGCGCGGTCATCCACGCTCGGCTTGGGTACCACACCGTACCGCTGGTAGTCCAGGGGCACGATGCGGCAACACCTGGCCACCTCGCGAGGGGCCTTCGCGAGACGCCCATTCGCCTTAATGGACGACTCCGCCGCCTCGAACATGTCAACGACATGTTCAGCCAGCGGCAGAGATGGCATGGCATTAGCAGTAGCCTTACCAGCTAACCACGGCCTGTGGTCACGCTGGCTAGCCGACTGCTCCACGGGCAGATCTGGCCGAACACTTACCAGCCATTGGCAAGCGTCCGACCAATCCTCCTCCGTGGCTAGCTGCGAGCGCTCTACAAGACGGGGGGCCTTCGTCTTCCTCCTGAGCGCACGCAGCAGAGCTTGACGGCGGATATGCTGATACCCCTGGCAAGCCAGGGAAAACATGCGGGCCCGAAAGAACAGGCATGCTAAACTCCCTGGCTTGACCAGGAGCAGGCGCCGTGGTAGAGCACGGGGCAGACACCGCCCCACCACGGTCACGGCCAGCACCAGCGACACGCTCGGCAAGCCGAGGTATGCGGTAAGCCTGGCCATCAGCACCGCCCAGGGCCACCTTCTGGACCGTGAATTCTACTCCTGCGTGAGTAGATCCATGGAATACGTCGCCCGTATCCCCCCGCGAGGGGTGCACAGACGTCGTACTCCATGGTCACGTCCCCAGACGGCGACCATAGCAGGAAATCCTCTTCCTCCTGGCCAGAAAGATTAGACTCCGGGTCAGCAAAGAGAGCTAACCCGGACTGGCCAGGGAAGGTGCCATAGGAGGTACTGGCACCCGTGGCGTGCAGATCCCCCTGGACTGATAAGCAGCCCGCGGGTTCCTGCGACAGCCGTCCACGGCCCCTCGGCGCGGCACCAAGCCTGCTGCCAGGGTCGCCCCCACTAATGGGGCCACCTCTGAATCGTCGAACAACGTAACCGACCTATGGAAAAGTGACTCAGAGGTGGGGATCACCTGCTCTGAAGCAGACGCCGAGGACAACAAAGGATCTGGTCCAGGAAGCATGCTACGAAGCAACTCTGGGACCAAATCCTTTATCGTCCTCTTCATCTCTCCCAACATTTCGGACCGGAAGGCCTCCATATCCACCGCGGACGAGGCCTTCCTCTTACCCTTCTTACTCACACCCTCTCTCTTCTGCTTCCTCTCCTCCTCCACCACCTTGTCCTTAGCCTGTAAACACAGAAACTCAGACATTAGCTCGCCCCCCCCCCCCCCATTGCTTACAGACCTCACACTTAAGCAGTGGTCCACAGGGACTACAGCTAAAGCATAAGTGGGGGACGAAACGATCCTTTAGGAACCGGCCACAGGACGGACAACCAGGTCTCTGAAACAGGACACAGGACGAGGACAATGAGCAAGTTAGTCAAGGTTAGAAAAAACTCAAAACCAACTAAAGAGAGGGAAAAGATCATAAAGATCAGTAACCATAAGAAACCAGCGTTGGACAAAACTTTAAATGTAAATAAAGAGCAAGGCTGATTATGACGTCATCAATCCCATGACAGAAATTAAATCGGTCCGCAACAACCATCTAAGTGCAAGAACGAATTGTATTCCTAACATAACGTCCTCACCTGGATATTCAGACTACACACCATCAGATACACAATGATAACAATGGTAAATACAGTCATTATTTTTTCAAATAATTAACATCACCTCATATCATTAGTTAGATACCTGATACCTGGTATAGACAAACCATCCACCTGATGCACTGTATCACTCCACCAAGACCACGCCTCTTAACTCTCTCCACCTTAGGGGAAGGAATTGGATCAAGAGGGCAAAGTGAGAAGACCTTTATACTAGGCCTCCGACTCACTGGACATAGACTTTTTGGTTAGATAACCTAACAGTATTAGTAGGAAATGGAACCAAGGTGGAGAAAAACAAACTCTCTAATGCTGTGATGTCCATTACATATCCTCACCTAGACCTGTGGACATAAACACAAAGAGAGATTAGTATTATATAGCACCTAGTTGACATAAACCAACTAACCAAGGCGCTTATCACGGTAAACGTGAGTCCCAGAAACACATTACAACGGGAAAAACTCGCGTAGAATGTATTTGAAATCACCTGATATAAGGATCCTGCGCCTTCCTCCGGCGAAGTAGCCCTCTCAGACATAATCCAGGTGATATATACTCTCACACAACAAGACTAAATAAGCCCAGAACGAGTGAAAACTTTGCACAAGCACAAAAAGCATGTGAACCCTCTGCCAATAAATTAGCAAAGAGGAAGTAGTAGTCGGCGCATGCGCGGTGGTGGGGCTGGCATCCGCCGGACTACCCTCTGTCTACCTGCCCAGTAGGGGCACCTAACTGTTTTTAATCTGAGTGTTTATTGAGTGAACGCCAATATTTAGCAATATCAAAAGTATTAGGGAGGTAAGTATACTCTTGATGTGAAATGGTCTCATTTGGTCGAGAAAATAAAGAAATTTCCACTGAAAATGTCCTGCCATCTGACAATGTCTGAAGACAAAGAGATTGTTGTTCAATATTTACGATTAAAAGGACTGGCCTGGTCAGAGAGCCACTCATTTCAGTGGTAAACTTTCAAAAGTAGTCTTCTTTTGGTCTGAAAATTTCTCAAGATCACATCAGAGGCCACTTTTGGCTACCGGTAGTTGGGTCATTAACATGTTTTAAAAGTTATTTCGATGGGTGATGTTCTATTGTTCAAACATAGCATAATATTCAACCACTCTGCAACTAGAACGTTGCTATAACATCAAACCCGAATTTCACGCCAACAGAAGACTATTTTTGAAAACTTATCACTGGAATCAGTGGCTCAGTAACCAAGCCAGTCCAGTGTTAAATTTTCCAAAAAATTTTCTTCTCCTGGCAAATGGACACAGACTAAACAAAAATTTGGATTTTCTTGACGATTATCCCTGCAGTGGTCATAATGAAATATCTATTTACAGGACAACAGAAAGCTATTTTTGTAAATTCTAATGATAAATTTACAAAAATAATCTCGTGGCCTGTAAGTCGACAATCAATGAGCAAAGCTTTCAAGTTTTTAAAAAGATTTCGCCCATTAAAGGCTTATTTGATATATGCGGAATATTTAAAGCATTTTGTGGCACAAGACGGGTTAATCAATCGTACGGCATGCGGTGTGGATTTACTTACAACTATGACGACAACTGCTGTATTCTGATTGTAATGAACTATAAGACCTTAGAGCTTTTAACATGGTGGCATATTGATGCAATAAACGAAATCAAGGATTTCTTTTTTCACGAGAGAGTTGATACTTACCTCCCTAATACTTTTGATATTGCTAAATATTGGCTTTCACTCAATAAACACTCAGATTAAAACAGTTAGGTGCCCCTACTGGGCAGGGAGTCAGAGCGTAGTCTGGCGGATGCCAGCCCCACCACCGCGCATGCGCAGACTAGCACTTCCTCTGACTAATTTATTGGCTGATACACATGCAACTATAAAGAGCCTGAAGACCGAGCCTCTGTGGGGTGGAGAGGCCGGGTCCGTATCTAGGGAGGTAAGTATCAACTCTCTCGTGAAAAAAGAAATCCTTGATTTCGTTTATTTCACATCAAGAGTATACTTACCTCCCTAATACTTTTGATATTGCCAGAATTCGACAGTGAATTCGGCGGGAGGGAGGCGAGGTCAAAAGACCAGCTCATCCCTATACGCTTTTCTGCGTTTAAGGCACTTAAACTTCTGAAACTGTATGAAAAAACAGTCAGGATTTGACTAACCATCGGATAACACCCCCGATGTATGAGAGATGACCGAATGTCATATGCGCTCCCCCCCCCCTCCTTCCTGGGAGGAAGAGTCGAATGACCTCAATGTCCTATACGCTCTCTACGTACAAGTGCTATGTACTACAGGACAGAGACGAAAAGCTCCATTTTCGTATACTCTCAACAATGAACCACATAAATACACAAAACCATCATCATATAAATAACGGGTAACGTGACAAGACAATCAACAATGGACAACACATACACAAGACTGACCTTGTTGAAATGGCTGCTGACATCCTCTTCCCATTGGTGAAGATCGATGCAGTCCCAAATTAGTGGTTGTTTCCATAAATTAATTGTGAAATATATAAGCAATGAGGAAACCCCATCAAAAATATATATGCCTAGTTATTTTTTCAAAATCGACAAGGCGAGAGGATTAGAGGTGTCACGGAGATAATGGTCTGTAAAACTTGACTCACAGTGCCACTGAGCCACCGACATATCATCCACAGGGACCCCATTAAATAGGGCAGTGGATGTCACTACGCCGCGGACACTGTGAGCCTTGGCCACGTCAACCTGCTTCCCGGTGGCGGATTTATGGCAAAACTGAATGCATTCTACAATCCACCTGGAAATGGTGTCCTTAGAAGCCCTGCCATGGGGTTCAATATATGACAACCATAACGCTGACTGGTCGGTGCGCCACTCCGCCGTACGTTGTTTGTAGCGGCGAAGCGCCCGGACAGGACACCATGCTTTAGAATTAGGATCATATCTAGTTAAAGCAGGCAAAATAATAGGTTGACCTGGATATTTCAACGACTGATTTCTAGCCAAGAAATTAATCCTAGGTAGCAGCTTAAGGCCTTCCCCTGAAACCACAAAACGGTCATCCTCGGCTGATAAGGCATGAATCTCACTCCTACGCCTAGCCGAGGCCGCAGCAATTAAAAACACAGTCTTCAGTGTTAATAGTTTCATCGAAATGGAACTAAGTGGTTCAAACGGCTTATCACCTAGTACTTGAAGCACTAGCGATAAACTCCAAGACGGAATCACCGGAGGATTTCTTGGTCTTAGATTGCCCATGCCTTTAATTAATACATTTAATGTATTCACTTCATCACTTCCCCTCTTAGCCAAGCAAGGAATAACAGACATTAAAGCTGACTTATAACCAGCAATAGAGTTAGGCTTGAGGCTATAGGCATCATAGAGGTGACAGAGGAAATCAGCTACTACCTGAATAGATGCATCCATTGGATCAATACATCTTTTTGAGCACCATTCTGCAAATCTGTTGATTTTATAATTATATGCTCTGGAGGTTGACCCCCTCCTGGCTTTGGCCATAAACATGGCTGCTTGCTCAGAAAAGCCCTCCTTAATTCTAGATTCCTTGACAACATCCACGCAGTCAATCTGAACATTGACGGATTGTTGTGAAGGGCCTTGCCCTGGAAGATAATATCGCCCATCAGAGGCAGAGGAACCGGATTGCAGACCAGAAGGTCCAGCAGATCCGTATACCATGATCGGCTTGGCCAATCCGGGGCGATCAGAAGCACTTGGCATTCCTCTTGTCTGATTTTCTGAAGAATTTTTGGAATCAGGATTGCTGGAGGGAATGCGTATGCATACATTCTCCCCCAGCTGATAGCTAACGCATCTGTTGCGAAAGCGCTTGGATCCGGAATCGGAGAGACGTACGTCGTCATCTTCGCATTCTTCTTCGTTGCGAACAAATCGATGTTGGGTTTCCCCCAATGGTCGAACAGACGATCCGCCACACATTGATTTAGTTGCCATTCCGTGGGTAAAACACTCATCCTTCGGCTCAATGAGTCTGCTAGCAGGTTTAACCTTCCCGGAATATGAACTGCTTTCAAGGTAATCTGGTGATCCAGACACCAACAAAGCAGTCTCCATGTCATCATACAGAGACTGGGCGACTTCGTTCCGCCCTGGCGGTTTATGTAAGTCACAACTGTTGAGTTGTCTGAACGAATAAGAACAATCTTGCCCTGAACTTTCTGTAAGAAATGTTCCAGGCCCAGGACTACTGCTCTTAGCTCCAGTAGATTGATATGTTCTTTTGACTGTTCCAGATTCCAAAGCCCTGATATTGTGGATTCTTCCAGGCAAGCTCCCCAGCCCTCCATCGATGCATCTGTATACACAGTCACCTGAGGGTGGGGAGGGGTTAGCATAACCCCCACCAAGAGATTCTCTGTGTCCAACCACCATTGCAGGTGATGAATCAGAGGCGCCAACACTGACACATTCGAGTCCAGCGAACCTGTACTCTGGGTCCATTGTGTCATGAGAAATAACTGGATCGGCCGCCTGCGTAAGGCGGCCTGAGGAATGACTGGTTCCAATGAAACCATCAACCCCAGCATTCTCAAGTAAACCCGTGCCAGGACATGACGACTGTCGCACACTGACTGAATTAATGAGATGAGTTTCTGAACTCTCTCCTGAGTAGGATAAACATATCCTGTCTCTAGATCGAAGAACATCCCCAGGTAAACAAACTTCTGGGATGGAGTCAGCTCTGATTTTGGGAAATTGATCATCCAGCCTAAGTCTGTGAGAGTTTTCAAAACAATCTCCAGACTGGCCGACAAACTTTCCCGGGTGTGCGCTTTCAACAGCCAGTCGTCTATGTACGTGTGGACTGCTATGCTTCTCCTGCGGAGGTATGCGGTGATCGCAAGAACCACACGGGTGAAAACCCGAGGAGCCGTGGAAATTCCGAAGGGTAGCACCCTGAATTCCCACTGTCTGCCCTGGAATGCAAATCTCAGGAAGCGACGGAAACTCCTGTGTATGGGGATGTGGAAATAAGCGTCCTTCAAATCTATCGACGCTGTCCACATTCCCCTCTCTAACCCCGCCAACACCGAGCGCACAGTCTCCATCTTGAAACTGGGCGTCTCTATGAACTTGTTCAATGGCTTGAGGTTGAGAATTGGTCTCCACCCTCCTGTGTTCTTTGTTACTAAGAACAGGGTTGAATAGAAGCCCGGACACCTCTGTGCCGGCTGAATAGCTCCTTTTTGTATGAGGGAATTTATTTCCTCCTCGATACACAACCTTTGATCTGGATCTCTCGGATTTGGAGTCCAGATCGGCACTAGAGACAGTCGCGATGGCGGGCCTGTCATCCAATCGGGATGATACCCGACTGAAAGCCATCGCAAGACTAAACGGTCCTGAGTTAACCGTTCCCACTCTTGCATGTGGTCGGCTAATCGGCCTCCCATCGGTCCACCTAGGGATAGAGGTGGACATAAGGAGTGCAAGAGCGGCACTGTCTCCTTTGCCAGAAACACCGGCGCGGTTCTCACCGCGGTAACCGTCCCATCAGGAACGATTACCCCGCCCAGATCCTCGCGCGCCACGACCAGCACCGCGCGCACCACGGTGCGCGGGCGGCTGCCTGGCTGACTGCGCCTGAGGAGCCTGCGCCCCCCTCGCTGCTGGCCGAATCGCACGCGGCCGAGGCCGGCGCTGCGATGGTGGTTGGCCTCTGACCTGGCCACTACCACCTCGAGCCTGCAGGGGATGATACGCAGGGGGTGCGGCGCGAACGTTGGCACGACGAAGCACCTCAAACTGTTCGCGCAGCGCCCTCTGGTTATTGACCAGAGTAACCGTCTCCTGGAGGTGTCTACATCCCTCACCTCCAAAGAGACCAGGACCTGTCATAGGCGTACGTAGTAGCCTATTGTAGAGGTCCTGGGACGGGCACAGATTATCCAAGGCAAAAGTGCGCCTTGCCCGGACACTCCTGGTCACCGCCCGCGTCATACAGTCCAGAGCCAGGTTGATACCATCCTGGATGGCTCGCTGGACTGTGACCGGACTTGGCTGGCGCGATGCGGATGCTGTTACTACCCCTTGTAACAGCTGGGAGACGTGGGACAGAGCGGCAATCGAAGCCCTCCCACTCTCCTCCGCATCACGCAACGCGGCATTTGCTGAACGCAACGCGTTCGAGCACAAGACTCCCGTGTCAAAACGGGAGCCTGGCCGCGCATCCTCACCCAAAGCCGCGCGGTCATCCACGCTCGGCTTTGGTACCACACCGTACCGCTGATAGTCCAGGGGCCCGATGCGGCAACGCCTGGCCACCTCGCGCGGGGCCTTAGCGAGACGTCCACTCGACTTAATGGACGTCTCCGCCGCCTCGAACATGTCAACGACATGCTCTGCCAGCGGCAGAGAAGGCATAGCGTTAGCAGTAGGCTTACCAGCTAACCACGGCCTGTGTTCACGCTGGCTAGCCGACTGCTCCACGGGCAGATCTGGTCTAACACTCACCAGCCACTGGCAAGCGTCAGACCAATCCTCCTCCGTGGCTAGTTGCGAGCGCTCTACAAGACGGGGGCCTTCGTCTTCCTCCTGAGCACAAGCAACAGAGCTTGACGGCGGATACGCTGATATCCCTGGCAAGCCAGGGAGAGCATGCGGGCCTGATAATATCGGCATGCTAATCTCACTGGTTTGACCAGGAGCAGGCGCCGTGGTAGAGCGCGGGGCATATACCGCCCCACCACGGCCCCGGCCAGCACCAGCTACACTCTCGGCAAGCCGAGGTATGCGGTACCGCTGGCCTTCAGCGCCCAGGGCCACAGTCTGAACCGTGGATTCTACCCCTGGGAGAGTAGAACCGTGGAAAAAGGCGCCTGTATTCCCCGCGAGGGGCGCACAAACGTCATATTCCATGGCCACGTCTTCAGACGGCGACCCTAACAGGTAATCATCATCCTCCTGGCCAGAAAGATTAGACTCCGGGTCAGCAAAGAGAGCTAACCCGGACTGGCCAGGGAAGGCGCCATACGAGGTACTGGCAGCCGCGGTGTGCGGATACCCCTGGACTGATGAGCAGCCCACGGGTTCCAGCGATGACCGTCCACGGTCCCTATTGGGCGCGGCAATAAGCCTGCTACCAGGGCCGTGGAACACCCCCTCTAATGGGGCCACCTCTGAATCTTCAAACAACGGAAGCGTACTAAGGAACGTTGATTCAGAGGTGGGGATTACCTGCTCCGAAGCAGATGATGAGGTCAATAAAGGATTTGGTCCAGAAAGCATGCCACGAAGCAACTCTGGAACCAAATCCTTGATTGTCCTCCTCATCTCTCCCAACATCTCGGTCCGGAAGGCCTCCATGTCCACCGCGGACGAGACCTTCCTCTTACCCTTCTTACTTACGACCTCTTTTTTCAGCTTCTTTTTCTCCTCCTCCAACTTGTCCTTCGCCTGCAAGCACAAGAATTCGGACATTAGCTCGCCCCCCCAGTGCTTACATATCTCGCAATTAAGCAAGGGACCACAGGGGCTACACTGAAAACATAGATGAGGGCCAAACTTGTCCCTCAAAAATCGTCCACAGGACGCACAACCAGGTCTCTGAAAAAGGCCAAAGGACGAGGAGTATGAGCAAACTAGTTACGCTTAGAAACTAACCAACTCAAGAGAAGGAAATGATCATAAAGATCATAATTTTTATGAGAAACCAGCTTCGGACAACTTTAATTGTAATTAAAGAGCAAAGCTGATTATGACGTCATTAATCCTATGACAGGACAAAATCGATCCCAACAAACATCCCAGTGCAAGGACGAATTGTATCTTTAACCAGAACATGTGCAGAATGGACATTTCGACTACACAAGCATCAGATAAATACTGATAACAATGGCAAATAGTGTTAATTATCTCCCTTTCTCATATCAATAATTAATACCTGACACCTTGTCTAGACAAACCATCCAACCTGATGAACTGGAGAACTCCACCACTGAACGCCTCTTAACTCTCTCCACCTCAAGGGGAAGGAATTGGATCAAGAGGGCAAAGTGAGAAGACCTTTATAATAGGCCTCCAACTCACTGGGCATAGAATTTTTGGTTAGATAACCTAACAGTATTAGTAGGAAATGGAACCATGGTGGAGAGACACAAACCCTCTGCTGATGTCATGTCCTTATTTCTCCTTCACACAGACCTGTGGACATAAACACAAAGAGAGATTAGTCTTGTATAGCACCTAGTTGAAAAAACCCCACTAATTAAGGCGCTTATCACGTTTAGCGAGAGTCCCGGAAACACATTACAACGGGACAAAACTCGCTAATTTTACTAGAAGTCACCTGATTTAAAGGTCCAAGGCCCTCCTGTGGCGAAGTCACTCTCTCAGCCATCTTTGTCAGGCGAAAACGTCTCTTAAATAGTCTTAAAAAGCTTTGAAAAGCGTAAAGAAAGATCCTATCATGAAAGCATGTGTTGTCTCTCAGCCAATAAATTAGCAAAGAGGAAGTGCTAGTCTGCGCATGCGCGGTGGTGGGGCTGGCATCCGCCAGACTACGCTCTGACTCCCTGCCCAGTAGGGGCACCTAACTGTTTTAATCTGAGTGTTTATTGAGTGAAAGCCAATATTTAGCAATATCAAAAGTATTAGGGAGGTAAGTATACTCTTGATGTGAAAATGGGCCTTTCCACTGTATCCATCCACCATATGACGTAATAATCAACTACATGATGTATAGAATGACATCTCTTGGTCTGTAAATGGACATTTATAAAAAACCACTGCCGAAGCCATGTTTGGCCAGCTTGAGTGCTACAGGGTTAACCAGCACCAAACAGTGTTTCAAATACCAACAAGAGCTCCGGCAAACGCCGCATAATACCCCGCCATGATGACAAACCAATGACAGAGCTTTCAGAAAATATTTATTTCTTCCTCAGACCAGTCATCCTTATGAAGTGTCAAAGCGATCCGTTAAACGGTCAAGGAGGTATCGTCCGGAAACCAATTTTCAAGATGGCTGCCGCTGACTGGTGGCTATATTGGATTTTGGATTATCATAAATTTTGATAAGTTTCTTCACCAGACATATTCCACTGACCCTAGGAAGTGATCTGATAAATGGTAACGGAGATCTCATCCAGAAACCAACTTTCAAGATGGCAGCCCGTGGCTGGCAGCCATCTTGGATTTCAGATCATTGTCGATTTCGATAGGTTTCTTCCTCAGACGTAGTCCAACCACTCTATGAAGTTTCAAAGCGATCCGATAAACAGTAACGGAGTTATCGTCAGGAAACCAATTTTCAAGATGGCCACCGGTGGCTGGCGGGCATCTTGGATTTTGAATCATTGTCAATCTCGATAGGTTTCTTCCCCAGAGGTAGTCAAACCAACCTATGAAGTTTCATAGCGATCCGATAAACGATAACGGAGTTATCATCTGGAAACTAATTTACAAGATGGCCACCATCTTGGATTTCGGATCATTGTCCATCTCGATAGCTTTCTTCCTCAGACCTAGTCCAACCAAAGTTTCAAAGCAATCCGATAAACAGTAACAGCGTTATCATCCGGAAACCAATTTTCAAGAAGTCGGCCTGTGGCTGGCGGCCATCTTGGATTTTGGATCATCATCGATTTCGATAGGTTTCTTCCCCAGACCTAGTCCAACCACTCTATGAAGTTTCAAAGCGATGCGATAAACGGTAACGGAGTTATCATCCGGAAACCAATTTTCAAGATGGCCACCGGTGGCGCCCATCTTGTATTTTGGATCATTGTCAATTTCAATAGGTTTCTTCCCCAGACATAGTCCAACCACTCCATGAAGTTTCAAGGCGATCCGATAAACGGCAATGGAGTTATCATTCGGAAACCAATTTTCAAGATGGCCACCAGTGGCTGGTGGCCATCTTGGATTTTGGATCATTGTCAACGTCAATAGGTTTCTTCCCCAGACCTAGTCCAACCACCCTATGAAGTTTCAAAGCGATCCGATAAACGGCAATGGAGTTATCATCCGGAAACCACTCTGCCGCCGGCTCGGACCGCGCCATTACATAATAAAAATCATCTGAGATTTATTGAAACAAATAAATCTGATGAAATTGTTCGGATCATTTGATATGTACCTCGATAAGACGTTTCCTCAGCTCTACAACCTGATCCTGTGATTCTTTCAAAGCTTTCTGCATATGAGAACTGAAATGAAAAATATTTTGAAGTAATGTACATGAAACAAGCTTTCTAATTAATTTTCTGTATTTTAGAGGAGACAAGCATCTAGTACTAAATATAACTACTCTCTTGTTATGCGGTATCGATGTATCATCTAGGTGTTCTAAAGGAGGGATCCATTCCTTGCTATGATGCCCTGCCCATTTCTAACTAATCTCCGTCCCCTTTGTATGTGTGTAAGAATCGATTTGTAACTTTAGAACTTGAATTCCCAGAATCAGAATTTTAATTTAACTATACGGGTAAAACTTTGATTATTTTGAAACTAATTTGATTCTGGGATTCTGCTGCCTCTCCCAATTAAATTAGTATCAAAATAATCAACAGAATTTTAATTACATTGTAAATTCATCAAAGACATAAAATTCTACACTTTCGTAAGACTTTGCTTTTTTCTCAATAAAGTTGTCATTTAGAATGTGATGTCACATAATTAGTGATATAACTGATTGGTGAGTGACAGATAAACATAACTGGATTGGAAGGGCTTAGGCAGCAATGTCTTCCAATCCAATTATATTGAAAATATTCAACAGATATTCAACAGTATGTTTTATTTTCCTTTGGAAACGTTGTATCTCAGAGCTGTACTGTATGTACACCATTGTTTTTCTCAATTCACCTTTCCAGAATATCCATCCATCATCTGACCTCGTATGACGTTATAATCAGCTCAGCGCGTGTATGACGTTGTCACAATCATCAAATCTCAAATAGTCCGACACATTGTATGAATTGCATGTCTTTGTAATTCTTTGCCATTTAATACACATGCTTTAGGCAGCAACAGCACCCAGTCAAATTAGTTTCAATATATTCAACAGCTTACATGTATAGTCTTTTGTAAATTGCTAGTCAGGGTCTTCAGAGATCGATCGATCCCAACACGAGTGAGGTGCGGGTGGAGCTTAGCTAGAGATGGGCGGGGCATAGCTAAAAATGGAAAGATCCATTTGATACTTACACTGGATAAGAGAAATCCAATGGCCTCCTGACACTAGCTAGAGCAGGATTTGAAGCAGAAATAGGCGCACCTATAGTGAAGCTGGCTTGTTTTGATTCACTGGTAACGTCCAAACCAGGAATCCCTAAGCTGGCGAGTAAAGCTGCATGTGACGGTTGCATTGTGCTGCCATCTGGTGGCGTTTTCTGGACAGGTGCCATGCTGTGCCATGTATGTGCCTCAGAACCAACTAACAACTTCTGCTGGAGTATTTGTGTCTGTTGTCGCTGTGCCTCTAAGTGAGCGCTGTAAGAGAAATTGAGAATACTAGAATTAATGGCTAATATTGGTTAAGTAAAAAGAAATATTCTGTCTCGTTTCAGGTCAAGATAAGAATATTTCAGAAAGCATACATCTAGATTACCAAGCCAGTTATTCCAGTAGTAAGTTTTCTAAAATATTCCTATCCGTATCTCGGCTAGCAAATGAACATTTCTTAAGACCATGAGTATAAGCGATCTCTGGCTGGCTCGCCTATTAAAGAAACAAACATAAATGGATGAATCCAATCTGTCGCTCAAGAATATGACACCATAATCAATTACATCACATGTAGGATGATGTCACAATCAAATACGTAACAAATGACATAAGTACGACACGAAATTTGAATAGTCCATCAGTTGTACAAATTGTATGTCTTTACTGAATAAAGATTCTGTTAAATATTTTGAAACTAATTTGCCTGGGTGGCATAGGCAGCAACAGTATGCAGTTAAATTAGTTTCAAAATATTCAACAGCTCACCTGTATATTTCGCTTGAAAATGGGATTCTGGGAAGTCAAGATTCAAAGTATATAAATCATAAAACACCAATGCATGGGCGAAGCTTAGCAATAAGTGGGCGGGGCATGGCTAGAAATGGGCGGGGCATAGCTAAAAATGGATTCATCCATTAATCCTTTAATGCTCAAGATTGCTTAACACACTCGATGTTAAAATTTTAAATTTTCAAATTAAATTAAAAGATGAACTGGTGTTCATTTTCCAACAAAATTGGTGTAAGATGTACACCAGCCTTATGTTCTGTAAAAGGTGCAAAAAAATAGTATCAAAAGGTCGCTGTTAGAGCGGTCTCTAGCAAAACTATTCAATACGGAACGATAATGTTTCAACAGAGCACTTTCCTCCAGTGCCCTTTGCATGATAGGCTTATGACACAATATATGCCTATGCGACGTATGATATTGTTTCGCGTGCAATTACGTCACACATTAAAACAAAGTTTTGTTTTTCGCGAGTCACGTCCAAACAAGTTTCGCGAAATAGCAGAGTGCTCTAAAAAACATATCATTCCATAGGGGAAGCCTTTTTCTGCTCTGCTAATCAAGTCAAGGCAGTTTCTTTGGTATTGACACGGTAAAAGATAGAATATTGACATCAGAGTGGTAACGGTTAAGGAAACACGACTTTTGGTCAGTGAATGTCAATTTGCATGCTGGACACCTGTTTCATAATGTCATTATCATTAGGCAGGTGTGCCTGACTCATAATCTGAAACGAGTTCAGAATTGCCCTTGATGACTACACCACATACTTTATGATGCCTCCCACACATTACAGGTGGAAATTTTCAAAAGAATGTCTTCTCTTCACCTACAAACAGACATTGAACATTTTTTAAAAGGTTAAAAGATATTCCCACGACTTTCATCCCATGACCAGAACTGTTTTGCCATGATTTCACAGTCTTGAATTAATAGATTCAAATTCCATTATTTTCCAGAACCAGTGCGATCTGACAATTGATCTTTCCCAGTTTATCCATCCATCATCTGATGTCATAATCAATTACGTCACGTGTAGGATGACGTTATCATAATTAATTATAGCATGAATAACGTGATTTAATCTGTCTTTAATGCTTAATAGTCAGTCATGCTTAATAGTCAGTCACGTTGTATGAATTCGCTGTCTTTACAATTTAATACAAATTCTGTTGAATATTAATATTTTGAACCTAATTTGACGTGGCGCTGTTGCTGCCATAGGCAGCAACAGTAACCAGTCAAATTAGTTTCAAAATATTTAACAACTTACCTGTATAATTTTCTGGGAATTTATAGTCAAGGAGTTCAGGGATCGATCGATCCCAACATAGGAGAAGTGTAACTGGAGGTAAGCTAGAGATTGGCAGGGCATGGCTAAAACGGGAAAGGTCCATTACTCAAAACTTTTCATAGAAAGATGAACAAAGCAGGACCTTTATATACACATAATTTTGTGTTATAAAAAGCCATACCTTAGCTCAGCTATTGTGTTCATTTCTGGGATGATATTTGCTGTTAGTCCAGTTTCCACAGGAGTAGAGATGCTGCTGCCATCAAGGGTCTTTGCTAAAAGATTCTAGTGAAAAAACACAACATGATTCTTCACTTTGATTTAATATAAAACTACAAAAATGTACACATTAATAACATATTAGATTTGTATATCTATATTTATCTCCACACATTTTGAAAAGATGTTACAGCATATAGCGATCGCCTCCATCTGTCAATAGACAAATCCAGTCTGTCAGTCAAGTATATGACATCATAATCAATTACATCACAGGTAGGCTGACGTCACAATCAAATAGTCTGTCGTATAGGCTTAATAGTCACACAAGTTGTATGACTTGTATGTCTTTACTATTTAATAAGCATTCTGTTGAATATTTTGAAACTAATTTGACTGGGCAGTGTTACCAGTGTAGGCAGCAACACCGCTCAGTTAAATTAGTTTCAAAATATTCAACAGCTCACCTGTATAGTTTTCTTGAAAGTAAGATTCATAGAGTTCAGGGATAGATCGATCCCATCACGGACAAAGTGTTGGCGGAGCTTAGCTAGGAATGGGCAGGGCATAGAGCTAATTCATCCATTCATGGTATCGCCTCTGAAACCATTTGGTAGAATACAACCAAATTTGTTGTGTGAGTTACTCATAAGATTGCAGGCTGAGAGATGATATCACTATCTTCCAGAACTTAGATATATTTGTTTTAAAATGTTCAGCTCTTATGATCATTGAACTTTGGGTATAATCATTGACCAAGCTATGGATATGGATGCACAAGTTCGATCTGTATACAAATCAGCATATTACCATCTATGAAACATTAACTCTATAAGAAATGTTTTAACATACAAAGTCACGGAAATGCTCATACATGCCTTTATCACTTCACGATTAGATAACAGTAACTCATGAATCCATTTCCCCACTCAATCATATGACATCATTAATCATTAATCAACTAATTAATCATTAATCAACTACGTGATGTATAGGCTGACATCACAATCATAATGTCATGAATGACTCGATATAATCCCTCTTTAATGCTTAATAGTCCAACAGATTGTACGAATTGGATGTCTTTACCATTTAATAAACATTCTGTTGAATATTTTGAAACTAATTCGACTATGCGCTGTTGCTGTCTTAGGCAGCAAGAGCACCCAGTCAAATTAGTTTTGAAATATTCAACAGCTTACATGTATAATTTTCTGGAAATTGATAGTTAGGGAGGTCAGAGATCGATCGATCCCAACATGAGCGAGATGTGGGTGGAGCTTAGATTGAGATCAGTGGGGTATAGCTAAAACTGGAAAGGTCCATTGTCTTCTATATGGTGGAACAGCAGAATGACTGGACAGATTCTAGCATGTTCAAAATGCTACAAGTCAAGTTTTAGTGAAGAGCAGGAAACAAGAACATATAACATGAGTCTTTATGCATCTCCACTGGTTCCCGGTCCGTCAATGAATAGAGTTAAAAATTATCCTAACATGGAACTGTTTGTACGAAGAAGCTGCTGAAAGCTGGAAAGATCTCTCTGTCACGCGCGAGGCCGGGCCTCGCGCCCGCCGCGCCTCACATCACCTGACGACCGCCTCGGCCTGTCATCTGAACTGTACACTTCATTCTACAGACCAACACTTACTTCATATCACATGACACAGATGGTTGAATTTGGATCTAATACTTGTACGTTCCTGTGGCGACAGATACAAATTCTGGTACAGACTACCACTGAACATTAAGATCAGCAGCTCAAAGAAAAGATTCAAGGAAAAGTTAAAAACACACCTGTTCATCAGCGCCTTTAAAAATTAATGTATTGATAAATGGCAAGTACATATATATATAAAAGTTGCATTGTATTGTATCATACTTACAGGTGACTGCTGGAGATCGGATTGATTCGCATGAACTAACAACAGGCTGTTTCCCCGCAATGGACTGCAAACTCCTGATAATACATGCAATAAATACAAATTTGTTAACCCTTTAACACTCCAGCCAGCCCAAAACAGGCTCTGTAATGGTCTTGGAAAATCTCCATTTGATGACCAAGAAGATATTTTTGAAAATTTATCACTGGAATGACTGGCTCGATAACCGAGCCAGTCATTCCAGTGGTAAATTTTCAAAAATAATCCTCTGTGTCTGCAAATATACATGTTCTATGAGAAAAATTTAAGTTATTTTAACCAATCTTATGGTTAAAGGTTTAGAGAACTGGGAAGCAGAGAATTCAGTTTGGATCTTGGGACTGACAAGTTTAATATTGGGATTCCCAGGTTTCAGGCTATGGGGTTACTGGAACCACAACCGTACTAGTAGATGGATGTGATGGTCCACTGTTTCTAGCTGCAGCATCTGTTCCAACGAGTCGAAAACTGTCTGACTGAGGCGCGAAGGAGTGGCACTCCTCTCTCGCTTCAACCATATCAACAGCTAAGCTCCGCCTTTACTAAAGCCTCCTATCTTGTGTGTCATTACAAACACTTCATAACCTATGTGTGCAAACTCGCCTCATGTTGTATCGCATAAGTAGTCTTAGTAGCCTGGACAGTGTTGGCTTATCTGGCATCTGAGCTGCGTACAGAACATAGTGTGTGTGATGGTTTGTTACTATTTGTAACTTCCTCACCCGTCGGATTCCATGATCCTGGTAGTATCTGCCATGAGATTTTACTGACAGTAGCATACTAACACTAACCTAATAAGCAGGATAGCGTTAGGACTGAGCGGGCATAAACCAATTATGAACTAATTTGTGTATAAATTATGCATATAGTCCCACCCTAACACCTCATGGCCTAAATTTAAATAGTACATCCAAAAACTTATAGACCTGTGCGAAACGACACACCTTGTGCGGATGAATAAGGCCTAGCCACTGTGTGCTCACCACTGTGCATACAGTATGATATATTCAGATACAGTACAGTCTTTAAGTTATTCTGTGCACTATTGGAGCAGATACCCAGCTATGTCACACAGTGACACCTGCGGAAACTGCCTCTTGATATTCATATTACAGGCTTCACGTATGGCATCATGGACACTAATTGTAGAGCTGAGAACTGTCACTATCTACACTATTAGAGCGTATTCACAAGTCAATTGAGCTACGATACAAGGCCTCACACTCAGTAAGTTCCTTTATATCCCACATGGCACAAACACCACAGAAGATTGGACTGACAGCTTTAAGCCTCTTCGACGAATGTGTCATGCGAATGGTGTATGGAACAGGGCAGTGTATGGAACAGGGCAGTGTATGGAACAAGGCCAGTTTTTACACCTTGATCGTATGCCTGAACGTCATATCAAACCCAGTTCTAAGGATTGGAATTCCATATGCTGCATAGCGGTGTACCCACCACACCAATGACAGGCCTGTGCTGTAATATTTCCAATGGTAACCCATAATAGGTTGCCTTATATTTTTATAATTTTTTTATTATATCTGGGAAGACTATTTTTGAAAATTTATCACTGGAATGATGGATAAGTTAACATTTTATGTGAGGTTCCCAACCGCTCCACCACCAACCCCTTCCCCGCAACCCCACTACAAAAGAAAACAAGAGCTCCGCAAACGGCGCACAATACCCCGCCATGATGACAAACCAATAAATGAGCGCTTTCTGAAAATATTTATTTCTTCCTCAGACCCATCACAGCCCTCAAAATTTCAAATATTTGCGAGACCCATTTTTGGGTCCCGTGTTTTCAGGTCTGCGTAACCAATTGTTCGGTTGCACAAAATCAGTTTGCGTAACTAATTGGTTGCGCAAATTGGTTACGCCATTGAAATTACAAGCTCGATAACCGAGCCAGTCATTCAGTGTTAAGTCTCCAAAAACAATACTCCTTTGGTCTGCAAATGTACATTTTCTCTGCCAAAATATCAGTATTTGTATGACAACACTCATTGGTAACATCTTTCCAGCTTGCAACAATTTCAGGGTTCATACACCTTGGGCACAATAAAATTCCATACTTTTTCCAAACATATATTTCAAAATTCCAGACCCGCTATAATAATTAGTGACTAATGACCAAATATTTATAAATATCTTAACGCCCTCCTCCCACCCCATCCACAAACCCCACTACAAAAAACAAAGAATTGAATATCTTACATTGTTGTGGCTTACCTAGTTGAGCAACCCTCTCCAGCCCACCAACCACCACCTTGAAAGCAATGGCTTCCAGTCATATTATTTTCAAAATATTTAAAAGAATATGCTTTCATTTGTAAAGCATTCCACCTGTATCAATATTAATTGTGAGAGTCGCACAGAGATTGGTTGAAATAAATCATGTGATTAATTCGTTATGAATGACAACGAGGCACGTGATCAAAATTTTACTATGATAGTGATTTTCATTCATGCCTATTGAAATCGGATATCCCGCGAGCCAATCAGAAACTACGAGTGCGCATTATCGATTGTTATTAACTTCGACTGCGCAGTCACGTGTGACATTTCTCATTACCGGTGTATTAGCAGAACCCCCTCTAGGCTGATTCGTGACATAATTTTTATTGTTGAAATTAGTAACCTGGATCGTGGTGTTCTGTAAGAATGGAATGTTTACGTTTTTGGAAGCGTTTATTAACGAGAATCCAGTTGGATTCCCGTATTTTTCAATTTCGGGAATATTACGAGAATCCTGTCGAATTTCGAGGCCTGAATTATTGTGTGTCATGGACAAATACACACTGACACAGTAGCTAGGATCTATGAATGTAACAGTTTAATTTAACAGATAAATTCTTAATCAGCTGTCTCTACAAGCCAACTGAAACTCAAGGAGAATATACTGTGAGACTCACTCAACAATGCATGTCTTCCTATGTTATATCGGGATCCAATCGCGTATATAAAACAATACATTGGGAACATGCCAGCCGACGGTTGCACGTACTTGCATGCAACGGTTTATAATTGAACAGTCCGTTGTTGATGCATAACGTGTAGCGAGACTAGTTACCGGCCTATGTAGTAATGCCAGCGGAAATACAACGGAGGTTTGTCTCTGACACATGCGCGCTGTCGCTTATTTATAGAATTTGACAGACAGATGTTATCGATCTTTTAGATGTTTGAAAATGCTAAATTCTGTTGTAAATAGCATGCTTCATATCAAAAAGTTGTTGAAACTTTTCTGTTTTCCACGATCAGAGACAACTACCGTTCTGGGCTTTGTCACTTACGCGACCATTTTTTCGTTCACAGTAATTTTACTTCACGTAACCGACACGCGAACGAAACGATCGTTCGCGCCAAATTGTGAGGGCTGCATCAGACCAGTCATTCTTATGAAGTGTCAAAGCGGTCCGTTAAATGGCCAAGGAGGCATCGTCCGGAAACCAATTTTCAAGACGGCTGCCGCTGACTGGTGGCCATATTGGATTTCGGATTATCGTAAATTTTGATAAGTTTCTTCACCAGATATATTCCAACGACCCTAGGAAGTGATCCGATAAATGGTAATAGAGATATCATCCAGAAACCAACGTTCAGGATGGCAGCCTGTGGCTAGTGGCCATCTTGATGTTCAGATCATCCTCAAGTTTTTCTCCAGACCTAGTCCAAATACCCTATGAAGTTTCAAAGTGATCCGATAAACGGGAACAGAGTTATCACCCGGAAACCAAGTTTCAAGATGGTGGCTGGAGGCCATCTTGAATTTCAGATCATTGTCAATTTCGATAGGTTTCTTCCCAACCCCTAGTCCAACCACCCTATGAAGTTTCAAAGTGATCCGATAAACGGTAATGGAGTTATCATCTGGAAACCAATTTTCAAGATGGCCATCGGTGGCTGGTGGCCATCTTGGATTTCGGATCATTGTCAATCTCGATAGGTTTCTCCCCCAGAGGTAGTCGAACCACCCTATGAAATTTCATAGAAATCCCATAAACGATAACGGAGTTATCATCTGGAAACCAATTTTCAAGATGGCCATCGGTGGCTGGCAGCCATATTGCATTTCGGATCATTGTCGATTTTGATAGCTTTCTTCCTCAAACCTAGTCCAACCACTCTCTGAAGTTTCAAAGCGATCCGACAAAGGGTAACTTCTTGAGGTCACCTCGAAGGAAACGCTTAGCAGATTTATGCAATGACGTCCTCTCCTGGATTTGTATTTGCTGGCTCCGAGTAGGGTGAATTCCAAGGCTCTCTGTGCTGGTGTCTTTTCTGGCATCCTTAGCATATGGCCAAACATGGACCATCTTTGCTGGGCGACTTTTACAGACAGCGGCGACGTATTACACATCTTGTATAGTGCATCATTGGAAATTATGCTGTCTGGCCATCGGTGTCCAGTGATGGCGCGTAGGTGTTTGCGGTAGCAGGCATTGAGTTTGTCTAGAGCTGCGTTTGGAGCTGCCCACTGCCCAGCTGTTACAGTTATACAGCATCAAGGATATGCAGGTTGCATTAGTAGTAGTGCCGGGATCAAAATGATACCACCTACCTCAGAGCATGCTCGAAAATTTCTATTTAGACAAATGGAAAGGGACCACCTCCCACAACAATGCTCGAAAATTTCCATTTAGACAAATGAAAACGGCTGAGGTCCATGGGGACCAGATTGACATCTTCTTCCACCGGGAACATTTCATGCATAACAGGGCCTACCAGGCCACCTACAGCTGCCAGGGAGGTAGTATCACACTACTACTACCTGGGTTTGAACGCCCATTTAGAGACAAGCATCCACTATCACATCTACACGACAGACCCCCCCCCCCACAGGTACTGATCGCCAGCACCACACATAATAGGGTCTGAACGCCCATTTAGAGACAGGCACCCACAGGGATATACACCACCCACAGGTACTGATCGCCAGCACTACACATAATAGGGTCTGAACGCCCATTTAGACAGGCATCCACAGGGATATACACCACCTACAGGTGCTGATCGCCAACACCACACATAATAGGGTCTGAACGCCCATTTAGAGACAGGCATCCACAGGGATATACACCACCCACAGGTACTGATCGCCACACATAATAGGGTCTGAACACCCATTTAGAGACAGGCATCCACAGGGATATACACCACCCACAGGTACTGATCACCACACATAATAGGGTCCGAATGCCCCTTTAGAGACAGGCATCCACAGGGATATACACCACCCACTTGTACTGATCGCCACACATAATAGGGTCTGAATACCCATTTAGAGACAGGCCTCCACAGGGATATACACCACCCACAGGTACTGATCGCCACACATAATAGTGTCTGAATGCCCATTTAGAGACAGGCATCCACAGGGATATACACCATGATTACTGTTGCAGAGCTTCGCGCTATTGCAAAGCAATTCAGCCGTAGAGGCTACTCTAAGGCCAAGAAAGCCGACCTGCTCCAGATGATCGGACAGGTCCATGCCGAGGAGTGGCAGAAGCGACTCTCCCAAGCAATGATGACGGGAAGGTTGCCAGCGCTTACCAAAGATGATCCTTGGAATCCCCACAAAAAAGTGCAGCGGATACATGAGCTTCGTCAGTTGGACGAGGAGGTGATTGCTAGCTTGCGAGCCAAGACTGTAGCGAGGCGAATGGCGGACCATCCACTGGAGCGCTTACCTCTCCTATGCAGGATCACTAAGCGAGTCATGAGGGGGCCGAGGTCTGAACCCTTAGCACGGAGCATAAGGCGAGAAGACGAACACATTCTCGACCAGTGTCTCGGCGAAAGGGAGACAGAGGATAGAGGATGCCGGTCAGTACGCTGGACATTCTTCAGAGGTCTAGAAGGAGACCTCACAGGCCAGATCATGCAAAAGATCCAGCAGACTGTCCAGAATGCCTTCTACCTCCGCTACACCCATACCTATCACCGTCACATCGAAGACGGTAGGGTGATGCTCTTCCACAAGAATGCTCCAGGGAGCCAGTGGCTGAACACGATAGGAGCAGCTCATGACTGGGTGGCAGCAAGAGAGCTAGCCCGCCTCGACACAGACAATATCGATCGACCAAACACCAAGTGGGCTATCGTTCGATCAGTCAATGTTGAGGTCAGGGCTGTCATAAACCGCCAACCTCTGCTTGGGACAGGCCCCCTCCCAGACTGGCTATGACAAAAGAAGGGTATGACTGCCCTCGACACCTACAGGGACAACATGTGTCTCTGGAGATGTCTAGCAGTCCGAGGAGCGAGAGCTGATAGAAGTACAGCTCCTGCACGAGAGCTTGCCACACAGTTCTATGGCAAGACAGTGATAGTACCTGATGTCCGTAAGACCTCGCTGGATCAGCTGGACAAGGCAGAGTTCTTTGCCAAGATCGGGATTCGTGTGTATGAACCAACCGAAGCGGGTACCTGGCACTTGATCAGGCAAGCGGCTCACTACCACGACACCATGACCATCGGAGTGTGGGACCACCACACCTTCTACATCAAGAACATCTCCAAGCTGGCACATACACTAGTCTGCAGTCACTGTCAGCAGAGGTTTACACAGGCATGCAGTCTTCAACGTCACGCTGATCACTGTACAGGTGGCAAAACAAAAATAGTGTGTCCTGGCGAAAAGGTCGAGGTACCACAGTCTGCGTATGAGAAAGCCTTCTATCCGCCCCAATCATCCAGTTCAGCGGCTACTCGTTGGGTCGAGTATCAGTCGAGAAACAGGCGTACACAAAAACCATGTAGAGTGTGGGCACGGTGGTGAGCATTGGATTGAGGGCGCTCCCGTAGATGGTTATGATCCGACCACCAACACCGTTTACCAGTTCTATGGCTGTCACTGGCACGGGTGTCCACAACACCAGCGAGGTGAGGATGCCGAACAAAGATACAGCAAGACAGTCCTGACCGCAAAGAACTGATCAGAGAGTTCATGCTGGTGATCCAACGGCGAGCATCTCTAATCCGGACAAGGGTTAGGGCACAGTACATACAGACAGACCTGGACAAGCTCCCAAAGCGACAGCAGCGACTGATCAACGAGTGGTGTGACCAAGTGCCTGTACTGGGGTTCAACTCTGGGCGGTATGACCTGAACCTCATCAAGAAGTACTTTGTCGATGAGCTGACTGACAGTACAGGTACAGTGAAAGTCGCCAAGAAGGCTAGTCAGACCATGTTCCTCATAACACCTGAGCTACGGTTTCTCGATGTGCTGAACTACCCAGGAGTCTCGTACGAGGTATGGGTCAAAGCTTATGGGTGTACACAGCAGAAGAGCTGGCTCCCATATGAATGGTTTGACACACATGAGAAGCTCAACTATCCAGGGCTTCCTGACTACTCGGCATGACATCTAAGCTTAAGGGTGGCTACCTCTTGATGCGAACAGAGTGGGAACAGTGTAACCAGACATTCAGCGAGCATGGAATGCGGACATTCGCCGACTGGCTGCGATACTACAACAACCTGGACGTCAGTCCATTCATCAAAGCCCTAGAGCGGATGCGGGAGTTCTACACAGAACGAGAAATAGACATCCTCAAAGACGCGTTGTCTCTCCCAGGTTTGTCACTGCAGTACCTCCTACGTGGAACCGCTCAGCACATGACGGATGTTAGCCTCTATTCACCGGACAAGGAAGCCTATGAGATGCTGAAGGGTACTATTGTTGGTGGTCCCAGCATCGTGTTCACCAGATACCACGAGGCCGGTGTGACTCGAATCCGCCAGAGTGAGCGTGTCTGCCAACGTCTACTCAACGCAAATGCTCTGTACCTGTCAATGATGGCCAAGGAGATGCCATGTGGTAAGGAGACAGTGCGCCATTGGTCCGGTGCCAGTGGGGTAGCTAGCTTTAAGGAGGCTCTCCTAGCAGACAGCTGGTTTGGGTTTGCTGAGGTGGATATAGAGGTCCCCAAGGCTCTGTGGGCAAAGTTCGAGGAAATGCCTCCTCTCTTCTATAACCGCGAGATCCCGGTAGAGGCAATCTCATCTGAGATGCTGGCATATCTAGGGCGAACAGGGAGGAAGCGGCCCACCACCCAGAAGCTGGTCGGTGCCCTCGCTGGCAAGAAGCGGCTGCTGTACGCCCCGACCCTCAAGTGGTATATAACCCATGGCCTGGAGATCACTGCTGTATACCGCACCATAACTATGAGGCCAAGCGCTCTTTCGAGTGGTTCGTGGAGAATGTTACCGCGGCCCGCCGCTCGGGAGATGAAGATAAGAGCAAAGCGTTCTTGGCAGATCTCTTCAAACTCCTCGGCAACAGTGCCTACGGGAAGCTCATCGAGGCCCTAGAACGCCATAGCAACACCAGCTTCACAAAGGACGAACGCGTGGTAGACAAGGCCTGCATAGTGCATGGTTCGAAGATCTCGAGATCGGTGAGTCATACGAGCTCCAGAGTCGCAAGCCGAGAATCACAATTCGAAGGCCCTTCCAAGTGGGGATAGACGTTTATGAGCTCGCGAAGCTGCGAATGCTGGAGTTCTACTACGACTTCCTCGGTCGTGACAGCTTTGAGTACCTGCAGATGGACACTGACTCTGCGCATATCGCTATAGCACGCTCCAACCTCGACGACGTCATTCGCCCTGAGATGCGAGCAGAGTACCAGGCTCATAAGCGGGACTGGCTAGCTTGGGACAAATGGTCTGGATGGACTCCGGGACTGTTCAAGCTCGAGTTCGAAGGCTCTCGTGGCATCGCTCTCTGCTCCAAATGCTACTACGTGAAGAGCGCAGCTGCAAGTAAGTGCTCGTCTAAGGGAATGTCAAAGCGGCAGAATGAGGTCTCTTGGCAGAGGTTCTACAGTGCCCTATATGGCGGGGTGGACAGAGCTAAAAACCGAGGCCTACACATGCGCAACCAGGGTATGGTGACGTATGCGCAGGAAAAACTTGGACTCCGCTTACTATGATAAGCGCCATGTGCTGCCAGATGGGCTCCATACCGAGCCCATCCAGTATCATGTTAGCACCCTAGGGGGTGGTAGCTGTGTGTGCCTTCAGGGACTAGCTGAAGCTCTTCTACGACAAATGGTTGCCTAGGCACTCCGTGCTGGCGTGCCAGCTAGTACAGTGTAGGCTGCCCCTCCACCTCCACATACCTGTCAAGCCTGTGAACATCTATCAACCAGTTAGGATCTGTTGCACGCCGTTTACCACCTTCCAGCTCCCCAGGCTCATACAGGTACCGAACCAGAGCATCAGGTGGTAGGCACTCCTCTCCCTTGTTCGCTCCTCTAGAGCTGTGACCAGCAGTGTCTGATAGCCTCTACTAGTCTGATAGTCTCTAGTAACCTCGGCATTAGATCTCTCCACCACAGCAGGCAGCCCTCTCACCCATACTCTAGAACGTTCACTCGGCGCGGCCATTTCCTGGGCGTATTGGTGTGGGAACAGTCTCTCTGCCAGTGTCCGATTTCACCGCTCAACGATAGCCTGGACACGGTGATGCCCTACCTCGCCTCGCCTAACTGCCACACAGTGTTTCCGCATGAGGGCTGCAGTCTCCCCTCTGAACTCCTTACCCTCATCCACCTGCAACAATTCCGGCCACTGGAGGGGATTTTCCGAAGCCTCATAGACACCCTGGAATGCCTGGGCCACCTGGCCAGCTGACTTGTCTGTGAGCGGTACTGCCACCTTGTACCTGCTGGTGACATCGACGATGGTGAGGGAATACTTGTAGGTCTTACGACCAACCGAGTCGTGTGGAAGGAATAGAACATCTGCCTGGTGAACTCTGTTCAGGACAGTTTCCTCGAAATGGGCATACCTGATGTGCCGTGGACGAGGTCTGTATATCTGCCACATCGCCTGGCGGCTGAGCCACTGGCTAACTGTCTCCAATGTGAAGTTGTGGCCCTTGCAACATGCACGGCCTGGGTGAACTCTAAACAGACGGCCGTGATTCATTTGACCATCACTGAAGACCTCCTCAAACACATCCGTACACTGGCATCTAATCTCTGCTGGATCCTCACTGAACAGTAGTTTATCGACCAACCCTCGGAAGTTAAGGGACTTGACCAGGTCGCACAGAGATGCCATCCTTATATAGTACGGCTTAAATGTTCAGCGGCCCAGATGGCCGCGAGCGCTATGGCAACGTACGGTAGCCAAGGGCCTGCGACTCCGAAGAACGTACCTACTCCTGAGGCGATGGCTGGTATGGCTTCAGAAATCTTCTCCACCCCATGGAGAGCATTGCTGGTGATCTTGCGGACCGTCTTGCCAGCCTTCATTGTGAACAGAGCAATCAGAGCCCCAACTGCTGCCAGCGGACCGATAGAACCTTTTACGTAATTGCGATAGATTCCTTTCGCTCTGTGTACTAGCTTGCGGGATTCAGGCGCGGTCTCCGCTACATCATCATACTCACCCGCGGTCTCCGCTACATCGTAGTCGTCTGCATCATAATCATCCTCCTCCTCATAGTCCTCGTCATCTATATCCTCGACTGGATCAGCCTCTGGTTCATACACCGCTCTGGGGATCCGTCGCTGGGGCAGTTATATAGTAGCTTTAAACTGCATGGCCTCCGCAATCTTGAATGCGGGCGTGTTAGCCTTAGCTAACTGGGGATAGACGTTTATGAGCTCGCAAGAAGGCGGCAGAGGTTGAGCGTGAGCGTCATAACCAGGCGATGGAGAAGCTGTCTAAGGAGAAGTTTGAGTACAGCAAAGCACTCGAGCATATGCGCCAGAGGGAGGCACGCCGACGACAACTCCGAACTCAGGCCAACCAGAGCCTCAAAGAAGCAGATGAGAGTCTCGATGAGTACTACGAGGCTGTAAAGATATCTGAGCCAACGCTCGACTATTAAGCATCGACAGGTCAGAAGACAGCGGAGCTTATAGTAGCGGTAGCAGCTGGAGCGGTGATGACAGGAGTCGTGCTCTACGCACGCTTAAGCTGAATACCTGATGTGTTCGACACGCATACCGTAGCATAGCCAAAGTAAAGTACCGTCACACCTAATGAGCGAGTCCCAGCTATGAGGGTTCCGATGTTGAAGCTGAGCCGGTCGCCCTGATTAGGTGGGATGTCCCTGCCCCCGAGGTGGTGACGGCCCTCGAGTGCCGACTCGAGGTCGTCGCTTCCACTGGTTAGGCGCAGAAGTGCATATGACTTAGTTTTCTGTCTGTAGAGTTGGCAATCAGCCAGCTCGCGTACCTCACCAAGAACATTGGTCCCAGCAACCACAAGCTTGAAGTCGTCCAGCTTATCCACCTGCTGGATGGCTCCTCCCTTCTGAAACAGGACCGCAACAGCGACACAGTTAGATGCACCACGATGCAATATCAGCTCTACCTGTTGGTTAGCTGTGGCCTGGACCTGCTGGTGTTCTCGCTCCACATGCACGATCCGCTGTTTGGAACCCGTTTGCTTCAGCTCCTGGTCATTCTCGTCATGCCAGACATGAAGTCTTGGAGCATTCATCGTCGCATCTGCAAGCTGCTCAGTGTACACCCGGAGGAACAGCCTATCCTGCATGGCAGCCGGATTCACGTGTGTTCTCGAGGAGGGTTAAGAGTGGAACGGCCATGGGCTTCTCGACCCTGCCCGTAGTTTGAATTCTGTGAACCCCTCATTGCACCCCACAGCATAGTACCCCTTTCCCTTCGCATAGGTTGGGCCACGAGCCAGCGGACCTAGGACTCGGTACTCATCGTTCACATAGGTGGTGTCCACGGTGCTGTTGCTCTGCACAATCTCCCACCTGTTCAGAACCTGCGGGAGCTCTACCGTCTGTTCTATTGTGCTCTGAAGCTTTAACTCAAGTGTCATGCTCTTGATCTCGTGGATCTGTGCCGAGATTGCAAAGTCAATGTACTTCCCAGCAGCGGACAACGGGTTCTCATCGTGTATACTGGGTCGAATGACCATCAGGCAGTCCTTCCGAGGATCAGTGCAGTGCGATGTTGCGGGTTCAATGGCCCCATCTGGACGTTGCATATACTGCAGCAGAATACTCATACGGAAATCGTCATAATTTCGAAAAATCGTAAATATCGTCACTTTCAACTTTGAGCAAAATATACACCTGTGCAAAAGTTAAGCACCACCATATTTTTACGCACATGCGAGGGTATATTCATGTGCTATGAAGAAAGCAATAGCATAAACATGTATGTACCCATCCATCTTAGTGCAAGAGGTAATAATGCAACTAGAGGAATGCTGATTATGATGGTGGGGAAACACTGTATGTTTTTGTTTGAACTTGAAAACGAGGCCTGAATATGGTTACGTTGACACAACTGACAACTATTGCCCTACAGTTGACACACGTGGCTAGATTGTCATTAATGGTGTCTGAAAACGAAGTTTAACATCTGTGCACGAGTTTGAGACTGTCATTATTAATACCGGGTATATCCACCGTGTGCCTGGATGACGGCCTGGACACGACGTCTCATGCTGGTCACCAACCGACTGATACGCCATTGTGGTATTCGTTGCCATTCAAGATGGAGTGCGTCTGTTAATTCCTGTAGGTTCTGCACAGGAGGATCCCTCCTTCTCACCATGTTTCCCAGAATGTCCCAGATATGCTCAATAGGGTTCATGTCAGGGCTCCTTGCTGGCCATGGTAGGGTTTCGATGCCATTCTGGCGGAGGTATTCATGCACAGCTCTAGCACGATGTGGTCGGGCGTTGTCATCCATGAATATAGGGTGGGTTCCAGGTGCATGATTTACAAAATGAGGGACCACAACTCTATCCAGTATGGAATCTTGATATCTTTGTCCATTTAGTGTTCCAGGTACAGTCAACAGATCCAGCTTACAATCAAATGAGATGCACCCCCATATCATAACGGAACCTCCACCAAATGGAACTTCTTCCATGATGTTACGTTGGTCGTACGCCGTGCGTCTGGACCTCCATACACGAGTTCGACCATCTGTGGCATGAAGCAGGAACCGACTTTCATCGGACCAGTGTACCCATCTCCAGGATCTCATGTTCCAGTGTCTTCTTTTGTTGCACCACCTCAGACGCTCCTCTTTGTGGTGTGCAGTGAGGAGAGGACGTCTGACAGGTCTCCTAGCTTTCATGCCAGCAGCATACAGTCTCCTTTTGACGGTAGACATTGACACTCTATTGCGCGTTTCCCATTGCTGGCTGAGCACTCTGCTGTTGGTGAATGGAGATCTCCTAACAAGACGTACTAGGGCTCGATCATCACGGGCAGTAGTCTTCTTCGGTCTTCCAGATCTAGGCCTGTCCTTCACCTCGTTAGTTTGCCCATGTTTTGCAATCAAACGACTGATTACAGTATGGTTAATGTTCAGCTGTCTGCCAATCTCTCTGCATGACATACCAGTGGTATGCATGCCTATGATTTGCCATTTCACACGATCACTTAACCTTCGTCTTGCCATAGCGGTTCACAATCAAGAGCTAATTCTCTCTGTACAAATAAACCACGGTCATGAACACAAAATTCCTAATCTTGTCGCCTAAATCTGTATGTAATGTTCTACACCTCAAACTGGACTTTTACATAACTGAACACGTGTGCTGTTTCCCACCACGCACGGACATCAAGCGGCGTGAAGTCATGCATGCATGTGCATTTCGTACTTGGAATTATGTCAGCTAACGCGGGGACAAAAAGTATGGCAGCCTAGTTGTACCATCATGTTTCTACGTTCTATTGTTTTTGCTGGTGCTTAACTTTTGCACAGGTGTATATAAACAACTAATTTAGAAATGTCATTCTCTTAGCTCTATTCGATCCAGTAATAGTCTTTAAGTAATAATCCAGTCTCTAACTGGGGTAATACAAACTTAATAAACTCCAAAATAATCTGTCTTCAATTAATTCATGGTTTGTGTGCGCTAATAAAATGATTTAAAGTACAAAATAATCCTGTGTTATTCACTTTCCATAATTACATAAATAGGTGCCGCCATGTTTTTTCTTGCCTCATTTTGAGTATTAGTCAGTGGGACATACCTTTTGCACTACCCACATTCCATTCTGATGATGTCATTATTACAGGTCAAGCTATTTATCCATTAATCATTGATCTGCATGGTTAAGCATTCTTCCGACCGTGAACGATTTAAACTTTAAAACTTTTAGGCCGATAGGAAACCACACACAATTAATCCCTTATCAATACCACAGCTTGGAACGGTTGGTGAGGGGGAAGTTAATCTCTTGCTTTACCGTTAGCGCCAAGAGTGTTAATCATTTTCATCCTGATTGGACTTCATAAGTTTTTCTGTAACTATGACTTTATACAACATATTTAGCTTTTTAAAATGAATCAAATCAAAATTCTTTCCACATATAACATTACAGATTCATTCTAAGTGAGAAACAGCCTTAAAATAAATAATTTAGGCCTAATTATGTCCAGTCTTCTATCTGTTGTGGCAGTTTTGGCTGCAGTGTTAACTGGGCTAATTTCACACATCCTGACTGCTCCTTTGAGATCAATGGAAAAACCCGCTAAGTAGTGAGCGGATTTGAATAGGTCTACAATGGGGCAAATTAGTATAAATATTAAAGACCAAATAAAATCTGATATAATTGTTTCCAGTCACATTCATCATTCAAAATCATTCAGTGTTATTTTATTAATTTGCTTCGTCTATGCTAGCGGCGAGCGTGATAACAGCTGTCGGAAGTCTGCAGGTTGAATTCTGATTAGCTCAAGTATGATACGGCGGCCAATCAGATTTCGCTCTGTAGAATTCCCTTTCTGCGAAATGAAGTTAATGCGCATTCCTTGCTCGATCTTTGGCAGTTGTTATGAGGTAAACATAACACAAAATACAACAGAAGAAAATCCTTTATTTTTCTTATTTCTGATGAATACCAATAGTTACATTACATTCATTGCTTTAAAGTGTTTATTGAAGGGTGTCAAAGTGTGGAATTTCATGTATTAAATATGCGGAAATGGCAATCATGGTGATCTCAATTTATGGTTTCAATGCAACAAACTTCATGAAAATAACTTGTAGACACCACCAATTTGAAATACATGTTATTCTATGTCTACACACTAACTCCACACCCACCCAAATGACGATATATCATGATAACGCGGTATTTTAATGAGATACCAATATCGTCATGGCTTGAGCAATATCGTCCAACCCTCCTGCAGCATGTTTAAGGTCTGGGTACATAGAGAGGTTAAACGGCTGACATGTTTGGTAAAGTTCTCCAGCAGATTGTCTATAGGCAGCAGGACAAGTCGGCACGACAGTCACAGCCACGGCGTGCACTGTCCCACTGTGACAGGGTCTGAGGACTGCTTCGTGACATCAACATTATCCACGAGCGAGCCAAGGTCACACCTCCGTCTGATGCGGAGATACTGGCCGCCATAGAGGAAGGAGCGCTAGCTCGTAGTACAAAATAACTCCTGACTCGGATACTCTACCGGAAGTTTGACAGCACCCAGGGCAAGGTACTACCCAACCTACCCATGGACCCAACCAACAGTCGTTATTCTAGCTCTCCAAAGGGCGAGGGTCGAACCCGATCTACTAACGGTTGGGAAGTGGGCTGCCGTGTTTAGCCTCCATAGCCAGGAAGAGCGAGAGAAGCTGGATAGACTCCAGTCTGGAGCAAATAACTCCTTCAGGGAGGAGGTCAGTGCCGCTGTAGCGGATAGCCATGACACCGGTCATGCAGAAGGTACTCAGGAGGGGGTCACTGTTGGCCGCAAGGAGGCTGTTGAGCACATCTTCAACGAAAAATGGCGCAGGAGATTGGCCAGTGATCTGCCAGCATTTACGAAATTCCCAGATAACTACCAGGACTACCTCATCAAATCCCCTCACAAGTCAGATGCTAAGCGCAGATGGCTAAAGTGGGTCTACAGTGAGGAGAACCAGATGAAGAGAATCCCAAAAGATGACCCTCAGTGGTTAGAGTTTAAGTGCCCGTACGGACCTGCCGAAGTAGCTTCTGACAAAGGTTCTCAAGCATCTGACGAAGTAGCGGAGACCGCGGATGAAGTAGCAGAGACCACGCAGCCTTGTGATGAGTGAAAAAAGTGCCGGCAGCTGTGACAGTCTGTCAGCGATGACGCGCAGAGCAGGCTAGTTTCCTGGCTGGATTCAGCTTGTAGGTGAAGGTCTGCGCCTTTTCCAGAGATGGCTTGAAGTTTGAAGTGTGACAGCTCACCTGTCTCCTTGTTGCTGAAGATGAAGCGGTACAGCTCAGCTGCCCTCTGTACACCTGCGATAAAGTCCCCTTTGGTCTCCTTGACGGTTAGTTAGGCTGTCGTATATGGTCTCGAGCAGGGCACGTCCACACTTGGAGCTGAAGTATAGCAACCGGGCATTGTGGCGGATGTCCGGTGAGATCTCGCGGGTGTACTTCTAAAAGAGGATGAAAACAGTTATCTTTGTGTGCCGAATACGCCTGGTGATGTTGCTGAGGTAGGTGACTGTCTTCTGGTCCATTGCTGGGTCATCGATAACTAGAACAAGTGGTTCTGTCAGTCGGGCTGCCAGCAGCTTCTCCATCAGTGCTTGCAGGTTCTGCGTCTTGGTGATTGGGCGATTGTACCATTGATCATTACTGTCAATCGCCTCAGCGGCGGAGTCAGACACCAGAAGGATGTATTGAGAGTGTAGTTGTTCGGGCAGGAGAGCCCGCAGCAAGATGTTTTTCTCGTGTCCTGACGGCGCAATGATCAGCACCACCTGGCCATCATCAGCCGGCCTACTGTCAAATGGTACAGACATGCGTGCGGAGGATTGTTAGCACTTGGTCGGCGGTAGCCTCGTCTATATCTGGGAGACTAAACGGCAGTACTTCCTGCACCAGCTCTTTCGCCTGCAGAGCGGGGAATCCTGCACCTCCGGCGGATACGAAGGACACGATGGAGGCGTCAAGCATGAAATCTCAGCAGCAGCTGAGAAGATAGCGTAGAGGGCCTGTGTCAGCACCCACAGTGTCTAGTACATCCAGTATCTGTATGATACGTGCACGGGAAGCCATGACTATCCTGTCTTAAACTCCAAATTAAAGAACCCAGTCTTCTTCACCTCTGGTAGCCAGAGGCTGTCGATAGCACCTGCACCTGTTTGGCGGTCGACAGTGATACTGTTCAGGCTGAGGGTGCCTATCTTGAGCTTCTCTCCATCCTGTCGGAATGAGCTCCGTGGTTTCAGATCCTTAATCAGGTCCTGTGCAAAGGACTCAGCCATAACCTTGATGGCTCAAGCCTCATCGACTCCGAGCATACCTCACATCATCGCACTCTCCTTGATGCACATCCCCTTGTATACAGTCTTGGCCTTGTCAATGGCCGATTGTCCTACCGTATCAGTGTTCCCGATGAGATCTCGGGCTGGGATGGTACCTCGGATCTCCCGCGGGTCTCCCTTCTAATCGAAGTCTAGGAAGGAGATAGGGGCAAGTGTCCTCTGAACTGAGGCATGCCTCGCCCAAGTGAGCAAGATCGCCTAGCTCTTTGCTTTCTAGGTCTGTGAGTGACAGAGTCATAGTCATATACAGACGGCTTAAACCTACTAGTCATACCCCAGTGAAATAGTTGGGCATAAGAGGACCACGCAGTCGGCCAAGGGATAGGTAGCAGTGCTCAGGCCCTCTCTGCAGGGGCATGCCTTGTGGGCGGTCCACCATTCCCAGGCATTGGCGATCCTCAGTCCGCGTGCTCGACTATGGGCTACACATCGTCCTCCATATGCTGCAGGGGTCTCGTGATCCATCTCTCACTATTCAGAGGTTAAACGTAGGCGACGATGATCTCAGCCATTGCACTCGTTGCTAGCCCTAGAACCGCGGCCTCCATTAGTGTAACACGTTCACCCATGATCTTGGCGGCAACAGTGTAGGAGGCACCACTGAGGGCGATCTTTGGGATGGGGTGAGTTATTCCGAGACAGTGCCCAGCCACCCCACTCACCACTGTAGTGAGGACAGCCGCAGTGGCGGCAGGAAGAACCTCATTTCCCCCTGTCATCTTCACCACGCCCACATTCGCCGCCACGTTACTGGCGACATGGACTGCCAGAGGTTTTGCTTTGGTCAGTAACTTCTGTGTCTTGGTTCGCAGCAGGTTCTTCACCTTCTGAAGACTCGGCTAGCTCTCGGGCAGTTGCTTCACGATCCGCACCGTTGACGTCATTGTTTAAGCACTGAGTATACAATGCGGTTAAACGTCTACGTCCCCTGTCGAGAGAGCTAATAAGATCTTCTCAGTCTGCGTCTGCCAGGTGGCCGGGTTGGTACTCAGGAATATTCATCTCTCTATTGAGACATCTCGAACATGTCCGGGCTCACACTATGCGAGAAGTACTATGATGTCTTCCGGAGGGAATTGAAGGACTACAAGAAGAAGACACCAGAGGAGCTGACAGCTGTGAAGCTCTATCTAGGATTTGGCAAGAGATAGATCTGCTTCCTCGAATACCTTATCGGAAGTAGCGTCGAGCAGCTCCTGCGAGCTAAAGGTTTCTACATGGATCGGGAGTATCTGTCAGATGTGGTCCAGCAGTTGCAGACCGCCATGGCCTCACCGTACTCAGAGCTGAACAAGGCTCTGCGATACTACAAACTGGAAAAAGGATGCGCTGCCGAACCCTCCAGCCCTTGGATGTGCATGTTGGCAGCGGGTATAGGGGCTGTACGGCATGCCAAGCTGGTTCAGTGTCTCAACATGGTCCCCACTGCTACTGTAGAGAGTTAGGATAGTCTTATAGCTGATTTGCTAGCGGCGGAGTAGGCTGATCCCGAGCGCCATGATAGCTAGGCCTGACACCACATGTAGAGCTACCACGGGAAGCGGTGTCGACTGGCTGCAGTGTCGGGGCGCCTGGAGCTGCCGTGTCGACTGGCTGCAGTGTCAGGGTCGGAACGACTGTATGGCTCGTACTACGTGTAGGTGCGTTGATGGCAGTGTTGAAGCCAAAGTGGACACCGGGGGAACTCCCCTCGACTATCATGTTGTTATAGCCCCTGATTTGGAGGTCCTCGATGTTCACGATCATGTTGCTCGGAATCAACCGTAGGTGTGGCGAAATAACAAAGTCAAGTTTGCGACAGGCCTTCTGCAACCCCTGCTGGAACTTAGCAATAAGACTGCTGGGATCTGCCACGATGATCATATCCTCAACGAGCCTGATGAACATGGCCTGGACCTCTGCTCCGCTGACACCATCTATGGAATGACGCAGCTTGGTCTGTGCTGTAAGGAGGCAGTAGCACAGTGCTTCCAGGGTCTGGTTGATCCGAACGATCCCTGCTGGTGTGAGGCCTGAGGTGGTGGGTGGGACAAAGTACTTCCACACATCTGGATAGTTCTGCCGCAAGCCAGTCATGTGCATATTTTGCACCAGCGCTCCAGGGTCGGAGTCTGGATCGAACGAGAATGTCGCTGTCTTCCGACGGCCTACTCATCGGGGGGTTCGATAGGGGAATCCTGAGTAGTCACGTCTCGGGTCACCGTACATAACCCCTAGATCGCTGTTGTCACCACCATTCCACCGATAGTCTGGGTGAGCGCTGAACTCTCTCTGTAGTCTGCCGGCCGCTGAGACGCTATGACTGTTGAGCTGTGGGTCGAAGGCGTTTGTATCAGGGAGGCTTGCACCCAGCTCATGGAGGATTTGTCGCACCGTGAAGAACACTGGGAATCTGAGACAGCTGGCGATGAGCACAGCTTCAGGACTACCAGAATAGGAGTGAAGCAGGGTGGAACTTACTCCACATCCTGCCATGGCCCTCCACATGGCAAAGTTCAGCTGCTGATTCAAGTATGAGAGGCTTGGAGCAGCCATCCAAGTATGAGCTTGCTTCGCATCCTTGATGGTGATGGGACAGTTGGTCAGCGGTCGTGGGTTGATGGAGAAACTGGTTCGGGACCGTCCATCCACTGTGATGGAGAACGGTGTTAGCTCTGGTATATCATCCGGTAGACCTCTCAGGCCAGTCAAGGGTGTACCCAGGAGGGGCGGTTGGCTCCGGATGACTGCCGTGAGGTTCAGTGGGAAGGCCATCTATACTGGTGTTCTTAAAGCTACCGTACAGGCAGCACACTATTTGTAGTCGTCTCGACTCCAGAGACCAGCGAGGCGACCTCGCCGTAACATCTCATTTTTTAACTCCTCCATATCAACCCGCCCACTGGAGCCTTTGAGGTATTGTTGTCACACTTTAGGTTTCTCCGTGCGGTACAGGGCTTGGACCTTCAATATATGGTGGTACTCTTCATCGGTGACCTGGCCATCCTCGAGAGCTTTGCTGACAGACTCGTCGATAGTCCGTAGCATACTCTGTGCCAGTGCCACGTACTTAGCATGCTTCTCCAGCCTCCTTGTCATCTGCCGCTGCCCCACCCCCAAGCCCGTGGCGGCTAGTGTCACGCCACCCAGCGGGATGGCGACGATGGCCCCCACCCCTGTAGCGAGTGGCCACAGCTGCCACCCCTGCACTGGCCCCAATCACACCTGCAGCAGTGGTTGTACGCGCGAGGACGTTGTAGGCTGTCTTATATCGCTTGCGCGTTCTGCTGTACTTTTCTGCCTCATGGCCGAGATTCTGTCTGATGGTATCTATCTGCTGGAGTCGCCAGCCGTGGATGGTACCGCCCTCATCAGCCGTCAGGGAGGGGTATATTTCTGGTTGCCTCCGCCACTCTAATTTTGCCATAGTATACCTGGAGATTAAACCTGCATCACCTGCTGAATCTGCTCATGAGTCCTAGAAGGGTGCATTTTGGAGAGCCTGGCGAACCATGCCAGCTTGCTGGTTTCGAGACAGACGTCTCTTAGACAGAGGTCATCCAGCACTATGTCGGGTGCCAGTAGCTTTCTGAGACGTGACATCTGGAACTTCACCTTATGATCAAGATAGTAGGTCCGCCGCTGGATGGCTTTCTTGGTCTTACACTTCTGCGCCATCTCCTCTTTCCACTGTATGACATCTGGCTCATCCTCATCTGAGAAGACACCTGGCTCATCCTCATCTGTGAAGACATCTGGCTCATCATCGTCTGTCAAGACTCCTGCGTCCCGCTTACTCTCCTCCAGGAGGGCCTGCCAGTATCAGAAATTTTCACTGTTCCTTCGCCTCCTTGCAAGGCTCACGTTCTGTTGATACCAGTTCTCCCGCTGTAGGCGCTCTCCTTCTTGTTGCAGTGCGAGCCTCTGTTCGTTTAAGGCCTTTATCTGTGCAGGGGTCATGAAGGGGCGAACCTCTTTCTTCATCATCTGACCCACGGTCAGATAATGCTGGTATGATATCATGTTGTCGTCAGGTCAATGAGAAAGCTCTAAATTGGCGTCCGATATCCCATCCGTGCTGGCATATATGTTAATGGAGGGGCTGTCAAACAGGTGACTTACAGGTGTGAACAGGCTACGACTGATAGCTTTCCATAGGTTGCTGTTGGCACCTGGAAGATACTCTATCACATCCCGGCCGATTTCTACTAGTGAGCTGCTGTGTGCACTGCCCGGAGGTTGATGTAGCACATCAGCGTGTATGTATGTTGTGCCCCGCTGGGGCACCTCGAAGAGGACCCATTCTACACGGTACTGTACCACCCGTCTCCCCTCTACAGAGGGTGAGATTATGTTCTCACCACCGGAGAGCAGCAGTCGGACAATCGGCATGGTTATATCTCCTGTTTAAACCCCTTCTATAGCATGCTATGGAACCCATATTTGCTCACTCGTCTGGTCTTGCTGACCTGGCAGATGTGTATGCAGTTGATGCTGCCAAGGTAGAAGAGAGCGATGGCAAGTCATTCGCCCTACAGTACGAAGCAAACTCATAGGCATTCTCCCTCCACCCCATTGGTGGTGATGGGGTGGAGCTGCTCACAGACCTCAAGGATGTGACGAAGGAGCATCTGGGTCGCAACATAGATGACCACAAGATCGTGTTTCGGTACGATTTTCCGAAGAGGAAGTACATCCTCGAGCCGTTGATTGAGCTCTCGGATACAGAGGTGGCAGACATCAACACCTTAAATAACGACCTCAGCTTTCATCTGGTCAAACCCCTTCTATGGGGTGGAGAGGGTAGGCTGTGGTTGTCTGCTGGAGACCCCTGCTCAGCACCAGATTCTCTGCGTAACATGTGAACATGCCAGTCTGCCGTGGTTCACATGCTAACCACTTTAGCCTCCTCCCAGGTGAGCGTTGTCAAGGTAGATGGAAGCCCCTATGGGTGGTCCCATCATGCCGATGCGACTCTGGCAGAGACTACGTGTTTGTCTGAGCCTACACAGAATAGAGAGGCCGGCCCTGTGGTTGATGGCGATCAGTGGTGTATATCACTGTGGAGGCTTATCTCTAAATGGGCGTTCAGCCCCTGGTAGTAGTAGTAGTGTGATACTACCTCCCTGGCAGCCGTTTGGCGATCCGTAGTGGTCCCCGCAACCTATGCCCCAGGGATTGAGGTGGGGGCTCATTTGTCCAAATGGAAATCCAGTTGAGGGAGGTGGGGGCTCATTTGTCTAAATGGAAATCCAGTTGAGGGAGGTGGTATCATTTTTACCCCGGCACAACTACTGCATTGTATAAATGTAGCCTCTTTATCAAGGGCATCTTTGATCTACGAATCCATAGCTTCCAGATGGACTGGAAAGCTATGTTCCCCATGACGCAGTGTGCACAAATGTCAGCAGTACTGCAAAGCAGTGAGTCCAGGATTTTACTTTTCCTCCATGGTTCGCCACCATGAAGTGGGTCGTCATTTTCTATAGTTTCATGCTTTGTAGATAGGTATATGTGGGTGAACTCTGTTTTGGATTCATTCATAAAGAGATTCTCAATTTTTAGTTTGCTTGCAGCTACTGGGAGAAGTTCGTCAAGGGGTTTCTTTTCCTCGTCTATGAAGTCCACATCGTCGGCATATTCCATCTCTAGCGGCATGACCAGTATTGACAATGGGGGATGGGGGGGGGGGGGGGGGTGTTTGGTCTTGTGGATCTTTCCCACACAGATTTCAATGCAGCAGCAAGGTAGCAGGTGAAAGGCACCGGCAATAGACCATCTCCCTGTGGGGAGCCGATTGATGTCTCAAACTCCACAGACTTCACTGACTTGATTCGTACTCTCAGCTTGGTGTCTGCAAATAGTAGTCTCACTAGTTGTAGCTCATCTTCATTGCAACTGGCCTGGCATAGTACATCTAGGATCTTTGAGCGTTTAATTGGGTCGAAGGCTTGTGACATGTCAATGCACATTTTGTGGAAGTCCCAGTGTTTGTACATGACTACCGACACAAGCATGTGTTGAGCCCATACAATATCTGGACAGCTGCATCCATGTTTGTAGCCACTTTGACATGATCCGGTGAAGTAATCGATTTTGTCTCGGATGCGGCATAGAGTAACATTGGATAGGATTTTCCGTATGCTGTTGATGAGCACAATGGGCTGCAGATTGGCTGGCGGTCCAGGTGGCTTCTTCGGCTTGGGTAGTGCAATAAGGGTACCTTTCAACTGCCTTGGCCTACAGCGTCAATGGGAAGGTGGTGCATAAAAGCTGAATTGATTAGGTGTGTGATTGTTTTGAGATAATGTCACTTGCATATTTGAATAATTCATTGCTCATGCTATCAGGTCCAGATGCACATCCATTTTTCAGGGCTTTAAGTGCCTTCTCAACTTCTGCTGTTTTAACTGGTGTTAGTAATTGCCTGGGGTCTCCTGAGAACGGGTGCAAGGGCTCATCATCGTTGTCAGTGAACTGTTCCTTGAACTTGGCAGTGATTTCATCTGCTAGCGAGTCTACCTGTTGAATAGCAAGTTCTTTTAAGCGTTCGCTAATGTGGCGCAGAATAATATTGCGCTCCCGGCGTAGTTTGGTGCGGTCTTCACTTTGGCCACTTTGATAGATGCGCAGCCGTAACGTTTTCTGCTCTGCTGACAGTTTTACTACTAGAGGGTCATCAGTATACCTAGTTTAGTTATTTTTAAAAACACCTATGGTGCTGCTAGCGGATGATTCCATAGATTTCAGTATTTTGGTTAAGGCTTCGTTTGGATTGGAGCTGACATCGATGTTAGCTATCTGCTCCCCGAGGGCTTTTTTGTATGACATTTGAGTGTCAGTGTCGCTGATGAGCTTGATTAGGTTGTATGTGACTCTAACCTCTTGCCTGGTATGGTGTTTATATATTAGGTAGAGATCGTTCATCTGAAGGCGTGTAATGACTAGCTTACGATCAGAATTGAGGTCTGTGCCTCCATACGAACGAGCGTTCTGGAGTAAGGGTTTTGCTTCTGTCTTGCATAGTATGAAGTCTATTTGGTTGAAGACAGCTGTTGTAGCCTTAGAACCTTTTGGGGCTTTGCGATCAATAATGTGCCCACTCCATGTTGTCCGGCATGGGTGTTTGAAAGCCGTATTTGTGACAAATAGGCCATTGGAACTAAGGAATGCCACCAGTGCATCTCCATTGTTGTTCCATAGGAGCACATGCATAAACCAAGTCCTGAACGTTTGTCTGAAATTCTGAGTTTACCCAGCTTGGAGTTGAAATCTCCACACACGAACAGTTGCCATCTAGCTGGGATTGTAATTGTGGAGCTCAGTCCTGCATTGAAGGAATCTAATATTGCTGGATTGTCTTTGGCTTTTCGGTAGTTGGGCCGTATGCATTGACAATTCGACACTTAGTGGTGGTATTTTCGCGTAGGTATAGCCAGGTGGATGAATGCAACGCGATCACTGACGTATCCAAAACTAATGACATGATCCAAGACCCTTGGTCCGATTACGAAGCCTAAGCCCCGGTATGTGGCCTGTTTTTGCTCCATGAGTACTAGCTTATGGCCTGTCTGAATTTGCTGCTCTGAGTGTTTAGCTACTTTAGTCTCTTGAATGCATGTGATATCGATTTTATACTGTTCACAGTCTGCACCTAAGGTTTGCCTCTTTGATGTTGCCTTCAGACCACGTACATTCCACGTAGCTATGGTAAGCTCCAGGGAAAGATTGCGTTGTCTGAGGAAGCCGAGCAGAGTTTCTTGTTTGAAGGGTAGACATAATCAGAGTTGCCTCTGTATGCGGATGTCAGGCCGCAATCCTTGCTTGTTTTTTTCTCCATGGGAACTAGCTTATGGCCTGTCTGTAGTCGCTGCTCTGAGTGTTTAGCTACTTTAGTCTCTGCTGATAGCAGATGGATGTTAGCCTAAGTTTACTCATGTGAAAATATTCAGCAGCGTTGTCATTCTTTTAAGTTAGTTTAATTATCCATGGCTGGCAGGAGATATAGTAAAATAACCAGCTGGGTGGGTCGAATTTTGACATGCAGGAGCTGATTTGGAGGTGCGCGCGTGAGAACGTCAAAAGTACATACCCTCGAAATCACATGACCCTCGAAAACACCTTACTGGACGATATATGTTTCAGATGTTGAATAACATTCAAATTGAATTGAATATATACATTCTACTAGTTACCCGCACTAGAATAATTAGCAGCATTGCCATTATTACTTTCCCGATACAATAGTCTGTTTCCTTCGAGCTCTAGCTGTTTAATTTGATGAGCAAACTCAACACTGTTAGACTTGGTAGGCTGCCTTGACGAGTTTGCTGGTCGCACTGGACTGAATGAAGGATTTGCGTTAAAAAATGCTACGGGTACGGCATCAGCGGGCTGAGATGATGCGTCTTGTTGACCAGCCATGTAAGTAATTAGATTTTAACCAATAAACATCTAATTCACATTAACGTCATGCTGATTTTAACAGTAAACAGACTTTTTAAACAAGTTGAAACTTGGTTATTATTTTGTATCAAGCGGGTTGACAGCTCTGAAGAGTAAAATCTAAGGGAGACAATTCACTCGTGCGCCCTATTCTTGAAACTTGTAGAAATCATAACCTCCTTCGTAGGAGAACCGCACTCACATGCGTAAGAATCCTAACGTCTAAACACTGTCATCACAGTTTTTAACACTACACTTAATACGGTTGTCCGATTTAGAACGGTTGTCCGGTTTAGGACCACTAGTACGATGACAAGCTGACTATGTAGAATGTACATATCTATCATCAATCACCAGGACTGTCAATGGGAAAGAAGGCTCAGTAGTCTTTAAAAAACATCCACCTTTTAATTAGTACTGAGGCATACAACAGCCATATATTATGTATGAGTAGAAGAATCCAAAGTATGGGTAGGAAAATGTAACTTTAGTTAAGCTCTAAAAGATAACTGTAATGTATCGATTGTGGCCATATGTGGGCTGCTAAGTAAAGTAAACCTGTGAGTGTGTAACAGATATGTCAGCCATCTGGCATGGTACTCTAATGCGCCCAGGAACTCTGTTGTTAAAAGCTCGGGATCTAGAATCCTTGTACGATCCCGAATCAGTTGGATTACTTCTTCAGCTGAGTAGTTAGCAATGCCGGTCTGACAATATTTCTTAAGGCATGCGTCTATAGACTCAATGGCTGACAGCCTTACAGGTTCTAAAGCGGGACATCTGATTAGAAAGTGTTCCAATGCCTCCTGTTCTGATTTGCACAACAGACATAGCGAATCCGAAGTCTCCTGCTTAAATCTTCACCAGTTCGCTTGTAGGATGTACGTCCCGGTAAGGAGTTTCAGTTTAATGGGGATACGGGCCACATCTCTTTCAGAGGAATAATCCGCTTCTAGAACAGGATGCAGCTTTCCTGGAACAAAGACAAGCTCGTTCAAGTACCTAAGTGATTTGTACAGTGGTACTGTGCTTGTAATCTCCTCTTTCCAGTATTGCTGTATAGCTCTTCTAATCAGGGACTTCCACTTTGCTTTCTGAATTCTTGTTGTATAAATTCCGTCTCTCGGATTTCCCCTCAGGTTTACCGCCAAACAAGGCGTATATTCCTATCAAGATTGCATTAAACAGTAACTTTTACATTACTTCCGCTAAGTCGTGGTGTCATTATTATCCACAAGCGTTTTGAAAAAATGGAGAGGATATTACAATCGCCTCCTTCCTTCCGTCTGTCCATCCATCAAATTTGTTATATGAGTCCAGTTGTGGAATGCAAGACAACATTTACATTAGGTACCGTTCCCAAAGTGGTGGGGGAGGGCAGCATGGAGATGGGGCAGGATGGGGTGGTTGGCAGAACATTAAAGTTGGCAAAAGCATGGCGAGTTGCGATTGTGTACCATAAACTGTGCATTCTGGTTTACTTTTTCACAAGCGATCATATTAGACTTGATTCAGAGTAAAGTGGAGCAAACATTATGCTGTTCTTATTATTATTGGCAATGCAGGTTCCACCCCTTCATGGCGCACAGAACAGTATATCTAGCACTTCTAAACACTTATCATAACATACTCTCATACAGAGACCGCATGTATCTAGGTTAATTGATTACTGTATGTGGAAGGAAGATAACTGTATTGTTGTGATGTTTTTTTAGTAGGACCTCAAGTCAGTCTAGAAGTTTGCACACGCACGCACGCACGCACGCACGCACTCACGCACGCACGCACGCACGCACGCACGCACGCACGCACGCACGCACACACACACACACACACACACACACACGAGTTGCACACAATGTGCGGATAATGATTAAAAGCTTCTTTTTATTGTTGCTGGGTTTTTTGGTCTTCACTTTTTAGGTTTTAGGGGATCCTAGTACAGGATTGTTGAGACAATTTACAGATGTGCATATATACATATTTACAGCGTGTGGCTTGGAGGCTTAACCCACCTAGCAACCAGTTTGTTCTGGTAGGTGTAAGAGTTTCCAATATACGTCAACTTCAGTGTGACATCGGCATTTTAGAATGGTAGGGTGATCCCACCTTATCAGTGTGATTGAGGTAACACTAGAGGTTAAAAAGCTTAACACCGCAAAACCTTAACCAGGACCCAGAAAATAATCAAAGTCTAAACAATGTAAACGTATGGAAAAATCTGGAAAATCAATATAATTTTGATGCAGAGTAGTTCTAAGCAACACACAGAATGAATCTGTGAAGTTTTATTTAAATCAGGTAAATCGTTGTTGATGTAAATGTTGTTTTAAAAAGTTTAATGGGGCCAGATGTCAATGCCGCCATCTTTCCCCATCTCTCAAAATCTAATGTTGCTATGGAACGAAAGGTTCTATTGTCCAGATTTTCACTCTTGTCTTCATAAAACTCATCGAGAACTGACATGTTGTGTCTCGAAGTGCTCATATTTAATGGATTGATTCTTCCTGTGTGCGTCTAGATGGCTCTCGAAGCCTTTAACAGTTGGTGCATCTACAACTTGTGGTCAATTATATTCGATTCTCTGAGCGGTATCTTAGGGTACACATCCTGATAATACACTCCATGAAGTATCTTAAACGTTTCAATCATATCACCTCATAATCTACGATAAGTGGGTAATGGCAGATTTTGTTTTCTTAGCTGCTCTTCATAGGTCATGTATCTTAGTTCAGGAATTAATTTAGTGCCCTTTTCTGCACATTTTCAATGGTGACATCCTTTTAACGGACAGGGTACCAGACTGGGTTTGCATATTCTAGGTGTGGTCGGACTAATGCTTTGCAAAGCCATCTGAAAGTTTCTATATCAAGATGAATAAATGATTTGCAGATTAGTCCCATTATTTTGGTTGCTTTGTTTAGCTTTTCATTTATGTGGTCTTCAAAAGTCAGCTTATTATCAATGGCGACACCAAGATTTTTCTCGTTTACCACCTTTGTCAACATATGTTGTGGCTCTTCTGCAATCTTTTCTCTCTTATGAAATTCTGTCTATCATTGTCCTCTTGTGCCCGTCCTAGTCACCAGCTTACATTTATCTGGTTGAAAACGGAGCAGCCAGTCATCCAACCAATCTTGGAGTCTGTACAATCCTTCTGCAGTTCTCTTTCATCTTCTTCACACTAGATTTTACGTGAAACCTGTGTCATCCGCATACACGTATGTATCTGAAGTTGACAGATCTGGCAGGTCATTTATATATATAAAACAAAAAGCATGGGACCGAGCACACTCCTTTGTGGAATACAACTCACCACATCTGCCCATGGTAATGTCACACTATTCACAATTACTCTGCTTTCTGTTTGATGGAATTTCCAAAATCCACTCATGAACTCTTCCTTTTATTCCATAGCTAGCTAGTTTCCCTCAGAAGGCACTTATGTGGTAGTGTCGAATGCTTTCAGAAAATCTAAATGAATTACATCTAAGTTGCTGCCATCATCCAACTGTTTTGTCTAATTGTTCAACACCTTCAGGAGCTGCAGCGATGTAGATCTTTCGCCCACGAGACCGAACTGCTTACTTACTAAAGAGGGAGTTTCTCATATGACCGATGATGTTACCTCTAATTATTGACTCTAGCACCTTGCACATGTCAGGCTTACAGGTCAATTTACAGGTTAATTGCATGCCATCTTACGACTTCCTTTTTTTAAGATTGCGGTGATATTAGCTTTGTGAATATGAGAAAATAAGGGGCTCGGAGTCTGGTAATGCACAGATTTTAATATTAGATACTTTGAGAAGGCAATTCCTTCATTTTGCCCATGATTCAGGACAACACTTTTGAACACAATGAAAGTAATGTGGGTTGAAATGTTAAATTCAAAGGTTTTTCAATGCATTAAAGCAACATTCAAGTACTTTTCAAGGGAATTTTAAAATCCAAGGACTTTCAAGGCACATGTAACCAAGAGGCCCAAGGGGCCTGATTCGCTCACCCTGGAGCATTATGCATTTTTGTCAGAATTGTTGGTGGGTGGTTTAGGAGTAGTCTTCTAAATGAGTTTGTAGACATATTTGCAAGTCCAATATGGCCGCCAAACACGCTACATTTTGATTGGTCCACTGCAGCCATGTTTCTGACGTAGCGTCTTCCCGTGAAAAAAATTTAATGGCACTCAGTGCCTAATCATATCTCCCAAATTTTGGCCCAATCCGCTCAGTGGTTCTGGAGTCATTTTGGCAAAAATCTTGCACTAGATGATATTTTATGCATTTTGAATTGATTCCCCCACCCCCCCCCCACCCCCGGTTTTGGAGATTTTTAAAGACATTTTAAAGCACCCAGTTTTTTTGACTGATCAACTCCTCTTGAACAAACTTTAATGGCCCTTAGTCCTTAACCATATATCAAAAATTTCGGCCTGATCGCTTCAGTGGTTCTGGGGACGAAGTCGTTTTTGCGAAAACGAGATCGTCCAAGATGGCCGCTGAACCATTTAGTCAATCAAGTTCCCTTGAACAAACTTGGGTCAGCTCTTACCATAGATCATATTTCATGAGGTCTGAATTGATCGCTCAAATGGTTTGGGAGAAGATTTTTAGACATTTCTAAAAATCAGCCGAAATCCAAGATGGCCACCTACCAAATTGGACAATCGGCTTCGTTTGAACAAACTGGAATCCCTATGCCCTAAGGATGCTTCCTGCCAAATATAATTGAAATCATCCCAGCGGCTCTTGACAAGATGTTTCAAAGGAAAAGTTGACGGACGGACAGTCGCCACGACATAAGCTCACTTGGCCTTTCAGGCCAGGTGAGCTAAAAATCAAGTACAGTACTTTTGAAGCTTGTATGAACCCTGTATTATTTAAAAACTGATTGCCAACACAGATGCAGTGCCTCAAGGTCAGATTGTTTTGCATCATAGTCGATTTCAATAGGTTTCTTTGTCAGCGACAATGAACCTATGAAAATTCACTCCTCTGACAAATCATCTGAAAAACCTATTTTTATCAATTGATCACCAACCACTGGTGGTCAGCTTGGATTTCACATCATTGTCAATTTGGGTAGCTTTCTTCCTCAGGTGACAAAAGGACGTCTAAACCTTCAAAATGATTCAACAAATCTTACTTAAAGTATCATCCTAAAACCACCTTGCATTGCTAAATGCCAGGTCTAATGGCCATGTTTGATTTCAGATAAACCCCAACTTCGATAGATTTCAGCCTAGTTTACTAAACATGAAATTTCAAACCTATACGACAAGCGTGTGTCCTTATCATGATGGTCATTTTTCATTTGTATCTTATCCTAGATTCCATTAGGTTTCTTCATCAGACAGATTTCTTCATCAGACATAGGTTTCTTCATCAGACATAGGTTTTTTCATCAAATATAGACTTAGTCTAAACATAAGGAAATACCCCTTCCTATTATGGCGCAATGATCATTGGAATAAACTCTATGAACATGACACAAGTGTGCTATCAGTTAAATAATTTAAAACCTAGATTAGAGAAATTATGTTGTCACCTTATGAATTTCAAGTTTGAAGCTGATGTACCCACATGTATTCTGAATGATAATTCCATACTATATGACCGATGCAAAATAATTGTTATTCCTGATGTTAGAGACATTGAAACCTGCTCTCAGATGTCCTTTCATTGTATTATCATATGGAAACTGAATTTCATGATGGATTTCAGATTATCGATTTCAATCGTTTTCTTCATCAGACACAACGAGCCTCTGAAATTAATTTTCAGACTTGCACTTGTTAGCCTTGATACACGATGTTGTGAGATTATTGTAATGGCTGTGTGTGCGTGCGCACGCGCACCATGTATGCATGTGTGTGTGAATGCATGTGTTAAGGGTGATAACTCAGTATACAGACAGGAGTTTTTACCAAACTCGGCCCAAGATTGTCCTTGGGTTCTGAAGTTTCTGGATTGGTGAGAACAGTCTAGGTTGGGCCGGGGGTGGGCAAAAAGGTAAAGGTCATCAAATACATGCAGTTCTACTAATTTTACTGTAGCTCGTTCTGCATATTGTAGCAACAGTATAGGGAAATTACTCCCAAAATATTTAACAGCTTACATGTATATCATTATCTTGAAATAGATATGATGGAATTTCATGGTTAACTTTTCATGACGCCTCCATGACCTATCAGAAAACGTGATTTTTCAGAATTTAATATTCTTGAATCAAAATTCTCAAATAACCACGACGAGTATGAACACTGTCTTGTGTCACTACTGTATTGCATTGCAGCTGTGCTGACTGTTTTATGAAAACTTTAAAGCATTTTTGCAATGACTAAAGCATACATATAGTATGTATCAAAATCTTTATGCTAATACCAATACTATGGTCAAATGAAAGGGGCATAGACGGAAAATGAAAATATTTGCTACAACTGACAAACATGCAGGGCAATATATCACCATGTGAAATTTCTGTCACATCGATTTGATGGATCCATTTCTAGCTTTGCTCCAACTATTCCCAGAATCCAAATTTCAAGATAACTATACAACTAAACTTTTGGAATATTTTGAAACTAATTTCTCTGGGGGCTGTTGCTGCATATGGAAGCAGCAGCTCCAAGTCAAATTAGTTTCAAAATATTCATCAGAATCTTTATTAAATTGTAAATTAACCAGACCTATTTTGGACATTGTCGTGACATATGTCATTTTGATTGTGATGTCACTTGACGAGTGATGTAATACCGTGATCATCACCTGAAGCAACTGATCTTCCTATATTAACCCGTCATCCATTGACATTCCAGTTCACTTTCAAAATGTCTTTAAGGGAACGCTGTTGAATATTTTGAAAATAATTTGACTGGAACCTGGTGAGCAGCAAGCAGGCAAGCAACAACTTCCAGTTAAATTAGTTTCAAAATAGTCAATAGAATATTCTTCATATCAAAAAGATTATGCCATTTCTGATGTGTGCAGCTGAATGGTTAAATGAATGGTTCATCTAAATCTAGTATAAAAGCAGATCCAGGTACATTTGTGTGCTACACTAAAATTCACCAGACAAAAGTGTCACACCTACAACACCGACCCCACCCCTCACATCCCCCCACCCCAAGTGATGCCAGCGACAATAAAATCAATGGAGTAGATCAATAGTTAACCCTTTAACACTCATATTAGCCAAAAACGGCTTCTACAGTGGTCTTCAGAAATGTCAATTTGCAGACCAAGTGAAGATAATTGAGCCAGTCATTCCAGTGGTAAATTTTCAAAGACAGTCTTTTCTTGGTCTGCAAATCGCCATTTTCTTTGAGAAAATTTTAGTTTTCTTGAACAAATTTAAGTCTTTAAATGGTTAACCTCCGTTCCTCAACACCAAACATGCCGAAATCAATCTATACATGTAGACACCAAATGTCAATAACAGACATGGTCAACCTGCTGAATAGTAAGTAGGCTTCCAGTCTATTGATGGGAGCACTAAAGGAATGTAAAAGCAAAACAAATCATTGATGAAATATATATATATTTTATTGTTAACAGAGAGATTGCTAACAATATGTGTTTATATGTACAATATCACATTTAAATTATAAGAATATGCTTACTCAGCCCCAGTAAATACTTAGTAAATTTTTGATTGCTTAATTTAAATAAACAACTAGCTTATTCATAAACTAAATCTCAATAACAGCAAGGTTTTCTAGAATATTTCTTGAATAGGACAAATAAATGCTGCAATAATTTTAGAGGGAAAATGAACATGGATTACATTGTATGATAATTAACTATTTAATGTTCAAGCTGACCAAAACAGCTTCTGCTGAGATCCTCCGAAATGTCCATTTGTTACTTAAGAGAGGAGTATTTTTGAAAATGGCTTGAGAACAACTAGTCATTCCAGTGGCGAATTTTAGTCTTCTTTTGGTGTACAAATAGACATTTTCTACGAGAAAATTGAAATTTAACAGAATTATTGAACGAGAAACAAGAAAATATTAGTTTTTATGCCTGTAAGTCTGAATACGCTGTTAACTGAATATACCATATTCAACACCAATGTCATTGGAGAAATAAATATTGAAGGAACTTAACATGGAAGGAAGTAAACATAAGATATCTCAAATCCGTAATATAAATGAACACGCAAAATTAGGACAGAGATGATATTCAATAAATGTAGAGAACAAATCAGTGCTTCATTGAAATGCTGCAAGCAGTAAGCACCACTGAATTGCAAATGAAAATGCTCAAATGGAAGCAAAATCTTACTAAGACCATAAAAATAGACAAAATAAAAAACTGATGAAATTACAAATGTCCTTGGTGTCAATTTAGAAGTAAACTAGGAGGGCTTGAGACGCATCTACCTGATACTTAATCTCTCAACACTATATGCTTAATTCTCAGGACAGAACAGAGTTCTAAATATCCCCAAAATCATACAAAATTTAAGGCCTGTCCAATTTATTGTTTCTAATACGAAAATTTAACCGTGGTCCATATCTCCAAAATGTATGTCAGATGGACCTGGTTCTGTTATGGCTGAAAACTTATGGCTACTCACCCACTAATGTCCGAGTTATAAGTTTAACTGGGGGAGGCAGCGGGGCGGGGAAATATGGGCCCCGCAATATCAAAATAGAGCTTGAGCCATTGGTGTGTAAACATTAGATTAGTGGCCTACGCCTATGTTTGTTAAGCCTTGGGAATATTGAAAACCTGTAGCTAACTTTCATATCAAAACTGGTCAAATCAAGTTAATCTTTGCAATACTGACTTTAGATATCATTATAAACATTCTGACCAGGTTTTCTGTTAATCTCTCAAAATCTGTTAAATTTGATTTAAATTTACTAAGTCGCTTGTGAATTAAATACACATACTGAAAAGCTTACTTAGGCACTAACACCTTTGTCTCCGCTACAGTCGCAATAAAGCGCCTCACTTCATGTGAGTAAAATATAGAATAACGCAAATATTCAGTTGTTACATAGTCTTACCCAGTGTATAGTATAGCTCAGAAATAACGTGTTTCCAAAACAAAACAAAGATTCCTGTTGAATATTTTGAACATAATTGGACTGGAGGACATTGCTGCATGTTAATTTATGAGCTGTAGTGTAAGTTTCAATCTGACTCACCAGATACAACAATTCTAAATAATTTCTCAAAACATTAACCCTTTAACGGCGTCAAGTTCTGCCAACAAACCTAGATTTTTGATCAATGAATGTCGACTTGCAGACCAAGAAAAACATTTTTTTAATATCAATTTACCACTGAAATGAGTGACTATATTACAGAGCCAGTCATTCAAATGGTAATTTTTTTTTTAATATTCTCCTGGCCTTGTAAATATATTTCTCAAGACAGCTGTAAAGGTTGGTTTTGGTCGGGCGTGACCATTTAAGGGTTAACATGATTTCATGTATAGTTGCTTTGAAAGAGAGCACTGATAATTCAGAGTTGATGCTATATTAACCCTTTAATGGTCATACCGGCCAAAGCCGGCCTCTATTATGGTCTTCTGGAATGACCATTTACAGGCCAAGATAATTTTTGAAAATCCATACAAGTTTGTCTTACATGGTTTTATCAAAGCTCTATTGAGAAACAGACAGTATTCACTTTTCCCGAGTATCTGTCTATCACCTGATGTAATACTCAGCTAAGCTGCGTGTAGGACGACATCATCATTACATCATAAATGATTCTATTTGGCATGTCTTTAACTGGTAATAGTCTGACACATTGTACGAAATGTATGTCTCTACTATTTAATAAGCATGCTGTTGAATATTTTGAGATTAGTTTCAAAATATTCAATGGCTTACCTGTATAGTTTTCTGGAAATTCATAGTCCGGGAGTTCAGAGATCGATCGATCCCAACAGGAGCTAGGTGTGGGTTGAGCTTAGCTAGAGATGGGCAGGGAATAGCTAAAAATTAAAAGGTCCATTAATAGAATGTATTCAAAATCTACTGGTCTGTGTCAGCAAAAATTATAACTAGTAATTAGGGCTGCGCGGTTTGGCTTACAGCCATATCGGTTTCGATATGACTTTTCATATCGGTTTTAACCGAATATCGGTTTTATGGACATGAAACAAAAAATTTAAATGATAAAAATTAGCACGAAAACAGAACGTATTTTCACGCCCCGATACATTCGTAACGTTTTACGCCTTTAAAGCTTAATATACCTTATAATATCCATCACCGCGGGAGTGAAATTATTAATTAGACCGCCTAAATATTACGCACAGTTAAATAAACATCGTTTATTTTGTCAAAATTAATCATAAATCAGTAAAACAGGTTGCGAAAAGACGTAAATCACGCGATTGTAATTAATTATGATGTAATTATCTCCCTTCCTTCTTTCATTTCCAATTCGGCCCGAGGACGAAATCATGCCGTGAAGAAAATATTAACTGTAATATTGCGATCGCGAATTTCATAAGTTAATATGATATTGTGTATAGAAGATAACGTTTTAAAAATGGTTTGAGTAATAATTTTATTTAAAATTATATCCTAATCAGCAAAATGTATTCAGCATTATATTTATTGGCGAGATTTTGATGCATTCGGGCGATTTAGTGTTGGGACGACTTTGCATTATGTTAATTAGCCGGTGACGTAAATAAAATGGATGCCGTTGTTTAGAAATGTTTTCCCCGATACAAATTTTAATGACAAATTCCCACATTAGTATTGTGTTTTATATTGCAAATTTATCTGAGACTACCAGAGAAAAGACGAGTGGATATTTATTTAATTAATTCGCTGCTTGATTTCTCTCGGCGTACAGCGAGTTACACAATATGCGCAATTGGGGCCACGTTCAATTATTAGTTGCCCCGAACATAGCTTAATGGAAAGTATGGCCATTATTATTCATTACGATTTTCATGCTCGTTAGTATCTTTTATTTTTAACAATCCTGATATGAAAAACCGAAAATATGTTCATATTCGGTTTTTCGATATTTATTTTTTATAATTGGTTATGAAACCGTCAGTGCAGGATATCTGTTTTAAATATGGTATCGGTATATAGCGCAGCCCTACTAGTAATCAGAATCGTTCAGCTCAAACCGCACACGCACGCACGCACGCACGCACGCACGCACACACAGACTTCTTTGCTTCACGCATAAATCAGAGCTAAACAATTGCATGTAAAATAATTTTAACATTTTAAAATAAGACATCATAAATTACAATTTTATTCTTACATACATGTACACATATTACACTATTTACATTCAGAGTAATTACAGTATATACAATATAATTATATTACATGTAGATATAATTATTTGAGTTTACAAAATCAATATACTCTGTATGGCAAATACAATATTTAATTACTCACAATCTATGTAAGATGGCAAAATAAACCCTCTAACCCTTTAATGGTCAAATTTGGTCAAGAAAATTTAAATATTTTCTTATTGAATCTCCATTTACAGGCTGAGAGAATACAATTTTTTTTAATTTATCACTGGAATGACTGGCTCGGTTATCGAGCCAGTCATTCCAGTGGTAAATTTTCAAAACTTGTGTTCTCTTGGCCTGTAAATGGCCATTCCACAAGACCATAGCAGAGGACGGTTTTGGCCAGTATGACTATTAAAAGGTTAATACCAAAGCCACGGGATTAATTTTCAAATGAAACTATTTAAGAAATCAAGATAAATATGAAGCCATTAGTATGATCTACATGCTAATGAACAGAATTCAGTTCTGCATGTCAGACAACAAAGCCTGGCAACAACTCACTAGAACGCAACTGCAGCAACAACAACCGCATAAATATCGCTTTCTACACTATATTGCAATTCTGTCTACTTAGTCGTATACCATTCTAGATGTTAAAACGATTACGCAGTAACACACAATGTCAAACTACGCACTGTACAAAATCAATGGCGTATATTTACAAAAAGTTATCCTGAATTCTAAATTATCACAGTTTAGCAATGGGTCAGATTATCTTTTTAAAATATATTTCATCCACTCAAAATAGCACAAGGTGAGTGGGTGAGTGTAGAGAACTGACCACTGGTATCTATAGACGGCTTGTTAAAGGATCCTTCCAGTTTTTGCTATGCACCGCCCGTCTCTAGCTAAGCTCCACCCACACCTCGCTTGTCTTGGGTCGATCCCTGAACTCTGTGACGATCACTGGGATGCCCACTTAAATTAGTTTCAAAATATTCAACAGAATGTTTATTAAATAGTGAAGACATACAATTTGTACAACAACCTTTAGTCTGTCTACGTCATTGATGACATCATTGATTACGACATCATCCTACACATCACGTAGTTGATTATGACGTCATATGATGGCTGGATAAACTGGAAAGTTCCATTATGACAACCAGATGAAGTCACACTAGTTGTAAGAAGCAACAATCTATCATTTTTCTGTCTGTGTATCATGGACACATTCTAGAGTGACGAATTACCTCCATTGTCTCAAATAAATGTGAGATTTCTATGAATGTGCCGTGACGTATAAAACTAGGAATTTAAACCAAAACATTTTACTTCAGTTTAACATGGCAATTCACCTTTCCAGTTTATCCATCCACCATATGACATCATAATCAACTAAGTGGCGTGTATGCTGATGTCATAATCATGAAATAGTCCGTCTTTAACACTTAATAGTCCAACATGTTGTGCAAATTGTATGTCTTTGCTATTTAATAAACATGCTGTTGAATACTTGAAACTAATTTGACTGTGCACTGTTGCTGTCATAGGCACGCCCAGTCAAATTAGTTTCAAAATATTCAACAGCTTACCTGCAGTTTTCTGGAAATTGATAGTCAGGGAGTTCAAAGATTGATCGATCCCAACACGAGTGTGGTGTGCGTGGAGCTTAGATAGTTAATCGACCTAAGATTGCTTCTGCCATATTCTTGAAAAATTTTCATTTGGACTATAGGAGTGCAATATTTTACCACGGGAATGTCTCGCTCAGTAAGAGACGGATCATTTTACCTATGCCCCGCCCCTTTCCAGCTAAGATCCACCCACATTTTACGTGTGTGGTAATCGATTCTGAAACATTAATTACCAAAATCTAAATTTCAAGGTAACTAAAGAGGTAAACTGTTAAAAGTATTTTTAAGATAATTTAACCTTATAGCAGCAAAAGCTCCCAGTCAAATTAGTTTCAAAATATTCAACAGAATGTTTAGTAAATTGTAAATTGCTCAGACATACAATTCGCACACTCCCTGAGTGACATTTCGATTTTCGTAAGGAAATCTACATCATTATCATTGTGACATCAGCTAACAAGTGACATAATTAGCATGACGTAATGTACTTGAGTGACAGATCATATCCCTCCTCTACTCCAGCCACTCCAGTGGTAGATTCTCAAATATTCTGCCCCTGCTGTATGCAAATGAACATTATTTATACATGTCTTTAAACGAAGGTTTTCAGACTTAATTTAAAGTCATAATTTGAAAATAAGCACTTGATCTAACTTTCAAGAACATAACCTAAGGTAACCACACTGCCTGCAGGGATTACTCAAAGAAGACCGAAATCTTTAATATGTACAAACAATGCCTCAAGGGAAAGAACTCTCCTGTCACAGAAAGCAACCATATAAAAATTTGGAAAATTATATTTTGATAACCTTCCACTTGTTAATCCTTTAACTTGTTCAAGAAAATTTTAATGTTCATTTGCAGACCAAGAGACTATTTTTTTTAATTTACAACTGGAATGACTGGTTCAGTTATCAAGCCAGTCATTCAAGTGGTAAATCTTCAAAAATAGACTTCTCTTGGTTTGCAAATAGACAGTTCTTAAGCCCACAGCAGAAGCCATTTTACGCTGATATGAGTGTTAAAGGGTTAATGGTCAAGACTGGCCATGAAAATATGAATCTCTACTCGGTCCATTTCCATTTATAGATGAACAGAAGACTATTCTTGAAGATTTACTACTAGAATGACGGGATTCAGTGGTAAATTTTCAAAAACGGTCTCTTGGCCTGCAAATGGGCATTTCGAAGAACCACTGCAGAGGCCAGTTTTGACTGGCTTGACCTTTAAAGGGTTAACCTTCTGTTATCGGTGTGGTAATACTGGTCAACATTCAAGGTTTACTCACGCCTCATGAGGAACATTCGCCTTACATTCACGGTTTACCATTTAAACCTTGAAATTCAAGTGTTAAATTAGTTTTGAAATATGCAGACTATTCCTTATATCGGAAAGAGTTTATCGTTTCTGATCTGTAAAAATCAAATGGTCAATAGGCATTTGACTTCGTAGAAGTGCGAGGAGGTATTTCGGGAGAAATGAAACACTATATCACGAGTCTGGTGGCGGCTCTGTATTAATCTGCACAAGATTTGATGTCCGAATAGAAATCGGATAGAAATCCATCATAGGTTCCTCCGTGTAATAGTTTGGATCAAAGTCCTCTGTGCTCATTCCCATTGGGTCATCTTCCATACCCGGAGGCCCCATACCATACATCTGTGAAGAGTCCATCATAGGAACACCCGGTGGATACATGAACATTTCTGCATGAGGCTCCATAACTTGTGGCATGTAATGGTGCTGCTGAGGTGTCATCACCGGATGCATAGTAACATCCTCCATACCTGGTGGAACTAGATCATATGTTTCAGCAGGAGGCATTGCAAGAGAAGATACATTTGTAGTGGGAATAGTGTCCATAGCGGATGTCATGAAATGGAGTGGCTCAGGAGTGGTCACAGCCGGGGGAATACGAATAGCCTCTGTAACGGGTAGCTTGGTACTATCTGTCTCCAGGGCTGTCACTACACCAGGCAGGTCAATTATAGTTATTTCATCCAGCACTGGTGTCTTGACACCACCTGGTTCCGGGGACTCAGTCACTACAGTAGGCAGATCTGTTATGGCTATGTCCTTTATTGTTTGCGTCATACTATTCGGCTCAGGAGAACACACTACAGGCGGCACATCTGTTATAGCAATCTCATGCACTACGGCTGTCGTAATACTATGAGGTTCATCAGCCATGATTATAGACGGAACATCTGTAACGGAAGGTTCGACATCTTCCTTTTCAACAGAACTTGTATCCATTACACTATTAATGACCTCAACTGGCTCAGATTTTACCAATGTCAGATCTGTCATTACAACATCCTGTGGTTCAGCCGTTACATCTTGGGCAACATCCAATATTTTAACATCTGTTTTGACAGAAACCAGTTTCTGAGGAGTTGTGGGTTCCGCTTTCACACGGACCTCGACAACAGGAGGTAATCCCGATAAGCTGTCACCGTCTTCTTGCTTTACTTCAACAATAGAATCTTCAGGTGGCTCATCAATAGTGGGAGTACCGCTCCGACTGGTATTCTGGCTGGCTGGGCTGTGAGACTCATCTTGACTATCTGGTGCTTCCTGTTTTAAGTCAGACAAAATTAGAACATCCGATTGCGATGAAGATGGTGTATGAGGCTGGTCGTCGACAAGGATACGTTCAACTGGTAGCACCTGATCATTTTCAAGCTGTTCTACAGGACTTTCACATAGTTGTACTAGAGGAGATTTAGGCTCTTGCACTTCAAAAACATCGGGCTGTTGCTCTTGAGGGACATCAGGCTTTTGCACTTGAGGAACTTCAGGCTGCTGCACTTGAGGGCCATCAGGCTGTTGCACTTGAGGGACATCAGGCTGTTGCACTTGAGGGACATCAGGCTGTTGCACTTGAGGGACATCAGGCTGTTGCACCTCAGTAACCTTAGGCTGTTGCACTTGAGGGACATCTGACTGTTGCACTTCAGGAACCACAGGCTGTTGCACTTGAGGGACAACAGGCTGTTGCACTTCAGGAACTACAGCCTGTTGCACCTTAGGAATTTCAGGCTGTTGCACTTGAGGACCATCTGGATGTTGCACTTCAGTAACCTCAGGCTGTTGCCCTTGAGGATTTTTCGGCTGTTGCATTGGAGGAGTTTTCGGTTGTTGCAATGGAGCAGTCTTAGGCTGCTGTAGTGGAGGAGTCATAGGCTGTTGTAATGGAGGAGTCTTTGGCTGTTGCAATGGAGCAATCTTAGGCTGCTGCAGTGGGGGAGTTTTAGGCTGCTGTGGTGGAGGAGTCCTCGGCTGCTGCAGTGGAGGAGTTTTAGACTGTGGCAATGGAAGAGTAACTTTAAGCTGTTGTAATTGAGCACTTTCAATTGGTTGCAACCGACCAAGCAGGTGTGCAGATGCTAACGGGTGTCCGAGTGGTGCAATCGACGGACTAGGAGATGGTTCGAGAGAACCCCCCTGCGAAGTAGAATAAAAGAAAACGAACATTACAATATTATCTAACATAGCACGAATGCATGTCCGGAGGGCATGCTCGCATACATGTATGAACAGTAATACTACAAAGGCTGCATCCTGCATGTCAAATCTCTTGTTTCTCAGTACATTGCATATTATATATGGTGGAGTTGCGGATTGCTATGATGTGATAGTACATAGGCCATGGTATGGCATGGAATTGTCTCGCATGAGGCTGTGCAGGGCAGAGAGCAGAATGTTATACTTTTCACAGACTATTTTTGAAAATTTATCACTGGAGTTTATCATTCCAGTGATAAAATTTCAAAAATGGCCTGCTCTTGGCCTGCAAATGGACATTTTCTAAGACCACTGCAGAGGTCAAGTGCCTGTAGGGTTAAATAGTCTTTCTCTTATCCTGTGAATTGACAGTCACTAAGAAAACATTTCAATTTTTTTAAACAAACATTACCGTTTAAATAAATTGGGTACATCTCTTACCTCTCGCGCATCTTCATAGCAGACTGGATGGTAATTCTGCAAGACAGTAAATTTATAATATTAGCAATGTCAACTAACAATACAGCTCTAGGGGTCCATTACCTGTGCACTTCTAATTAAGCTACACCAAGTCTGTAAAGGAACTTGGAATTAATTTTAAAACTTTGAACACTGAATTCCAAGGCAATACAGGTAAGCTCTTGAATATTTTGAAGTTACTTTGACTGGGAGATGTCGATGCCTATGTTTAAATTTTATTCAGACTGTTTATTAACCCTTTCACCCTCACATCAGCCAAAAATGGCTTCTGTAGTGGTCTTGAGAAATGTCCATTTGCAGACCACAAGACTATTTTTGAAAATGTACCACTGGAATGACTGGCTCGATAACCGAGCCTGTCACTCCAGGAGTAAATTTCCAAAAACAGTTCTATTGGTCTTCAAATGGACATTTTTCTTGAAATAATTTGAGTGTTAAATGGTTAAACTGTCAATTCATCAAAAATATACAATTCAGATGTTGGGCCTTTTCCCTGTTACTCCATTTCCCATCTAAATATTTCTCTAATGAATGTCTATTTGCAGGACAAAACGATATTTTAAAGTTATCACTAGAATGACCGGCTCGGTAATCGAGCTAGGCATTTCAGTGGTAAATTTTCAAAAATAGTCTTCTCTTGGCCTGCAGATTGACGTTCATTAAGATGCATGCCGAGGCTGGCTTTCTCTGGCTTGAGCACTAAATGGGTAAAGATGTCTTCTCTATGGAAATGGGGATCACAGGACGAGCTCTTTCATCCACCATCCTGGTCTTCCATACCCATTTTATGTCTCCCCTCACAGAACATTTCAAACTTATAATTGCGCAATATTTGTCAGAATTAGTAGAAAAGATCGGAAATAATTGGAGGATTCTCTACATTTTAAGCAAAGGTAAAAATCATAACTTACATTAACCCTTTCACCGACAAATCCATGAAAAAGTTAATTCTTTAAGATATAAAACTTATTCTGGTGAATATTTTGAAATTAACTTGACTGGAAGCTGCTGCTGCTGCCTATGGCAGCCAATGGCTTCCAGTCAAATTAATTTAAACAAGAAGCCCAAGGAGCCTGTATCGCTCACCTGCACCATAGGCATTTCAACTAGCATGGTCACTAACAATAAGTAGAACTCTAATGAGCTGAGCAGACTTGTAACAAGAAAACAGAGGCCCTGTTTCTTTATGTATCAACTTCTCTTGAACAAACTTTAATGGCCCTTAGTCATCAATATCATATCTCCCAAATTTCGGCCCAATCCGTTAAGTGGCTCTGAAGACGAAGTCGCTTTCATGAAAACCAGTCCACGCAAGATGGCTGCACAATCATTTGGCCAGTCAAATTCCCTTGAACAAACTTGGTTCAGCTTGTGCCCTAAATGATATTTTAAGTTTTGAATCAATCGCTCAAACAGTTTCAGCGAAGATTTTTAGACATTTCTCAAGCCCACAGCAGAAGCCATTTTATGCTGATCAAAAATCCACGATGGCCACCGGTCCAAATTGGCTGATCAGCTCCGTTTGAACAAACTTAAATCTCCATGCCCTAAGTTTCCTGCCAAATATGATTGAAATCGGCCTAGAAATTCTCAAGAACACATTTTAAATTTCCAATTGCTTTAGTATGAGAGCTTTTTGCAAGAAAATTATCCAAGATGGCCGAAATTTTGGCCTGATCCCTTCAGCGATTCTGGAGTTGTTTTCGGGAAAACTAGGTCATCCAAGATGGCCGTCAAACCATTCAGTCGATCAAGTCCTCTTGAACATTCTTGGCTTACAACAAGCGGTTTTGGAGAAGATTTTTAGACGGTTCCTAAAATCGGCTGAAATCCAAGATGGCTGCCGACCAAATTGGCTGATCGGCTTCATTTGAACAAACTTGGATCCTTATACCCTAAGAATGCTTCCTGCCACATATAATTGAAATCGGCCCAGTGGTTCTTGAGAAGTCGTTTAAAGGAAAAGTTGACGGATGACGGACACACGACGGACAGTTGCTATGGCATAAGCTCACGTGGCCCTTCAGGCCAGGTGAGCTAAAAATATGCAACAGTTTTCTGGTAGATTTGGCGTGAAAATGAGGTACCAGGAATTCATCGGTGAAAGGGTTAACTCAATTTTCCCTAACTTTAGCACAAATTGTCGCAATTTCCATACTTTTTAAGACCTGGAAGATTCTGAAATTTTCATTCATCTTCTCAAACTTTTAAATCTGGCACACGAACGCTGTACATATAAACATACCTTGCTATTCACTTGTATTGCATCTCTAAGATGCCAGTCCTCTTGCTCCTCATCCCAGTATTGGTCAAATGAATCACCACAAATCTCACATGACTGAAACATTGTCATATAAACAGTTAACCCTTTAATGGTCGTGACCAAAACTGAAATTTTGTGCTCACAAGAAATGTTCATTTGGAGCCCAAGATAACTGTTTTAGAAATTTAGCAAGTGGAATGACTGGCTCGATAACTGAGACAGTCATCAAAGTGATAGATTTTGTAAAATAGTTTTCACTTGGTCTACATATGGACATTTATTAAGACAAAATTTGAATTTTCTTGAGAATTCTTGACCATTAAAGGGATACAACACATTCTGATGACCACTTAGTGACACCGTGACCTAGATTTTTGACTGTTTGATTGGAAACTCCTATTTATAGTGCTGCTGGGTAGGAAAAAGTTGGAGTTTCCAATCAAACAGTCAAATATCTAGGTCACGGGGTCAGTAAGTGGTCATCAGAATGTGTTGTATCCATTTAATGGTCAGGAATTCTCAAGAAAATTTTCTCATGACACTGAAGGACAGTGTGAGCATTGCGATCGATACATCTGTCTATATGCCAGTTTGTATTTGTCTTTCTATGCGAAGCCTACCTGAATGCAAGAAGGTAGAATCACCAAAATTGGTACATCTACTTTTTCCTGCCCAGCACCACTATAAATAGATGTTCCAATACTGGTGATTCTACCTTCTTGCATTCATGTAGGCTGCGGTTAATAAGACAAACACAAACTGACATATAGACAGATGGCATCGATCGCAATACTCACGCTGGCCTTCAGCAGCATGAGAAAATTTAGAGAATGGATGAATTCAGTTTATCCATCAATCATGATGTCATAATCATCTACGTGACGTGTAGGATGATGTCAAATCAATTAAGTCATGAATGACGTAGATAAGTTCATCACAAATGCTTAATTCATGACAGACTAGAAGCATTGTTGTACGAATTATATATCTTTACTATTTAATAAATCTGCTGTTGAATATTTTGTAATTAATTTCACTGGACGCTGTTGCTGTCATAGGTAGCTACAGCACCCAGTAAAATTAGTTTCAAAATATTCAACAGCTTACCTGTATAGTTCTTCTGCAAATTGAGATTCAGTGAGTGGAGAGATCGATCAATCACATCATGGTCAAAGCGTGGGTGGAGCTTAGCTAGAGCTGGGTGTAGCTAAAACTGGATTCCTCCATTAACACTTTAAGCCATCAATTTGTTCAAGAAATCTTTTTTAAATGTCAATTTGCAGACCAAGAGATTATTTTTGAAAGTTTAGCACTGGAATGACTGGCTCGGTTATCGAGGCAGTCATTGGAGTGGTAAATTTTCAAAAATAATCTCTTGATCTGCAAATTGACATTTCTCAAGACCACTGTAGAAGGCGTTTTTGGCTGATATAAGTGTTAAAGGGTTAACAGATAGAATAATCATACTTACATCAGCTCCAGTCGATGCAGGACACTGAATAAACTCTGATCCCGCTGGCAGCGTAAATGTTGCCTCCTTCGCTGCAGAGATCATCTGTTCAAAGATTTCACTACGCCCTGTAAAATATACACAACGTTGTCATCTACCGCTTAATGGTCAAGCTGGCCAAAACCAGCCTCTGCACTGGTCTTGAGGAATGTCCATTTGCAAGCCAAGAGAAGAATTTACCACTAGAATGCTTGGCTCAATTAACCGTGCCAGTCATTCCAGTGGTAAATTTTCAAAAATGGTCCTCTTTTGCCCTGCAAATGGAGATTTAATAAGAAAATTTTCTTGACCAAATCTGACGGTTAAATGGCTAAGTAAATACTCTTAAGACACTAACCTGTGAAATATCAGTGTCTTAATTTCAAGACGAGTCTACATGAATAATTTAATCACATATTTTTCTAAAATAAAACCATTTCTTCATTTCATAATGACACTTCCGCTTTAAGTACACATCACAATTCTCTTGGCCATGGCCAATCATGGCCATTAACAGGCTAAATCAGCTGTATGATTGTGTGACTTATTTGATTGCATGTATCTTACCTCTGTCCTCTGACTCATCAAGCTCATCGTACAGGATCCAGTTCTGTAAGCAAACAGGCAGAAAATTCATACATTACCAACAATACTAACACAGCATTACAATAAATACACATATAGATATATCAACCCTTTAACACTCAAATTTGTTAAAGAAAATTTAAATTTTCTCATAGAAAATTTCCATTTACCATGCTTCCAGACGAAGAGAAGAGTATTTTTGAAAATCTATTACTGGTATGTTTTCTCAGAAAATGTCCATTTACCTTACACCATTTAGCATTTTGAAAATGTATTACTGTATGACAGCCATTAACCCTTTAGTGGTCACGATCTGTCAAGAAAATTGAAATTCTCGCTTAGTGAATGTCCATTTGCAGTCCAAGAGGCTACTTTTGAAATTTTACCACAGGAATGAATGGCTAGATAACGGAGCTTAATCATTCCAGTGGCAAAATTTAATAATTTAGTCTTCTCTTGGCATGCAAATGAACATTTTTACACGCAACTACAGATGCTGGTTTATCGTCGGCGTAACCATTAAAGGGTTCAGACATAAAAATTGTGTGCATTTACTACAGCACTTAACCTGTACTAAGAGACCACCTGTCTTTAATGGCCAGTATTTACTACGCCGCAATGTGCTTGTGCCCGACACATTTGCCCTTAATAAACCGATCTATTTCTAGCTAAACTCCACCCACTTTGTATGTCTGTCGTAATCAATTATATACTTTGATTCCTGAATTCCCAGAAACCCAATTTCCAGGTATCTATATAGCCAAGCTGCCGATCTTTTTCAAGATCTAAAAAAAAACCAAATGCTGAGGTGGGTATGTTCCCCTCCTATAATCGGCCTGGGGTCCTCCCCAGACATACCAGGTAAAGTTGAATATTAGATGCTTCTGAGAAGCCATCTCTAGCATTAGTTAATCAACAGCAGCCTTAGAACATATCCAACGTTTGTCTACATTCATATTGAATTGCATAATTGCCAGGGGCGAATAACACATTTTCAAGCATGTTTCAATGCTCTACCATCATTTCCCCAAGTCTTTTCAAAGGTAAATCTTAAGCTTAACCGCATTCAATGACTGGTGTTAAAATTCAAGTATTTTTTCAGATTTGTGCTAATCCTGATATATAATAAAAAGAAAATTAAAATCCAGATCTCAAAACCCGATATGCATGTAGAGTACAGCTTAGAAATAACTTAATATTTCCAAAAATAAACTGAAATGTATTGTTGAATATTTTGAACATAATTGAATTGGAAAACACTGCTGCAGTAATGTCTTCCAATTCAATTATTAGTGTTGGGAATTGGTGCTATTTTTGTGATCGATGATTGGTTTTATATACTAACTGATGATCAATTAATGATTAATTATAACAGGTTCTCATTTTTTATCTATTTTTGAAGCAGTAATTATAGCAAGTTCAAGGATAATTACCCCTTTCAAACCAAGTCGCAGGTATGACAGACTTAATAAGTTAAGAAATAATCTGTTGAATATTTTGAAACTAATTTGACTGGAAGCTGTTGCTGCTTTAGGCAGCAACAGCTACCAGTCAAATAAGTTTCAAAATGTTCATGTCATTGGTATGGTTGCTTTGAAATTAACATACTATTTCAGTGCTGAACGAATTAATGTCTAGACTAAGGAGTAATACTATATAGTTGTAACAATTAAATTTAAATTCTTTTCCAAAAAGTATTCGTTTTCTAGCTGGACAAGTGAAAATATATTAATAAAGTCCATTTATAAACAACCAAAATCGATTTCTGAAATCATGATCGATCGGTTGGTTGAACATACAAACCAATCAATCATCGATCAAATCGATTTTAATCGGAAGAACACTATCAATTATGTTAAAATATTCAACAGAACATTTCTTATGTCATGTTCAAAAAAATTGTACTAGCAGGTTCCTGCTTTGGAAATATGTGAAGTTATATCCATGCAAATTTGTGAGTTTGTTGCGCTTTACATCATTGTAGCAAGACCTTAAGTGCTACTTACATTTAAATCATAGTACCATTTACGGTACTTGACCACGCGAATGCCTTCCTTCTCACGACGGTTATGTCTGAAGTGCCAGTCAAGATGCTCCCGATAACGCTCCGTGTCCATAATCTCAAAACGTACGCCACACGAGGCACACTGGATACCGGTGTATAGCTGATGAATTACGCTGTCATAGCGTCTGAAAAACATGTACAGAACACAATAATCAACATTTAACCTTTTAATGACCACGTTTGTTCAAGAATCAGTATATTCTTATCATATGCCATGGAAAATGGTAATCATGCAAAATATAAATAAATCTGCTGGCATAAATTACCTCTATGCAATAAAAAATTACGCCAACAGCTTATCAAAACCAGGCTGTGGCTTGGTTGTTGCAATAGCCAATATTCAATCATTTTGCTGAATAAATCGGATCTTATTTTTGGAGCTTTGTCATAAACACCAATCTACCAGATATTAATTCTTGGCGGTCATGGAATTTGTTAATTCTGGTCCTGAAAAATCATGGAATTTCAAACACAGAAAGTGTATGGTACCCGTTAATTCAAAGGGTAAATTTTCAAAAATAATTTCTGATCCTGAAAATGGAAATCTGTTTTTAATTTTACCACTGGAACGACTGCCTCGGTTGTCGAGCCATTAAGTTATTGGTTTGATTGGCGTCTATTGAGTTCCAGATTCTATGTCCCATTCATGCCATTTATTTCAGTTAGAGTGTTTTCCTGGCCTACAAATGGACATTCCTCAAGACCACCTATCAGATCTTCGAGAATTATTTACAAAAACAAACCATTCGTATTTAGTTATTTGCAGTTTTAACCCTTTCATGGCAGTCGCCCAAACCTGACCTTTGCAGTGGTCTTGAAGGATGTTCATTTGAAGGCTAAGAGACTATTTTTTCAATTTGAGCCAGTCATTTCAGTGGTAAATTGGTACAGATTTCTTGGCATGCTGACATTTTCTGAGAAAACTCAAATTTTTGTGGTCCAATTTCATCATTTTAAGTGATTAAACTTTTGATATTTGAACTCACTTTTTCAGGGTTGTCATTTTGAAATCCATCTTTTTTGGTATTGGCTCTATTGGAGATGTATCCTCTTCTGGCTGAGCCTGTAAAATATTGACAATATCACCAATACAAGTACTAGGAATTTACATATAATTATTGTCATTATTTTGATTAATATTTAATTGTGACATGCACCTATTATAAGCATGTCTGTCGGTCTCTGTCTGTTGGCTGGTCGCTCGGGCAGTCAAAGTTTTGACATCTTTGTCAAACTTTCACATTTTTCATGTCGGACCTCCATCATTTGATTTGAATGTCAGTTACCACATTTAAGTGTGAAATACTAATTTGACTGGGTGTTATTGCCGCCCCGTCAAATTAGTTTCAAAATATTCAACAGCATGTTTATTAAATAGTAAAGACATACTATTCGTACAACACTTAGTCCGATGTAATTGATTACGACGTCATCCTACATGTCACATAGTTGAGTATGACGTCATATGATAGATGGATGAACTGGAATCCTCCATTATGTTCGGAAATTCAACAGAACATTTTATTATGTTTTGGAAACATGTTATTTCTGATCTGTATTGTATGTGCGAGTCACAGCTTGATCTGTATTGCATGCTCGAGTCCCAGCTTGATCTGTATTGCATGCTCGAGTCACAGCTTGATCTGTATTGCATGCTCGAGTCACAGCTTGATCTGTATTGCATGCTCGAGTCACAGATTGATCTGTATTGCATGCTCGAGTCACAGCTTGATCTGTATTGTATGTGCGAGTCACAGATTGATCTGTATTGCATGCTCGAGTCATAGCTTGATCTGTAATGTATGCTCGAGTCACAGCTTGATCTGTATTGCATGCTCGAGTCACAGCTTGATCTGTATTGTATGCTAGAGTCACAGATTGATCTGTATTGTATTCTCAAGTCACAGATTGATCTGTATTGCATGCTCGAGTCATAGCTTGATCTGTATTGTATGCTCGAGTCACAGCTTGATCTGTATTGCATGCTCGAGTCACAGATTGATCTGTATTGTACGCTAGAGTCACAGATTGATCTGTATTTCATGCTCGAGTCACAGATTGATCTGTATTGCATGCTCGAGTCACAGCTTGATCTGTATTGCATGCTCGAGTCACAGATTGATCTGTATTGTATGCTAGAGTCACAGATTGATCTGTATTTCATGCTCGAGTCACAGATTGATCTGTATTGTATGCTAGAGTCACAGATTGATCTGTATTTCATGCTCGAGTCACAGATTGATCTGTATTGTATGCTAGAGTCACAGATTGATCTGTATTTCATGCTCGAGTCACAGATTGATCTGTATTGTTTGCTCGGGTCACAGATTGATCTGTATTGTATTCTCAAGTCACAGATTGATCTGTATTGTTTGCTCGGGTCACAGATTGATCTGTATTGCATGCTCGAGTCACAGCTTGATCTGTATTGCATGCTCGAGTCACAGCTTGATCTGTATTGCATGCTCGAGTCACAGATTGATCTGTAATGTATGCTAGAGTCACAGATTGATCTGTATTTCATGCTCGAGTCACAGATTGATCTGTATTGCATGCTCGAGTCACAGCTTGATCTGTATTGCATGCTCGAGTCACAGATTGATCTGTAATGTATGCTAGAGTCACAGATTGATCTGTATTTCATGCTCGAGTCACAGATTGATCTGTATTGTATTCTCAAGTCACAGATTGATCTGTATTGTTTGCTCGGGTCACAGATTGATCTGTATTGCATGCTCGAGTCACAGCTTGATCTGTATTGCATGCTCGAGTCACAGCTTGATCTGTATTGCATGCTCGAGTCACAGATTGATCTGTAATGTATGCTAGAGTCACAGATTGATCTGTATTTCATGCTCGAGTCACAGATTGATCTGTATTGCATGCTCGAGTCACAGCTTGATCTGTATTGCATGCTCGAGTCACAGATTGATCTGTAATGTATGCTAGAGTCACAGATTGATCTGTATTTCATGCTCGAGTCACAGATTGATCTGTATTGTATTCTCAAGTCACAGATTGATCTGTATTGTGTGCTCGAGTCACAGATTGATCTGTATTGTATTCTCAAGTCACAGATTGATCTGTATTGCATGCTCGAGTCACAGATTGATCTGTATTGTATTCTCAAGTCACAGATTGATCTGTATTGCATGCTCGAGTCACAGATTGATCTGTATTGCATGCTCGAGTCACAGCTTGATCTGTATTGCATGCTCGAGTCACAGCTTGATCTGTATTGCATGCTCGAGTCACAGATTGATCTGTATTGTATTCTCGAGTCACAGATTGATCTGTATTGTTTGCTCGGGTCACAGATTGATCTGTATTGTATTCTCAAGTCACAGATTGATCTGTATTTCATGCTCGAGTCACAGATTGATCTGTATTGTATTCTCAAGTCACAGATTGATCTGTATTGTTTGCTCGGGTCACAGATTGATCTGTATTGCATGCTCGAGTCACAGCTTGATCTGTATTGCATGCTCGAGTCACAGCTTGATCTGTATTGTATTCTCAAGTCACAGATTGATCTGTATTTCATGCTCGAGTCACAGCTTGATCTGTATTGTATGCTCGAGTCACAGATTGATCTGTATTTCATGCTCGAGTCACAGATTGATCTGTATTGCATGCTCGAGTCATAGCTTGATCTGTATTGTATTCTCAAGTCACAGATTGATCTGTATTGTGTGCTCGAGTCATAGCTTGATCTGTATTGTATGCTCGAGTCACAGATTGATCTGTATTGTGTGCTCGAGTCATAGCTTGATCTGTATTGTGTGCTCGAGTCATAGCTTGATCTGTATTGTGTGCTCGAGTCATAGCTTGATCTGTATTGTATTCTCAAGTCACAGATTGATCTGTATTTCATGCTCGAGTCACAGCTTGATCTGTATTGTATGCTCGAGTCACAGATTGATCTGTATTTCATGCTCGAGTCACAGATTGATCTGTATTGTATTCTCAAGTCACAGATTGATCTGTATTGTGTGCTCGAGTCATAGCTTGATCTGTATTGTATGCTCGAGTCACAGATTGATCTGTATTGTATTCTCAAGTCACAGATTGATCTGTATTGTGTGCTCGAGTCATAGCTTGATCTGTATTGTATTCTCAAGTCACAGATTGATCTGTATTTCATGCTCGAGTCACAGCTTGATCTGTATTGTATGCTCGAGTCACAGATTGATCTGTATTTCATGCTCGAGTCACAGATTGATCTGTATTGTATTCTCAAGTCACAGATTGATCTGTATTGTGTGCTCGAGTCATAGCTTGATCTGTATTGTATGCTCGAGTCACAGATTGATCTGTATTGTGTGCTCGAGTCATAGCTTGATCTGTATTGTGTGCTCGAGTCATAGCTTGATCTGTATTGTGTGCTCGAGTCATAGCTTGATCTGTATTGTATTCTCAAGTCACAGATTGATCTGTATTTCATGCTCGAGTCACAGCTTGATCTGTATTGTATGCTCGAGTCACAGATTGATCTGTATTTCATGCTCGAGTCACAGATTGATCTGTATTGTATTCTCAAGTCACAGCTTGATCTGTATTGTGTGCTCGAGTCATAGCTTGATCTGTATTGTATGCTCGAGTCACAGATTGATCTGTATTGTATTCTCAAGTCACAGATTGATCTGTATTGTGTGCTCGAGTCATAGCTTGATCTGTATTGTATTCTCAAGTCACAGATTGATCTGTATTTCATGCTCGAGTCACAGCTTGATCTGTATTGTATGCTCGAGTCACAGATTGATCTGTATTTCATGCTCGAGTCACAGATTGATCTGTATTGTATTCTCAAGTCACAGATTGATCTGTATTGTGTGCTCGAGTCACAGATTGATCTGTATTGTGTGCTCGAGTCATAGCTTGATCTGTATTGTATGCTCGAGTCACAGCTTGATCTGTATTGCATGCTCGAGTCATAGCTTGATCTGTATTGCATGCTCGAGTCATAGCTTGATCTGTATTGTATGCTCGAGTCATAGCTTGATCTGTATTGTATGCTCGAGTCACAGCTTGATCTGTATTGTGTGCTCGAGTCATAGCTTGATCTGTATTGTATGTGCGAGTCACAGATTGATCTGTATTGTGTGCTCGAGTCATAGCTTGATCTGTATTGTGTGCTCGAGTCATAGCTTGATCTGTATTGTGTGCTCGAGTCATAGCTTGATCTGTATTGTGTGCTCGAGTCATAGCTTGATCTGTATTGTGTGCTCGAATCATAGCTTGATCTGTATTGCATGCTCGAGTCACAGCTTGATCTGTATTGTATGTGCGAGTCACAGATTGATCTGTATTGTGGGCTCGAGTCATAGCTTGATCTGTATTGTATGCTCGAGTCACAGCTTGATCTGTATTGTGTGCTCGAGTCATAGCTTGATCTGTATTGCATGCTCGAGTCACAGCTTGATCTGTATTGTATGTGCGAGTCACAGATTGATCTGTATTGTGTGCTCGAGTCATAGCTTGATCTGTATTGTGTGCTCGAGTCATAGCTTGATCTGTATTGTGTGCTCGAGTCATAGCTTGATCTGTATTGTGTGCTCGAGTCATAGCTTGATCTGTATTGTGTGCTCGAATCATAGCTTGATCTGTATTGCATGCTCGAGTCACAGCTTGATCTGTATTGTATGTGCGAGTCACAGATTGATCTGTATTGTATGTGCGAGTCATAGCTTGATCTGTATTGTTTGCTCGAGTCATAGCTTGATCTGTATTGTATGCTCGAGTCACAGCTTGATCTGTATTGTGTGCTCGAGTCATAGCTTGATCTGTATTGCATGCTCGAGTCACAGCTTGATCTGTATTGTATGTGCGAGTCACAGATTGATCTGTATTGTGTGCTCGAGTCATAGCTTGATCTGTATTGTATGCTCGAGTCACAGCTTGATCTGTATTGTGTGCTCGAGTCATAGCTTGATCTGTATTGCATGCTCGAGTCACAGCTTGATCTGTATTGTATGTGCGAGTCACAGATTGATCTGTATTGTGTGCTCGAGTCATAGCTTGATCTGTATTGTGTGCTCGAGTCATAGCTTGATCTGTATTGTATGCTCGAGTCATAGCTTGATCTGTATTGTGTGCTCGAGTCATAGCTTGATCTGTATTTCATGCTCGAGTCACAGCTTGATCTGTATTGTATGCTCGAGTCATAGCTTGATCTGTATTGTGTGCTCGAGTCACAGCTTGATCTGTATTGCATGCTCGAGTCACAGCTTGATCTGTATTGTATGCTCGAGTCATAGCTTGATCTGTATTGTGTGCTCGAGTCATAGCTTGATCTGTATTGTTTGCTCGAGTCATAGCTTGATCTGTATTGTGTGCTCGAGTCATAGCTTGATCTGTATTTCATGCTCGAGTCACAGCTTGATCTGTATTGTATGCTCGAGTCATAGCTTGATCTGTATTGTGTGCTCGAGTCACAGCTTGATCTGTATTGTATGTGCGAGTCACAGCTTGATCTGTATTGCATGCTCGAGTCCCAGCTTGATCTGTATTGCATGCTCGAGTCACAGCTTGATCTGTATTGCATGCTCGAGTCACAGCTTGATCTGTATTGCATGCTCGAGTCACAGATTGATCTGTATTGCATGCTCGAGTCACAGCTTGATCTGTATTGTATGTGCGAGTCACAGATTGATCTGTATTGCATGCTCGAGTCATAGCTTGATCTGTAATGTATGCTCGAGTCACAGCTTGATCTGTATTGCATGCTCGAGTCACAGCTTGATCTGTATTGTATGCTAGAGTCACAGATTGATCTGTATTGTATTCTCAAGTCACAGATTGATCTGTATTGCATGCTCGAGTCATAGCTTGATCTGTATTGTATGCTCGAGTCACAGCTTGATCTGTATTGCATGCTCGAGTCACAGATTGATCTGTATTGTACGCTAGAGTCACAGATTGATCTGTATTTCATGCTCGAGTCACCGATTGATCTGTATTGCATGCTCGAGTCACAGCTTGATCTGTATTGCATGCTCGAGTCACAGATTGATCTGTATTGTATGCTAGAGTCACAGATTGATCTGTATTTCATGCTCGAGTCACAGATTGATCTGTATTGTATGCTAGAGTCACAGATTGATCTGTATTTCATGCTCGAGTCACAGATTGATCTGTATTGTATGCTAGAGTCACAGATTGATCTGTATTTCATGCTCGAGTCACAGATTGATCTGTATTGTTTGCTCGGGTCACAGATTGATCTGTATTGTATTCTCAAGTCACAGATTGATCTGTATTGTTTGCTCGGGTCACAGATTGATCTGTATTGCATGCTCGAGTCACAGCTTGATCTGTATTGCATGCTCGAGTCACAGCTTGATCTGTATTGCATGCTCGAGTCACAGATTGATCTGTAATGTATGCTAGAGTCACAGATTGATCTGTATTTCATGCTCGAGTCACAGATTGATCTGTATTGCATGCTCGAGTCACAGCTTGATCTGTATTGCATGCTCGAGTCACAGATTGATCTGTAATGTATGCTAGAGTCACAGATTGATCTGTATTTCATGCTCGAGTCACAGATTGATCTGTATTGTATTCTCAAGTCACAGATTGATCTGTATTGTTTGCTCGGGTCACAGATTGATCTGTATTGCATGCTCGAGTCACAGCTTGATCTGTATTGCATGCTCGAGTCACAGCTTGATCTGTATTGCATGCTCGAGTCACAGATTGATCTGTAATGTATGCTAGAGTCACAGATTGATCTGTATTTCATGCTCGAGTCACAGATTGATCTGTATTGCATGCTCGAGTCACAGCTTGATCTGTATTGCATGCTCGAGTCACAGATTGATCTGTAATGTATGCTAGAGTCACAGATTGATCTGTATTTCATGCTCGAGTCACAGATTGATCTGTATTGTATTCTCAAGTCACAGATTGATCTGTATTGTGTGCTCGAGTCACAGATTGATCTGTATTGTATTCTCAAGTCACAGATTGATCTGTATTGCATGCTCGAGTCACAGATTGATCTGTATTGTATTCTCAAGTCACAGATTGATCTGTATTGCATGCTCGAGTCACAGATTGATCTGTATTGCATGCTCGAGTCACAGCTTGATCTGTATTGCATGCTCGAGTCACAGCTTGATCTGTATTGCATGCTCGAGTCACAGATTGATCTGTATTGTATTCTCAAGTCACAGATTGATCTGTATTGTTTGCTCGGGTCACAGATTGATCTGTATTGTATTCTCAAGTCACAGATTGATCTGTATTTCATGCTCGAGTCACAGATTGATCTGTATTGTATTCTCAAGTCACAGATTGATCTGTATTGTTTGCTCGGGTCACAGATTGATCTGTATTGCATGCTCGAGTCACAGCTTGATCTGTATTGCATGCTCGAGTCACAGCTTGATCTGTATTGTATTCTCAAGTCACAGATTGATCTGTATTTCATGCTCGAGTCACAGCTTGATCTGTATTGTATGCTCGAGTCACAGATTGATCTGTATTTCATGCTCGAGTCACAGATTGATCTGTATTGCATGCTCGAGTCATAGCTTGATCTGTATTGTATTCTCAAGTCACAGATTGATCTGTATTGTGTGCTCGAGTCATAGCTTGATCTGTATTGTATGCTCGAGTCACAGATTGATCTGTATTGTGTGCTCGAGTCATAGCTTGATCTGTATTGTGTGCTCGAGTCATAGCTTGATCTGTATTGTGTGCTCGAGTCATAGCTTGATCTGTATTGTATTCTCAAGTCACAGATTGATCTGTATTTCATGCTCGAGTCACAGCTTGATCTGTATTGTATGCTCGAGTCACAGATTGATCTGTATTTCATGCTCGAGTCACAGATTGATCTGTATTGTATTCTCAAGTCACAGATTGATCTGTATTGTGTGCTCGAGTCATAGCTTGATTTGTATTGTATGCTCGAGTCACAGATTGATCTGTATTGTATTCTCAAGTCACAGATTGATCTGTATTGTGTGCTCGAGTCATAGCTTGATCTGTATTGTATTCTCAAGTCACAGATTGATCTGTATTTCATGCTCGAGTCACAGCTTGATCTGTATTGTATGCTCGAGTCACAGATTGATCTGTATTTCATGCTCGAGTCACAGATTGATCTGTATTGTATTCTCAAGTCACAGATTGATCTGTATTGTGTGCTCGAGTCACAGATTGATCTGTATTGTGTGCTCGAGTCATAGCTTGATCTGTATTGTATGCTCGAGTCACAGCTTGATCTGTATTGCATGCTCGAGTCATAGCTTGATCTGTATTGCATGCTCGAGTCATAGCTTGATCTGTATTGTATGCTCGAGTCATAGCTTGATCTGTATTGTATGCTCGAGTCACAGCTTGATCTGTATTGTGTGCTCGAGTCATAGCTTGATCTGTATTGTATGTGTGAGTCACAGATTGATCTGTATTGTGTGCTCGAGTCATAGCTTGATCTGTATTGTGTGCTCGAGTCATAGCTTGATCTGTATTGTGTGCTCGAGTCATAGCTTGATCTGTATTGTGTGCTCGAGTCATAGCTTGATCTGTATTGTGTGCTCGAATCATAGCTTGATCTGTATTGCATGCTCGAGTCACAGCTTGATCTGTATTGTATGTGCGAGTCACAGATTGATCTGTATTGTGTGCTCGAGTCATAGCTTGATCTGTATTGTATGCTCGAGTCACAGCTTGATCTGTATTGTGTGCTCGAGTCATAGCTTGATCTGTATTGCATGCTCGAGTCACAGCTTGATCTGTATTGTATGTGCGAGTCACAGATTGATCTGTATTGTGTGCTCGAGTCATAGCTTGATCTGTATTGTGTGCTCGAGTCATAGCTTGATCTGTATTGTGTGCTCGAGTCATAGCTTGATCTGTATTGTGTGCTCGAGTCATAGCTTGATCTGTATTGTGTGCTCGAATCATAGCTTGATCTGTATTGCATGCTCGAGTCACAGCTTGATCTGTATTGTATGTGCGAGTCACAGATTGATCTGTATTGTATGTGCGAGTCATAGCTTGATCTGTATTGTTTGCTCGAGTCATAGCTTGATCTGTATTGTATGCTCGAGTCACAGCTTGATCTGTATTGTGTGCTCGAGTCATAGCTTGATCTGTATTGCATGCTCGAGTCACAGCTTGATCTGTATTGTATGTGCGAGTCACAGATTGATCTGTATTGTGTGCTCGAGTCATAGCTTGATCTGTATTGTATGCTCGAGTCACAGCTTGATCTGTATTGTGTGCTCGAGTCATAGCTTGATCTGTATTGCATGCTCGAGTCACAGCTTGATCTGTATTGTATGTGCGAGTCACAGATTGATCTGTATTGTGTGCTCGAGTCATAGCTTGATCTGTATTGTGTGCTCGAGTCATAGCTTGATCTGTATTGTATGCTCGAGTCATAGCTTGATCTGTATTGTGTGCTCGAGTCATAGCTTGATCTGTATTTCATGCTCGAGTCACAGCTTGATCTGTATTATATGCTCGAGTCATAGCTTGATCTGTATTGTGTGCTCGAGTCACAGCTTGATCTGTATTGCATGCTCGAGTCACAGCTTGATCTGTATTGTATGCTCGAGTCATAGCTTGATCTGTATTGTGTGCTCGAGTCATAGCTTGATCTGTATTGTTTGCTCGAGTCATAGCTTGATCTGTATTGTGTGCTCGAGTCATAGCTTGATCTGTATTTCATGCTCGAGTCACAGCTTGATCTGTATTGTATGCTCGAGTCATAGCTTGATCTGTATTGTGTGCTCGAGTCACAGATTGATCTGTATTGCATGCTCGAGTCACAGCTTGATCTGTATTGTATGCTCGAGTCATAGCTTGATCTGTATTGTTTGCTCGAGTCACAGCTTGATCTGTATTGCATGCTCGAGTCATAGCTTGATCTGTATTGTGTGCTCGAGTCATAGCTTGATCTGTATTGTGTGCTCGAGTCATAGCTTGATCTGTATTGTATGCTCGAGTCACAGATTGGATCTCTAAATTATCTACCGTTAATTCACCTTTCCAGAGTATCCATCCATTATCTGACCTCGTATGACGTCACAAAGGGTTCTATATAGACCATCATAAAATCTCAAGTAGTCTGACACATTGTATGAATTGTATGTCTTTGTAATTTTTTGCTATTTAATAAGCATGCTGTTGAATATTTTGAAACTAATTTGACTGGGCGCTGTTGCTGCCTTAGGCAACAACAGCACCCAGTCAAATTAGTTTCAAAATATTCAACAGCTTACCTGTGTAGCTTTTTGGAAATTGATAGCGAGGGTATTCAGAGATGGATCGATCCCAACACGAGCGAGGTGTGAGTGGAGCTTAGCTAGACATGGGCGGGGCATGGCTAAAACCGGAACGGTCCATTAGACGTACCTCTATCTTTGGTAATTCAGCTTTCGGTTTTTCCTCGGATACTTCAAGTACAGGGTTACTAATAGCTGCAACGAGTGCATCTTTAGCTTTCTGCTTTTCTTGCTTAATGATCCCAGCACTAAGTAACTTGGAAAATAAGTTCCCTAAGTCTAGCGGAAGGGTGGATGCTGGAGAGCCTGTGGCAGAAGTAGTTGGGGTCATTAGTGGCGGTATCAGTGATGGCGGCTGTTGTTGTCCAGATAACTGTGGGACTGCTTGCTGTCCTGTGGTTGAAATAAAATAAAAATTTATAAATATATATTATCCTTTGAATAAAAGTAGAATTGTTCTTAAAGCAAAACACATTAAATTAACAAGAGGCCCAAGGGCCTGTGACGCTCACGTTAATGAAGAGTAGATTTCTAATTGATTTTCAGGAAATCAAAGATGTCCGCCGGAAAAATTGACCAACCAAAATTCTGTATACGGGTTATGAAACCTCCCACCCTAGTATCCTTCCAGTTAAGTCTGGCTGAAATTGCCCAAGAAGTTAATGAGTAGCGTTTTAAACAATTTCCCGCCAATTTTAGGAAAATTCAAGATGGCCACCAGAAAAATTATCCAATTAAAATTCTGTATAGATTTCTGAAGCATACTATTCTAGGGTCCTTCCAACTGAGTTTGATTGAAATCGGCCCAGTGCTTAATGAACAGTAGGCTTTTAAATAATTTTCAGAAAATCCAAGATGGACACCAAAAAATTGACCAATCAAAATTCTGTATACAAGTTCTGAAACCTCCCACCCTAGTATCCTTTCAGCCAAGCCCTGCTGAAATTGTCCAAGAAGTTAATGAGTAGTTTAAACAATTTCCCACAAATGTTCGGAAAATTCAAGATGGCTGCCGAAAGGATTGTCCAATACAAGTTCTGAAGCATACTAATCTAGGGGCCTTTCCACTGAGTTTGATTGAGATCAGGCCAGTGGTTAATGAGGAGTAGGCTTTTAAATGATTTCCAGAAAATCCAAGAAATCGGAAATTAACCAATCAAAATTTTGTATACAAGTTCGGAAATCTATTAGCCTGGTATTCTTGACACAAAATCTGGTTGAAATTGCCAAAGCAATTTATGACGAGTAGCATTTTAATCGATTTTCAGCCATTTTTCAGATAATTCAAGATGGCCACCGAGAAAATTGACCAATCAAAGTTCTGTAGACAAGGTCTGAATCCTACCTCCCTGGGGTCCTTCCTGCCAAATTAGGTTGAAATCCGCTAAGTGGTTAATGAGGAGTAGCGTTTGAAAACAAAAGTTGATGGACAGGCGGACGACGGACAGTCGCCATGACATAAGCTCACTTCGCCATTCTGTACAATCCTGTACTATTTCAGAAACAACATTGTTTGTATACTGGATTAGCTTGCCTGACGCTTCGGTGCAGTTGCTCGGCTCCTTTTATACTTTCTGCCTGGGTGCCCAGATGTGGCTTGGTTGATGACTAAAATTGGGCACTTGTTAACAAGTGGTCACGTGGCATAGATGCTTGGGGTGGGGGTTGGCAGTTGTTGTAAGTTTGTGGTTGGGTCGTAGCAGTTACTGACGGTTGGGCATGGCAGTTTTGGCACCTGGCCACTAGTGTTGTTCTGATTAATCGATTTGATCGATGATTGATTGGTTTGCCTGTTCAACCAACAGATCGATCATGATTTCAGAAATCGATTTTGGTTGTCTATAAATTGACTTTATTAATATATTTTAACTTGTCAAGCTAGAAAACAAATACTTTTTGGAAAAGAATTTACATTTAATTGTTACAACTATATAGTATTACTCCTTAGTTAAAGCCTTAATTCTTTTAAGCACCGACATAGTATGTTAATTTCAAAGCAAGCATACCAATAACAAGTTCAGTATTTTGAAACTGAATTGACTGGAGGCTTCCAGTCAAATTAGTTTCAAAATATGCAACAGATTATTTTGTAAATTATTAAGAATCTGTCATACATGCGACTTGGTCTGTTATGATCAATCATTAATTGATCATCAGTTAGTATATAAAACCAATCATCAATCACAAAAATAGTAGCAATTCCCAAAACTATTGGCCACTGGTGGTTTTGGTTCCTCCTTTTCAAGCATGAAAGATGACACATCCATGGTATCCTGTCACTTCAGTGAAGCCGAGCCGAGCAGAAATGACAGAATGACATGCGCTTCAGGACCGTACAAGTCCTATACTCTGACATCACAGATCCAAACTCCACCTACTCGAGGAGACAACAAGAATGCCATTGGATCTATGGAGGCAATAGGAATTTACCACTGTCAGACTGTATATTATTTTTACTATAATGACTCATCAGACTGTTTCCCATCCAGAAAGACATTTTGACCACAAAATAATTAGGATTCATAAGAATTGGAGGAAAACAACCAGGGATAAATGGAAATGGAAAGCTTGACATTCTCAGACATTACAATGCTATAAATACTAGTAAAAGATGGGACATGATTAACTAATCATAATAATTACCTGCTGGTAGAAGCCCGCCTAGATTCATACCAGAACTTGAAGAGACTGCAGGTGGTTGTGGTGGCAAACCTGCAAAAGTAGGTTAGGATAATATCATCAGCTGTTTGTACAGTGACAAATGATATACATGTGTAAACTAAAACATAATAATGCCCTGTTATTACCCTAGCTAAGCAATGGGACAAGAGTATTGTATTCAGGTCCGTCAGTATCCCGAGCTGTGTCAACTGATCAAATTTATCTCAAATTTTAACACAACAAAGGATCTTATTGGATCCGGATCAGATTAACTTATGGATGTATGAATATCTTTTCTGGCTCGCTAGCATTACACAATTTTAGTCATGATCCAAAGAAATTTTATGTGGCAAAAATCAGAGACACATGTAAAATTAACCCTTTAACATTCACACCAGCCAAAACACGCTTCTGCAGTGGCCTTGAGAAATGTCTATTTGTTGACCAAAAGATTATTCTTGAAATTTTATCACTGGAATGACTGGCTCGGTAAGTCAGTTACTTCAGTGATAAAATTTCAAAAATAATCTTTTGGTCTGCTAATGAACATTCCTCAAAAGCATTGCAGAGGCTGATTGATGAGTTTGGTTGGCTTGCTTTTTGTGTAAGCTGTTTACTATTTTAACTGAACACTTAGGTAGCAACAGGTTAGGCAGGAACAGATTTCCAGTCAAATTCTTTTCAAAATATTAAACCAGTTTTTGGTATTTCTGCTGCAAAAATTTAACTGGTGTGAATTACTGTAAATGTGGCTGTACCATTTTTCCAAAACCATGGCAAAAACAGTAATGATTTGGTTAAGGAATGGTGCAATTGCCTAATTTATTTGCAAATAATGTGCAAAAGCCAGGTACATGTACATTATGGCTCAGGAACAATAAAACATGTTTCCAAAGCTAAATGAACGGTACCGTTGAATACTTTGAACATAACTGGATTGGAAGCCATTGCTGGCAGCATTGTCTTCCAATCCAATTATGTTCAAAACATTCAACAGAACATTTCTTGCCTTGTGTTTAAAATTGTACTAAGAGGTTTCTATTGTATGAACCTGAATATTAATTTCAAACCCTGATATAGACAAGGGTTTGGATGACAAGTCAATACATGTAGATTAATATAATTACAAGCATAAGTCATATATAGTGCATACCTGGTAGATTCTGTGGCTGTGGTAGCTGTGGTGGTGGAGGAAGTTCTCCCTTTGGTGTGTCTTGGCCATGGTTTGGCATCGGCAGTGACATGAGGGATGGTGGCATGCCTGGAAACTGCGGTGGCATCGGTGTCGGTTGTATCGAGGGCCTCAGTGCTGGCTGTATTGCGGGCCTCGGGGCCGGTTGCATCGAGGGCCTCGGCATCGGTTGTACTGGTGGCATTGATGTTGGTTCTACTGGTGGGGGAGGCATCATATTCGGGAGTAGAGGTGCACCTGGTGGACGCGGAATGTTTGCAAAAGACATGTTTGCCAGATTGTTCAACTGCTGGATAAGAAAATTTGTGGCAGCATTCTGATTCATTGCTTGAAAGCCTGGTGGAAAGGGTAAACCCTGTGGTACCGGTAGATCTGGCCGATTCGTGCCTACGAAATTGGGATGTGGCCGAATACCTTGCAATTGTGGTGCATCCGGTCGAGGGAACATCATTCTATGCAGAGCCCTTATTCCAAGTGGAATTTGAGGCAAGCCAGCCTGAGATACAGTTGCAGGCTGCATCAAACCTTGTTGTGATGGTATCATACTCGAAAATGGTTGTGACGTTACTGGCTGCCTTATTCCAGGTGGTTGCATTCGTGGCTGGTTTTTCATTTGCTGTTCCATTTGCGGCATGAATCCTAATGGTCTCGCTGTTTGAGGTACTGTTGATCCAGATCCTTGAGGAGCGCCACCAGTGTGTGGTTCAGGCCCTCGTATTTCATCATGTGCATCTGCCTGAGGACCAGTCAAAGGCTTCAATTCCAGCTGATTTGTCTGCAAACTACTGTTTTGTGGTTGTGACTGATCAATGTTAGCTTGGGGCCCTCTTTCAGACTCGGAGTTTGCTTCTTTACTTGGGTGTGAATCATTAACCTGTGGTACATTAGGTAGCCCTTCACTATGCTCATCATGGTTTGTCTCACCAGAATTTTCTTGTTGGCCACCAACGAAATGCCGGAATTGGTGTTTTTGCTCGAGATCTGGCGCATCATAACCAACTGGGATTTCTTCAAGTATTTCAACTTCTGGTGGCACTCCTTTCAACATGATCGAATGTTCTCGCACGCCAATATAAAAATGGCGAGGTGCGCCTCCAAACTTTACTTCCATCCATTTTCCATCAAATATAATTTCATGAGCCGGACCCCCAAGAGATATCCAGTGAACGCGATTCCTCAGACGTATCTTGACTGGATGATTAGCAGGGACAGTGAAGGATTCATCATCAATGATAACTTCCCGTGGAGGACATCTGAATCGAATTCCATGCATCTTGCCATCAATTAGTATTGCAGGAATTCTGCGGTTAAGCAGAATTTCAGAAACTTTCTGATCTATCAGAATCTGTCTTGGTGGTGGGCTAAACTGGATTTCATGTTGTCGTCCATGGATTGTAATCCGTCTGGGAGGGCCACCATAATGTCCCAACTCAATTTGGTCTATTTTAATCATCAGGTCTTTTCCATGAATACATAGCATATATGATGTATTGTCATCTAATCTTATCTTTCGAGGTGGTGCATTTAGACGAACTTCAAACGGGCAGCCATCAATCCACAATACTCTTCCTGGTCCATGGTAAAATATTTCATAAATTCTCCTGTTAATTTCAATATCCTTCGGCCCATTACAAAATATGTAAACAATTTCATTATTTAAGACAATGCCATTTAACTCCAGTGAGGCTTCAACCCTAAATTTATCATCATCAATTGCAACCAAGCGTGGTGCATCTCCCGCCTTAATTGAAAATGTACGACCATCTATAAACACCTCTTCACTATCATCGAATCCCAGCATACCTGCTCCTCTTGACCACCGTGGATCGTCATGTGGCAACTTTGGTCTTTCCTCAAGGTCTTGCTCAGAAGTATTATGTGTTCGAGAGTCCCTTCGTCCGTCACCTCGCTGCTGTTCTTTGGGACTGTCAAATACATGAGAAAGTTGCCTGAGAACCTCTTGGTGTTGATGATGAGTCATCTGACCGCTCGACCGTTGATGTTCAGCTTCCTGGAGAATTCTCATTTTTTGCTCTGAGCCGAGCTCTTTTGGAGACTGCTTTTCTGGTGATAATCTAGCAACAGGCTCTTCCATTTTGACGTCTTCTGGCATTGGATGAGGTGATTGATTACCATCAATCTCAGGTGGTGTACCAGGTTGCCTCCCATCCTCATTTCTAATTTTTTCTGCCTTCACGCCAGGATCTTTCAACGGAGCTGACTTACGAATATTACGTAATTCTTCCCGGAAATTGCAGCGTGGGAGAGCCAAAAGCCTTTGTTTTTCATGGAGGGGAAGTTTGAAATATTTAAGATGTGCATGTTCTGGCAAACTAGCTAATAAATCACAGTCCTTTGAAGAAACAGTTAAAGCAAAGTCTCTAATATGAATAGGAACTGATAAAAGCCAGTTCTGAGTAAATGATGACATTTGCATAACTTTCTTCTGCTTCGACCTACTCAAGTTGACCAGCCAATCCCTACTCTCTGATGTTAAAGACATGACCATCTTTATCGATACCTTTGCTGATGCTTTTATAATCCAATCTCTTGCCTCTGTGTTAAGGTTCAATAACCATAGACGAGTTTCTATGGGAGACTTAAGAATATCGGTTCGAATTTCAGTTTCTTGCTTTAGAAGCCAATCACGCAAACCTATGGGTAACTCCAATAGCCATGTTTTAACTTCCTTCGGTACATCCAAAATCCAGTCACGTAATAAAGGTGGTAGGTCAAGTAGCCACAATCTATCATTTATTGGTTGGGTCATTAACCACATGATTATTTCTAATGGCAAATCTAGTAGCCAATCTCTAACAACAGGTGGTGCCTCCACAATCCAAACGCGATCATATACTGGGATGGAGAGTAACCAGTTACGTGTTCTTTGATGAATTTGCATTACACTTAGACGGACATTGGCAGGAAAACCCAGTAGGACTGAACGCTTATCATGAGATAAATTGACGATTTCTTCGGTCATATCTGCTGGTATACCGAGCAGCCAATTTCTGGTTTCCACTGCCTGGTTTAGCAAAAGCTGCCGCATATCAGATGACGTCCGAAGTATTTTATCTTTCATCTCTGCTGGTAAATTGAAAAGTACTTGTCGAACATCAAAAGGCATGTTAAGTATCTCATCTTTAATATGGGGTGGCATATTGAAAACCCAGTCTATCATTTCTGGCGGCATTTTCAGAACCTCATCTCTAAGATTCACAGGCATTGTAAAGAGAATCTTCTTAATCTCCAGTGGCATATTAAATATACACTCACGTAACTGTCCAGGTATGATCAGAATCCATCGCCATATTTCAACTGGCAACGTTAGCAAATCCTCTCTTGCATTTAAAGGAATATTTATGAGGGTAGATCTGAGATCTGGTGATAACTGAAATATTTCAGCTCTTACACTTTTATTAGTAGTTAGCAACCAATTTTGACAATCCAAAGGCATATTTAAGATGTCCATTCTCACAGGAGGTTCTGCTATGAGAAGAGAGTTTCTTATCTCCGGCGGCATACTTAGCACAAATTCAAGAATCTTATCAGGAAGTGAGAGATACCAGTCTCGGATATCCAATGCTACATTTAATATATCATCCCTTATATTTAGTGGCATTTTAAGCAATTTATCACGATTATCAGGTGGCATTTCAAACAGATTATCTTTCATGCTAGGTGGTATGCTCAGTAGCCACTTCCTAACATCAGGAGCCATGCTTAACAGCCAGTCTCGTAGCTCATGCGGGATGTTTAACAAAAGCTGCTGTACTTCGTGTGGCAAAGCAAGCAATTGCTCCTTCATCCTTGGTACCATATTGACTAATTGTTCTTGATGTGCAGGGGACAAGGATCGTTCCAGTTCTTGCGAAGCACTGTCAGGTGAAACTTTATCTAACCCACTATCTTTTTCAGGTTGAACTGAATGCTCAGCTCCAATATCTGGTCGCACACGCATATCTGTATCAGATAACGCAGCAAACGATGATGGAACTACAACAGCCGATGTGGCATCCTTCTCTGATACAGATGATGCCTCTGTAAGCAATGGCGCAGCTGGTTCATGAGCTTCATCCTTTACATTGCTGGAGGCTTGTCCTGTGAGTGGTAGCTCCTGTCGCAGATCTACATCGGTTATTGTTTTAACTGGCAAACTACGCAAATCTGTGTCCTGCACCTTTTCGACTATTAATTCAGTTTTTTCTACATTTTGTATATGAACCTCAGATGATGTTCTGCGACCTGGTAGTGGAGAGATATCCATAGCTTTTTTCTTGCTGTCTTTTTCATGCATGATCTTGTCCGTCTGAAGAGAATTATCTGTTAGAATGGCATGTTGTGCTTTGCCCTCCGCCGGTAAATTTGTCTCTGTCACAGTGGACTGCTCTGGTGCTTGTGCCTTGGCATGGATGTCTTGAGAAGAGTGAAGTGGTTGGACTTTAGCACTCTCTGGTGTCACCTGCTCATGAGGATCATGTAACACCAAATCAGAACAATGTTTCGGGGACTGATGTGGTAGATTCTCTAGTACTGACACAGAATGATCCGAAAATTTTTCTCTCATATCAATATCATTAGAACGTGGCAGTGGCTTAATTCTCAGATCCACATCCGCATCTGCTTTGCCCAAAGTTTCCTGCAATGGGTGTTGTATTGCTGGGTGTTGTATGGGTGCTCTATGTTGAATAGGCTCGTGTAACAATACTGAAGAATCCGCTCGAGAGATGCTTACATTTTTTAATTGTGGTGGCGTTTGAATAGTCATTGCCATTAAAGGTGGTGGTTTATCACGACCATCTCCTTTGAGTGATGTAGTTCTTAAGTCGACATCGGTAGGCGAGGAAAACAAAGGTAATGGTAACGGTTGTGCTGTTCCACTTCTCATATCAACATCGGCAAATCCAGGTTCAGGAATATTAGTGTTAGGAAAGATAGCCGATGTTGGAAGAGAGCCTGGCTGTGATGTCGTCATTAAACGTCCAGGTGGAAAAGGTGGTGGATTGAGAGCTTGTATCTTAGGTCGTTGCACCTTACGCGGAGAAGTTTTGCGATAGTCAACATCTTCTCGACCAAACAAGTCTCTGAAATTATACAAAAATGAAAAGAAAATTTCGTATTAATTACCTTCATGGTATGTATTGATAGTTTAACTGTCTGCTGATTAACTGAAGACTACATTTCCCTTGAGGTTTAACTCTGGGTATACTGAATATTTTGAAAACAATTTGACTGAAAGTTGTTGGTGGCTAAGTAGTCACCAACAACTTCCAGTCAAATTGTTATCAAAATATTTAGCAGGTTCTGAATTATTGACCATTGGATTTGTTGTCTGGTGGCTTGCAGCATACAAAAAGTTAAGCATTATATCAAGCACAAGAGTTCTTTGCCTCTCATCGACATACTAACTAACATTTGTTATTGTACATAAATTTATGATAACTGGTATTCATTTTGGAAACAATATTGCTGAAAGCTGTTTCTGTCTAAGTCACGAAAATATTTCAGCAACATTATTTCAAAATTTATACGTTTAAAGTTCTTCTAGACAGTTCTACTGACCTCACTGCATAATTCATGTCATTGCGATAAAGGTTTATATAATTCAATTTGAATATTTTGCAATAAATCGTTTGAAAATTTCATAAGTATTTAACATTTCAATCATCAAGAATAGGCAATGTCCTTTAGTCAGACAGTCAGTTAGTTGGGCAAAAGTTTATTTCTGGCTATATCTAATAACAACTGATCCGATTTGGATCCAATTTTAACACAACCTGCAAGAGGATTTCCAGACGTTGGCCGTCATCCGGATAAAATAACATGGATGCAGATCAAATCAAATCAAATTCTGGATCTATAAATATCTCGGAAACTACTGGTCCGATTAGGCTCAAATCTTAACACAGGAAAGTGTGTGACCATACACTAGGATTGCACAACTGTGGGTGTAATACCAATAAATCTGCAAAATCCAAACAAATCTGTTTAATCTGAAAAAATCCAGTCCTGGTACTCGTAGCTACAGAGATTCTATTGACCTTGTTAGTTCACCTGCCTAGTACTAAAGTTCTTGAGCTTTACTTAATTCTAAAGTGATTTCAACATATTTGGTCTAAATAACTGAAGATAATAAAAAATGTACTGGCTGAATATTTGTTGTTTCTAATAAGGAAACTAAAATCTATCCCAGATATCCATGCACCACATGGTTTTTCTGTAATACTGACCGAACCACGAAAGATGGCAATAGAGGAATCCAATCTGTCAGTCAAGTATATGACATCATAATCAATTACATAACAGGTAGGCAATTAATTAAGTCTGTCATGAACTCTTAAAAGTCTATCATGAGTACGAATTGCATGTCTACTTATTAATACCTATTCTGTTGAATATTTTGAAACTAACGTGACTGAGCGCACTGGGCTAGGGCTAGGGCTAGCTTACCTGTTGAATATTTTGAAACTAATTTGACTGGGCACACTGGGCACCCAGTCAAATTAGTTTCAAAACATTCAACAGCTTACATGTACCTGTATATTTTTCTGGAAATTGAGATTCACGGAGTTCAGGGTTCGATAGATCACATGGGCGAAGTGTGGGTGGAGCTAAGCTGGAGATGGGCGGGGAACAGCTAAAACTGGATTCCTCCATTTTGATATAACGGCCACCTTTAGCCTAAGATGCATCCACATCCACAGTTTGGTGACAATAGGTGGAATCGGAGGCTTGAGAATGCAAACTGGACAAGAATTTATTTTATGAGAAAAACTAATTATAAAAGAATCACCAGTCTGCACTTGCCCTGTAGGTGGGGCTTAGAATACACCTTCCGTATCCTCTGCATGTTGTAAGAGGCGACTAAAGGAGGTAAGGGTGAGGTAACCCTGACAGAAACCTTGAGTGCTGAAGACGGAGGTTCCAGGCCGCACGGCGCACTCTAATAAACCATGGATCCACGCACTTAACGCCTATGATCATGTCGATAGTCACTTACAGGACTAGCGGTATGATCAGCGAACGAAAAGAAGAAGACCAGTCTGCACGATTGATCCCTATGGGATCTAGCGTGTGCATGATTGATCCCTATGGGATCTAGTGTGTGTAGTTGGTGTATCCAATACGTTTCCCGCTCTTTTCATAAATGTGTTTTCTCTGTGTCCTCAGGGTCGTGAGGTAGAACTTGTATAATTTTATAGGACATGTTCTGTCCTGAGTGTGTGGGCAGATTAAAATGATGTGCTACTGTGGTGTCCTTTTGTTTTTTGATATCCCGTAGGTGTTCTTTCATTCTAATATGGAATTCACGTTTTGTTTCACCTACATACTGTTTTTTACATCTAGTACAGGTTAGAGAGTAGACGACATTGCGTGTGTCGCAGTATGTTTTAACTTTACACCTGTATTTAAGGCTCGTATGAGTGTTAGTGAACTCGCGTTTGTTGTCCATGTTGTGACAGAAAAAAATGGGGTTTTTGGTGCATGGATCAATGGGGTTAAGAAGTTTTTGCCGGCTTTGGCGGGAAACTCAAGAGTTTACAGGGCCAGTTTCAGAACAAACAATCACAACTTTAGCGCTTTAAATAAAGTGTACGATCTTCTGAAGCAGATACAACTCCAATATGAACTATATTCAGACTGTTTCCAATACAGAAAATATTTCTGGGTGGGGCGGGGCATAGCTAAAACTGAAAAGGTCCATTGCCTCCCGTGATTACCTGAACTATAAGCCTATAAAGACTAGTGTTCTTAAACCAAGTTTGGTTGAAATCGGCAAAGCGGTTTAAAATAAGGAATTATCTTAACTCTTTCATAATGAAGCCAGCCCAAAAGGTACATTTACATACAGGCCATGAGAACATTTTTGAAAATGACACTAGAATAACTGGCTCGGGTCCTCGCTTGGCAAATGTACTCTATATTTAACTTGCTTGACCACATTTATCCATTATCCCTTTAACCCTCGAATTTGTTAAATTTTCTCATCGAAAATGTCCATTTTCAGACCAAGAGATATTTTGAAAATTTACCACTGGAATGACTGGCCCGGCTATCGAGCCAGTCATTCCAATGGTAAATTTTCTAAAATAGTCTTCTTTTGGTCTGTAAATGGACATTTCTCAAGACCATTGGAGAGGCCGATATGAGTGTTAAAGGGTTAAAGGATTTAAACAGGTTCCTTATACTTTTTTAAACCGTGACGGTCGCCGAAAAAAACTGTTCAAATGTTTACACAGAAGTTCTGAAGCATATAATCATGGAGTCCTTCTAAGTTATATTAAAGTAAAACCCACGCTTAATGAGGAAAAATCATTTAAACCCTTAAAATATGAAATCATTTATCGAGTTAGCCATTCTAGTGGTAAATTCTCAGAAAGTCTTCTGTTGACCAGTAAATGGACATTTCTCAAGAGCGCTGCAAATGCCGTGTTTGGTCAGCTTGATCAGTAAGGGGGTTAAACAAAACAACATACCTAGCAGCCACCTTTGCATGGCCTAATCGGTGATCTGTGTCCGTCTTCGTTGGAATTGGCTCCGGGGTGCTCGTGTTTCTTGGCCGCTTATTCGCCGGTACATCATCATTAAAAAGAGGAGAAGTGCTGCGATGTTGATCTCGTTGACCGTCACGTTTCCGTGGGATTTTATAGCCTCTACTCAAATCAAGTGCTTTAGGCATTAAACCAATTCGTTCATCAACGTCCATCATTTTGCTTCGTTCATCTTCATCGGTACGAGACTTTTGTTCATGAGACTTCTCTTCATTCCCTTGTGACAGCTGGATTTCCTCTTTTGTAACTCTCAGCGTGGCGGCTTGATCAGCCATGTGAGTGGTATTTCGTGTATGCTGAAAATCAGAACCTGTGACTCTCATATCAATATCTGCTGTGGCAAATGGTATAGCTTGCTGATGAGGTAGGTGAGGAGCAGTATTCTGAGGCACAAGTAATCTAATGTCAAGATCCGTCTTCTTTGTAGGTGTATAGGACCTTGTTTCAACGAGACAGGGCTTTTCTTCTGTTGAATCAGCCGGGAACGTAGGGGGATTCACACTTTCAGAGTCTGAATTGTCTGATGATAATATTGGAGAAAATGCACCTTCCGTTTGATTCTCGAGTGAAAAGTTGCTCACAGATGACACTGGGTCCAAGGAAATGTTAGAAATAGATTCTGTTACGAGAGGTTTGTCAATTTCTATCACAGTTCCATCAATTGGTTCAATAATTCTCTCTTTAACAACTTCAGATTGTTCAGGTTTATTTCCTGGTCTACTACTAATGGAGCTTTGACTAGAGCTGGATCTTGTCGATCTACGATTATCAGTATGGCTATTTCTTGAAGGACTGTTTGTTCGCGATGAATTATAATTGCCACCACGTTTTGGGGCACGGTGATCTTGTCGTCTTGAGCTTCTCCTTGTTTCACGATCGTGAGAGGCATCTCGTAAAGGAGATCGACATCGTGGTGAATTGGACTTTCTTCCATTCCTCTCCTCATCGGCTGGCTTCCGCACCGTCTTATCCTCCCTATCATGTCTAGCTGATGATGATGAACTAGCGCTTCCCCCTCGACGGTTTCTATCCGATTCCCTTCTCCTGTCATCACGCTTCCTGCTTTCACCATCACTGGTCCTTGCGACTTTCTCTCTATTTTTGTCATTAGAATTCCCTTTTCTCTCAGCAGATGTTCGTGATGTAGCAGACCTTTTGCAAGTATCGGTTTCTTTCTTTGATGGTGACACCTTAGCAATATGCGCCTTCTTTGATGGCGATACGGCAGGAATAGGTACTGTGGATGTGGTTGATGTTGTATTTAAGGATGCGGTTCCTGGTGTACTTATGAATGGAATACCAGGAATGTTGAATGCTGATCTTTCTGTTCTCATGACCAATAGTTCTGATGTAGAGGGTACAGGTAATATTGTTTCTGGATTTGTAAGTGGTGGTACAAACGCAGTTTGCTTAGCAAAGGAATAATCCGGAGTAGGCGGCATACTAGCAGTTGGAAGGTTGTGCATGGTGGTGCTAGGTGGGAAGTCAATACGTGCTTGTGGCGCTACTGCTAAATTACTGAGCTGTGAATCTGTGACTGGTTGAGATGGCGCTACTGTGGTAATGTTTGTTGTTGCAACTTTCTGACTGGATGAACGTGGGTCTCGACCTGCCGTTCTGGGATCTCTAGTTACAGTTCTTGGGTCACGAGACACGACTGTAGGTTGTACGGCTTGAGGTGTAGTTGTTGATGAAGTTGTAGTCGGTGTTATTATGGCGGTAGACGATGTACTTTTTACAGATGGTTGTGCTATTTCAATAGGCACTGTATTTCCACTTAACGGCTGTGCGCCTTTAACTTCCATGGGTGTCTAGAAAATAAAAAACAAAAGACATCACTTAGCAAATCTGTCACTAAATTATTCACAAAATTAGTTATTGATACTTGGAAAAGGTAAACATTTAAACAATCAACTATTAACTGTGACTGCTGCAAGCCATTAGACAATAATTTCAATGGGAAATAGCTCTGAACATGCTGAATATTTTGAAAATGATTTTACTGAAAGTTCTTGATGGCTAAGCTGTCATTCAATGTTCAAAATATTCAAAAACCCAATGGAAAATGTAGTCTGCAGAAATTCAGCAGACAGACAAACAGTTAAACATTGATACATATATCATTGATTTTTTTTAAAAGGTAATGTGAGTGTGACACCGCAGTCCTCAATAACCATTTCCTCCTTAAAACTTTAACACTTATATCAGACAAAAATGCCTTCTGCAGTGGTTTGAAAAATGTCCATTTGCAGATGAAGAGGCTATTTTAAAAAATTTATCCCTGGAATGACTGGCTCGATAACCGAGCCAATCATTTCAGTGGTAAATTTTCAAAAATAGTCTCTTGGTCTGCAAATGGGCATTTTGTATGAGCAAATTTAGATTTTCTTGACAAATTCGAGAGTTAAAGGGTCAATAGGACCAGCAAAACTGGTGTGCATTTTGAAATCATTGTTACTATACAGCACAGAAATAACTTTCATTTCTAAAATCTTGGCTTTGTCCTGATTCCTTAACCCGTAGTCAAGACCTAAATATTTGCTTTTTAAATGTCGTTGCATGATAAGTTTCGGATTTATCCGGCCAGACAGTCATGTGGTAAATTTTCAAAAAAAGTCGTGACATATCCTGAAAATGGACAAGACCAAAGATCAGGGCAAAGGCCGTTTAGGTCAGCTCAAGCCTTAAAGGGTTAATATACAAAAACAGAGATTATCTTTTTAAATAAGAATTCCGCAGAATTAAATGTCTCGCCTGTCCCGTTTGTCACAGTTACCTTGACCTTCTGCCCTCAATGTTATCATGCTGCTTCCTAACATTATAGGTAATCAGGTTTCCAAGTTGTAATAGCCTTACCCAATCCTGAAATATAAGCGGAAGTTTTGCTAAACGCAAAAACTTAATGTTGAAATAGCAGTTTTATATCGAGGTCACAGTGACCTTGACCTTTAATCCTTGTGATCACAATATCATTATGTTGCATCCTATCATTATAGGTAACCGTGTATCCAAGTTTAGTTGCAATAGTCTCGACCAATCCTGTAATATAAGCTGAAAAGCTTTGCTAAATGCAAAAATGTAATGTTGAAATAACAGTTTTGTATCAATGTCACATTGACCTTGACATTTAACCTTGTGACGCCAACATCATCACACTGCTTCCTATCATTATAGGTAACCATGTATCCAGGTGTGGTTGCAATAGGCTTAACCAGTCCTGAAATATAAGCTGAGAAGTTTTGCTAAACGCAAAAACTTAATGTTGAAATAGCACAGTTCTATATCAAGGTCACAGTGACCGTGACCTTTGATCTTGTGATCCCAATATCATCATGCTGTATCCTATCATTATAGGTCACCATGTATCCAAGTTTACTTGCCATAGTGTTAACCAATCCTGAAATATAAGCTGAGAGGTTTTGCTAAGCGCAAAAATTTAATGTTGAAAAAGCAGAGTTCTGTATCAAGGTCACCTTTGACCTTCTGACCCCAACATCATCATGTTGCATCCTATCATTATAGGTAACCGTGTATCCAATTGGATCAGGCATTGCTGAGATATAAGACAATAACTTTTGTGTAACGCAAAAACTTAACGTAAAGTATTAACAAAGATTATACTGCGACCTTTGACCCCTTAATCTTGACGTCATGACCGCTTTATCGGTGGGCTGCTTCCATTCAATGTATATCACCATGTACCCAAGTTTGGTTCCAATTGGATAAGGCATTGCCAAGATATAAGGCAATAACTTTTGTTTAATGCAAAAACTTAACGTAAAGTATTAACAAAGATTATACCGTGAACTTTGACACCATAAACTTGACCTCATGATGCCTGCATCAGCATGCTACTTCGGTTAAATGTAAATCACCATGTACACAAGTTTGGTTCCAATTGGATCAGGCATTGCCGAGATATAAGGCAATAACTTTTGTTTAATGCGAAAACGTAACGTAAAGTATTAACAAAAATTAAACCGTGACCGTTGACCCCCATAACCTTGATCGCATGTCTACATCAGCATGCTACTTCGGTTAAATGTACATCACCATGTACACAAGTTTGGTTCCAATTGGATCAGGCATTGCTGAGATATAAGGCAATAACTTTTGTTTAATGCGAAAACTTAACGTAAAGTATTAACAAAGATTATACCGTGAACTTTGACACCATAAACTTTACCTCATGATGCCTGCATCAGCGTGCTGCTTCCTTGCGATGTATATCACCATGCACCCAAGTTTGGTTCCAATTGGATTAGGCATTGCTGAGATATAAGGCAATAACTTTTGTTTAACGCAAAAACGTAACGTAAAATATTAACAAAGATTATCCTGTAACCTTGACCTCATGGCCTTTTCATTGGCAGGCTGCTTCCTTTTGATGTATATTACCCTGCACCCAAGTTTGGTTCCAATTGGATCAGGGATTGCCGAGTTTACGCCGCCGCCCCCGGAAGTGATACCTATGTCTCGATCCGGCTTCGCAGGCGAGACAAAAATGATTTTAGCTCTTAGACCTCGAATTTGTTCAAGAAAATTTGAATTTTCTCAGAAATTGTCCATTTGCAAACCAAGACTTATTTTTTTTAAATTAACTGGAATCATTGGCTCGGTAAATGGACATTCAATAGGCAGATATTTTGATCAAAATTGACTATTAGAGTTAATAGTGCCTAATTGCTTGTGCCCAATAAGATGGTTTCAGAGCGACAGCAGCAAATTTGTGGGCAGCAGGCGAGAAAATGTTGATTCTTGAGGGTGGCAAAATAGATGCTTCAAGTGATAAATATCCGTAACCGTTTAGTAGTCAAATTTGCCTAAGAAAATCGATATTTGCTTATTGCATGGGTCATGAAGGGTTAATGCGTAGGCACATGTACCATATTGACCACAGGGAGAAAGTTATTTTTCATGTGTGGAGCAAGTGTGAGGGTGACAAATGAAAGACCACCACCATTGAACACCATCAGTCAGATTTTTTTTAATGGCCAAGATTTTTCAGAAATTTTTCTAAGTGAAATGTTCATTTGTAGGTGGACTCTTTTAAAATAAACCGATCAAGCCAGTTGTTTCAGTGGTAAATTGTCAAAAACTCTTATATTGCCATTCAAATGGACATTTTGCAAGACCACTGCAGAGGCCGGTTCTGGCCAGATTCACCATTAACTCTTTGCAATAACCTAGCCAGTCATTCCAGTAGTAAATTTTCAAAGATAGTCCTCTCTTGGACTGCAAATGCCGATTCGATACGCAAATATCTGAATTTTCTTGATCTAATATGACCACCACACGGTTAAAGTGATACGGTATAGGTGATTAATAGTCTAAACCTGTTAGTGTAATAACCCAGGTGTAATTCTTACATGCACGCCTTTCTGGCGTTGTTTCTGCGCCTCAATCTTTGCTTGTGTTTCGGCTAATTCAAGTTCTAATCTCTCTTGCTGAAGTTTCAGGAGCTCCTGCTGTTTGGCGATCAGCTGTTGTCGCATCTGCTGCTCCTGTTCCAGGGATGGCTCGGTTGGTGTAGAGTCAACACTGCCTGTGGATGAAGGAGTTGATGAGCCTGTGGAAACCACCGCTGTAGAAGATTTTGACCTTTTTGATTTTAAACCCTTCGTGTTTGCCAAGAGAACGGACGCGGCCGAGGCGGCTTGGTTGCTGGATTCCTCTCCACTCTGTTCACATGAGTAAATAAAACACTGCCTTTATATAAAACAATATGTATGACGATGTGTAATCATACCAGAAGGAAAATTAGAAACTAGTTAGACTAGCAGCCGTTTGAAATTAGTTACAAAATAATCAACAGTGTACATTACCTTGAAATTGGGATTCCAGGGATAGATGGTTCAAAGTATATAAATCGATTCCATAAAGTGAGTGGAGCATATCTAGAAATGTGATGAGCATGTACCTAGAAATGGATCCCTCCATCTTTCAGTTTCTATTGTCCGTCGAATTACAATTGTCAATAGAATTACAAGAAACAAAATGGGCCGCTCATTCAAAAGCGGTTTGGAATCACCAACAATAGGCCTGTATCTTTCACCTGGAACATTCGTATTTGGGAAAGCAAGGAAAATAAGCCCAACTATAACATGCATATATAACAAGAGGCCCAAGGGCCTGCGACGTTCACCTGGACCATTTGCATTAGAATAGACATGATGGATAATTTTTGGAAAATCTAAGATGGTCAGCACAAAGATTATCATTTGATATATTAACGCCTATCGTCATAGCATCGTTCCACCAAAGTTCTGTTGAAAGCGGGCCATTGATTAAGGAGTACTGTTTTTAAATGGTTCCGCAAATTTTTCAGAAAATAACAATGGCTGCCAAAACATCGACCTATCAAAATTCTGAACAGATATACTAGAGGCTACCACTATAGGATCCTTCCAGCCAAATCTGTTTGAAATTTCCTAAGCGGTTAATGAGGAGCAGCATGTTAAACAAATTCCCAATTTTGAGAAAATACAAGATGGCCACCGAACAAACTGACCAATCAAAATTCTATATACAAAGTCTTAAGCACACCACTCTAAGGTTCTTCCAGCCGAGTTTGCTTGAAATCGTTGGAGCGGTTAATGAGTTGTAGCCTTGTAACTGATTTCCGCAAATTTAAAAGTATTGGCCGAGCAAAACTTGGTATGCAAGTTCTGAAACCTACCAGCCTAGCATCCTTCCAGTCAAGTCTGGTTGTAATTTTCCAAGCGGTCATTCCAACCGAGTTTGCTTGATATCGGCCAAATGGTTAATGAGTAGGTTTTTAACTGATTTCCAGAAATTTTCATAAAATCCAAGATGGCCGCAAGAAAAATTGACCAATCAAAATTCTGTATACAAGTTCTGAAACCTCCACCCTAGTATCGTTGCAGGCAAGTCTGGCTGAAATTGTCCAAGCAGTTCATGAGTAGCGCTTTAAACGATTTCCCACCATTTTAAAGAAAATTCAAGATGGCCACCGGAAGTCGTCCAATAAAAATAAAATGAAACGACTTTCCACAAACACAATTTAATATTTTCTCAGGAAAATCCAAGATCGCTACAGACTGATAGTATCAAACAAATTGCTGCATCACACTTTGTTGAATCTTACAAACATACGATTCTTCCAGGCAAGTTAGTTTGCTCAAAATCGATCAAGAATGAGTACCGGTAAATTATTAAATTATTTTATACATTTTCGGAAATTCAAGATCGCCATAAACATTTAACAAACTTCTGTATGGAATTGCTTACCACCCTAGAGACACTTCCGCAAAGTTTTGTTAAAATTGGTCGAGCAGTTAGAGCTTTCATAACGTATTAAATTTAGTGATTTTGAATATTAAAAATGGCTGCTCAAACAAGATGTCAAAGGGGTCTGAATCGCTCATGAGCAGTTTAGTTTCAAATGTGAATATTTTGACAGGAGACATGAACATTAACACACAAATTTGGGTCTGAAGAAATTTGATTGCCATTGGCCTAAACAATCAGATTAAAAGGTATTACACCATTTTATTTCAAATGCATCAACTAACAAAAAGCTCAATTTTGATTGGTCGGTGACACACATTTTTTAAGCATCAGCTTAACTTTATCAACCAAGAAGGCGCTCCTTTAGAAATTTGATTTACCTGCCCTAAATAGATTTTCTACAGTCAAAGTCAATCGACCAAGCAGTTTAGGATGAGATGATTAAAGGTGTTTATAAACATAGCGCAAAATCCAAGATGGTCGCCACCCAGTGGAACAATCAGTTTGGTTAACTAAGACAACCACAATTTTGCTTTGTCGATCATGCCAATATTTTGGAACAAATCAACTATCCTTGAAAGAAGTTAAATGGTTAATATTGCCTAATCATTTTGCAGTCTTGGCCCGATACCCATTGTTGAATATTTTGAATTTAATTTGCCTGGAAGACAATGTTAAATGGTAGGCCAGAAATTGAAATATGTTGAAGGCATTGGTGAAAGGGTTAATGAAGATGTGCTTAAATCAAGTTGGTTATACGATGGATGTTCGCCATCCCATAAGATCCCTGACCTAATAGAACTATTTATAACGATTGACTAAGATAATTTCATCACATCCAATATTGTGATTGGTGTTAGTTAGATAGTTTTATGCAACTTCTCTGGAACACGCTTGAAATGGTATGATGCTTGAAATGGCATGTCGCTTGAAATGGCAAGTCGCTCGCCTGATACATCAGCATTATTGCACTAAAATTGGATTCTAAATTGAGGATCAGATATCTACCACAATGTTGTTCCGACAGGGCTCGGTTGTCAATTAAGAGACTACTAAAAATTTGGGCTCGGTTGTCAATTAAGAGACTACTAAAAATTTAAGAAAATCAACAATGTCCGCCGGACAAATTTCCTACCCCGATAGCTTTAAGTTTGCAAGAAAGCCTATAGGTTCTTTCAGCAAAACTTGGCTCAAGTCTGCCAATGATCTACTGAAAAGGTTGTAGATGGCTGCCAAATAATTTGACCAAACAGATTTTGCGCATATAAAAGTGTTCATAGTCTCAAATATTGTGCAAATTTAAACATTTAATTTTCTGCCTCCTGAATTTCTGCAGACTAAATTTTCAATGGAGGTTAACTCTGCATATGCTGAATATTTTGAAAATAATTTGACGGTTAAGCTCCCAATAATAGTTAGTTTTCAAAATATTCAACAGGTTCAGCGTTATTGCTCATTGAAATTATTGCCTGGTGGCTTGCAGAAATATTGCGATCTGCTTTCGTTATCTAATGGGCTTTAAGATTCTTCCCGCAGAAGTTCAAATCGAGCATGGAGTTCATGAGTAATTTTTAAAGGATCTACTGATAAATCTTTGAACACAAGTTGCTGATCAAGATCATCAATCAGATAGATATTCAGTACTCGGATCCTTCAACAGTTGGATTGAAATCGGATAAGCGGGTCATTTCTGATAGCAAATTGTAGAAAACCAGACGGTCTCGAAATCAAGTTTCTGTATACAGAAGCTTCCTGAAGTATGACCGCAATCATCCCTTGGTGGTTAGGTCAACGACACTAGTGCTCCTCCAGAAGCTTGCTTGAAATCAGCGCATTGGTTCAATATGCTAGAGTTAAAGAAGTTGACAGATAGATGACAAGAATGTCATCTCTAGGCCATGAAGTGTAACCTCTATTCAAAGTCAGTGACGGTCAATCTGCATAACTCATGTTAAAACTAACATATCCACTAGGAATAAAGGGACCCAATCAGTCACTCAAATGCCTGACATAATCAATTACATCACGTTAACTTACGTCACAATAATGACAGATAGCTGTCCCGACACTAAGTTTGTCAAGTGCACAAATTCTGTCCTTGATAAATTTACAATACAGATAACTTGAATATACTGAAGCTAAATTGATGGGGGCAGCAACAGGTCCGGGTCAAATTATTTTCAAAATATTCAACAGCTTAAATATAGTTATCTTGTAATTTTGATGCTGGGAATGCACATTTCAAAGGGACTCCCAACATGCTTAAAAAGCCGGGAGAGCTTAACTAGAAATGGGTGAGGCAGACCTAGAAATGGATTCCTCTGAGTTATTGTTGAACGATCATACCATTAGTTCTTGAACATTAACCCTTTTAACCCTCGAATTTATTCCCAAAAAAAAATTCAATTTTCTCATGTTTTATTTGCAGACCAAGAAACTTGAAAATTTTCAAAAATAGTCTTCTCTTGGTTTGCAAATGGACATTTCTAAAGACCACTGTAGAAGACATTTTTGGCTGATAAAAGGGTTACAGGTCCATGAAATTCATTTCCTTTGGCAATTATCAAAGATTTCTATATATGACAGCGGAAAGTGACTACCAAAAACTTCCTTCAAGCAGTTTGATTAAATTCAATGCAGCGCCTATAGATTTTAAAAGAATATGGTGGACAGTGCAGTTGCCAGAGCATAATTTCACTTGGCCCTCCGGAATAACAGGAGCTACTAAAAACGGATTGCAGCCTTCTCACATTGCTTCATTTTTCAGTGATCTGCGTTGGCTATTTGGTACGAAATCGGGATGAAGCCATGATTCCTTATGACTGGGCATAAAAGATGTACTTCATTCAACAGAGCCGACTTGAACTTAGCAGTCCACAAGAGAGGAGATATGACACCATGAATGTTCAAATGCAACCATGAACCACCACAGCGACATTGCAATGAACAATTAAGCTCAACTTCAAACAATTCCATCAGTACCCTTATTCGTGACCATGACAATTGACCTTTTGACCACATTGTGGCCTATCCTCGCATTATACAGAAGCATGTCAAAGTTTAAGTCCAGTATGCTTTAAAACACGGCCCGAGATGCAAGCCGCTAAAATGTTAATATTGAAAAACTGTGTTTACGAAGCACAGTAACCATGACCGTTTGACTGTGGTCCTCGTTATATCCACTCACAATAGGGAGGCACGTGTCTAGTTAGGTTGCAATATGATTAAGCCGATTTGAAATATGAATCAGACCTAAAAGACAAATGTCAGTGTTTTATCAAGGTCACAATTATCTTGACCTTTGAACACAATGTATTATAAGGAAGCATGTATCAACGGTTGGGTCCAGTATGATAAACCAAACATGAGATATAAACCAAAAAGTTGAGTTAAAAACAATATGTTAATGTTGAAAAAGCTTTTACCGAGGTCACAATGGCCGTACCATTTTGACCACAAGATGATTGTCTTGTCCTCTCAATAGGAAGCACGTGTACAAGTTTGGCTCTAGCAATATTAACTAAACATGATATGACCTTCTAAATTGAGCTTAACACAAATTGGAAGATGACATCACAACTGCCACCGGATAACGGGAAGGGTCACAACCACTCGCTTTGCCGTATAAAGTTGGGCTAAAAATTTATCAAATATTGCATCTAACAGACAAGCTCATAGACACTGCTAAACTATGGACACCTATGCTTGCTGAAGTACTTTGGAAAAGAATCATACTCCTTTTAACAACGATGTCCTTCAAAACCATGAGAAAATTAATGGAAAGCAAGTTGACGAAACAACTATCTCCACAATGTGAGCAAGAAATTTGGCTCTGAAATACTAAACAAGAGGCGACAAGCCAAAAACAATGCCAAGAAACACTCTATTAAACCGTTACATTTATATAGTTACCTGTTTAATAAATTTTGGGTTGACATGAATACTTCCTGGGGCAGGGGCAGGTGCAGAGATAGGCCAGGCAGGGTCAATATGATTAACCCTAATATCCATTGCATACAACTTCCTGTTTGGAAAAATCTCGCTCCATGTTTGGCGTAACTTGAACAGCGACCCTCTTGTTTTTTCATCCACCTGTTTTAACAAAGATCATCACGTAATAGCAAAATAATATATAGATCAACTATGGGGTGTGAATTGACTGTTCATTCACATCTTTAACAGATGAGCCCGTCAACACCAGGTAATGTTATCCAGGATCACTAAACCTTTCTCAACACTTTCAGAATTGTAGCGCATCTGCTAGAAACTGTTGGAAGGTTCAACTAAAATTTCCCCCGAAAATCAGATTAGCCAACCATGAGCAAGTCAATTAAGCGGTTCGGAACCACATTTCAAAGGAGTCCTAACCTTTAACAAAATTCTTTAATGTTTGGTTAATCATGAAAAATTGGAAATATTGACCTACTTTTCATCCTTAGCTTCAGGTCTGTACACTAACAATGCCAACATGATAGGTCGGGTACGAATTTCATTCATGTTCAATAAAATTAGCAGTGAACTATGTAAATCAGGTCAAACTGACCTATCTTGCCTATAAAATAATTGCATTGCAAATTTGGTGATCAGATTGACAAATTTTAATTGTTTGGTGAAAAGTAGGTAATGCGGAGCCATTTTTCATGCATGTCATCTTTACCGGGACGATACCAAAATTGACAATAGCATGACATCTTAAAGCTTTTGCACAAAAATCTCCATATACATGTACTGCCTTTAATGTCCATTGAACAGTGAATAGTAGGCAGCTTTTATTGACCTACTTTTGATAAGCGACACCTTACACTAGCTTAGTGGCTTAAAACAAACTCCACAAATGGGTTATACTACCCAGTCCAAAAATATATTGAAAAAGGCTACTCGATTACCTTCCTGGAACAAACATGAAACTGCATTTTCAAGGCAACTTAGGTCTTGTATTCAGTTTTTGCAGATCAGGCTTTTGTTTTCTCTATTCCTCGTCAATTGCACCTACAAAATTTGAAATCAATTTGACAAACACCAGAGCTTTCACTATGATGATTCAATTCCAAGATGGTTAACGCTGGCAAATGGTCAAGTTGGATGTCTATTTCGATAGATCTCACCATACCAAAGCAAACTCACAGGACTTCGAAAACCAATTAAAAAAATGGCCAATGTTGACCATTCTGGTTTTCGGATTATCATTTGGAAACCATTTGTGCAGATGGTCAGCTCATTTACAATATACCACACCCATTTTAGCGGGATATAAAGAGCAGTGCAGCCACTGACAAGAACTTTTTCGGGCTTGAAATTTCCTTTGACTACCTGAAGGGGTAAGCCAGTCCAAGTCCGGCGAATACACAATGGTTACCATACACTGAATTTCCAGGGGTATTCATGCAAAACCATACAACAGAATTAGCGGACTCCATTTTAAAATCTGATAGTTATGTAAAGAACATTCCATGTAAGGCATCGCCAATTTATTTGTCAGAATTTTAACCATAATCATTAATGACAGCATGACCGAGTTTTGGTTATTGCACTCCTAGATACTTGGGTTACTAGCATAGCGCTAAAATGCATATTAGTTATTACTAGACTAACTCCTGACCGAAGGCGGGGTTAGTTGAGTATGTTACGTGGTTGCACTGAATTGAATGTAATTTAAACGTTCCAATTCCATTCCATTCAATGGAAACATGTAACAAACTCGACTAACACCGCCTCAGGTCAGCATTTTCCCGATTAGTAACTCTAATATGCACGGTGGTGTTTTAGCACTATTCTAGTAACTCGAGTAGTAACGAGTGCAATGAACAAAACTCACTCATAATTTATGTGGCATGTGGCTCATCCACTTGGCTACCTAACTAGTAACTATGGTACTCAAGTAGCTTTAAATGAAATTTATAAACACATGTCAAACATGTCACATGGCGCATCCACTAATCTTCCCAAAATGTAGCTACATGAATTTTCATGTAAACTTAAGCCTATGACGTTATTTCAGATATTGTCCTCTCACATTGACACGCAACTGAAGATAAAAGTTGCGGTCATTCATAATGTATATGGTTAGTTGCTCTAGAATGCACTTCTGTAAATCTTAACACTGGAAGGAATGATCTCTCTCGAGCAGTCCTTTTACATTTCACATGAATGACTAATCTCTTGAGTGACCAGGGCTTGAGAGATATATCTGATCTTGGCGAGCAGCTTTACTGAACATCCATGGTGCTGGCTTTACTCCCGAGAACTGCAACGTTAGCTCCATGACTTGCACCAAATAATTTTGACCGTAATCGACTTCAAGCCTGGCCAGGTCACCATCATTAGGAATGAGCAATAACCTTTTTAACAACCAATATGTATTATCAAGCTCCGCACGCCATACCTCATTTGTACCGCGCTGTTGAGCCACATTCCACGCTCCGCTTCAACAATAACCAATAATTAAACTAGTATTCTTTCCTAGCCCGCCAGCAATCACTCTTTTCTAAGTATCCACTATAACACACATGCATGTACATACACTTGTGGCTCCATGATAGAAGGATCAGCACTTCAAAAGGTAGGTCTGAATATGCACATCACTAAAAGTCCATCAAATACAAGTGTGAAACGCTCCATTCAGCAACCTTCTGGGCATTGGCTACAAATATGTTGTTGTTTTCTTCATAAGCGCAGATCTAAGCAGAACAGTTCCCAGCAAAATGAATTTGATATATTCAACCACATAAGTTTACACCATAATGACAGACGCCTATAGTGTGCAGGGTTGAGAGTCAATCCAATGACTTCAACAGGCATCTAATTTTTTAGTCTCCCGAAAGGATGAAAGGCACTTAGTCCATATACTACAAACCCATGTTTCATTGTACACTCAATACATACCCCAGCTTGATTTCACAATATCATCATTACGCATTATCTGGGGTCTCCAACAACACAGTGCTGCTGGTCAATGTTGTTGTCAGTATCACTGAATGGAACGATTTCACATGTCTCTGAGTAAACCTTCAGCTAGTACATTATGATAATTGTTATCTTGGTCTTCGTGATCAGTGGCAGAAGCAGACGGTTTGGTGGAATTATTGTGTACCATACCAGCTCACCTTTAGCTGATGATCAACTATTATAGTATGCAGTACATCAAACCACTGATCTCCTGGGTGAAAGGCTTGATGGGTTTTACCAGAACAAGATACTCCTATATCTGGTCCTAAGTACTTAGCTGCATTAACCCTGTAACCCATCAACGACTAAATTTGTTCAAAAATTAAAATATTTACTTATAGAATGTCTATTTGCAGGCCAAAAGAAGACTATTTTTGAAAATCTAGCACTGGAATGACTGGCTCGGTTATCGAGCCAGTCATTCCAGTGTTAAATTTTCAAAAATAGTCCTCTTGGCCTACAAATGGACATTTCTCAAGACCACTGCAGAGGCCGGTTTCGTCCTGAAAGGGTTAACACTCATATCCGCCAAAGACTGCAGTCGGCTTTAGAAATGTCCATTTGCAAACCAAGAGAAGCCGATTTTTGAAAAATTACCACCGGAATGACTGGCTCGATAACCGAACCAGTCATTCCAGTGGTAAATTTTCAAAAACAGTCTTCCCTTGGTCTGCAAATGGACATTTTCTATGAAAAAATTGAAATTATCAAAACCAAATTTGATGGTTAAAGGGTTAAGGGAATGTAACAGGTTAGCAATTGTCTGAAACTCAATGTCAAGTGACGCTAACCCTTTAATTATCAGGACAGTTTTTACTATTAGCGTAGTAAATATCCAGTTGCAGGCCAAGAGCCTATTTTAGACACATTGCCACTAAAATCGTTATCCTCCCAGGCTAAATTTCCAAACCTGTTTTCTCTTAGCCTGCATATATATGTACATTTCTCAAGTCCACTACAGAGGTCGATTTTTCTCGTGACATGCCCGTTAAGTATTAAACTCAAGGATGATATGAGTTTCCAGTCAAACTATTTTTCAAAATATTAAGTTTCTGTAAGATTGCCTTGAAAATAAGATAATGGGTAATTCATTGGTGAAAGGGTTAATAATTTGCATTGAAGCCATAGATAGAGCTGCACAATGGCTTCCAGTTAAATTATTTTCAAAATGTTGAACAGTTTGACATGGTTGCTTTGGAATCCAGACATGATTTGCAATGATAAAAATATTAAGTGAAGCCATTGTGCGGCCATATCTACGGCCTCAGTGCAAATTATTAACCCTTTCACCAAAGGATTCCCTATTATCTTATTTTCAAGGTAACTTAACAGAACCGTAATATTTTGAAAATAATATAGCTGAAGACATTGCTGCCAGTTAAATTTATTTCAAAATATTCAACAGACTAAGTTTTATATCATAGAGAATAAACTTTTTCCAGGATTTGTCAGTGAATCGGTTAATATCGAAAAAGGGTTGAAAAGGTTGAGCTTTTTAAGCTTTTGGCATCTCAAAATACAGAGCTGATAATGGTCAGAGACAGCTAAATGAATGGACAATTATCTTATCACCAGGAATCACACCATGAAATATTATTTAGAAATCAATGGCTTGAGCAGTAGTCATAGGACGGTGGCAGCAGGCGAGAGAAGCCGAAGGGTAATAATTTATTCTTGATGTGGGTCAACAATATACAGCAGGACAGCTAACGGTAATCTTACCAAATAGAGTATCAGTAAGATTTAAAGGGTGTGTTAGTAAAAGTATGAACACAGAACAAGTTAGATTTATTCATCAGAATGAATAATAATGAACCTATAGTTAGCCTCAACACAATATATAACTATTTATCCAGAATGAAAATCAATGATTAGATACTGCATGAATGGAGATATAAAGCCATGGTGATCATATTAGGATATATATATATATATATATATATATATATATATATATATAAATATAAATAGGATATACAAAATAATTATAGCCAGAGACCACACAGCCTAGGAAATTATCCACAGACCAAACAGCCTAGGATGCTCACCTGGCACAATAGAATTTGAACAACTTTGGTTGAAATCAGCTTATATGAGTGGCTAAAGCGGAATCTATTTAGAAATTTATATGCTTTGCGTTTCACCATTAAACTATTTCCTGATCATTTTCAGTAATCCAAGATGGCCACCAAAAAAATGTTTTAGTACAATATCTGTATAAAGCCTATCATTCTAAGGTGATATCAGCCAATTTGTTTGAAATCAGCTCAACGATTAACAAAACTATTGAATGTATATTTCTGGAAATCCAAGATGGCCACCAAAACAACTGACCAACCAGGCCTTTGTAGAAGCTCCTAGAATGTTCGGAAAGGTCGCCACTGCAGAGACCTGCTACGTGTATTATGTGCGATCTTAAAAGGGGAACTAACTACACAGAGGACCAAGACGAATTTAAGGAAGCCAAGGACTTTGGCCGAAAACAAGAAACAGTGGCCAAAGAAGGAGGCTGAAGGGGCTGGAAAGCATCCTGCAGCTGCAATCAGTCCATCATTGCCATTACTTTTTGTCCTCAGCCAGAGTCCTTACTTGGTCCTCAGTGTACCAAGCCCCTCCATGTCCGTGCCACGCAGTGGGATACCCTTGATCCTCCCTTACGAGCAGTGGGACGTCTTTGGCACCAATACCGTCCAAAGCTGTACATGGTAAACGGTCGCTTCATCCATGAAGATTTTCATTCTCGAGCTGATCTGCAACAATAGTTGTCATCGAGAGGCTTCTTTTCCATGTCTATGAAGTCTAAATTGTCCACTTACTTGATCTTTAGTGAGGTCCAACTTTTGCAGACTGCATTTTTTCTCATCACACAATTGTTTACGAACCAATTCATGGATGCAGACGTCGCAACATGACATTTTGTAAGTGATCCCACGCCACTATAAACATCAATCGAAGCCTGCCCTGTAGGTGTGGTACACCTTCCGTATCCTCTGCATGTCGTACGAGGCGACTAAAGGAGGAAAGGGTGAGGTAACCCTGCCGGAAACCTCGAGTGCTGAAGACGGAGGTTCCAGGCCGCACGGCACACTAACAAACCATGGATCCACGCACTTAACGCTTATGATCATGTCGATAGTCACTTACAGGACTGGCGGTATGATCAGCGAACGAAAAGAAGATCAATCGAAGCAACTGAGGTTGGGAAGACACTTGAGAATTGGACGCGTATCTGGACAGGATGGCTTCAGCAAAGAACTGTTTAAGTATACAGGTGATAGCATCTCCAAACCAATCTCGGACACAATAAACTCTGAAATTGTGCAACACTTCCGCATCGATGTTATTGGCTAAGGTACCATTCTCGGATTGCCCTAACACATGAACCACCGGGGGCCACCCAACAAAACTGCGGCATATTGCTCTCCATAACAACATCCGGAAGATTCTGTCAAATTTAACTGTATGCTGCATCCAAGAAATCATTGACCGTTTTAATGGAGCCTGCCAGAGCGACTTTAATGAACATACACCTATAGACATTGTGTAGGTCCCGAGAATAATTTTCATTGGTAGCCACACACAGGGACTCACAAGATGGGCATTTGCATGTCACAGGCTCTTGAGACCAAACTATCAAAGATGGTGAACATATTACAGAAGTAATGAAGGTGTGCTATGACTATTAAATTAAGTTCAAGACAGTTGCTCAACAATAGTCCAATCAAATGTCTGCATAGAAATTTCTTCGCTCACCATCCTAGGGTTATTGCAGCCAAATTTGGTTGAACTCAATCAAGCCGTTAATGAGCAGTAGCCTTGTTAAAGAAATCCTGGACATTGTGATTACAAGAAAATACACCAATTAAAATTCTGTACAGAATTTCTAAACCAGTCTTTCAAGTCACGTTTGCTTTAAATCCACCAAATGAGGGTAAATCATTTAACAGATTTTCTAGACATTTTCAGAAATCCAAGATGGTCACAATAATAGTGACCAAACAAATATTGGCATACCAAAATAAGATGCTTCCAGCCAAGTTTCGATGAAATCATGCCCATGGTTTATGAGTAGGCTTTTAACAAATTTTCTCGATATTTTCAGACAAACAAGATGCCCATCGAAAAAAACTGGATTAAATTTCTGTGCGAGCTTTTTTAAATCTACCACACTAGGCTGATTAACATGGGCCAAATGGTTAATGAGTAGTCGTACTCTTAAGGGAGTCCTTGCAACATTTTGAATATGCAAGATGAACACAATAAAAATTGACTTAAATTTCTGTATAGGTTTTTTACTACTTTGTAGTACTGCTGACAGTTCTTCTTGAAGCTATGGATTCGTAGATCAAAGATGACCTTGACAAAAGGACTACGTTTATACAATGCAACCTGCGTATCCTTGCTGCTGCATAACTGTAACAGCTGGGCAACTCCAAAGGTAGCTCTAGACACTGATGACCCCAGACAGTATAATTTCCAATGATGCACTATACAAGATGTAATACATGGATGCTGCCCGTAAAAGTCGCCCAGCAAAAATGGTCCATGTTTGGCCATGTGCTAAGGATGCCAGAAGACACACCAGCACAGAGCCTTGGAATTCGCCCTACTCGGAGCCAGCAAATACAAAGCCAGGAGAGGATGTCATTGCATAAATCTGTAAAGCGTGATACGAGGTAACCTCAAGAAAGCAGGACTTGGTACAGTCAAATCAAGAATGGATTTGAGGAAGCCACAGATTTTGGCTAAGGACAACCACACTGGGCAAAAGCGAATGACGGATTACAACTGTATGATGTTTCTACTACTACAGCCACAGAATACAGTAATCATACACACATACATTTTTAGCATACAATCCTAGGGTTCTTTAAGTAAACAAAACGCTGTTTTAGCTGGCCAACGTCTTCTACTGTTTGCTAGTGCAAGTCCGAATTGAGATTTAATTTACCAAACAGATGTCAGAAATCTGTAGCATAACAACTCGAAGCCAATCACTAGTTACGAGTTTCATGTGTCACCGACATGATTCAAGAACTGCTTGACATCAACAACATGAGATGGTAAAACCATCATGTCACCGCCACCTGTGAAATCACCTCCATTAAAAAAGCGACAGACACACACCCACCCCACCCCACCCTAAACAAAAGAGGAGCACAGTTTCCCCTACCGAAGCAACTGCTATGACAAACCAAAGATAATCCAGGAACAGCTTATACCACATCCAATAACGTATCAGCAGGTGATATCATCCATTGTTTTGGACGGTTTCCCGAGACACACAGTGGCCAACACAAGTTGACTCAAGCCAATCTTATACTTCGGGGACCCAGCCTCATTTTCCATTTTTAAAAGTCCTACGATGAGGGAAATGGGAAGCGGTACCATTACAGGCATACCGAGTGCACAACTTACAAGCAAATTCATTCAGCAACAAATTCTGACACACTGGCAGATGAAGAATCATCTTTGCGGCCTACTTCAATGGTAAATCCAACTTATGTACTATTATCGATCAAGACTATTTTTGAAACTTTTCCACTGGAATGACTGGCTCGGTTATTTTTTTATGGTAGTCTTCTCCTGGTCTGTAGATGAACATAAGACAACTGTAGAGGCTGGTTTTGTCCCGCTTCACCATTAAATAGCTAAATGTACATAAAATGACAAAGAGACTAATCACCAGGCAAATGTCACGCCCAAAATGTGACCTACACGATTAGCTTTAAACGTTGCAAAAACCTTTTTGGACAAACAAAATGCATCATGAAAATCAGGATACGAGAGCAACTTCCCTTTATCCCACAAACATGATAAATACATAAACTAGTATCATGACACTTCACTTTAGAAAGACATTCCAAAATAGATGTCCACTTCAGGGTTATTAAAGTGCCATCGTGTGGCCAACACGATAATAAACCCACACACCATGGAGACAAGAAACCCACACACCATGGAGACAAGAAACCCACACACCATGGAGACAAGAAACCCACACACCATGGAGACAAGAAACCCACACACCATGGAGACAAGAAACCCACACACCATGGAGACAAGAAACCCACACACCATGGAGACAAGAAACCCACACACCATGGAGACAAGCTAAAGAAAAACATTGGATACACAAACTCCATTGTTTGATAACACTCATGCACGGTGTAAATTTACCAGCCCTATGTCGTTATTGGTAACTCTAGGTTTCTTCCAGCCAAATGGTTAGTGAGTATCTTTAACATTGAGGATCGATGGATGAACATTACGCCATAAATTTCCTCAGGACAGTTGAGCTAATAATGGCACCAATGCAAGCGTGCTCTGAGCCACTGCTGAATGGGATTCTAGGTATCTAATATATAGAACAAGACCCACGTAACATTTCTCGGCTGGTATAAAGGATAGTCTCCACATAGAAGTTGAGAAATCTTCATTTTCAGACCAAAATGACTAAATTTATTAACCTCTGGAATGACTGGTTTGTTGACCAAGCCAATCAAACCAGTGATATGTTTTCAAAGTTTCCCGTAACAGATTAAAGGCTTAATGCAGCACATTTAGTTTGAGTACTAGCCAGGTAAAAGATACAAAATCATAAGCAATGGAAGCATCAACTTCTAGCTATGCCACACCCATTGCTAGCTAATCTCCGCCAACTATTTACGCTTGTCGCAAATGAGTTGAAATTTTAAAGCCGGAATTGCCAGAATCTAGATTTCAAGGTACCTATACAGGTATACTAAAAGAAAGCTTATTAAATTTGTACACTACTGACTGACATTTTTATGTTCATGACAGAACTAGTTACGTCATTATGATTGTAACATCAGCTAAGTAGTGACTTAATGGACCTTTCAAGTTTTAGCTTTGCCCCGCCAATCTCTAGCTAAGTTCCACCCCAGCTTTCATCATGTTGGGATCGATTGATCCCTTAACTCCCGACTTAATTTCCAGAAAAATAAACAGGTAAGATGTTGAATCATTGGTGCTGTTGCTGCCTATGGATGTTTACTAAATAGCAGACATACAATTCATACAACCTGACGGCCTATTAATCGTTTAAGACGGACTAAGTAGTCATTCATGACATAATTATTATGACATCATCATGCATGTCACTTAATTGATTATGACGTCATATGATTGACTGAGCAAATGGATTCATGAATTGATTATGACGTCAGATATTTCAGTGACAGATCAGATCACGCCATAACAGACTTGCCATTGGATTTTGACTGGCCGCTTAATACTTTAAATTTAACCTAAATCAAGCTCGTTAACATACCTGGCATATTTTTTATACAGGCAAAGGAATGTTAGCTGGGTCTCGTACAAGGACTCTTGAAATACTTGATTTACCACAAACGGGCAAGCAACTGAAACTTTGCTGTATGTGACATCACCATTGTTCATAAAAATAGGCCAACTATTCAGGCTTACATCTAATATTAATATATTCAAAGCTTCTAACGAATTCAAAAAGAAATGGAATAGTACATAGACCTGAGTGACAATAACAGAGCTATTGTTAAATCATTCAGCAGTCTCAACATCAAACAAATATGATGATTAAAATTTCATAACAGCATTTGGCTACAATAATTATGACCATGGGCATATGAATATAACCAGTATATTATCCTTATCACACTAATGGCAAGGTATTAATTCTTACAGGATCAGTAGACGAAAGGTGAAGTTGCAGTCATTTTGTTAGAAACAGGCCTGTGTCGGTAACCTGCAAAATTCGTGTGTGATCATTGTAAATGTTTTGTAGCCTACAACCATAAGATCCTTCCAGCCAAGTTTGACTGAAATCGGCAAAGAGCTAAATGAGAAGTAGACCGTTACTTGATTTCTTAAAATTTTTTCAAGAATCCAAGATAGCCACTGGGAAAACCGGGCCGCTAATCAAAATACTGCATCAAAGTTTTGAAGTCTACGCACAGGGTCATTCCAGCCAAGTCTGGCTGATCCAAGCGGTTACTGAACAATAGGTATCGAATGATTTCCCGAAAATTTTTCAGAATATCCAATACACCTGCCAGAATAATTGACCAATCAAAATTCTGTATACAAGTTTTGAAGCCTACCACACTAATGTCCTTTCAGCCAAGTTTGGCTGAAATCGCACAAGCTGTTAATGAGTAGAATCTTAACTGATTTTCCCAGAATCTTAGGAAAATCTAAGATGGACCGTAGCAAAATTTAACAATCAAAATTCTGGACAAGAGTTCTAAAGCCCACCTTCAAGTTAAATTAATTTGGGCAGTGAAAAAAATTGACCAATCAAATTTCTGCACAGAAGTTAGTTTAAAATCAGCAAAACGGTTAAGGACGAGTATTTTTTTCAAGAGTTTGATGGATACTGGGCGGTCGGCCGCCATGGCATAAGCTCAATTGGAGCTTCAGGCTGAGAGCTAACAATTATCAATATATTCATGAGTTACTGAACCCTGAGAAGAAACATTATTGATCCATGAGCAAGTCATGAAATATCCCACTATTATTGGTAATACATAGAGAACACAATAATCGCAATTGTATACACATGTATCGCTTCAAGGTAAAGTAATTATTTTAACCCTATGATGAAATAAACTTCCAAAACTGGCTCCTGCAATGCTCTGAAGAAGTCAATTTGCAAGCCAACAGATAACTATTTTAAAAATGTTACCACTGAATTGACCGGCAAACTTTAAAAAATAGACTTCTCTTGCCCAGCAAACGGACATTTAGAGAACACAAATTCAATTTTCATAACAAATATTGATCATTAGAGGGTTAAAGGAGCATATTCACTGTAAAATTTCCGAAAATAAAATTATTTTAATTATATACTTTTAGAAGCTTAAACTGTGAGCATATGATTCCATTCCATATAAATTAATATAATATTTTAGTTGCGAAATTGAAATAGAGGCACGGGCCTCTGTATCAATTTCCCCACTTAAAAAATTATATTCATTTATATAGAATGGAATCATCATATGGTAAGATTTATTTCGTTTCATTACACATAGGCACATAATTTAAGCTAATAAAAGTATGTAATTTTAACAACTTTATTTTCAATCATTCTGGTGTGAATATGCACCTTTAAACTATCATAACATATTCATGCCGAAATATAATCTCATTGGCTAACTTGTATTAAAATAGCAATATATATTCAGTATTCACAGTAGAGCAGATCTCAGCTTGACGCTGCCGTGGCTTATACCTCCTCCATCGTGGCCTGTAACTCTTCCCGTATTGCACTAGTCAGGAATATTGGTGGCAGTGTCTGTAAAACGTGCGTCGTTTGGAAGATGGTGTCACGCGTGGGCAATTAGTGTCATAAACAACAGCTTACGATAGTATCATTTTCAGAATTATTAATAAATATAAATCCTTTAAGACGAGACACAATACAAAAAAACTTTTTGGATCTACAAAATATTTTCTTTCCTAATTTGAAACTAATTTGACTGGGAGCTGTTGCTGCTTTATAGTAGCAACACGTTTCAGTAAAATTAGTTTCAAAGTAGTCAACAGTTTTCCTGAAATTTCATTTCAAGGGTTATAGGTTTAAATGTAGCTGATTGACCCCAGAAAATTATCAAAAGCTTTTCAGAACTTGAACAAAGAAATTTCTAATTCCTAAATTTCACTGACTTAATTTGAAAACAATGTTATGGTTATCCGTTATTGTCAAAAAAATGTCCAGCAACATTGCTTCAAAACTGTCCATGCACCAATTAAAACGCTTTAATGGCCTCTGCAGTGGTCTTGAGACATGTCCATTTGCATACCGAGACTATTTTAGAAAATTTTTCACCGGAATGGCGGGTTCGATAATTGATCACGTTATTTCCGTGATAAATCTTTCAAAATAAACTGTCTGCAAATGGACATTTTCTTTAAGAAAATTTAAATTGTCTTAATGAAAATTTAAACATTGAAGTGTTAAACCTTTGGAAGCGGTGTGACAAAGTCTAATGATTTAACAGTCAATTAAACCAAACCTGGCTCAATCAGTATGCATGACATATTCCCATTAAAAGACCAAGATAAGGATATTCTAGAAAACTTACCAATGGAATGACAAGTGATTAAGTTTTCTAAAATATTGTCCTCCTCGTCTACAAGTGGACATTAACTCTTTAACACTGCCATCACTTAAGCCATTTGCAGTGTCTCGAGAAATATCCATTTGCAGACTAAAGGAAGACAATTTCTTTTAATTTACAACTGGACTGACTGACTCGACAACCGAGCCAGTCATTCCAGGGGTAAATTTTCAGAAATAGTCTTCTCTTGGTCTGCAAATATACGTTTTCTATAACAAAATTAAATTTTTCTTAAGCAAATTCACAAGTTAAAGGGTTAACTCTGGCATGTTGTCGAAGATTTCAATTTTCTTAACCAATAACGGGTTAGAGGTGGACATATCAACACTGAATTAAACATTTCCTAAATTACTCTACATAGAATTCACATTTATACAGCAAAGCTCAGAATAACATTAATATTTTTCCAAAACAAAGCTGTTGAATAGTTTGCACATCATTGATTGTAAGCCATTGCTGTTTACGTCCAAAATATTCACGAGCCCATTTCTTAAATCGTGTTCAAAATTTTATTAACTTTAAATTAATGTTTCTCTGTGTTTTGGAAACATTTCCACTTATTTATGAGGTGCACTCTAAGGAACTAGGAAAGCCCATTCATATCTACTGTATAGTGGAATATTTAACAATACAAGATTAATATCAACCTAATCCTGTTTTAGTTATGCCCCTCCAATTTTAGTTAAGCTCCACCCACACTTTGTCCGTTGTAGGAATATTTTGAAAATATCTAACTGGGTGCTGTTACTGCCATAGTCCCACCAAATCTGTTTCAAAACATTCAACAGCATGTTTATTAGATAGTAGACATACAATCCGTACAACAATGTATAGTCTGTTACTAATTAGGCGTTCATGACTTACTATCTACATCATTCATGACCATTGACGTTATTGATTATGACATCATCTTTGTTCAAGAATGTACTAACGTATCTCTTTTTGGAAACAAGTTAGCTTATTTATGAGGTGCACTGTAAGGAAATTAAGGAAATGAAAATGTAAGGACATTCATATCTACTGTATAGTGAAATAGTAAACACAACAAGAGTAACCCTTCAACCATCAAATCAATTTTTTAAATTTAAATTTTCTCATATAAAATGTCCATTTGCAGACCAAGGACACTTTTTGAAAATTTATCACTGGAATGACGGATTCAGTTATCGAGCCAGTCATTCCACTGTTCAGCTGTAAATTTTCTAAAATAGTATTATTCTCTTGGTCTACAAATGGACATTTCTCAAGACCATTGCAGAAGCCGTTTTTGCCCAATATAGGTGTTAAAGGTATAATATTGACCAAATAAGAACTTCAGCGTGCGTCTGTCACAGCTTTCAATGCTGGTCAAGACCGACTAAGAATATTGACATTTTTGCTAACTCAATGTTCACTTAGAGGCCGAAGGAAGTATCTTTGAAAAGGTATCACTGGATTGACATGCTCTGTCCCTGAGACAGGATTTCTCTCGATAAATTTTCAAAAATACTCTTCTCTTCTCCTGTAAATGGACAAAAATAAGACACAGGCTTATTCTACAACTTATGTGTTAACCCTCTAATGATCAAGATGACAAAGAAAAATTGTCTCAGTAGTTTTAAAACATGTCCATTTGCAGGCCAAGAGATTACAATATTTTATTAAAATTTGCACTGGAATGACTTGCTTCGTAAAGCTTACCACCTTAATGTCAATATATCTTTTACTGTGTCAATAGCAAAGAAACTGGTGTACATTTCTCAAACAATTTTGGCGGATACACAAAAATTTTTTGAAAAATGAACAGTTCATCTTTTAGTGTAAAATTTTTTAATTTTGACATCTGAGTGGTAATAAGGGGTTAACAGAGATAGTCAAGTAGAAATAGACTTTTTTTTAACAATTGTTAAGGTATCACCCATTGAACAATCAAGCCAGAATAAACATCTCTAATGACATTGGGAAATATCCATTTGCAGACAAGAGTAGATTATGTCTTAGGCTTGCGCAATTACATGATTAAATTGCAAATCATGATTATGTTTTAAATCATGAATTTATATGATTAATAATTAAATAATCGAATAATCGTGCACATTTTCTATCGCATAAAATATTTCAAAACCTAACTTTCAATTACCTTTTAATGCGATCGGTCATGAACAATGGCATTGTGCTTAGTGAGTGTATGTCCATTTGCAGGGCAAGAGAAGACTATTTTTGAAAATGTATTACTGGAATGACTGGCTCGATTTTCCAGGCATTCTAGTGATACATTTTCAAAAATAGACTTCTCTTGCCCTGCAAATGGACTTTTCTAAATACCATTGCAATTTTCGTCATTGATATTCTTTTGCTATTATGTCTTACAATTTGTATCCAAGTTGATTAATCAAGTAATCACGATTATCTTTTAATAATCGATCGCAATCACTCAACGCAATAATCGCAATAGCCTACTATGTCTTTAATTCAAACAATGTCTCAAGGGAGAAAACTCTCCTCTCACAAAACGCAACCATATAAATTATAGAAAAATGATATTTTGATCAACTTCCACTGATTAATCCTTTAACACTCATTAATTTACAAAAAGGCGTCTGCACTGGTCTTGAGAAATGTCAATTTGCAGACCAAGAGAAGCCTATTTACGATAAATAAACGAGCCAGTCATTTACGTGGCGACGTTTCATAAACAAGAGGCCCAAGGCCCTGTGGCGCTCACCTGGACCATTGGCATTTAAACTATCTGCATTTAAATAGACATGGATGATTTTCGGACAATCCATGATGGCCACCAAAAGATTTACCAATCAAGACTCTCGATTAATATGTTGAAGCCTACCGTCATAGGATCGTTCCACCCAAGTTTTGTTGGAATCAGGTTATTGCGTTTTTAAATGGTTCCGGAAAACTTTCAGAAAATCAGATTGCTGCCAAAACATTGGTCGACAGAAATTCTGAATAGAATTTCTAGAGGCTATGACAATAGGATCATTCCAGCCAAAACTGGTTGAAATTGCCCAAGCAATTAATGACGAGTAGCATTTTATATGAATTCCCATTTATCAGAAAACCAAAGATGGCCACCATTAAAATCAAGCCGTCAAAAATTTTGTATACAACTTCTGAAGCGTACGGGCCTAGGGTTCTTCCAGCTGAGGTTGGTTGAAATCGGCCAAGCGGTTAATGAGTAGTTTTTTAAATGATTTAAAATATTCAGAAAATCCAAAATGGCTGCTGAAAAAATTGACCAATCAAAATTCTATGTGCATCTTCTAAAGCATTTCGCCATAGGCTCGTTCCAGTGAGTCTGGTTGAAATCACACAAATTGTTATTGAGTAGACGATTTGCAGCCACTTTTCGGAAAATTCAAGATGGCCGCCGAATAAATTGACCAATCAAATTCTATATACAAGCGCTGAATCATAGCACTTAAGGTTCCTTCCAGCTGGGTTTGCTTGAACTCGTTCAACCGGTTAAAGAGGAATAGCCTTTTAACCGATTTACCAAAATTTTCAGAAAATCCAAGATGGTTGCCTGAAAAATGGACCAATTAAAATTATGTATACAAGTTCTGAAATCTACCAGCCTAGTATCCTTCCAGCCAACTCTGGTTGAAATTGAAATTGCTCAAGCAGTTAGGTGTTTTAAAGGATTTCCCCCGATTTTTCAGAAAATCCAAGATGGTTGCCGAAAAAATTGACCAATCAAAATTCTGAAGGATACCACGCTAGGGTTCTTTCATCCAAGTTTCATTGAAATCGGCCTAGCAGTTATCGAGTAGGCTTTTAAGTGATTTCCAGAAACCGTCAGAAAATCCAAGATGGCCGCCAGAAATTGACCAATCAAAATTTTGTATACACGTTCTGAAACATACCAGCGTACTATGCTCCCAGCTATGCCTGATTCAAATTGTCCAAGCCGTTAATGAGTAGCGTTTTAAACATTTTCCCGCAATTTTTTGGAAAATTCAAGCTGGCCCCCGAAAAATTTGACCAATCAAAATTCTGTATACAAGTTCTGAAGCATACGCCCATAGCGACCTTCCAGCCAAATTAGGTGGAACTCCGCCATGCGGTTAATGAGCAGCGTTTTTAAACCAAAAGTTGATGGCCGGACGGCCACCATGAATTAAGTCCTTGGCCATTCTGGCCAGGTGAGCTAGCAAATTGAGGCTTAAACCGCACAGATCAGATTATTATCTCAGATACAGATCAGCTGTTGGATATTGTGAAAATTATTACATGTATACCGTAAGCTGTTAAAGGAAAACTCCTATGTTATACTAACCATTCAGTTGATAGAATATGCCACCCATAATCCATCCCAGACATTTTATCCTTGTATCGTGCGGAAAACAAAACATTCAAGCTTTAGTAGCTAAATCTTGATACATTTCTCCAGCCTATGGTGGCTGTCATGATTTACTTTTCAACCGATCAGAAAAAAACACAGTGTGTCTGCCTCTGTATAAGCTCTCAGTCAGTCATAGAGGTGCCATCTAAGGTTTGGCAATGTGGTATAAAAGCAATCATACCGGTAAGCCCTTGAATATTTTGAAACTAATTTGACCAGAAGTTGTTACTATCATAGGCAGCAACAACTTTCAGTCAAATTAGTTTCAAAATACTCAACAAGATGATTATTAAATAATAAAGAATGTAATACATTGACACTTACATGACATCACACACTATTGTTTGAGGAGACAAAATCGCGGTGATCACTGTACAACATTTACGCGAAATTACAAAGCAGATAACTGTGATACAGATACGGCAATGTGACAGGATATGAATGATATGGAATCTCTAAACCATAATCTATTGGTACAATACAACATTTGAGATGAGATTAGCATCCCTTTAAAGCTCCTCTAGCTAAATCATACTCAAAGTATTCAACAATATTTTGTACATGTTCAAGCATATGCTACATCTGATTGGGATAGTCAACTGGGTTACCAATCAGAAATCGTGATTATCAGGGAGTGTTCCAACTAGGAGAGATATGTCCACTGTGTACCTGATAAGTAGTGGCCATTTACATTTCTTAACAAAATTTAAATGTTTGGTGCATAATTATGTTTAAAGACTATTTGTGAAAATTACTCGAGATTATTTTCTTAGTGAATGTCCATTTGCAGGGCATGAGCTAGTGATTTCAGTGGTAAAGTTTCAAAAATACTCAATTGTTGACCTGCAAATGGACATTTCTGTGGCTGACTTCACCATTAAAGGTAAGGCATATTCGTATTGGAGCACAGAGGGTACAACCTTTATAAACAATGTTAGCTTAAAAAGGACTACCGGGTAATGTTTTGCCTCAAATGTATACATTACACAGTATATGCAAGGATTACAGTCTCAAATAGATTTGATTACGAATAACACTATACATACTTTAATATAGACTAATCAAATTAATGAACCACCATTTAAAATGATAGAAATAAATTCTATAAAACAGTGTGGGTAAAATTCTAAATCAAATACTGTATGATAAACAGATTGTATTATACACATTTTAAAATAACATCATTCAAATCTATGGTTCAAGTATTAAATAGACATGATGACAAGGGATTCTAAGACAATTTATTCCAAACAATAACAGATACATAATCCTTATATCTTAGAAATAGTGCCAATTATGTGTTAAACACAATCTCGCCGAAGGGTAAACAAGTTCTTGAACCTTTCCATTCTTATACTCGGTTAAACAATTATTTCTAAGAGTCAAGCTCGCTAAAAATGGCTTCTGTAGTGATCTTGAGAAATGACCATTTGCAGACCAAGATGATTTTTTAAAGTTTATCAGTGGAATGACTGGCTCAGTAATCGATCCAGTTATCCAAGTAAATTTTCAAACAATCTCTTGGTTTGCAAATGGCCATTTTCTACGAGAATATTGAAATTTCCGTGAACAAATTTTGAGGGTTAAAGGCTTAAGGACACACAGTATGTGTAAAGGTCAAGCCGGCCAAAACCTGCCTCTGCAGTAGTCTTGAGGAATTTACATTTGCAGGTAAAGAGATGAGTATTTTTGAAAACTTACCACTTGAATGGCTGGCTGGCTCGATAATCGAGCCAGTTATTCTAGTATAAATTTTTTTAAATACTCTTCTGTTTACCTGCAGACAGACATTCAATAAGGAAATATTTTGATTTTCTTGACCAACTTTGGTCAGTAAAGGGCTAAAGAACTGAAAAATGAAGATCACTTATTACCAAAATTGAAAAGAAAATGAAACTAGAATGTGCAGGATACAAACCATTTCACAATTTATTTGTTAGTTAGGCATGTTAGGTAAGACAGTTATGATGTATAAGTTTGGGAAGGTATGCCAATATCAATTTATATATATGCTAAGTCGGACTCCTCTATAGTTACATATTTCTCTGCCGCTGTGCCACCAACACCACCAGACTAAGTAAGCCAGGCTAAAACCCTGCTTCTACAACACCTTTAATAAGACCATGTGTGATGCAAAAGCAAGTTAGTCCAGTCTGCTTTTGAAATGCTGAACCTCGGTTAAACCACACCATACATCAATCACTAATACACACATCAATCACTAATACACACATCAATCACTCATACACACATCAATCACTCATACACACATCAATCACTCATACACACATCTTACTCTGACGATGTGAGAAACTGGCTACAAATAACAGTTAGCTGGTCAGTAAATGCTCACTGACCAAGATAAACGCAACAAGGCACAAATACTTATGTCAAGCTTTATGATCTAAAACATGCTCACTAACAACTGTAACCGAGTTTGAATCAATACCATCCATTGATAATCCTCAATGGGAAAACTATGAATTTCCAGGTGAACTTTGCCAGGTGGTTTTAAATGCGAGTGATCTTTTCAAATAATATTACTGGCTTTTAAAAACGTCAAATTAATTCAACACTATTTCTATGGACAATTAATCTCATCTTAGTAAATTATCATTAGAAATATTGTGAAAATTAGCAATCATTGTCTAGCACTAACATGTTTAACAGTCAAGTAGGTCAAACAAATGGCTGCTACGGTAGTCATGAGCGATGAGCATTTTCAAGCCAAGACTGACAAAGAATCGATTCAAACTCGCGTCTAAGTGGGCCTGATCTATACCGCAAACCTGGGCACATGAATTGGTCCTCTGTTGCATTTAACAACGGCCTTAACAACTGCCCGAGATTGTTGATATACTGTATTCTGCGGCTGTAGTAGTAGTAGTTACACCCTACATGGAAAGATGCAATCAGTCCTTCGCATTTGACCACTACAATCGCAGGTTATGTCCTCAAACTGGTGAATATAAACGTTTTAATCGGTAACACCTAAACTACCCAGTTATAAGGTATCCAAATAAACAATTTGAAGCAATTCCATCACACTTCTGTTGTTACTAATGTTCCAGAAACACAATTTTTTTCTAAAAGTATTTCAGGGGAGAGAACTAAGATAAATATGGACAGACTACCCTGAAACAGAATCCCAGCCACGGTCTTATCACATGGTATTGATGTTAAAGATCTGATGGAAAACCACTAACACATTTCAAAATTATGCTGAAGGTTAACCAATGGATGGCCACATGAGTGAGGACAAATTCTTGTTTCCTGTCTATGACGTAAACCGACTAAGTACATGCATGTAGGTGAGATGGGCAATGTCTACAGTGCATTTGGAGCATGGATATCTGTCCTCTAAGACAGACATGAAATCCAATCATTTAATCACATTTGAGATAATATTTTGTACTCGTCAATTGTAGTGCTCTTTTAGATATATCTGTATTTAGATCACGAAGAAAATTACACAGAATTATCAAAAACACCACTACAGTTGACTAATACAAAGATATTAACATAAATGTAACACCCATCATAGCAGCATCCAGATTCTTCTACGGGTGAAAGGAGAAAATTAGAAGTATGGATTTTGCTGAAACGCAATCTCTAGCTAGGCCTTATCACTGCTGATAACCGTGTCCATTAGGAGCCTTACTATTGCAAGAAATTTGCACGTTGTCTCATAATGAAGATCTTTCTTGTCCCGGCGGGGACACATTTCTCAGACATTATCCAATAGACCATAGAGATATTATTCAAAAGAGTATACGTTAAAACTATGGCGCATAAATCCAGAATCTTGGAAGGGACTTTAGTTAATTCTTGTCCATTACAAGATCATACATGTACGCCCCCTAGCACTAACTTATACTGTGGTGAATAAGCTCCAATATGTACAATATTTCTGTTCAGAGAATGTAAATAGTGGACATGGAAAAGCTTTTTAAATGTATAACCATTCTGCTTATCGATTTTCAACAGGAATTCCGAGGAAATAAATGTCTTGCTTGTCTCATCGGTCACAATTACCTTGACCTTTAACCATGTCACCTCAATACCATCATGCGTCTAACATTATAGGTAACCATCTAACCAAGCTTAGTTCCAATAGGATTAAGTAATACCGAAATATAAATGTAAATGATTCGCTAAATGCAAAAACGTTGGAAAAGCAGTGGCCAAATAACAAGGTCAAGATGACCTTGACTTTTGAATTAGTGACCTCACTATCATCATGCTGGCTTCTTACTGTATAGGCAACCATGTATCCAGGTTTGGTTGCAGTAGGATAAAGCAACCCTAAAATATAGGCAAATATTATTTGCTAACAGAAACATAATCCTGACACTGTTGTCATCGTATGGCCTGCAAATGTACATTTCTGAAGCCGGCTACATTATCTGTTTAATCTTGTCACTGATACAGGTAACTTCCTACAACATATGCAAAAGAATATGCGACTACATGCATGTCAAGCATCTGGGGTTTTTTAATGCTTGAAACGGTTAGCACATTGACCACACCATTAAGGCCCCGATTAAGTGCTTATGACAACAAAGACAATTTTTATTTTTATTTTAATGATATCACACGCACATTGTTGAACAAAAGCAGAGAATATGATTAGAATGTGGATAAATATTTACTAAGTAAATGCGTTATAATACCTTCTCAAACACAGCACAGAACATTGTGACAATATTCTGAGTGAAGAGGGCTGGATACATGGAGTGTGGCAGGTTCTTAACAATGGAATCAATCAAGTACAAAAAGGGCAATTTCCTCTTGTCCGATGCCTGTCAACAGAGAATCAGAATCATGCAATATTACTGTTACAAAACAATCCTATTCTCTCTTTCTCGCTCCATTTCACATGGAATGAAGCTAGCTGGCTGCACGCATGGCAGCCAGTGCACAGAATCCATCATTCAGTACGTGATGCAAAGAAACGGAAAGAGGTCTGCTATGCCTGAAAAATACAAGAAGATTGAATAAGTCTGCTCAATTAAATGTAATACACTAACTACAGTTTAAATGTTTCCAAAACAAAAAATAATTTTGAACATGGCGTAAGTAATTTTCTGCTGAGTGTTTTGAACATAATTGGATTGGATGGAAGATATACAATTATGTTAAAAAAATTCAACAATACTTTTTTACTTTGTTTTGGAAACATTTAAAGTTATTTCTGTGCTGTACTGTATATTGATTATTAGCGCTTTACTGGTTGATTGATCATGAACATCAAGACGATTGCAAAAGTTAATTTCCGCGCAATGTCCAGGCCAAGGGCAATATAATCTTGATAATTTACCACTGGAATGAATGGCTATTATCAAGCCAGTCATTGCAGTAGTAAACATTAAAAAATAGCCTCTCTTGTCATACAAATGGACATTTATCAAGATGACTATAAGACGCTTTTGTCTCGCTTGACCTTTAAAAGGCCGATAGATGACCACTTGAGAGAAAAACTTACCAGTTGAGAGAAAACGTACCACAGGAACGAGTAACTCTAACAATTGCCAAAATCTCTGCTTTGAAATGATTAACTAACTGACATTTATATGCATACATGTTTCAACCAATTTCATGCAAAATTAACCGCTTAACTCTAATTTGTTCAAGAAAATTTTAATTTTCTAATAGACATTTCCATTTGTAAACCAAGAGATTACTTCTGAAAACTTACCACTGTACATGTGTAGGCATTAAAGGGCATAAATTTTGAAAAATATTCTCTTGGGTCTGCAAATGGACATTTGTCAAAACTACTGCAGAAGCCACGTTTCGTGAGCTTGAATGCCAAAGGGTTAACTACATGTATGTAACAGACAGATGGCTTCCACAGAGCTAAATATGAAGCTATGAACCAGTACACAGCATAACAGCACCGTGACCCTTTAAACCTTGAATATCTTCAAGAAAATTTCAAATTTCTCATAGAAAATGTTCATTTGGAGACCAAGGGTAGACAAGTTATGAAAATTTATCACCGGAATGACTGCCTCGGTTAGCGAGCCAGTTATTCCAATGGTCAATTTTCAAAAATAGTCTTCTCTTGGTCTGCAAATGTACATTTCTAGACTATTACAGAAGCTGTTTTTAGCTGATATGAGTGTTAAAGGGTTAAACCATTAGTGATCATGAATTTTTAAGAAGATTTAGACTTGCCACATGAACGTCCATTTTGCAGTCCAAGCCAAGACTTTCTGAAAGTTTACCAATGCCATTTCCAGAGGTAAATTTAATGTTTTCAGATTTTCCACATTTTGTCAGATCATACTCAACATTGATGAAACACTGTTTACAGTGTTAAAATTTGAGACAACTCAGACCAATAGTTGCTGCGACATCCACAGATCCAGAATTTGATCTGATCTGGATGATTTTATCCAGATCATTAAGCAAAGCCTGGAAATCCCTTTGCACACCAAGTTCCTTTGTTGTGTTAAAATTTAGGACAAATCGGATCAGTAGCTTTTAAACACTGCTCCGGACAGACAGACAAACAGACTCGATCGCAATACCCTTCCATTCGAGACATCACAGGGTGAGGGTAACATATACTAATACTAATTGTTGTCGGGATACCTACACATTTGGTAATAGAATTAGTGTCAATGGCATGAACCACTACTGTTGAATATTTTAAAATTAAGTTGACTGGAAGCTGTTTCAAGACTGTAATTTTAAAATATTCAACATGTCGGCATAAATTGTTCACAATTTTTATTTTCGTTAAGTTTTGCATCGCATAAAATTATTAATTTTAATTGAAATTGCTATTTTTGTAAAATGCTTGAAGATGCTATGTTGTCCTGACGCTAACGGTTAGTGTCCGTTGAGTCTGGATGCCGATGCACTGTTTGCGCGCTCCTTTTATAGTAATCTTGTACCCGATTGTACCAGATCCCATGTGTATGTACCCGGATTTGGTAGATACATCCCATTGTTGTTGTCGTTTTTGTACCCGACTTGATGTGTAGTTGTACCCGATTTGGTAACAATCTGTGTTCTTTATGTACCCGAGTTTTGTGTACCCGAGTGCTTGTTTTAAATGTGTATTGGTGTACCCGAGTGTGCGTGTACCCGAATGTACCCGGTTTGGGAATAAATGCGTACCCGAAATGTATGGTTTTATACATTAGGTTTGAGGGATAGATCTTTAGTAAAAGGTTATAGTGGCATTGGTCCATTTGTTAGTGGGCCTTTCCATATTTGATCCAGACTCCTGGCGTTTCGTACCCATGTTTGGGTTATACTCATCAGAGGAAATGTGTAGACACTTTGTCACAGTAGTTTTACTGGGATGTGTATATTCGAAAATCATTGTATAGTAGCTAAGATGATAAAGTTTTTATCGTGTGTTAAGATGGCTGTGGGCCTTTTTATAGTTCGTCCAAGTATAATTGCTACTAATGTTATGAAGTTAAAATCATTAGATAGTTTGTAACGTTAGGGACGTCAGTGTGACGTCATGCACGTGTGACGTAATGTGATTACGTCATAGGCATCTCCAAGGGGGGAGCGTGGTGACAGGTAGCTAATTATTGTATTTATTGTACTACTTTCAGGTAGAGATTGTCACCAATCCGTGATTAATTCCAATTGGGTCCATGCTATGTAGCTGGTGGATTCAGAATTTCTTGCGTTCCTTACGGATAGACGTTGCTTCCGTGGAATCAGGATCGCGATGGAACACCACAATGATTCTGTAGTTGACTGAAGAGGTGTTGTGATTAGGGAGATTAAAGTGAATGGCTACTGGTGTGTCTTTTTTGTTCTTAACGCCCCTAAGATGTTCTTTAATACGTATTTGGAATTCTCGTTTACTTTCACTAATGTATTGTTTAGAGCATGTGTTACACGTGATTAAATAAACCACATTTGTTGTTACAGATTGATTTTGTTTTGGTATGATAGTTACGCCCAGTGTGTGAGCATTTGAATGTGCGTTTTTTGTCCATTTGTTGACAAAATGCGCAATTGTGTTTGTTGCATGGAATGACAGGGTTGGTGATGGTTCTGCCTTGAATGCCAAAAGTTTTTGCATCCATAAATTTGGCCATTATTAGTGTGTCTTTGAAGGAGGGGTTTCCTTCTGTGACCAAATAATGGCGGTTCCTGGAATTGAAATTGCCCCTAACTTCACACATTAAGTATGTATTATCTCGCAAGTAGACACAGTAGGCATTAACGTACAACTAGAGTTTATTGACCCGATCTTTTCCCAATAATTTTACATGTTCCAAAATGAAGAGCATTTACTAGTAATTTTGTGACAAACACAAACCACTTAATCTGAAAACATACATTTCAATCTTGTTACCAATTTAAATTTTACAGTAAGGCTCTAAATGTAGCAACCTCTATGCTCTATGTAACAGACTTGCACCATCCATGACTACCTCCACTCATAACCATGGCACTGACCTTTTGACCCCAAAATACAGAGCGGTCTTCATAATGCCCATGATGACCCTAATTCCCTGCCATACCAAAATTAGCAGATGATCCGTCGCATAGAATTTGAGTTATATTACTAAGCATACAGACAGGGTGATTACAATATGTTTATCATTTAAAGGTCAAATTTGGTCCAAAAAATTTCTATTTCCACACAGAAAATGTCCATTTGGGTATGAAAAGAAGACTATTTCTGACAATTTACCACTGGAGAGACTGCCTTGGTTATCAAGCCAGTCATTCCAGTGGTCAATTTTCAAAAATAGTCTTCTCTTGGTCTGCAACACCACTGCAGAAGCCGTTTTTTGGCTGATATGAGTGTTAGAGTTAACGGTCAGATTTGGTCACGGAAATTTCTATTTCCTCACAGAAAACCATGAAGACCGTAAAACTCATGATTGTTAACCATTTTAATTTTCTCGAGAAAATCAAAATGTGCTTTTAACCCTTTTTGATCCGGAAAATCGTAAAATATTTGCCTATTGAATGTCCATTTGCAGGCCGAGAGGACTATTTTTGAAAATTTACCACTGGAACAACTGGCTCGATTATCGAGCCATGCAATCCAGTGAAAATCTTTCAAAACTAGTCTTCTCTTGGCTGGCAAATAGACATTCCTCAAGACCACTGCAGAGGCCGGTTTTTGCCAGCTTGACCATTAAAGGGTTAATGTTGATTTGCGGACTTTTTTTAGAAAATTTACTAATGGAATAAGAGGCTCGATCATCTTATGAGTTATTCAAGTGGTAAAATCGTATAACATAGTCCTCTCTACGCCCACAAATCGGCTTAATTAGCATACATTTTGATTTTCTCAGAAAAATTTAAATGGTTAGCAATCCCGAGTTTTAAGTGACAGTTTACACAGAGAAGCATCACCAAAGCACCTGTATGTATGATTACTGTATTCTGAAGCTGCTGTAGTAGAAACATCCTACACCTGCCATCAGTCCTTCTACCCACTGTGTCTTTAGTTACTAGCAAATCATAATTTCATATTGTCACTCAGAATACAACCAGCAATGAGAGGTAGTCCAATAGGCTCACTAGACTATCACCTGCCTTATGATGGTCATTCGCTAACTTAAAGGTACAAATTCACACCAGAATGGTTGAAAATATAATTATTAAAAAGTATATACTTTTAGAGGCTTAAATGGCATAGCTCAATGTAATGAACCGAAATAAATCTTAACATGATTTCATACCGTATAAATTAATATAATTTGTTTAGTTGTGAAGTTGAATTAAGAATTAGTGTCTCTAATTAAATTTCACAACTTAAAGAATTCTATTCATTTATATGTAACAAAAACATCATATGATTAGATTTATTTGGTATCCTGACATCTAAGCACACAATTTAAGCCTCTAAACGTATAAGATTTTAACAATTTTATTTTCAAGCATCTTAGTATGAATGTACACCTTTAAAAGATGACAGCTCTTTCACCATTTGAACCCAATTTACCACTTTTCCCTGATGATCTATTTATTTAGTAACGTTGGCTCTGCTTCAAATCAAAGGATTATCCTTTTAACCACTACCACTCTGATATCACAATTTTAAATTTTCAAATTAAATTAAAGGATGAACTGGTGTTAATTTCTCAGCAAATTTGGTGTAAGATGGTGCTGTCGTAGACACCAACATCGTCCACCAAAAATTATTGAAAAATTAACCTGTAAAAGATAGAATATTGACTGGTACAGCGTTAATGGTTTAGAATGAAAGAAATTCTTGCTTGCTAAGCTCATGATTCATTAGAACAAGTGACCCACCTTACTGAACCCTTTAAATTAATGGTCTTCAAGTATGTCCATTTGCGGACAACGAAGTCATTTTAAACCTTTAACGATCAAGCTGGCCAAAAACGGCCTTTGCAGTAGTCTTGAGGAATGTCCATCGGCAGGTAAAGAGAAGAGTATATTTGAAAATTTACAACTGGAATGGCTGGCTCCAGTCATTCCGGTGATAAATTTTCAAAAATACTCTTCCCTTTACCTGCATATGGACATACAATGAGGAAATATTTTGATTTTATTCACCAAATTTGACCAGTACAGGGTTAACCTACCAAGGGGTGAATGGCTCGGTTATCGAGACAGCCATTCCCGAGTCAAATTTTCAGTCTTCTCTTGCCCTGGAAATGAGCACTTCTGTAGCCCATTAAAAAGTGCAGAAAGGTGAGTTATGTGTTTTAAAGTTTCAGTCTTATAGGCCCAATGGCACATTTTCAATGGACTAGTAACTTGTATTAAGGGATTGTGTCGTTAGAGACCTTGTTTTCGCAACCTGCCATGTTCTGTGCCGAGTACCAGTACTGTAGATATCCTCCATGGCGATATATGGATAACAAAAAATTCTGCAGAATTAAATGTTTCCCATGTCTCCTGTTTATCACAGTGACTTTGACCTTGTGACCTCAATGTTAGCATGCGGCTTCCTAACACTCATGTGACATGTATTCAAGCGTAGTCCCAATAGGATTAACCAATGAAATATAAGTGTAAATGATCTGCTAAACTGCAAAAATTTGTATACTTAGAAACTTAAATTGTCAACCTCCATGTAATGAAACGAAATTAATCTTAACATATGACTATATAATTCTGTACAAATTATTATAATCCTTTTAATTGCCAAGTTTAATTAGGGACTTGTCTCTCTAATTCAATTTCACAAGTTAATTATATTAATTTATACGTATTGAAATATCATGTTAACATTTATACCATTTTATTACATTTAGGCACACAATGTATACCTCTAAAGGTAAAAACTTATAAATTTTATCTTCAAGCATTTTGGTGTGAATATGCACCTTTAAGGCTGTAAAATCAGAGGTCAGATAGCAAGGTCAGATTGACCGTGACCTTTGACAATACTACCATCATGCTGGCTCCTTATGGTATAGGCCACCATGTGGCAGCCTGGTTTCAGTAGGATTAAGTAGGCCTAAAGTATAGGCAGATAATTTGCTAAACTAATGCAAGAAAATTAACTTTGATGCAGTCATTGTTGCAGGAAAAGTGATACCCAATATCTCGGTTTGTGCTCCGCAGGCGAGCTAAAAATTGCTATAAAATCCCGGGGCAGAGCATTCACATGGTAGTACGATGTCACTTGTGATTTTTCATAGCATAAGATGTTAATAATCCTGGGCAGGGCATGGCAGGGCATTCACATGGTAGTACCATGTCACATGTGATTTTTCGTAGCATAAGATATTAATGAGTGCATCGATTTGTCAAACTTGGTACAAGCATGGATTCTCATCTGGACCCGGTATCAGATTTTGCATCTGTTGAGAATCCATGCATGCACCAAATTTGACAAATCCATGCACTTATTAAAATCTTATGCTCCGAAAAAAACCACATTTTCCTGTCACATTGTGAGGGCGATAACCGAAAATAAACACATTTTGCCAACGCATAATCCCAAACATACCAAGTGACTAAATGAGTTGTCTTCACGTTGCACACTTGTATCAAGAATGAATTAAATACAGGCTTTCTGTAGTTCTGCTACTTATGGGGAGATAACTTTGGCTAACACTGCGAGACTTCGCTGAAGGCAAATCCCAACCGATATCTCCTTACAAGGTATGGTTGCACTTAATTTGATGTCGCCATGCTCCAAATTTGAAGAATCCATGAAAGCTTTCTAGAGCTGTCCTGGAAGCCAGATTATTTTGTTAAATTAGGGCAGATAATTCTGAAAATTTTACAATTATCAAACTGTAAATACAGATATGAGTCCCGTCCGCAGGATTTTTTCTGATTTCGACCTTTGAGACTTGACTTGAACACAAAATCAGGAAATCTGACTATGACCAACTTGCCAGCCAAGTTTAATTAAATTTTCAAGTAAAACAACACTGTGGTCTCTGCAATGGTCTTGACTAAAGTCCATTTGCAGGCTGAGACTATTTTTGAAATTTTACCTTTGGAATGTCGGGCCAGTCATTTCAGTGGTAAATGTTCAAAAATAGTCTTCTCTTGCCCAAAAAAAGGACCTTCAATGTAGAGCAAATATTTTCATAATTCTTCTGCAATCGTGACCATTACCTGTCTAACTGCTGCAAGCCACCAGAAAAGAATTTCAATCCGTAATAACTCTGGACCACCTGCTGAATATTTTGAAAACAATTTGACAGAAAGTAAGCCACCAACAAGTTTCAATCAAATTGTTTTCAACATATTCATCATATCCAGAGATAAAGTAAACCATGTGAAAAATTTAATCAACAGAAATGCCTTATTATTTCATCATTCTAACTACAATCTTTCAGCATATGCAGTGCCTGTGGTACCGCCTGTGCCAGCTGGTGACCAGTAAATTGCTTAACATAGATAGCATTGTGGTTTCATATCAGAAAGGTCTTTCTTTTCAAGTGTCCAGTTACAAAAATATTTCGCGCAACCTTACTACTCCCAGGCAAATTAGTTTCAAAATATTCAACATAATATTCGCTACATCATAATGAACTTTGTGGCATCCAATTCCATACTCCCAAACAGCTACTCAAAGAATAAACATGCAAAATATTCAAACCATTTTATTGAACAAATAAAATAAAGGTAAATAAGGCACAAATGTTTTCAAGTTGTGTCAATACAATGCAATATGCTGGTGACAGTCTGATCACACGAATCTTATACGATGCGGCCAGGCGATTTGATACACCATACAAGACACAGCCTGTGCAGAAACCTGGCTCTGGAGGAACATGAACACTGGTCAGCAATAGACACTGGATGGTCAGCTCCTGTGATGGAATCCTTTCGTAGACATTAAATATAGAATGTGCATGCACATGTCTTCAGCTCCGGGCCTAGGTACACATCGATAGAATACTGCCAGTACTGTGTTACACTGTAATTGGAAGTCATTCACCAAGATATGTTCAGCCTCAAGTATTACTAGCACAAAATGGTTGTCTTTCCTCTAATCAGCAGTCATAGGCAATGATTGGTAGGTTTTGGTCACAGAAAATGTCCGCAGGCACCAATGCCGATGTGTGTTACTTTTCAAATGGCTGACAGAGTCATAGCAGTCAAACGCTCTCATGGGCAATTAATCTTCCAACCCGTTACTGGTCAGGATTGGTCAAAAACATTAAAATTTCGGCTTAGGACATGTCCATTTTCAGACCAGAGGCATGATGTTGAAACCGTAATACTATGGGAATGACCGGCTTGTTTATGAAGCCCGTCATTCCAGTGATAATATTTCAACACTATTCTTGCTCTGCAAATGTATATTCTCAACACTGCTGCAAAGGCTGTGTTTGGTCAAAAATAGCATCTGCAGAGGTTTTGATTACATGTAAGTCATTCTAGTGATAAATTCTCAAAAAACATTCTCCTTTTGGCCTGCAAAAGCTTTTATAAGAAAACATTTATTTACTCTTACCAAACTTGACCAGTAAACTTCATTAGTGCAACGTTTCTGATGTTTTCTCCGATTACGGACAGAAATTTGGCCAACACTTAACTTGTAATTATAAAACTACAAATGTTCACGTAAAAATTAAATTGTTGAAGCGATCAATGTTCGGATTGATAATTCATGACTCATGTGAGCAAATGTGCTTTGGATCGACTGTGTTGTGAGCATGGATAGTAACTTGAGGAATTATTAACTAGAGGCGAGTGCCTGCGTATCTCGCGCCATCGTCGAACAACTGTCCCATCCATGCACTTGCTTTCCGCTTAATTACTTCACCTATAATGAATGTCATTACATTTGTCTGTCTGTTTGCCTGTGAGTACAATCTATCACTCAATCTCTGTGGCAAACATGATCTCATGAATGGCTGCAGTTTGCAGGGCTGGGTGGGTGGGTTGCGGAACATGTAATGTACATCGTCTAGTTGTTGTATATACCTGTATCATACTCTTGTATAGATAGTTTATATATCTGATTATAAATATATTCAAACTGTAAATAGTTGAGGGCCTTGGGGAAGAACGGTTATTTGTACTGATCGAGTTTACTGTACCCTCTATAAATAGATATTATTATTATTATTTCTCAGATTGGTCACCTGGCACAATTTGGATTGGGATGGTGAGCCAGCCTCAAATTTGTCTTTGCGGAGGGACAAACCTTCACAATAACTGTAATTGTACTGTCAATAGACGCCAAATAGTTGATTGGTTCCATACTATTAGAAGCTATCGGCTTAGTTGGCTAGATATTCAGTATAAAAGAATAGCATGAGTTCTATTAGACGTCTCAGTCAAGACAATGGGTTGAAGCACTGTATCAACATAATCCAGTACTTTTAATTTTGTAAAAAGTGTATCATCCATGAATGTCAATTCCGCAATGTCATGTTTAGTCTGTATTAAGCAATTTTCTTTTGAGTTTTTGTCACATATTATTTAATATATGTTAACCCTTTACCACTCAAGCTAATCATAAATGGCTTCTGCAGTGGACTTCAGGAATGTGCATTTGCAGACCAAGACTTTTTGAAAATTTACCACTGGAATGACTGGCTTGACTATTGGTTCGATAACCTAGTCAGTCATTCCAGTAATACATAAAAATTTTCTTTGGTCTGCAAACTCTGTCTAAGAGTAAGATTGAAATTTTCTTGAAAAAATTTGAAGAGTTAAAGGGTTAATGTCCCACAGACTCAACTAAAATTGTCGTTAAGCTAAACATAACATGCGAACGATCAACATAAATGCACGGTACACATTTTACAAAATTGGAAATCCTGGATGAGATTGATATAGTGCTTTGCCCCCTGGAGTTGTGTTTGTGCAAGAAATATACGAATGGCTGGGTACATGTCTGGGATGTCCAGTATTGCTATTTAAAGCAGCTTGAATGAAATTGTTTCCGTCAACACGAGTAATCGTTTCAGCTAAAAATGTGTCTTCAAAATAGTCTCTATGATTTTCCGAAATGGTAATTGTAAACAGGCATGGAACGCGTCGCTTGAAATAGGCCGATATTTGCCTACATGTAGTGTCGATCGGATGATTAATTTGTATCAAAAATCTCCATGTGAATGAAATTTTTCAATAGCTCGACTTTCTGATGGTCATGGTATGGAGGTTGGACCATCTCGGACAAACGGACCACAAGTCAGACTTTATCTCACTCGAATCATCCACAACGTGTGACGATATACATATATATCATGTATAAAAATTCAATGTCCATTTTGTTATTTGTTGAATGGATATTGAATACCAAATTTTATTAAATGATAGATTCGAAAATCGCCTGTACATATAGCTATGAATGATATGCACATTGTGTATAAGGCCACGATAGCATATGTGGTGATCATGCCTGTCCAGTATGATCGCTTAACATCTGCCATGTCTGTCCCTTTAAAGATAGAGATGAGTTAATAGCTCAGGCACCAAAGCCAGCAAGTCAGGAATCCCAGACCTTTACGAACAGCATATCCATCTGATCAGCAAGCTGCACAAATTTCGATCACGTTCTCCTCTTAGAAGCTAAAAGTTTCAGAGTAACAGCACGAAACGCATTATCAGCCGAGTCTGTCATGGCTTAAGATGATCAGCTTTGATAGCATTGTGTTTGTCGGAGTGCTATATAAATGATAGCTACCACATATGTACATACTAATTACGTGCATTGATTTGCCAGTTTCCACCCCAGATTTATTGACCAGTGATGGTAACGCGTCGATGCTCCTCAACAAAGAGTAGATATATACTTTAACGTTTTAGTAATGTATTGAGCTGCCAAGCACTGAGACTTTTTTAGCGCACTCTTCCTAAAAAGGTCTGATTCACCAAGAAAAGGTCACACACGTTTCCTGGTATAGTGCACTGTTGTACCATAGAATAGATAAATACCACCAGGTACCAGTAATAAGATTCAGACTAGGAATATTATTCAATAATCATCCAGGGTCAGACACCTTCTCCCGAAAGAAATCCCATACCTTTTCTAGACACACTTGCAGATCAATTTTATGATACCTACAAGTGTATTAGTGTAACCAATGTTTGCTAGAGAAAAAATCAATAGCTATCGATAGCAACATTAAAAGATTATACCCAACCTCAATAAACCTAGTACACCAACACTATGAGCTAATACTTTCTAGATAAATATCCGACTGTAATAAAAAATTTCACAGGACATCAGTTTGACTTTGAGACCAATGATTTTACTGTTAATGAAAATTTTTTTTTTTTATTAGTCCCACCAAAAGGTTTGTGTGAGATTACTGCAATAGCTTGGGCATGTCTGTACATGTCTAAGTACATGTCTGGCATGATAACTTATTCTCTACTTGACTAATCATCAACAAATTTTCTTGCGAGATTGCCTTATGGGTTGTAAGTCATCCTGAATGTGACACCAACAGACAATTTCAAGGCCATCTTAAATGTTGGGCGGTGAGACTATAGAATTATTTTCTGATTGGTGCCATAGTCAAACTGATGACCTGTGAGAAATTTCATTCCAAACAGATAACCACATTATAATATATATAAAATATTAGCCCACATTTAAGGAGGAACTCTAAGGTTTCGAGATCGTTGTGCACATAATTCTACCCATAGACAGATTTTGGACATATTGCAGTCTTTGAATGTAATTTTTTTGTAATTCGACATGTTCGTGCATGTAGTACAGATGCAATATTTCAGTTCTTCCAAAAACTAAATTCTAAACCAGTAATATTAAGCTCGTTTAGTCAAAATGTTAAATTCGCCTTACTTTTCAGAGCGTGAAAAAAGGTAAAAAAGGTTTCCTAAACGTTGATACGTTTCACGATATACAGACAGACATGATGATTCATGGAGTCATGCAAAGCCGGTCACAGTGACCTACTTCCAAAACGTGACACCTATTATATTAAAAGGTCTTGAATTTAGACTGAATCAAAATTTGTATGATGCTCAGCCACATTCAGTGAACTGAAATTCAATGGGGTGAAGAAGTACTGTAGTCAGCCATTGGATTAATTTTAAAATTAAATACAGTGCTGCGGATTTTGATCTTTACATCAGGATAAGGTACATAATGAATACGAAAAAGCTGCCAGTGACATTGCACTACATAAATAGCCTCATCCTAATATGCATCAAGAACCCAGGCTTGGTGACTGAAGGGGTTTTAATGATTAAATGCAGGTACAAGTGAACAGAAAGTGATTAGTCTATACATCTACGTTCATGTACAGGTGGGGTTGTCATATGGATGTGTGGGGGGGGGGGGGGGGGGTGTGTGCACTCTGACTAAAGATAGGAATGCAGATACTCACACAGCATAGGACATATAGGATGGCACTTTATAGTGATTTACTAACTGAGTGACAATTTCACATTTGATGCAAACATAACTACAATGCGCAGTTAATGGCATGCCATCGCAAATCCCGCAACGCTTTCGCCAACCTTGACATTCTGCATCACCACTGTCCCACTCAAACCCACCCTGGAGCCAAGATCCTAATGTAAACATCACCTCACAATACGCAATTCTCATATGGATAACACAAATTTGGTTTAATTCTGTGAGCTTTGACTGTCTGCTCCCCACCTCCACCTGCACAAAATACCTAATAAGATCTCGCATGGGACCCACATAACTCATAGCTGTGAGCCTGTAGTATGCTCTAATGTTAACACGGATGAGAACAACTGAATGGGGAATATATCAGATTTCAGTTCGGGACTCCCAGATTTCAGGATGGGATCCCCAGATGTCTAGGTGTTAGATCCGTGAGGCCTCCAAATTTTAGGATGTCATGCGAAACACTGGTGTTGTCAAAGACAACAGAAGTCAGTCAGTTGAAAATCTAATTCATACTATATCAGTGTAGAGAGAAAGGAACGAAAGTGGCAAGAACAAAGCTGGGCAGAAAATATGATCGTTTCTCGCAGATGCCATTGTAAAAATGTGCAGGGTAAAAATGATTTTTACGGTAGATCCAGTATTGTATGTAAGGTTGGCTTGTTCCCCAACAATTTTTTTTTCCACAATTTAGGACAAATTTCATTAATTTTCCTAGGTTCCTGGAAATGCAACCCTTCTTTAGGCTGTAAAAAAGTCTATACAAACTCGAACAAGAAATCGCCCCAATACAAGCTTTAAGCGACACACAGATGTACATGTGTAATGTTTGCCTAAAAGCAACTTCTGAAATATAAGTGCATCTTCTGTCTTGTAACTTAACACTCATATCAGCCAAAAACGGCTTCTGCAGGGGTCTTACAAAATGTGTATTTGCAGACAGAACTTTTTGTGGTAAATTTTCTAAAATAGTCTTCTCTAAATCTGCAAATGGACATTTTCTATGAGAAAATTGAAATTTTCTTGAAGGATTAAGGGTTACGGGATGTCCAAGGTGATGATGTCATGGCATAACGAGCGCTGTGGCTATGGAGTCCAATATCAGGTCATCAAGAAGACAACAGCTTACCGTCAGGCATTTCTTTAAACACTTTATATGGCTGCATATTTTCAACCAGAAATGTGGTTACAATGCAACCCTGAAGCTCGACTTTACGACTGCAATGAACTATGAAGCTCGACTCCAACCATAAACAAGAGATCCGCAAACAGAGCCTAATACCCTTCTATGATGACAAACCAATGAATGAGCTTTCAGAAGTTATTTATTCCTCAGACCAAGACCAGTCACCATTATGATGTGTCAAAGCGATCTGTTAAACGGTCAAGGAGGTACCGTCCAGAAACGAATTTTCAAGATGCCCGCGGACTGGTGGCCATATTGGATTTTGGATTATCGTAAATTTTGATAAGTTTCTTCACCAGACATATTCCAAACATGCTATGAAAGTGATCCAATAAATGGTACCGGAGATATCATCCAGAAACCAACTTTCAAGATGGCAGCCCATGTCTGGCGGCCATCTTGGGAGTTTGGATCAACGTCAAATTCGATAGGTTTCTTCCCCAGACCTATTCCAACCACTCTATGAAGTTTCAAAGCGATCCAATAAACGGGAACGGCGTTATAATCCGGAAACCAATTTTCAAGATGGCCCCGGAAACCACTCTGCCGCCCGTTATCGCCAAGAGGCCCAATAATCTGTACCACTAACCTGGACCATAAGGATTTGAACCATTTGCATTCAAATACCGGTAGAATGATGGGTAATATTCGAAAAAATGCAAGATGGCCACCAAAGACAGTGACCAATCAAAATTCACGCTCGATATACTAAAGCCTACCACCATAGGATCATTCCACCCAAATTTCATTGAAATTGGCCCACTAATTACGGTGTAGTATTTTAAAAGGTTCAGGAAAATTTTCAAAAAAATTATAAATGGCCTTATGGTGTATTGACAATTTCTGGATGACGGATGACAGATGGCCGCCATGCATATCAGTGACCTTGACCATTTGACCAAACCTCATTGTGTGATGCCGTGTTATTATAAGGAGGCATGTGTCCAAGTTTGGACCCAGTATGATAAACCAAACCTAAGCTATAAAGAGAAAAGTTGAGTTAAACGGAAAATGTTAATGTTGAGAAAACCAAGGCCACAGTGACCTTGACCTTTGGGCACCAAGGCCATCGTGAGATGCTGTATCATTATAAGGAAGCATGTGCTCAAGTATGGATCCAGTATGACTAACCAAACCTGAGACATAAACAGAAAAGTTGAGCTAAACGCAAATTGGACGACGCCGCCATCGCTGCCGCCGGACAACATGCAGTGTATCGCAATAGCTCACTTCACTTTGTAAAATTGACCTAAAAATATAAGCTGACCAGTGCTTTTGACAGACAAGATATTGACATTCCTAAAACTAGACGGTAATATATCAGATATCATTTTGCCTGACTTGACCTGTTAACAGTCGAAACCAAAATTTCCAATAGTCTTGAAGAATGTCCATTTGCAAGCAAAGTAAAGCACATATATGATAACATTCCACGGGAATGACTGACTCAATGGATAAATCCAGTTTTAGCTATGCCCCGCCAAGTTCGGTCTATGCTTTGCACGTCTTGGAATTTATCGAACCCTAAACTCCCTGAATCTGTTTCCAGAATACAATACAGGTAAGCTGCTGAATATTTGTAACTAATTTTCCTGGGTGCAGTTGGTGCCTACAAAATATTCAACAGAATAGTTTAATATTAAGAATTAGAGATACAATTCATACACATGACGGACAATTAAGAGTTCCTGACTGACTTAGATATATGCCATTATGACATATTTTAATTGTGACATCAGCCTACCTGTGATGTATTTGATTATCACGCCATACACTTGAGTGACAGATTGAATTCCTCGTGTCAAGTCAGTTATTCCAGTGATAAATTTTCAAATAGTGTCTTCTTGTGGCTTGTAAATGGGTATTCACTAGTCAAAGATCTTGGATCTTCTTGAACAATTTTTACCATTAAAGAAGGTCTAATGCACAGTACTTTATCATTACAAGTATGATCAAAGTTTTAGTGTACAGTCGCAAGCTATAGTCATTAAAGAAATGCCTGTAATATAAAAAATATTCTACACATTCCCAGGATGATCATATGATGTTTTATTCAATAAATACAACACTTTCTCAGATCAACATTAGTAGTAATAATAATAAATTATTATTTACAGGACACCTGTTAAAAAATAAAAGTATAATCCAACTCATTTCAATTTAAATAGACAAGTTGATATTTATTATTATGATATAGACTTGTCGAGTATTTTGAAGAAAAAAATGTTTGAGAATAATATGATTGAAGCTTCTTGTGGCCAAATTTTCAGTAAGACATGTTTTCAAAATAGTCCACTGAAGTGTCAATATGAGGCTGGAAACATTGTTAGATCTATGGAAATTTCGAATTAAAAGGCTACCCCCTGAAAATAAAATAAACATACAAATTTAAACACCACCTGACAACATAATGATTGTAATTGTTTACGATCTAGTTGGAGTCAAAGAAATTCGCAAAGTAAATCAAATATTAAGGATGTGTTAAGATGAAAAGTAAATGATGCTATAAAATTGGCAATTTCTTGGGTCAAATACTACTCTTAACCCTTTAACCCTCGAATTTGTTCAAGAAAATTTTGATTTTCTCATATAAAATGTATATTTGTAGACCAAGAGGATACCATTTATGAAAATTTACCACTGGAATGACTGGCTCAGTTATCGAGCCAGTCATTCCAGTGGTAAATTTTCGAAAATAATCGTCGCTTGGTCTGTAAATGGGCATTTCTCAAAACCACGGCTACCGCTGTTTTTGGCTGATATGAGTGCTTTAAGGCACATAAAAAAGGTTTTCTCTGATATAAATTACTGGTGCATAATGCATGTATTGCAGCTGCATGGCAACTAGAGAATGCTGAACTCCAGAAAACAAAAGCTAATAAAAGATACAGGTCTAACATTTAACAACCAAGACAACTTCCGAAGTGATCTGGGATAATTGTCTTCTTACAGACCAAAAGAACTTTTTTTAATTTATCACTTGAATGACTGGTTGAATAACTTCACCAGTCACTCCACGGATAAATTTAAACAAGAGCTCTGGAAATTTATATGATGAAAGGATTAATACTGTAATAGCTTAAAATTTCTGAGCTTGAAATTGTGCATTCATTTTCCGCCCATTTCCGATCTTGTGTTTTGGTGGAAATTTTTGTAAGACAAATTTAATTGGTTTGGCCAAATATATATATATATGTCCAGGGCTGGGGTAACTAATTTGTAACTGACTGTAACTTAGTTACATTTTTCATGTAACTGAAGAATTTTTTTAGTTACAGTAACTGAAATGTAACCAGTTACATTGCAAAAGTAACTGAAATTTCAGTTACTTTTAAGTTACCTTTTCCAACTTTTTAACCAAATTTATTACAATTTTCCTAATTTGCGGCATATAGCTACTGTTATACACATGACACTCCAATATCCCAATTTCAATGTAATCAATCATACAGGTAAGCTGTTGAATATATTGATGCTTATTTGACTGGAAGATGTTGATGCCATTTCCAAGAGTCAGTGATGTGCATTTTAGAAATTTGCCATTGGAATGAATGGCTTGATTATTGGGGGAAGTCATTCCAGTGGTAAATTTTCACATATGAATCTTGTAGCCTACAAAATAGACATTTCTTGACCAATCTTGACCATTAAAGGGTTAACCCACTCTATATCTGTATATGTGATATTTTAGCAATGATAATCTAAATGTTATTGCTACATCAGGCAACAGCAACCTTTTAATCAAAATCTTATACAGCTTTTACATTACCGTATTTCTCTTAATAGTAGCCTATGATCTAATAGAAGCCCACCCCCTAACTTTGACATATGAGCTCCAATGATTTCTTAGCAGTTTCAAAATGGCAAAACTCTGTATTAGAAACCCACCCCCTAACTCAGCAGACTGCATAGAAATTTTTTTTCTTAAGAACAAATTTGTAAGAATAACGTGTATAATAATAACAATCGTGTCTACTTCAGACCGATCTCTGCCCTGATACATTCCCGGCCCCTCTAGAAGTCAATACAGGCCTCGGATTTGTAAATCTCGCCAGCCTATTAGGTTAATACTAATAGTAGGCCACGTATGTTCAAGATATAATAAAGTTTACTTTTATAGTCAAAATGCGCGTAAAACAGTCTTGGCGTGATTAAGTACCTTCCTTATAAACATATTTTAAGACCAAATTTATGTACCAAACAACAAGGATGGGAGAAAATGTGCATCAATTTTGTAACGCCGATCAACATTAAATGATCCAAATTGAATTATTACGAACGACAATATAGCCGGCTTCTTAAGTTGGCGAGCCAGCGGTTCTTGAGATGGGAGGCATCATGTTCTCGCAAGATATTATACAATAACGGGAGTTTATCAAACGGGTACCCGTTTTTTACTATCAGTATAATACTCAGTTCCCTTCGCGCAATGATAATATATAGATATTCCCGAGTTCCGAGTCCCCAATTCCAGAATATTTATATCTGAGTACTCGCTCTAAAATACTCTTCAATTGGAGGCGAATCACATGATTTGTATATTTTCGCGACGCCATTTTATATCAAATTGTGGATTAATTGTGATGTAATAAACAAGCTTTATTAAAGGATACGCAATATTTAGGCGCTCAAATCAAATAATTTCACTTCTCCGGTGATGTTTTGAGGTATACATTAAACAGTCGTAGGCGGTGGGAATTTTTACGGGAGAAAATACGTTGAATTTTAGAAAACTTTTTTGGGAAAACTCTAATATAAGCCCACCCCCTTCCTCAGAGATGTTTGGTTGGAAATTGAACACCTCTTGTTCTAATAGAAGCCTAGGTTACTATTAAGCCAAATACGGTAATCTACAATGTAGCTTAGAAACAGGTTGTTTACCAAATCATTATAGAATTAACTGTTACCTTTTAAAGGTTAAATTTGCTGAAGAAAATTTAGTTTCCTCATAGAAAATGTCCATTTGCAGACCATGAGATTATTTTAGAAAATTTGCCTCTGAAATTACTGGCTTGGTTATTGAGCCAACCATTCCTGTTAAATTTTCAAAAATACCATGTATTTGTCGGAAAATGGACATTTCTGAAGACCACTGCAAAAACTGTTTTGTGCAACTTAAGTGTTAAAAAAATTGCTTTCAAGTTGATAACTCCCAACTCGAATCACCTTGAAACTTCATTGGTTGATTGGACTATGTCTAGGGAGGAAACCTATTGAAATTGACGATGATCAAAAATTGAAGATGGCCTTATCTTGAAAATTAGTTTCTGTATGATAACTCTGCTACCATTTGTCGGCAGGGCTTCCACTAGTGGAAGTCTGGGACTCCTATAATCCCAAAGTTCATGTTCGGACTCCCAAAAACATATTACGGAAGTCAGGGAACTTCCTATTTTTTGGCCCTGACATCTCTAAAATCAATGATTTTAATAAAATAAATTACATGCTTTTGAACCATTTTAGACTTCCAAAATCCAAAAAGCTGTCTTTGACAGCACCATCTCCCACCAAATTTGCTGAAATATGTACAGCAGTTCATCTTTTAATGTAAATTTGAAAATTTTAAAATCGGACATCAGTGAGGTACGGTTTAACAATTAACATGCTTGTAAAATGTAGCCATTTTCATTCCAAAACGCAACTATTTTGGGGCCAATGTTGCCGTCTTTGACAGGACCATCTTTCATAAAATTTGCTGAAATATGTACACCAGTTCATCGTTTAACTTAAATTTGAAAATTTACAAACCTGACATCAGAGAGGTATGGGTTAACAATTAACATGCTTGTAAAAGCTTTTAAAATGTAGCCATTTTCATTCCAAAACGCTACTATCTCAATTTCAAAACAACTTTATCGAACAGGGCTCGAAAAATCCACGTTCATGTAGCCCCAGATCAGGGCTTCCACTAATTTCTAAACAGAAAGTTCCTGGGTAATGCTATTGGGAGTCCAAGCAAGAAACATGGAAGTCTAAAATGGTTCAAATACATGTAATTTGTTTAAAATTGTTTTTAAAGATGTCACGGACAAAAAGTATGAAGTCCAGGACTTCCTTGGTATGTTTTTTTGGGAGTCCAAACATGAACTTTGGGAGTATAGGACTCCCAGACTTCCACTAGTGGAAGCCTTGCCCGGGACAACCACATTTTCATGTACAGTAACTTAATTTTTCTTCAATTTAACACTGCATTCAAAGGGAGGCCAACTTAAAATATCCAGGGAAGCTGTGAGGGCAACCATCAGGAAATACCAAATTTTCAAGCCAGGTTGACAATTATTTAGAGAAAGCTAAATCCACTCCGAATTGTTGCAGCTCCAAGCCTTTAATTGTCAAGGTTTTTCACAAAAATTGTAATTTGTACCAAGCATTCAATGCTTGGTACAAATTAAAATTTTTGTGAAGAACTTTTACCACCATTTTTCACAAAAATTTTAATTTGTATCAAGCTGTGAATTATCTTTACTGCCTGGTACGCTTGGTACAAATTAAAAAATCAAGGAAAGCTTACAGGAAAACTTGAATATTTTGAAATGAATTTGACTGGAAGCTGTTTGTGCCTAAGGAAGCAACGGCTTGTCGGCTTCCAGTCAAATTCATTTCAAAATTATTTTATATTCAACACAATAACTTATATATCATGTAAAGAATTTATGTATTCAGGGATATGTTTGTAAAATTGCTAAAAAGCAATGGTTGAATTAGTTTTGAGTAAATCCCTTTCATATAATTATTTAAAGAATACTGAACCTGGTATGTAAAGTTGAAAGAATTAACAAACTATAACCATATTATGTTAGTGCTATTCTCAAATCCAACTGCCTGATACATGAGGACAGTATGAGGGGATTGTTGTTATCTTATTTACTCAATTTCATTGAATGAATACAAGTCCAGTAAATATTAACCCTGTTCATTATGTCTTTTTATATTTATTAATGTGCAAATCATTTATCGCATTTGTGTGTTGTAAAAACCTGAATACTATATATATATATATATATATATATATTTATTAGTATCACTAATTTTTTATGAATAGTATTTGACCACAAGACTACCCTATACACTCGCCACAAATTATGCATTCAAAAAGATGAATCTATATTATAACTATGCAATGAAAGTTTAAAATTTTGTCATCCTAAAAAGAAAATTTAAGACAAAATTTGTGCATTCATCCACTGGCCTTTAAATTTTCGTCCATCCATCGCACTACTACATATCCCCTTAATATATATACATACTATACACACGGTATGAAAGCTTCATCTGTGGGCACCATTGTCAGAAAGCTGATTGGTTGCTTTGTTGTCAAAATCTGGTGACATCACGGTTCTGACAACAAACCAACCAATCAGCTTTCTGACAATGGTTCCCACAGATGAAGGTTTCATAATGTGTGTATATTATATATAGTTGGGGGTGTTATGTGGTAGAGGGATGGATGGACGAAAATTCAAAGGCCTGTGATTCATCCTATCTAACAAAGCAATGTCAAACAACAATATTGAAAATTTGGACCAGAAACTCAAGAAAACTTGTGTTTTGTAAACAAGCCGAGTATTATTAATCTTTTCATATGGTATCATGTTCAATACCAGAGATATCAATTTACTGGTCAAGATTTTCCAATGTTGCCTGACCATCTTGATCTGTGATATTTGCTAGTATGAGTAGCCACAGGCCTTTGAATTTTCATCCATCCATCCCTCTACCACATATGCCCACCCACCCACCCCCTACTATATATATAATATACACAAGGTATGAAACATTCACCTGTGGGCACCATTGTCGGAAAGCTGACTGGTTGGTTTGTTGTCAAAATCGGCTGACATCACGGTTCTGACTACAAACTAACCAATCAGCTTTCTGACAACGGTGCCCACAGATGAAGGTTTCATATCTTGTGTATATTATATATAGTAGCCTAAGTAGGGGGAATATGTGGTAGAGTGATGGATGGATGAAAATTCAAAGGCCTGTGGAGTCCATTGCTTTTACGAACAGTGACGATACTGGTACTGTTCACGGAATCTGACATCCTTAATAAAATGATTTAATTACTGAATCATTCTTTCTAAATGTATACAGTATTACAGATTCTGAGATTGAGAAGAAATTAACTCCAATAAATTTTGATAAATCATAAAGTACTTTTTTTTTTAAGTAGGTCAATTAAAGACATTAATTGGAAGAAAAATAACCAATTACTAGACCCTTAGATTGTGAAATTGCGTTTTGAAGAGGCAGAATGATATTTCTATGTTTTATAAAAACCTTGCTGATATGCTCCTCGATGACTCTGACGATTTCTGGCGCGTACTGCAGATGATCTTCCGCCAACATGGTAAGCATATTGATCAAGGGCTTGCTGTTGAAAGTCAAATCGGACAAGGATGAATGGTATTCTTCAATTACTTCTTGCGCCATTTTCTGTTTTCTGGAACGGATTCCCGCAGTGTCAGTTCACAAACAGCAAATGAAACCTCATATTACAGCTCTTGATATATTTACAGTGAGAATGCGTGTAAAACTGCGCATTTTTATGCAGGTTTTCTATAAAACATGGCGGAAACAAACGTCCAAATGAACAAGCATGAACGAATAAAACGTCAATCGATAAATTCCTATTTGTAGGAGTCGGGTAATAACGAATTTCAAAATTTATGGAATCGGTTGTGTGTTGTCGACACATCGACCCAAACCAATTCGGCGCATGCTCTACGTTATTACTCACTCCACCGAAGGCCGCTGGTGTGAGTGTGCGCGAGATCGCGGTTACGAGCATCGTACTAACATACGCCCACTCACATAGCTACGGTGTTCGAGGCCGTACTTGCAGACCTGTGATTTCTCGCTATGTGAAGTAACAGTACGCTAGTGTGTTGGTAGTAGACAATCAGATTTCTGCCTACTTCACTCGATAGGCGCGAGGTCGTCTGGTGACCTAATTTACAATCACAAAAAACAACGGAGACCATGACTTTCCTCGACACTAACTCTAATGAATTTAACATCATAGGTATCTCTGAGACATGGCTGAAACCAATCTCACCGGTTAATCTAATTAATATCCCTAATTACACTTTTGTTGAAAATCACAGATCTACTAAAACTTAGGTGGAGTAGGCATCTACGTAAAAGAAAATGTGCAGTACACAATACGAGAAGACTTGTCAATGATAGAAGACTACATTGAAACTATTTTCGTCGAAACCACTTCAGATAAAGGAAAAAATTAAGTTGTTTGTGTAATTTATAGACCTCCAGGAAGCGACAATGAGAAATTCATAGAAACATTAAACAAAATTCTACAATCCATACCAAATCAGAACAAAATTGGATACCTTATGGGTAGGGTTGGGCGATATTGCTCAAGGCATGACGACATCGGTATCTCATTAAAATACCGCGGTATCACGATATATCATCATCTGGGTGGGGTGTGGAGTTAGGGTGTAAACATAGAATAACATTTCAAATTGGTGGTGTCTACAAGTTATTTTGATTAAATTTGTTGCATTGAAACCGTAAATTGAGATCGCCATGATTGCCATTTCCGCATATTTAATACACGAAATTCCACACTTTGACACCCTTCAGTATACAGTTTAAAGCAACGAATGTAATGCACCTAACCGTATTCATCACAAATAAGAAAAATAAAGGATTTTCTTCTGTTCTTGTGTTGTATTTTGTGTTATCTTTACCTCATGACAACTGTCAAAAGATTGAGCAAGGAATACGCATTAACTTCATTGCGCAGACTGGAATTCAGCAGAGCGAAATCTGATTGGCCTCGTATCATACTTGAGCCAATCAGAATTCACACTGCAGAATTCCGACAGTTGTTATCACGCCCACCGCTAGCGTGGACGATGCAAATTAATAAAATAACACTGTATGATTTTGAACGAGAACGAGCCTGAAGACTGGAAACAATTATATCAGATTTTATTCGGTCTGTAATATTAAATACTAATTTGCCCCATTGTAGACCTATTCAAATTCGCTCACTACTTAGTGGTCATATCCATTGATCGCAAGGCGTAGCCCCGGGATGTGTGAAATTAACCCAGTTAACACTGCAACCAAAACTGCCACAACAAATCGAAGATTGGAAATAATTAGCCCTAACTTATTTATTTTAAGGCTGTTTCACACTTAGAATAAATCTGTAATGTTATATGTGGAATGAATTTTGATCTGATTCGTTTAAAAATGTTAAATATATTGTATAAAGTTACATAAAAACGTATAGCGGTAAAGCAAGAGATTAACCTCCCCCTCACCCACCGTTCCAAGCTGTGGTATTGATAAGGGATTAAGTGTGTGTGGTTTCCTATCGACCTAAAAGTTTTAAAGTTTAAATCTTTCACTGTCAGAAGAATGTTTAACCATGCAGATCAATGACTAATGGATAAATAGCTTGACCTGTAGTAATGACGTCATCAGAATGGAATGTGGGTAGTGCAAATGGTATTGCCCACTGACTAATAGTCAGAACGAGGCAAGAAAAAACATGGCGTCGTCTATTTATGTAATTATGAAAAGTGAACAACAAAGGATTATTTTGTACTTTAAATCATTTTAGTAACGCAAACAAACCATGAATTAAATGAACACAGATTATTTTGGAGTTTATTAAGTTTTTATTACCGTAGACAAAGACTGGATTATTACTTAAAGACTATTACTGGACCGAATAGAGGTAAGAGTATGACATTTCTAACTTAGTTATTTATATTATGCTCACAGTTAAAAGTGCAATATCGTCCTGTCGGTATTGACGATATTTACGATTTTTCGAAATTATGACGATTTCGGTATCGGTATTCAGCATATCGCGATATTGACGATAATATCGAAAAATCGCCCAACCCTACTTATGGGTGATTATAACATTGACCTTTGAAAGAAAACTTCTTCTATAGCCAAAATTTGATAAATTTGTTGAACACATTCAGTTTCTACCCATTAATCACGAAACCAACAAGAATTACTGAATACAAAGCATCTCTCATCAACAACATCTTCACAAATTGTCCAGCAGATTGTAAAAACCTCCAGGGACTTTTCATTACAGATGTCGCAGACCATCTGCCGATCTATTACATTGAACGAAATAAAATGAGGAAAAAAGCCACCAAGAAAGAAACCATAACAAGCAGAGATAAGAAAATATTGATGAATTCAAAAGCAAAATGGCCACAATTGATTGGAGAAACATAACCCAATGTGATTCAAGCAAAGATGCCTACAACACTTTCCACGCTTTATGCACAGACGTCTATGAACACTGTTTCCCACTCAAAACTGTTAAAAGATTCAAAACTAACCCGACTAAGCCTTGGCTGATGCGGAGTTTGATCATTGCCTGCCATAAGAAAAACAGCATACCTAACTTATATAAAATTTCCTACTAAATTCAATGAAATGCAATTTAAGAAATATCAAAACAAATTAAATCAAATTCTGCGAAATGCAAAAACAAATTGCTTTCAAAGTCAATTTACAGAGCATAAAAATGATATAAAGAAGACTTGGAAACTGATAAAGAGACTGCTGAATAAACAGAACTGTAAAACAGAAGGATCCAAATTTGTATACAGCAACAAAGTCATTACTGATAATCAAGAAATTGCTGAAAAGTTTAATGAATATTTTATTAACATTGGCCCAGAACTATCCAAGAAAACTAACACCAATGCAAGTCCTAGCATGCAAGATTATCTGTCAGGCGATTATCAATCCTCAATCTTTCTAAACCCTGCTGACCCAGAGGAGATCTCAAAGATACTAATGCAAATTAATCCTAACAAAAGTGTTGGAATCGATAACTTTAAGTGGGCGGTATTAAAAAATTGCATGCAAGATATAATGACTCCACTAAATCACATTTGCAATCTATCACTAACACAAGGCATCTTTCTGTCACGACTCAAAACTGCACTTTACAAATTCAGTCCAATTTACAAAGCAAAAGACTCCTCTGACTTCATTAACTATCGGCCAGTCTCAGTACTACCACTGTTCTCAAAACTCTTGGAAAGACTCTATTATAACAGGCTAACCAATTACCTAAATAAAAATTCTATCCTTTACCAGTCACAATATGGTTTTCGGGAAAAACATTCCACAATGTTAGCTCGTATAGCTATGATGGAAAAGATAGTAAATACATTGGACAAAAAAGAACATATTCTTGGAATTTTTATAGATTTATCTAAAGCATTCGATACAATAGACCATAACATTTTAATAGAAAAACTCTCAAACTACGGAATACGAGGCATTGCACTGGACTGGATAAAAAGCTACCTATCCAGTAGAACACAAAATGTCCAGTATAATAGTGCTATCTAAGAGTGGAGAAATAGTCTGTGGTGTTCCTCAGCATTTTATTCTTGGCCCGCTGTTGTTCTTACTATATATGAATGCCCTACCAAATGTTTGCAAACACTTGTCATTAATTCTCTTTGCAGACGATACCAATGCATTTTGCAGCCATAAAAACATTGATACGTTATACAAAAACATAAATGAAGAAATAGAAAAAGTAATTCATTGGTTTACGGTTAACAAATTATCGCTCAATGTTGCAAAAACAAATTACATCTTATTCACAAATAAAAAATGAAAAGTACTGATCTCCCTAAAATTTTGCAACATTCTTAGGTGTCTATTTGGACAAGAAACTCACATGGGAGAAACATATACAAAGTGTAACGTCAAAGGTTGCAAAGAACATTGGTATTATGCGTTGACTAAAAAGCTACTTACCAAAGCACCTTATAAAAATGCTATATAGCACGTTAATATTACCACAAATCAAATACTGCAACACTATTTGGACTAACACTTACTCATCAAAACTAAAAAAATTAAAGACACTTCAGAAAAATGCTATAAAGATATTTTCACAACCAACAGCAGGTCAAGATGGTTTTTTAAACAGAAAAACTATTGAAGCTTGAAGATATAGGAAAGCTCCAACTATACTCCGTCCTCAGAGACTTCTATAACAATAATCTACCAACCCCATTATTAAACCTCTTCAAGAATAATGAAGACAAACACTCACACGACACACGAAAAAAAATCTGCATACAACCGTCTGCCGCACAGAAGCCTCCAAACAAAAGCCATCACCAAAAGCAGTACCCTATGGAACAACACAGAAACAGACATCCGCACACAGATTATCACCAAAAAATCATACAAAAAGAACCTCAAGACAATTATTATAGAAGCCTACTAACCATTTCGCTGATGAGTCCTTGACAAAATTCATTGCTTATGATACGCATCTAGTTCTGTTGGGTGTTTGAATTTGGTCTTAATGGAATCATATTGTTAGCTGTGGATGTAAATGGAAGGATGTATGTCTGTGTATTTTTATAGTAACCAAAGTCATCTATTATTTATATATTTATAGTTGTAATGTGCAATAGTTGGATCCTTCAAAACATGTAATTTAATGTTTGTGTTGTTCGTCTGTCAGCTTCCAGTTACAGTAATTTCAAAATATTCAACAGTTTTCATAAATTGTTACCTCTGGACTTGAGCGAGATATAGGATACTCATCAGGGAAAGGGTTAATCACCCATAGGGAGACCACTTTAGAAGAACACATGAGGACGAAGTATGGCTGTGGAAGTCTGATGGATTTACCAATCTCATTATTTTTAGGAAGATCACTGCCACCATGGCCCATCATACATTATGGCTCATCATACACTATATTAGTATCAATAATAATAATAATAATAATAATAATAATAATAATAATAATACATCACATACTGGATTACTGTCTTTAAGCTTGATGAACGCCCCTCTCCCACCACCCCACGCACCCTCACCTCCCCAACCCTGTCTCTATTACCTCTAGCAGCTTAAAAGTGCAGATCTTCTAGCACTAAATGTTAAATATTTAAAATTAATGCATATGTACTGTGGGTGCAAGTGGAAAAATCCACATCTTCTTATATTATTATAATTAACTACTAGTAACTTAATTATGTTTTTGTGCGCGCCACGTGTAGTGTTGTAATGTTGTTATTTGTAATATGTACAGCAATTTAATGTTGTAATGTATCTTTGTCTAATATTTGTTAGGGGTCCATCACCACATAGGCTTTGCCTTTGATGGACTACCTGTCCTTTGTTATATAAATGTGAAATGCTACTATAAAATAAAAAATATTTGAATTGAATTGAATTGAATTGAATTGATCTGGAAAGAGACATTTAAGATTGAATTGCAAAACACACACTAAAAAGCCTCTATGTTCCGTTTTGTGTTAGGCTATAGAGTTAGGCTGCTTTGATAGTTAAATCTTATTTCTTGGTTTGCCCAGTATGTGTCTAATCTGTTCTTGAATATGTTTAAATTTCCCAATGTTACAATGTGATCAGATAGTGAATTCCCGGCATCGATTATTCGATTGGTAAAGTAATGTTTTATGAAATCATGTGAAAAGCGATGTTTCTTTAGTTTATACGTGTGTCCTCTTGCTATTGAATTGTTTAACGTGCAAAGATGTTTTGTTAGATGTGTGTCGTAATAACAGTGTCTGATTTTATATAATTCAATCATATCTCCCTGGTGTCGTCTATATTTTAGAGTTGGGAGATTTAGTCTTTTTAGCCTGTCAGGGTAGCTCAGTCCCTTTAATGACGGAAGCTCTCCTTTGAACCTTTTCGATGGTATTGATATCTTGTTCTTTGTATGGGCACCAGACACTGTTAGCGTATTCAAGGTGAGGGTGTACTAATGCGTTGTACAGCAAGGTGAAATTGTCATTATTTAGGCATATGTAGGTTCTGCGAATTATTCCCATTGTTGGCTTTATTTACTTGTTCCTGTATATGTTTTCGAAAGTTAAGTTGTCTGTCTATAAATATACCTAGATCTTTATCAAACTCAACAGATTCTCAGTGGTATTGGGAGACCAACCGCTACACGTAGGTGATAGGATCTGTTTTCAACATTTTGTTTGCTTTTTATTTCCAGAACTCTACATTTGTTTGGATGGAATTTTAGTAGCCATGTAGAAGCCCAGTCGCTCATAGAGTCAAGATCATCCTGTATTATTTTACTGTCTATCTTGTCTTGAATTTCTTTATAAATCTGTGTGTCATCCACGAATAAGTAGATTTCAGAACTGACATTATCCGGTAGGTCATTTAAATAAATAACAAACATGATAGAGCCTATCACACTACCTTGTGGTACCCGACTGGATATATCTTGCCAGGCAGAAAATTTGTTATTAATCCAGACTCTCTGTTTATGATTTTTTAAGAATTCCCATATCCATTGGCACATTGTATCACTACATTCATATGCCATCAATTTGATCAGGAGTTGTTCATGTGGGGCCCTATTGAATGCCTTCAATAGGTTCATAAATATTACGTTTATTTCACTATTGCTGTCCAATATTTTTGTCCAGTGGTCTAAAACATTTAATAATTGCAGTGTTGTTGACCTCCTCGAAATAAAACCAAATTGTTTATTAGTGAGTAGATCATTTGACGTTGTGCTTTACTATCTAATCCCGAATGAGCAAACTACACTTTTAAGGCTTATTGGTCTGCAGTTTCCTGGGTCCTTATTATCCCCCTTTTTAAAAATCGATGTAACGTTTGCAAGTTTCCAGTGGGTAGGTATACATCTTGAGACAAATGATTTGTTGAATATGATGTTAAGCTGTTTATGTAGTACTTCTCTTAATTCATATATGAGGCGAGGATGTACCTCATCAGGTCCAGGTGATTTAGAAATGTTTATTGATTCCATAATTTTAAGCGTTTCGCTGAGGCTGAATGTAGTGTCACTGGAGAGAGTTGTGTAGTTTCGCCTAGTAAGGTGTGGAAGTGTATTAGTATCTTCGTCAATGAAAACAGTAGTATAGAAAATTGCTAATATGACCGCCTTGTCAATATCATTTTGTACTCTCAGGACTGTACCATTTGCTTCAACCTCAAGTTCATGTATTCTGGAGGTGAGTTTTCTTGTACGGTTGATATAATATCAAAACTTTTTGGGATTCGTTTTTACACTTCTGGCTATTTCATTTTCCTTTTCTTGTTTAGCATTTCTTGTGAGTCTCTTAAATTTGTTTCACTGTGTGTGTATATTTAGGACTGTCTTTGTTTGTTCTGGTTTTCATATAATTCGTCCAACTTCTATTTTTAGCTTTTATTAGTTTAAGAATTTCTGATGTGATAGCTGCTTTCTTTCGCTTGTTGCAAGGCTTGTATCTGAGGATATGTGCTATTTCTGCTAACTTTACTTTATTAGAAAAAGTGAAATACATGTCTTCAACATCTTTACCTTCTAATATTTTTTCCAAATCAAGATTTAGTTCTTGTTTCATTGCCCCATAGTTCCCGTTGTCATAGTTTAATTTTTCTATTTCAGTTCTCACTGTATCATTTGCACATTGGAGATTACATGTGATCACAACGCGGTCACTGCTTCCCAGGGGGCTATCGTATGCAATATCTGACACAAGATTTTCATTGTTGCAGATAATTAGATACGGTGTTTGTGGGGTGTCAGTGCCTATAACTCTAGTGGGGTTATCGGTTTTTTGAAAAAGGAAACAATCCCTTATGCATTCTAGGAATTCTTCAGTACTGTCTGATCCTGTCCATGAGTCCCATTGGATGTTTGGAAAATTGAAATCTCCACAAATGAAAATGTGTGTGTATTGCTTTGTGTTCTTTGTTATTTGGCGCAGGAGGTTGTTCATTATGTTTATATGGTTCTCGTCACTAGTGGGGCTTCTGGATATTACACTAACTAGTAAAGTTTCTTTATTCTTAGGCTTATTTTAATAAAACAATGTTCTTTAAAATTGCTTTGCCCATTGATTTCATCCGAATGAAGTTCCTGTTTCACACGTATCATAACACCTCTTCCAGTTTGTTCACAGAAGTTGTTTGGGAACATATCATATCCTGCGATGGACATTTCTTCTTTAGTAGGGAGAAATCGGAAGTTTTCAGGAAATATCTCTGTTATCTTTATAATGTCTGCTGTTTTTTCGATGGCCAAAAGCCTTGTGAATTCAGGTAATTTATTGGAGAGACTATCTGCATTGGTGTACATGCATTTCAAATGTGGCTCTGATCTCTCATGTTCTGATAGCTGGGATTGTGTGGATTTACAAAACGTTCTAGGTACTGCTTGTCTCCTTAGAGTTTTCAATTTCTTACTTTGTAATACCTGTGTGCTTTCTTTTCTGTTTGATGGCGAGATAGCTATTGGTATTGGATCGTGTATATATTTGTTAGTATCCATTGTTTGTGGAACTGTACATTCATCAACCAAATTGTGGTATCTGTTATATAGATGTATAGGCTTGGTTATTTCTGCATTTGGTAAATATTTTTACAGTATATTGTCTTTTTTTCCCTATGCATTTAATCCTAAAAAAGATAAGGGATTGCATTTCTATGGGTAGTGTTGGATTGAAGGGAATAGATACGCGTGTTCAGATAGTTCATTTGCAAGTTTGCAATAGTTTTGCTCTAAACAAGTTATCTGAGGAACAGAAAATGTGTAGATTGGTTTTCACTAACAAAAACCACTAGTTTGGTTTATGCACATGTGTAAATTTCTTTACTTCCTGATTTCTTATCGAGCAATCTCATTGGCGCAAGTTGACTGACCCCAGTTCATTAATATGTAAGAAGCTTCGTAAACTTAACACAAACATCAAAGGCGTACAAGCACGGTACTCGATATGGGAACATAGTGGGAGGGCGAGGATCATGCAATATGGCGATGGGGTGCGAGTGGGCATGTCTCAGTGTAAAGCTCTCAGGATAAATAAACTAACACTTGCGCTACATGCATATAGCACAGCTGGCATTTCCATCGCGTTTAAGCATAGTGGGCTGGGAGTGAGTTATTTTTTTATGTATCTTTAATCCTATAAATTAGTCAAGAACATTAAAATATTTGCTAATTGAATGTTTATTTATGAAAATTTCCCACTAAATTAACCATTTAAGTAGGTGGTAGCGTATTTACGACAATGTACATTTATAATTATCTTTTTTTACAAAAATAGGCATATATATATATATATATATATATATATATATATATATATATATATATATATATATATATATATATATATATTTATTTACTAGTTTAAAGGCAACCACGCAGATAAGCTGTTGCATATCATGAAATTAATTTGACATAAATGCTGCTGTCGCCAAAGGCGGCAACAACCTCATGTCAAATTAATTTCAATATTTATAACTGAATATATATTAGCCTGCATAACACAATTGAACGGTCGAGATAGAGAGAGAGAGAGAGAGAGAGAGAGAGAGAGAGAGAGAGAGAGAGAGAGAGAGAGAGAGAGACAGACAGACAGACAGACAGACAGACAGACAGACAGACAGAGAAAGAAGAGGGGAGAGAGAGTTGTGGGAGAGAGAGAGCGAGAGAGAGAGAGGTAGAGAAAGAAAAAAGAGATTGGGGGAGGGAGGGGTGGGAATGACTGAGTGAGGGAGGATGGGAGGGAGAGAGGGGGAGCAAAAGAGAGAGAAAAAGAGGGAGATGGAGAGAGGGAGAGAGAGAGAGAGAGAGAGAGAGAGAGAGATGGGGCAGGGAAGAAGGGTGTGAGGATGGAGGAAGAGGTAGAGAGGGTTTCCATTTGACGGAACCGCACCTAACACCGATATACGTTATAAAGTGTACATATTTACATTAATCCTATATCAATTATGGATTGGCGCAGTTCTGCACCTAACTCCTACTTAAGCTACACCGGTGTACAGTTTGCAACTCTGTTACATAACTTATGTGTTGGCGCAGTATTGCACCCAGCACCTACATAAACTACACAGTACAATGCATGCGTGTTGGCGTGGATCCGCACCCAGCCCCTACATAGTATATCAGATGGAATACTGCATCATAGTTGTAATCATCTCAAGATCCATCCAAAAATATAAACTTGTACACAGCTGCGGCGTAGGTAGGAGTTGGGCGCGGAACCGTGCCAATCCATAATTCATATAGGATAAATGTAAATTGCTACAGTGTATAGCCTATGTAGGGGTTTGGGTGTGGAACAATGCCAACCCATAATCTACATATGGCTAATAGGAATTTCGAGATGTATGTATATAGGTGTTTATAAACAAAACCAGAAAAATTGCAGAGTTTTATTCTAGTTGAAACATACATGTCGTCAAATGGAAACCTGAGCAGAACATACAGGCAGCATCTGCCTGCATACTGAAATCTTCTTCTTCTTTTCGATCGCTGGTATCACACTTGGAGAGCCGTTCTCAAGATGAAATCTGTGGTTTTCTGCAGTTCTTCCACAGACCCATACAGCTTTTCAAGAAAAGAGGTTGACAAAGGCCAGATCTCTTCTCTCAGCAGCTGATACGTACTGCAATATTGAAGTATGTGCTCTGTGGTCTGTTCTGCTTCTCCACAAGGACAAGCGGACGATGCATACTGAAATCTAACTAAACTAAACTAAATAAACTTTATTTGCTGTTATTTTATGAATATATATACATTGATTACAGTGTATCCTCCAGGTGTGCGTGCGCTGGTCCGCCGGATACTCTCTTTCCGCGGCACTGCAAGTATGCAGTATGTTGGGGCGAGGCTGCTGGTTAGCTGTGTATCTCGGGGTTGCGGATCCAGTATTGCACGTTGCCGGATTATACAAAGACCGACTTCTAGAGCCGGTGGAATGTTCATATTCCGGTGGGACCATGCGACCATCGCCACAGAGGTTAAACCTCATGGTCTCATCCTCGCTGTTGGTGTCACCGGTGTGATGGTACCCTCGCTCCAGTTAGAGTTTGGACTTAATTAAATAATACAATAATTAGAGCTTGGACTTTATTAAATAATACAATAATTATATGCAGCAGACAAACAATGGTACTCGTTTGCTGCTACAAGAGAGAAGTCAAGTACATAGGATTAAGTTGATGACTCGCCATCATTGTCCTCGCCAGAGGTACCTCATAGATCATAATCCGAGAGGCATCCCCCCAGCAAAGGAGGGTCCTACCAGGGCTACTTAGCAAGTTAATATAAACTAATTCAACCCCTAGCACAAACATTATTTGTTGTGAGAGGAAAGTGCCTCACACAGGCCTCCATCACAGGAAAATGCCTACAACGCCGAGCAGAGCAAGAGAGATGACAAAATGTGCCACTCTCTTGTTCAAACTATGCTATGTAAAAGAGTCAACCTAGTGAAATTATAAGTTAATGTGATGCACGCTGTATTACGTGAAGATGAGGTGGATGATTTCCGCAGAATTCAACATTGTCATCTTATGTAAGTACAAAGATACTGAATTAGTAGTTGCTGCTTTATTTATGCAGTCCTGCTAGATCATATCCTAACATTAGTTTTTGGTTTCAGATCAAGGTTAAGCCGCAAATGGCTGTGTATTCTAACTATCTTCAACATATAAGCCTGACAGACGAGAATGCTCGGTGACCATAAGGTCACCCTCATGCAGCATCCCCTTCATGTAGCCAGCATGCGGAAATGCCATGAGGTGGCAGCTCCAGAATCATATGATGATCCTGTCACCACCGTATCACGACCACATATAACAGCACAAAGACAAGTCACATTACATAAGCATTGAAATGCACATATAAGTTTATGATGGGGACAAACATGCAGCTATCCAACTATAGTGACCTTCCCGTGAGGGCGTGGTGGGTTCTAAGACCGCACCCAGTCACTTGTAGAGTTAGATGGAGAGCTGAGTCCTGTCCGTCACCAGCGTGCCGGAGAGCAGATCATGTGAGATCGGCACCTGGGGAACTAACATCTTACCTTACGTTAGGGTTATGTAAATTCGCCCGAGATGCACTGGAGGCCAGTAACTATAATATTTTAGCAGTGCTTCCTACTTTGGCGTGGGTATTTAAGTAATTACTATCTGAAGATATGGGGGAGGTGTGTGCGGTCATCAACACTTTGATTCCAACCGCTCTGAAACCCCAATAGTTTCAAAATCAGCTCTAAACAACATGATGGAGGGAGGTCCAAACAATTACTAAGCCCTGAGGCTGGAGGAGCGTAGACACAGACAATCACTCTTATATATACAGGAGGCCTTAAGGTAGATGGCCAATTTATGCAATCTAGCGGTGTGCGGTGTTACATATCCACTACTTCCGGAAAAGAGACTTACACAAAATGTATCCTACAGAGTAATCGTCCCTACTATTATAAAACTATCCTATTGAGCTAAAATAGTCCAGGTTTAGTCGGCTGCATGTCATGTTCGAATAATGAGAATCTGAACAGTGACCTCAGTGAAAAATTGATGCTGTTGGGGAATAAGGTGGTGTGGTTGTTGTTGCTGTATTGTGTAGCCTAGTGAACTGCGGTTCTAATGTTTCTTATATAAAATAAGCAAAACATATATAACTAGGATGGCTACTGGCATATAACTATTTGTCACAGTACTGTAAAATAGAAGGCCACACGACATTGACTGTGCTTTTTGGCACAAAATAAGAATAATATATAGTTAAAGTATAAACTATGAAAATGTGGTCTCAAACGACCTGTACCTGTTAGTCATCAGTACCTGCTAGAGAAAAGTAATACATGAATATAATAATATCATAATGGAGTACCTATTAGTCATCAGTACGGAAAAAGTTCTGGAATCACAGTATTTGAAGCATCACACATTTGGAACGGGATATGGCATGATGCGGAAGTCAGCTACCAGGAAAAGCTGCAGGTGAACTGTCTGATGCGGCTCATTCTCAGGAATGATGAAGAACATTTGCGGTTGCGGATCACTCGTAGTTAGTCGTGTCTATACACAAAGTTGATAATTTAAGCGGTAGTTAGAAAGTTCCGTACTGGTGCGGAAGTTGAAAGCTGCCCAGTAGCTATGAAGGGCTACGGTTAATAAATGCAGATGCATTCTGGTGGATCACAAGACGAGATGCATCACATAGCTCGTACGACACATCGGGCATGTCCCCTGACTGCGGTCAAAATGTCTAAAGTTGAACACAAAACATGTGCGGATTTGGAAACTACCACTGGTCGGCGTGGTATGGGAGATCTGGCGAGTTATCCATCGAGCACATCATTCGCCCTACTTACTTTAACTAGCTTACATCGGGGCCCACCGGCCGATCCACATGAAGGTCCCTCTACAGTTGGTAGCTTGGTTTGCCTTTACTTAAATTTTGTTATTGCCACCGGGTGATATCTTTCCGGGAGCTTACAAAAACTGTACCCCAGAGACGAGTGCTCAAAACCGATAGGCACTGCAGTAGGCTATACGATAAGCAGTTACTCATGACTCGCTTATCTCAGACCAGGTACCTCACTACCACCTTTTCTCTCCCGACAGCTCTCGATTCTGATTTCCCAACTCCTTTTATACTACTCATGACATCACAGCTGTGGCACCACAGCCAATCAACGAGCGAGCTGATGCGCTATTGTACCCATGCACTAAGTGCATGCATGCGCTAAGCCTCTGGAGAAGTCTATTTTGAAAGGAATTTGCTGGTTCAATTAAGAATAACTCAGCCATTTCTGGACCGATTTTAAAAGTAAAAAGATTTGGAATCCTCGTCTCATTCTGGTCATGATCGATACCAAGAATGACGAGGAGATTATAAATTAAAGGAATTACATCTCTACATGTACCAACTCAGTACAAAATATGCTACTTTTCTCTCCAACGCTAACACGCATTGACGCCCGCGTATGCACGCTAGGCAATCTCACGGACTAAGTCGTTTTACAAACCTTTCCTATATGGCTTTATATATGTGTACTGTCCTACCAAGGGGAGGGGGTCATGCTTGGAACGTACCCAGTCCGGCTGTTCCATATCCAGGCGGGCTGGGATGGTTCGTACCTGACTGATCGATCCACGCTACACCAGGAATCCATCGAAGGCAATTTTTACATATATAACGTACAGACATCACATTATCAAAGACAATACAGCAACACTACATATAACATAGACAATAAAAAGGAAAAGAGAGGCAAAAAAGAGATATACATCTCTGCTTCCCTGTCCGCACTTATGGTTGCATGAAGAGACAGTGGCATCGAGGAGGAGACTCGGAAAGCGATGAACACAGAAAATGAAAACAACAACAATAAGACCAACCATGGCCTCCACAAGTCTGCTTACAAACAAACATGAGGCGCAGCAGGGTGTAACCATGAGCGTAGGTGGCATACAGCAGCTATCATGGGGAGCACCCCTCTGCACCGTAGCATTTACACAAAACAGAGCTAACGGCTTAAATCTAATGTCACTGATATTCTAGATATCTACTTCAGAGAAAGATCCTTTGAATTGGACTGAGCAAAACGTACTATAAGAAAAACACTGACGCAATAACAAGCTAATTGCATATGCTTCGTAAAATGATGATGATGATGATGATGATGATGATGATGATATATATATACATATTGTGGTTGGCTAGCTAGAACTAAAATTTGGTTTCTGTTCAAATTTAGTTTCAGGTTAAACATTCAAATACCTAGGACATGGGGCCACTAAGTGCATCAGGAAATACACATTTTAGTCATAAATCAGAACGCAATTAGGTAGAATCACGCAAATTTGGCACATCCATTCATATTAGGAAAAGGAGCATACATCCCACCAAACTCCTCCCATTCACCCACTCATTGTTTTATATGTTTTCAAATGCAATTTATGAATGCAGGATGTGGAATAAAATGATGGTTATTATGCCAAATTCAGGATGTTCCTTCAAATTCTCATTGACCATGATCCCAACCGACAACCCCACTCTATGGTGGGGGGGGGGGGGGGTACGTATGTACATTAAAAAAAGTATAGTATAAAAAACAATAGTTTTATTTCTTTTTATTGTTATTTTTCCTGTTTTTATAATATAAATTTACATTGTTTAAAATCACTAGGACAAATCTATTTACAGTATGAACAAATTTACTTTGGTTCAGTTTAGTTAAATTTAGGACTGATACGGAAATTTCTCACAGATTCCACATTCAAGGATGTTAACAGTAAATCTTATTTATGTACAGAGATGTATACACATTTTGGACTGGTAAGGTCATTCCAAAACAAATATGTGTAATTGGAGATTTACAATATATTAATTTTATGCATATTTCTACATCACAGTTGTGTGTTGGACTGTGTAATCTTAATGCCAATGGACTGATAAATGTTTTCCGCACCAAGTCTGTGTAGTTATGTAATTATTGGACTGACAAAGGTTTTACCCCCACCAAGTCCATGTATATGTGGAATTTATGTTGTGATGACGTAGTAAGATGGTCAGTCATTGCGCTAGAGGCGTACACTAATTGGCACGAATTCATTCACGCCTATGTTTTTATATTGGTTCTGTCATTTATTAGACCACGTCAGCTTTAATGTCTCATAAAATACTCGGAATCTTGAGAAATAAATCGGAATCGATAAGCGCTAAATCCGGAGTCGGTTAATTTTGCCCTTTTCAACCACGTGATAATATCCGGTTTTAACACGTGATGATGAAAACAACGCAAATATGACGTCGCGGATTCTGTTCTGGAGTTTCCTCCAATGTCTGGCGCACCACCTTTCGGTGCCATATCTGCCATTCGTATCCATAGAGGTAGTTATATTGACTACAGACAGCGCGACGAATACTCCACTATTACGCGCAATGTCTAGAGCTCAGCCCGGCTGGCGCGGCCACTCAGATGGCAAAAGAACGACATGTAAACACAGGCTGGCGACTCTATGTATACAAACAAAGCCCTGTTGCGTAAAACTACTTGAGATTTTTTAATAAAATTTGAAACATATATAGAACGGGCATCTTTTTAAATAATCCCCGATTTTCAGCCATGTCGGTCAAGTAGATGTATACATTTCAAGGAAATTCCTTTCAAAATAGTCAGTAATATTCACTATTGTTGTCGCTATATGCTAATATCAGTTTATTTATATCCACTTTCCATATATGAGTCAACATGAATTTGCCTGTTGAACTTCATAATACGAAAATCAGTAATTCTAGAGATCGTCTACCTTACGACGACAATTCGTGGCATATTTGGTTAAACAACTTCAGTTAAGGGTTTCGCTGAAAATAAAATTTCGACATGGCGAATTGCGGGTTTACCATATCACAAATAGATTAGGGGTTCTATGTATAATATGATCAAACTTTCTGACCCTAAAATCTTTAGGTTTGTTTAAGATCCAAAGGTAGTATAATATTGATTCAAAGATGGAACATGAATATTAGTAAATTGATAATAGCAATGACGAAATGTACTGAAAAAAATATATATTTTATTGTCATTCTTGTCAGCAAAAATTAATTACAAGCAGGAAAAGGAAGATAAAAACAACAAGTCCCAAGTACAAAAATAGGCTGTTTATTAATAATCTGCCTCATCATTACAAAGGAAAAACATGATATGGCAATATCATCTTTCTTCTCACCTACGAAAACTGGTAAGCAATAATCCTAGCAAAATCAATGGGGAGCAACGTGGTGGGAAGTGGGATCAAAGAAAGAAGCTATTGCCGTACAATATATTCAATTAAAACTAAATATTATACCCCTATCACTATAATCATGTAACATAACTAGTGTATATTTTAAAGAAATCTTCAACAGCTTTCATGTATGGTAGTTTCTAAATTAAGATACAGGGAATTTACTGATGAAAAAGTTAAATTTGATATTGTTATCTCTGTAGGACAACAGAGATGAAATTATGAATTCAAAGCAGTGGATATTGTGGCAGCACCAATGGTTAAAAAAATATGCACTACTTTGAAATAGGTCATCTAAGTGATCGTCAAAGCATTTGACCAATCAAGTTCTCTTATACTTATATCTAAATTATACCTAAACAAATTTTGCTCTCCGGATGGAGATTTGCAAAATGGTCTGACTGCTTGTGAAGTTGATGTTGGAGTTTATTTTCAAGGGTTTCTGACTACTTACGATTTTTAGTTATTTCTCCCTCTTTATGGAGATTTTTCGATATTTCTGACTCCTCACAGAGTTTGTTTGTAAACTCCTCACGGAGTTGCTTTGGATTTTGACTCCTCACAGAGTTAATGGAAGACTTCTTGCAGAGTCGTAAGTCATCTTGGTGCTTTGTTTACCGAGGTGAGCTTCCTCAGTCCAGTCAGTCAGTCGTTTCTTCTCAACTTTGCGCCAATGTCTTTTCCATGGCATCTGGATTTACAAAAGAAAAAATATTAACCCTCGTCATTGTATTGTCAAAATTAAATTTTTGTACCAAAATAGCGTGTATTTTTTCAGTTGGTGTGACTGTTGCTGTAAAAATAGGTATAGAAGTTAGATAGATAGATAGATAACTCCACGCTATTGAATGCTCTAAACGCTATACATCTCAAAGAAGTCATTTTCCCCATTGTTTTACTATCCATGTAGTATATGGTGGAAAAACAATACAAGATGGCCACCAAATCGTTTAACTGACAGTTTCAAGAATGTCAAACTTAACATCAGGTTGCCCCAAAACTTATATAAAACCAATTTTGGTTTCAAAATCCAAAAAATAGAAATACATATATTCAATTAGGCCGCCAAAATGTTACATTTTGATTGGCCGATGGCATCCATATTTTTTATGTATCAACTTCTCTTGAACAAAGTTTAATGCTCCTCCGTCCCTAATCATTCTTGCCAAATTTTGGCCTGATCCGTTCAGCGGTTCTGGAGGCGTTTTCACGAAAACTAAGTCATCCGATGTGGCAGCCGAATCATTTGGCCAATAATGTTCCCAGGAACAAACTTAATTCAGTTCTTGTCCTAGACAATATTTCATGAGTTTTTATTCGATCACCCAAGCGGTTTTGGAGATTTTTAAAGACATTTGTAAACATCGGACAAAATCCAAGATGGCCGCCGGCCAAACTGGCCGATCGGCTTTGTTTGAACAAATTTGAAATCATATGCCCTAAAGATGCTTCCTGTAAAATATAATAGAAATAGACCAAGTAGTTCGCAAGATTGCGGCTTCAAAATCCACCAAATAAAAAATCCAAAATGGCCATCAAACGTGTTACATTTAGATTTTCCCACGGTGGCCATAATTTTGGGGGGGACTAACTTATCTTGAACAAACTTTAATGTCCCTTAGTCCCTAATCATATCTGCCAAATTTCGCCCTTATCCCTTCAGCGGTTCTGGAAGTCATTTTCGGGAAAACAGGTCATCAAAGATGGCCACCAAACCAGTTGCAAGTTCTCTTGAACAAATTTGGTTACGCTCTTGCCATAGATGATATGTCATCAGTTTTGAATCGATCCCCCATGCGCTTTCGGAGATTTTTAAAGATATTTCTAAAATCGGCCAAAATCCAAGAAGGCCACCGACCAAATTGGCAGATTGGCTTTGTTTGAACAAACTTGAATCCCTATGGCCTAAGGATGCTTCCTGTAAAATATAATTGAAATCGGCCAAGTAGTTCTCGAGAATGACATTTAAATCTTCCCTTTGCTTTAGTATGGGAGATTTTGGTGGAAAAAACCTAATTTCGGCTTCAAAATCCATCAAATAAAAAAATCCAAAATGGCCACCAAATGTGCTACATTTTGATTGGTCCAGGGCAGCCATGTTTTTCGACGGATTAACTTCTCTTGAACAAACTGTCATATCCCTTAGTCCCTAATCATATCTGTTTTCAGGAAAACTAGGTCATCCAAGATGGCCGCCAAACTGTTTGACCGATTAATTTCGCTTGAACAAACTTCAGCTCTTGCTCTAGATGATATTTCCTCAGTCTTGAATCGATCCCCCAAGTGGTTTCGGAGAAGATTTTAAAATACTTTTCTCAAAATTGGCCAAAATACAAGATAGCCACCGGCCAAATTGCCCAAATTGGCCGATCGTCTTCGTTTGAACAAACTTAGATCCCCATGCCCTAAGGATGCTTCCTGTCATATATAATTTAAATCGTCCCAGTAGTCCTTGAGAAGTCATCTAAAGTAAAAGTTGACAGACGACGGATGGACGGTCGCCATGGCATATGCTAACTTGGCCTACTAGCATGGGTTCGCATAATCCAAGCAATGGGAAGTAGTGCATTAAACGATTTTCAAATAACTTTTGGAACATCCTTGATAGCTATCGAGATATTGACAGGTCAAATTTCTGCATGGGCCAGGGTACATCAGGTCATAAGACCGCACCCAGCACCTACCCCATCCCTTCCCCACCCCCATTAGGCCCAGGTTAGGCCCTCCCCCATCCCCCACGCCCAAGCATGAGGAGCAACACACACACACACACGCACGCACGCACAGCTAATGCACAGACCGACGTCACAAGAATTCAACAGAAACCACAAAGGCCAGGCGTGAGTCTAGACCCTAGCATTGGGAACTAGCAAATAGACGCCTTAAATATTACAACACACACACGAGGCTACCACCCTAGGATCCTTCCAGAAACGCATGATTAGAATCTTTCTAATGGTTAATATGTAGTATTTTAAAGAATTTCTTGGAGATTTGGAAAATGAAAGATTTCTGGCCTGTAAGGGTTAAAATATTAAACTGTGGTCACAAATTTTGTATGTGAGGTAAGGGGTGCTTAGTAGAATTAGAATAAAATCACTTACAGGTCAACAAAACCAATAAATTTGCAAACTATATTTCATTTTCTCTCACTACTATATCGTAGTCATATTGCAACATGTTGGCATATATCCAATCTATCTATCAAATCCAGTTTTCGCAGTTAAGCTGAATGTTATTCCAGTGCCTTAACTCAGTATTCTGAAACTAATTTGACTGGAACCAGTCAAATTAGTTTCAAAATAATCAATAAAATATTCTTTACATGAAAACGAATTTGTGATTTCTGGACTGTGAGGGTAAATGAGGTGACCCTTTAATGGATAAATTTGGTAAAGAAAATCTAATTATTTGCTTATTGAATGTTCATTTGCAAAGCCAAGAGACTTTCTTTTAATTTACCACTAGAATGACTTGCTAGGTTATCGAGCCAGTCAATCAAGCAGTAAATGTTAAAAAACAGAATTCTCTTAGCCTGCAAATGGACAATCCTCAAGACTACTGCTGAGGCCGGTTTTAGCCGGATTCACCATGAAAAGGTTAATAAATAGTTCAATTGGAACATCTAAATTGTCAGGACGCTAGCAAAGAAGTGTTGAGGTGTGGACTTGCACAGTCAACACTATACACGGTAACACACCTAAATCGTCATCTAGGTATTTCGTCAACAAATAAATCAGGTCATTAATGTAGGGCTGTTCGATTATGGGAATAAATAATTAATTATGATATCTGGAGAATAATCGATTTAATCGGATAATCGATTATTTAATCTTGAAACTTTGGAAGTAGCAACTACGTAGTGAGGGAGGGAGGGGTAAGGATTGGAGGGAGGGAGGGGTGGAGATAGAATAGCTTTCTTAAAATTAATAAATAAATAAATAAATAAATAAATGCCTGATTTTCTATAAAAATAACAGAATACGCAATTTCATAAATTGGATCAAAAGCTGTGGTCTCATACAGACACTATTTCGGTAAATAGCAAGTATATAGGCTAGCATTCTCATTGAACTGGCTCTTGTGTCGGAATAAATACATCATTTATTTCGAAATTTAATCCCACAAAATTGGCGGATTATCTTCCGATATATCGCTATTGCCTCCCTATGTGAATGAAGCCTGTTTCGTCAAAATCTGCCAGGTAGTATTAGCGTCAGCATTTTCTCACACTGTCTGCCAGGTGGCACTACGGTCATCATGTTACCTCGTTGTCCACCAGGTAGCACCACCTTCCAGTCCGGGACTATTTCCCAGCAGTGTGAATGCAAACTGATATATCGGCTATATATACACCTGTGCAAAAGTTAAGCACCAGCAAAAACAATAGAACGTAGAAACATGATGGTACAACTAGGCTGCCATACTTTTTGTCCCCGCGTTAGCTGACATAATTCCAAGTACGAAATGCACATGCATGCATGACTTCACGCCGCTTGATGTCCGTGCGTGGCGGGAAACAGCACACGTGTTCAGTTATGTAAAAGTCCAGTTTGAGGTGTAGAACATTACATACAGATTTAGGCGACAAGATTAGGAATTTTGTGTTCATGACCGTGGTTTATTTGTACAGAGAGAATTAGCTCTTGATTGGGAACCGCTATGGCAAGACGAAGGTTAAGTGATCGTGTGAAATGGCAAATCATAGGCATGCATACCACTGGTATGTCATGCAGAGAGATTGGCAGACAGCTGAACATTAACCATACTGTAATCAGTCGTTTGATTGCAAAACATGGGCAAACTAACGAGGTGAAGGACAGGCCTAGATCTGGAAGACCGAAGAAGACTACTGCCCGTGATGATCGAGCCCTAGTACGCCTTGTTAGGAGATCTCCATTCACCAACAGCAGAGTGCTCAGCCAGCAATGGGAAACGCGCAATAGAGTGTCAATGTCTACCGTCAAAAGGAGACTGTATGCTGCTGGCATGAAAGCTAGGAGACCTGTCAGACGTCCTCTCCTCACTGCACACCACAAAGAGGAGCGTCTGAGGTGGTGCAACGAAAGAAGACACTGGAACATGAGATCCTGGAGACGGGTACACTGGTCCGATGAAAGTCGGTTCCTGCTTCATGCCACAGATGGTCGAACTCGTGTATGGAGGTCCAGACGCACGGCGTATGACCAACGTAACATCATGGAAGAAGTTCCATTTGGTGGAGGTTCCGTTATGATATGGGGGTGCATCTCATTTGATTGTAAGCTGGATCTGTTGACTGTACCTGGAACACTAAATGGACAAAGATATCAAGATTCCATACTGGATAGAGTTGTGGTCCCTCATTTTGTAAATCATGCACCTGGAACCCACCCTATATTCATGGATGACAACGCCCGACCACATCGTGCTAGAGCTGTGCATGAATACCTCCGCCAGAATGCCATCGAAACCCTACCATGGCCAGCAAGGAGCCCTGACATGAACCCTATTGAGCATATCTGGGACATTCTGGGAAACATGGTGAGAAGGAGGGATCCTCCTGTGCAGAACCTACAGGAATTAACAGACGCACTCCATCTTGAATGGCAACGAATACCACAATGGCGTATCAGTCGGTTGGTGACCAGCATGAGACGTCGTGTCCAGGCCGTCATCCAGGCACAAGGTGGATATACCCGGTATTAATAATGACAGTCTCAAACTCGTGCACAGATGTTAAACTTCGTTTTCAGACACCATTAATGACAATCTAGCCACGTGTGTCAACTGTAGGGCAATAGTTGTCAGTTGTGTCAACGTAACCATATTCAGGCCTCGTTTTCAAGTTCAAACAAAAACATACAGTGTTTCCCCACCATCATAATCAGCATTCCTCTAGTTGCATTATTACTTCTTGCACTAAGATGGATGGGTACATAAATGTTTATGCTATTGCTTTCTTCATAGCACATGAATGTACCCTCGCATGTGCGTAAAAATAGGGTGGTGCTTAACTTTTGCACAGGTGTATATTAACCTACCTATAAAAAGACCGCAAGACGTTCAATAGGACAAGCTATATCAACCAGTCCTCTGGTTGGCTGAACACGAGGAACACCCCCGCCCAGTATAACGAAGTCAATTAGGAATCCATTGTTCACTCCTTCCCCATTGGATAATGGTTTTAAGAAACCAGCACGTATGCCCAGATTTTCAAGCCAGTGAAAAGGTGCCAATTTAATTTTAACATTAAAGATTAACTTTTAATTATATAGAGCTCACCCCCAGCGCCTATCTATGATGTTTCCCTACTTTCCAGCATTGGAAAGCTGAATATTTTGAAAATCCTTTGATTGCAGGTGGAGCAATAGCTTCAAGTCAAATTAGTTATAAAACAACCGTCAGAATTTATGAAAATTTGGATCGAAAATTAGTAGATTTACTACAAAGTCAATTTTGTGCATTTTTTCATGAAATGGCCATATTTGTATTTTTATTATGATATAGATTTTGCCCGTAGTGCCTATCTACGATGTTTCCCTATTTCGCAACATTAGAAAAGTTAAATATTTTGAAAATCATTTGACTGCACGTTGTTGCTGTTAGAATTTGTGAAAATTTGCATCGAAATTTTGTGAATTTACGATGAAAAATAGCAATTAATTTTTTCACAAAATGGCCAACAACACTTCAGCCTATAGGCTTCAGAGGGGGATATTAAATAGTAGCAAACAAATGCTTCCCATCACTGGCTATCATTGGCTATCACTGGCTATCACTGGGTATCACTGGCTATCATTGGCGTATCAAGCAATTACTTATATAAACGTTCACATGCATGGATTATGCCTCCGGAAGTGCAGGCTTGAATGTCAGAAATAAGATGCTTTAGTACTGTACTACCTTGCGAGAACAATCAAACCATCGATGCATTAGCTGTTTTACAAGACTAAACAATAAAGTATGCCTGATTAAAATAAATAATCAAATTTTGTTCAATTAAATCGATTTTTCGATTATTTTATTTTACACTCGATTATATAATCGACAGGAAAAATAATCGACTTTCGATGAAATATCTATTAACCGAACAGGCCGACGTTAATGTTGAGATATCATTAAATACATGCTTTCCCTTTGAGATAAATTGAATAGAAAAGGCTGGAAGTGAATTCAATATGAGAATAATCTGTCTTTAATACTGTATTCTCACATAGAGCACTTTTACGAGATGATATATATTAATTAATATACAATGTAATAAGGAAATTTATGTAAATATATGTACCAGGTATATAAAAATATTATAAAGCACAGACAATTAATTAGGCAATATACACATAACGCGAGATTTTTTACATACCAGGAGCCGGTTTCACACACGTAAATTACACCCTGTTGAAAAGTATAAAATAGACCAATCAGAATGGCTCTTTTGACATTTACAACCTACTTAACTGCACTTAAATACCCTTTGTGAAAGCGGCCCTATGCCTGCAAAAATTGTTGCAGCGAATTATTATTTGCTAGTCACAACTAGTATGTCTCTTTTGTATGTATGTGTCTGTCTGTCTGTCTGTCTGTCTGCCTGCCTGCCTGCCTGCCTGCCTGCCTGCCTGCCTGCCTGTCTGTCTGTCAATTTCTTTACATTTCTGACAGAAATGCCTATGTCGCAATTATAGTTATTTGTTTTGTATTTTTTACATAAAAATAATTAAACAAGTTTCGCAGACCTAAAGTGAGTGGCAAACATGAATTTGCATAAACCCAAAATGGATTTCAAACATGTTCAATTTCTGCACACCTTGGTACGTAAAATATGACTCAATTGAATACATAATTTCATAACTATTGTTATCACAATTTATTTTGAAACAATACTGTTTTATGAATGATAATTCATGAATCCAATTGCTCAGTCAATCATATAACATACTCAACACATAACCTGTAGGGTGACATCATAATTAAAATATTAAATTATGTCATAAATGACTCGATTTAGTCCATCTTAAATGCTTAATAGTCTGTCAGGTTTGTACGAATTGTATGTCTTTACAATTTTATAGGCAGCAACATTGCCCAGTCAAATTTGTTTCAAAATATTCAACAGCTTACCTATATAGTTAGTATAAAAACGTGATTAGCCACGCTTATTGACTGTTACCTGAGGCTTTGCTCACGTAATTTAGCTGTGTAGTTTTCTGGAAATTGAGATTCAGTGTGCTGGGATTAATCGATCCATACATGTGCAAAGCATGGGTGGAGCTTAGCTAGAGAAGAGTGGGGCATAGTTATAACTGGATTCCTCCATTAACACACATTTGTGAGTCTGCACCTGACCATTTAGTCAGTGTGCGTTTTTCACCTTTTTATTCAAAGGGCATGCTGTGGGAGAAACAGCAGAGGACCGATTAGTAGAAATTTATGATGTATTATAGGTCATTGTGACATGATTTTATAAGTCAGCTTAAGATTGTGGTTTGTTGCTGTGGGTTGGATTAATGGGTATGCGTGCGTGCGTGCGTGCGTGCGTGCGTGCGTGTGTGCCATGGGTGTGAGTGCATGTCTGGAGTGGTGGAGTATAAATATAATTGCAATAATGCGTGTGTGCATGTGTGTGCACGGGGTGTGGGTGGATGAGTAGCTGTTGGTTCATGTTTGGGTGGAAGATACAAATTCATGGCGAGAGGTTTTTATTTATCAACAATTTATTAATGTTTTTTGATGACTTGTTAAGGTGTGACTGCGACGATATTAAATGGATAACTCAGCTTCTAACCACTATTGCATATGCAGATGGTCATGACACCTGGTCTCTCAGGTTTTAAGGTGTCTAATGCAATATGGGAACAGGTATTAGAGTCAGCCATTAGGTATCGGACACCATTTAGGTCGCGAGTCTGGGGTTTTCCAAGCACCACCTATATGGCTGTGGGTTTTGATTCTAGTGCTTTTGTCCTAGAGTTATAAGGTACACTGATTTCCTATATAAGAAATAAAAACTACCGTAGATTAAAGATGATGGCAGTGATAGTGTTAATGTAATCCAACATAATTAACCCATTAATGGCTAAGCTGGCCAAAAATGGCCTCTGTAGTGGTCTTGAGCATTCACCATAGATGCAAAAGACCTGGCGCTCAAGGCAGAATGGGATACCACCTTCAACAGTTTTGAAATGACTCTAACCAACATACTGGCCAGACACACCGCCAATAAGCTGCATGGCCAAAATGAGACAGCAAGGGTACTGAAGGAAGCATTTGAAAAGGCTACCAGTGCAGACACCGCTAAAGAGGCTGCACTGGCCATAGCCACCACGCAGGTCAGGCATGACCGCATGCAACGGTCTGAAGAACAGACGTCTGAGGTAATGCCAGAACAACCAGCAGAACCGCCAACACATGCGCACCAGCTTACCGCCAGAGAAAGAAACAACATGGCACCAAGACCAGCAGAAACGCCAACACACCAACACACGCGCACCAGCATACCACCAGAGATAGAAACAACATGGCACCAAGACCAGCAAAACCACGAGCACACCAGCACATGCCCACCAGCATACCAACAGAGATAGAAACAAAATGGCACCAAGACCACAGAGGCGCAACAACACCTGTAACCACCAACCAGTACCGCTATTAGACGCACGCAGCACAGAAAGCAATAGAAGAACTTTTCCAGATGGTGACCAAGGTGAGGGATAGCAAGCGTAGGTGACTACACCGCCATAGTTACCAGCACTTCCAACAAACAAGTCTCAAAGAGAACAATATTTCTGAACTTTCTCCATTTCTCAATACTGTTCCACTGTGCACCATCTTTTGATCATAATAATAGTATAAGTTAGGATGAGTTCAATACAGGTACCAAACAGTATTCTTTTCCTTTTTTTAATTTATCCAATATACCCCACCAACTTCGAGTTCAGTGGAGAGCACTACCTTCAGCTTGGCGGCACTACCATAGGCAGCAACAGGACCCAGTCAAATTAGTTTCAAAATATTCAACAAGCTACCTGTATATTTTTCTGGAAATTGATAGTCGGGAAGTTCAGAGATTGATCGATCACAACATGAGCGAGGAGTTGGTGGAGCTTTGATAGAGATGGGCGGGGCATAGCTAAAAGTGGAAAGGTCCATTCAACTAAGAAATACATGACATTTACCCATACTAGCCCCTTAGACAATGCGTAGGACACTCAATTGTGTTATTATTACAAACAGATTTTTCAACAATGTAGGACACAGAATTAAAATATTATGCAGAACTGAACACAAGGATCGAGATTACTAATATAAAATCTATCTATCAACAAATTACTGGTTGGATGAGCCAAGAGTGTGGAGATTTATTAACCCTTTAAAACTCAAATTTGTTCAAGAAAATTTTAATTTTCTCAGAAAATGTCTATTTGCAGACCAAGAGAACTGGGTTTTTCTTATTTTACTACTGGAATGAATGACTAGTTCGGTTATCGAGCCAGTCATTCCAATGGTAAATTTTCAAAAATAGTCTTCTCTTGGTCTGCAAATGGACATTTCTCAAGACAACTGCAGAAACCGTTTTAGCCGATATGAGGGTTAAATGTTTAATAGCTATATTTATTGTAGGAATGAAAATGGTATTTTTGAAAACCTTTCAATACGGTACTAAAAGTGCTGATGCATTGATGGTATAGAACACAAGAATTCCACGGAATTAAATCTCGCCTGTCTCCTGTTTGTCGCAGTGGCATTGACCTTTGACCTTGTGACCCAAACATCATCATGCTGTTTCCTAACATTATTGGTAACCATGCATCCAAGTTCAGTTGCAATAGGCATAACCAATCCTGAAATATAAGCTGAAAAGTTTTGCTAAACGCAAAACTTAATGTTGAAATAACAGAGTTCTGTATCAAGGCCACAGTGACCTTGACCGTGTGACCCCAACATCATCATGCTGCTTCCTATCATTATAAATAACCATGTATCCAAGTTTAGTTGCAATAAGCTTAACCAATCTTGAAATATAAGCCCAAAAGTTTTGCTAACCACAAAAACCTAATGTTGAAATAGAGTTTTATATCAAGGTCACAGTGACCTTGACCTTTTACCTTGTGACCCCAACATCATCATGCTGCTTCCTATCATTATGGCTAACCATGTATCCAAGTTTAGTTGCAATGTGCTTAACCAATCCTGAAATATAAGCTGATAAGTTTTGCTAAACGCAGGTAAGCTCTTGATGCATTAAATGTCCGTTGAAAAACTTTAACATTCTAATTCTTGGCACATGCTGGACACTGGATGCCGAATGTCATTTGTATCGCTATTTGGAGATAATTTGCTTTGCTATGGGCTCGACAAAAATCTCTTGGGCTTCAAACTGTCAAATGGCCATTTCACAAGACCACTTCAGAGGCTGGTTTTCTTCTGTCTTGACCATTAATTTCATTAGGCTGTGAGGCCCTTGAACCATTTAATGGCTAAGCCAGCTAAAATTGTGTCTAACTGACACAGTCATTCCAACCGTCAGTTTTCTAAAACATTATCATTTATCTAAAAATTGACACTGTCAGACAATGAGTAACAATGAGTAACTGTTAAGGCTCATCTGGGTCTCGAATCAGCTCATTGTGAACATCGGAAAGCCCCTTAAAATATTTCACAGTCTTAACTTTGAGTTCTAATGTGGCATTTTCATCACAAACAAATATAGATCGTGGGTGCTGCTGAAATGCTGATACCGTCCACATATGGCTGACACCACCTTCAATAGCCTTGTGGAGAGCATAGGCTTTGTGTACACCAGGAATCAATATCATCACCTACAAACATCACATAGGAAAACATCTTGTAACATTACTATTTTTACAAGTGACCCTTATTAAACAAGAGGCCCCAGGGTCTGTATCACTCACTGGACAAATCAGTATTTGAAGTAGGAACATGAAACAAATGTGAAAATTTTGACAGGAAACTTGAAAGCATTTAGGTAAAAAAATAAATAAATAAATTTTGGCGCAGAAAGCAAAAATTTCGAACTGAAAGAGTCTATGAGTTTCATATAAATCAGGTAAGCAGTTTCGGAGATCTTTAAAGGTGTTTCTAAAATAACACAGATAGTCGCTGACCAAATCGACCAAGTAGCTTCGTTTGAAAAACCTTTAAGATATAAAATTCATCAAGATCAATATATAGACATTTTCAAAATCAGAATCCATCAATTCCTTTAAAAGTATGTTTACCATGTTATGGCCTGGTCCTTTGAGCGGTTATGGACAAGTCAAAACTGGGTGATCCAAGATGGTCACAAAATTTTCAAAAATAGTCTTCTTTTGGTCTGCAAATGGATATTTCTCAAGACCACTGCAGAAGCCATTTTTGGCTGATATGAGTGTTAAAGGATTAAACAATCTTGGTTCAGGTCTTAGCCTGGGATGAAGTTTCATGAACTTTACATCAATGGACCAGTTTATCTATCAATCAAATGACGTTATAATCAACTACGTGACATGTAGGATAACGTCATAATCAATGAAGTCATGAATGATGTAGATACCCATTTTTTTGTACGAATTGTATGTCTTTACTATTTAATAAACATGCTGTTGAATATTTTGAAAATAATTTGACTACGCAGCAACAGCACCCAGTTAAATTAGTTTCTGAATATTGAACAGCTTACCTGTACAGTTTTCTGGAAATTGATAGTCGGGTAGTTCAAGGATCGATCGATTCCAACACGGGTGGGGCATAGCTAAAACTGGATTCCTCCATTGGCCAAATTGTTTTTCTAAACATAGTACAAATCCAACATGTCTACCGCCCAAACAACTAAACCACTTCAACTTAGTAATCTTAGATCTCAATGCCCTAAGGATGAATCCTGCCAAATTTAATTGAAAATGGTCGAGTTATACATGAGATCATTCAAAGAAAAATTTGGTGAATGTTGAATGGTCACCATGTCATAAACTACTCAGTTGGTCACTCTAGGTAGGTGAGCTAAGAACCTGTGTACCATGATAGTAGTAATATATGACTATTATAAAACTATTACTATAAAGTACAGTGGTGAGATGGCTGAAATCTGCCACTGAATAACTTCTCAAGCCATTACCGTACCTAGTGCGGTAATATTATTTCAGTACTAAAGCGGTGAATTGGCAGCCCAATGCGTCAATGGAGCTTCATAAAGTGCCCCATTGAGTTACTGAAAACAAATCAACTCCCCAAACATTTTCTAGTGGTAGTATCTATCAATTTTGCGGGCATGAGGATATGCATAAATGGATGAATCCACTTTTAGCTATGCCCTGCCCATCGCGAGCTAAACTTCACCCACGCTTTTCACGTGCTGGAATCGATTTATATACTTTTAATCCTGAAAGCCCAGATTCCCAATTTCATGGTACCTATACAGATAACCTGTTGAATATTTTGAAACTAACTATGACAGCAACAGCAGCGCCCAGTCAAATTAGTTTCAAAATATTCAACAGAATGTTTATAAAATAGTAGACATACAATTCGTACAACTGATGGACTATTCAAAGTTCATGCTGGAGTACTGTCTGTCAATTATTATTGTGACATCAACCTACAAGTGACGTAATTGATGATGACGTCAATACTTGTGCGACAGTTAGCTTGGATTCATCCATTGCCATAATTATGTAGGAATAACTGACAGAATGAACAGATCAATCCTGTACATGGAAATCAGTCAATATGACTAGAAATTAATTTTATTACAATATTATATTTTAATTATAAAAAGGCACTATTAAAGCATTTGAATATAAATCAGATGTAAACACTGTAAAGCCTGATGACCAGATAATATCCAGTTTTGGTATGAGAAGAAAATGATGAGTTAAATAAACCTCTTTAGGATTTAGGCTATATTAACCTTTTAGCACTCAAGCCGGCCAAAAACGGCGTATGTAGTGTTCTTGAGAAATGTCCATTTGTAGACTTTTTTTTTAATTTATCACTTGAATGACTGGCTCGATAACCGAGCCAGTCATTCCAGAGATAAATCTTCAAAAATAGGTTTTTCTTGGTCTGCAAATGGACATTTTCTATAAGAAAATAAAAAGATTTTGGAACAAATTTAAGGGTTAAAACATACTATTGATGACATGATGAAAGTTAAGGTGGAAATACGTAACGATATATTCACTGAGAGATCTAAAACTTTATATATAGAATTAAGTGTATAAACTGGTTCTAGAGGGTTAATACTAGCATTTCATCTTCAACTCTTATAAATACGAGCACTCAATAGCCAAGAACATTCAAATTAGAAATTACAAAAATATTAAAAAATTTAAAACAAATTTGACGGCAGATTTCACTATCGTTTCACAGAGAACACCAGAGTATTCGCTTGTGATTCGTCGACCCAGAGTTGGTACGCTATAAATGATATGGTGTGGTTATGTCAGTAGCCTGATTCTTTAAAATGTTCCTATATTTTTTGTGGTTTGTATCCTCCGCGCTGAGTCTTTTGAGGTTTTGCGAACGACGGGGATTGTAGAACTTTTGGCGCCAGTATTACATCTAACATTGCCAAACTGTCTAGACATATTTAAGATTGTTTTAAGTTCTTCCAAAAACCCGGTAGAAATGTTTCGCCTTTCAAATAATTTTTCAATCGGACAAACTGTACTGCGCACAAATCTTTACATACAAACAGCAAATAATAACAAATATGGCTGACGGGTCCAGAATACCTGTACAGAAAACAGCATGCAGTAACAATACATCGAGACCATTTCATTACCAAAATAAAATAGAAATTCTCAAAAAAATTTTATATCTACCAGCGAATGTCTCTTTAAATATTGAGCAATATAAATAATGCCAGCATGACACAATTCTTAAATAAAAATAGCAAATTTCTGAGAGGATAATGGACCTTTCCATTTTTAGCTATGCCCCGCCCATCTCTAGCTATGCTCCACCCACACCTTGCTCGTGTTGGGATCGATCAATCTCTCAACTCCCTGACTATCATTTCCAGAAAACTATACAGGTAAGCTGTTGAATATGTTGAAACCAATTTGACTGGGTGCTTTCCCTGCCTATCTCCATTTGAAGACCAAGAGAAGACTATATTTGAAAATTTACAACTGGAATGACTGGCTCGGTTATCGAGTCAGTCATTGCAGTGGTAAATTTTCAAAAATAGCCTTCTCATGGTCTACAAATGGACATTTCTCAAGACCACTACAGAAGCCATTTTTGGCTGATATGACTGTTAAAGAATTAAATGAATTACTTTCAACAGCCCACTATCAGATTGCTCCTGAGATTCAATATCTGATGCAAGCCAATGGGTCAGTTCCAAACAACTTCCTGGTTAAATATGGGGCAAGAGTGGGGCTGCTGGGTGTAGTTAACTAAGGATAGTACATATAGTGGATAAATACAGTAGGTAGCATACAACAGCATTTAACCTTTTAATGGTTAAACAAGTCAAAAATTACATCTAACTGAGCCAGTTATTTCAGTGCTCAGTTTTCAAAAAAACAGATTTTGACCATTATAAGATTAAAGAGCAGAGTATCAATGAAATATTTTCAGAAATATATTTTTCTGTTCCTGTAGATAGTTATTGCATGTGACTGAGAGCGATGTCTCTAGGACTCTTTTCTACGTAAATGTTGTCCCAATCAAACAACGTATAGCTCTAAGAATCTGCTGGGTCCTCTATTAATGCATTATGCACACGTGAAAGACCTTTAAAATATTTCACAGTCTTAACTTTGAGTTCTAATGTGGCATTTTCATCACAGAGAAATATGGTTCGCTGGTGCTGTTGAAATGCAGATACCGTCCACATATGATTGACACCGCCCTCAATAGCCTTGTGAAGGGCGTAGGCTTTGTGTGCACCGAGGATCAAAATCATCACCTGGAAGCAGGACAGAGGAAAACATCCCGTAATATTACCGTTGTATACCAACCTTTAGCCTTCGAATTTGTGCAAGAAAATCTAAATTTTCTCATATAAAATGTCCATTTGCAGACCATGAGAAGACTATTTTTGAAAATTTAGCACTGGAATGACTGGTTCGGTTATCGAGCCAGTCATTCCATTGGTAAATTTTCAAAAACAGTCTTCTCTTTGTCTGCAAATGGCCATATATCAAGACCAGCACAGAAGCCGTCTTTGACTGATATGAGAGTTAAATGCTTAAACCTTCAATGGCAAGGACACATAAAATTAGCCCTGCAATGACCGGCTCGGCTTGAAGAATGTCCATTTGTTGGCTAAGAAACTATTCTTGAAAATTTACCACTGGAATTATTGGCTCAATAATCGAGCCAGTCATTCCAGTCGTTAATTTTTTTTTAATTTCTTGGCATGTAAATGGATATTCAATGAGGAAACATTGTGATTTTCTTGATCGATCTTGATCTTTAAATTGTTAAATATTAAACATACAATGTCTAAGTAAAATTCTTTTCAAAACCAGCATAAATTTTATGGATGTTTATTGTTATTCTTTTTTTCTAGGACATTTCTTTGGCAAATGAAATCCAATCCTGCTCTATGAACTGAATTCAGTAAAATCCAACATGAAAAGGGGTGGCATTAAAAATTGAAAACATTTACTGCAGATGAATCGATGGACTGGGGATGGCGTGTGTGTGGGGGGGATGAAAATGTCTAAATTCTTAAATGGTGGAACGTGTGCAAGCACTAGTCCGAAACAAAACCACAAATCATACAATTAGCCAAATGCTTATGAAATATAAATATGGCTAATAGGAAGAAAGGCTAATGATTAGAAGCACACATGCTTTTGAAAGAACTGTCAGGTATATATATGCAATCACCGCCACCCACTTGTCGGGCCCCCTATCTCCTCTGAAACAATTTGCTGGAATTCAACCAAATTTTTGTGTGCATTACCCATTTGATAGGAGACTGCATGATGACCTTTATATTTAGTTTCACCCAGGGGTCAGAGGATATGATCAAAAGGTTAAACATAATAATTTAGTTCAACAAAACCATTTGTTTGAATTTAACCAAAATTGTTATGTCCATTACACATATGATAGCGGATTTCGAGATGACATTTATAGTAGGCTGCAACACGTGGACAGCCAGGGATAGGAGCAGATGGGGTGGGGGTGGGGTGGGGGTGGGGTAGCACGTACAACAATGTCATTGTACCAACCAAAAATTGACAAAGAACGATTTTTGGTGGGTACAATGACATTGTTGTAAGTGTTTTTTCATATTTCCTCTTTTGAGAGCATTACTAACCCAGACAGATTAGCGCAGGTGTAGTTTTACTAACCCTTATGAAATTCTACTATCCTCGGGTTAACGGGTTAGTGTTAAAATCGAGCACTGATTACATTTAAGTTTTATATCTCAGTTAGCAAAACAATGAATTAATGCTTTCATCTCCAGTACATTGATTCAAGTGCAGCAACTGTTCACAACATCTAACCCCAACACCTTTTTCATTTATCCTGTTGGCAAAGGCACTCTTATTGTGGGGCACAAACCCAAAGCACCTGGACTACCACCGACCCTACAATGTAGCATTCTCCACAACAGCATACAGATGTTCCTCACTTGTTTCACCGAGGCCTATCAGAACAGCTGTAAATGAGGACGCAACTGTGCAGACATTGTATGGTTGCAAAGAATGCTGGTCTCAGTGGTGATTTATAAACACTGAGACTTTCACAAGCATTGACATGTCACCGACCCTCTACACCATCATACTATCAAGGATCATGGCTGTATAACACAATTTACACAAGGATCCTTGCAATGGTGATGACTAATAACTAGTAAGACTGTCAGACATCAGGATGAGAGCATGAGTGAAAGATGTGTAGTCGGTAGGTTGAAGACCTCGATCCATTCTCAATGTAGAGATGGCCTTTCTCTCTGTGGTGCTGTTTTACAGGTTACCTTGCCGTCTCATCTGGATTGGGCGCATTCCAGAAGATCAAAGCCCCTATTATCTACACTTGGCCTTCCACTGGAGTATCATAGTTCTGACTAGAACGTTCAAAGTAGTAGCGATTTTCGATCAAAAATTCTTAAACCGAGCCCAATGCTAATAACAGTACAAGACACACAGAACTGTCCACCACTGCCCTTACGCATACAAACAATTTAGAGTTCAGACGAGGGAAAAAGGCCTCTCGATGATGTCCCTATAGCTGCAGTACAACTCAACAAGAATCTTTTTATCAACGAAAGAGTGAGTTTATCTATTTCCATTGAGTGACAGATAGGAATAAAGGACAGGTAAAACATTTGTTTCACTGATGTGCAGCTCCTGCTACACTGCTGTAAGTTGTGTCATGGGGAAATATAACCCTCCTGTCCATTTACCAATGGAGGAACCCAGTTTATCGGTCAATCTTATGAAGTCATAATCAACATTACATGTACGCCGACGTCACAATCAATTACGTCATGAATGACGCGATATAGTTTGTCACAAACGCTTAATAGTTTGAGAAGTTGTACATCTTTACCATTTAATAACTATTCTGTTGAGTATTTTGAAACTAATTTGGCTGGGTGCTGTTGCTGCAATAGGCAAACAAATTAGTTTCAAAATATTCAACAGCTTACCAGTATAATTTTTTTAAATTAAGATTCAGAGAGTGCAGGGATCGATCGATCCCACCACAATGTGTGGGTGGAGCGTAGCGAGAGATGAGCGGGGCATAGCTAAAACTGGATTCCTCTATTGTGCATCTACAGATCAAGGATCCCTCTGACCAAAAAAACCCTATGTTTGTTTGATGCAAGCTATGTATACACCTGTGCAAAAGTTAAGCACCACCCTATTTTTACGCACATGCGAGGGTATATTCATGTGCTATGAAGAAAGCAATAGCATAAACATTTATGTACCCATCCATCTTAGTGCAAGAGGTAATAATGCAACTAGAGGAATGCTGATTATGATGGTGGGGAAACACTGTATGTTTTTGTTTGAACTTGAAAACGAGGCCTGAATATGGTTACGTTGACACAACTGACAACTATTGCCCTACAGTTGACACACGTGGCTAGATTGTCATTAATGGTGTCTGAAAACGAAGTTTAACATCTGTGCACGAGTTTGAGACTGTCATTATTAATACCGGGTATATCCACCTTGTGCCTGGATGACGGCCTGGACACGACGTCTCATGCTGGTCACCAACCGACTGATACGCCATTGTGGTATTCGTTGCCATTCAAGATGGAGTGCGTCTGTTAATTCCTGTAGGTTCTGCACAGGAGGATCCCTCCTTCTCACCATGTTTCCCAGAATGTCCCAGATATGCTCAATAGGGTTCATGTCAAGGCTCCTTGCTGGCCATGGTAGGGTTTCGATGGCATTCTGGCGGAGGTATTCATGCACAGCTCTAGCACGATGTGGTCGGGCGTTGTCATCCATGAATATAGGGTGGGTTCCAGGTGCATGATTTACAAAATGAGGGACCACAACTCTATCCAGTATGGAATCTTGATATCTTTGTCCATTTAGTGTTCCAGGTACAGTCAACAGATCCAGCTTACAATCAAATGAGATGCACCCCCATATCATAACGGAACCTCCACCAAATGGAACTTCTTCCATGATGTTACGTTGGTCGTACGCCGTGCGCCTGGACCTCCATACACGAGTTCGACCATCTGTGGCATGAAGCAGGAACCGACTTTCATCGGACCAGTGTACCCGTCTCCAGGATCTCATGTTCCAGTGTCTTCTTTCGTTGCACCACCTCAGACGCTCCTCTTTGTGGTGTGCAGTGAGGAGAGGACGTCTGACAGGTCTCCTAGCTTTCATGCCAGCAGCATACAGTCTCCTTTTGACGGTAGACATTGACACTCTATTGCGCGTTTCCCATTGCTGGCTGAGCACTCTGCTGTTGGTGAATGGAGATCTCCTAACAAGGCGTACTAGGGCTCGATCATCACGGGCAGTAGTCTTCTTCGGTCTTCCAGATCTAGGCCTGTCCTTCACCTCGTTAGTTTGCCCATGTTTTGCAATCAAACGACTGATTACAGTATGGTTAATGTTCAGCTGTCTGCCAATCTCTCTGCATGACATACCAGTGGTATGCATGCCTATGATTTGCCATTTCACACGATCACTTAACCTTCGTCTTGCCATAGCGGTTCACAATCAAGAGCTAATTCTCTCTGTACAAATAAACCACGGTCATGAACACAAAATTCCTAATCTTGTCGCCTAAATCTGTATGTAATGTTCTACACCTCAAACTGGACTTTTACATAACTGAACACGTGTGCTGTTTCCCGCCACGCACGGACATCAAGTGGCGTGAAGTCATGCATGCATGTGCATTTCGTACTTGGAATTATGTCAGCTAACGCGGGGACAAAAAGTATGGCAGCCTAGTTGTACCATCATGTTTCTACGTTCTATTGTTTTTGCTGGTGCTTAACTTTTGCACAGGTGTATATCACTGATGTTGTACAGCTGCAACAGATGTCCAGCGACAAAAGCTGTTCTAGATAACTGTGATGCCGGACATCGTTAACACCTTCATACACAACATCGTTGACCGAATAGCTTGATCTCGATTGATGCACTATACACTGTACAAAATGGTCCCACTATCTACAACACAGATGGCGTGTACTTGGTCAAGTTCTGTGGATGCTATCTAATCATGCATCCATGCACAGGTCCATACAATTCAGTGTTATCAACATAAATACCTACAAACTTTGTAAAAGACACCAAGGACACAAACCCGCTAAACGTGCTTCACACTGACCTAGATGAAGCAAGACTGGGTACACTGAACACCAAAAAGAACCTGAATAAGCTAAGGACTCCATCTAAGGACACAAAATAGTGGCCCAAGAGGAAGAATGACTGATTGCAGATGCAAGATCTTTTCACTATTACAATCACAGAATACAGTACACCACCACCACCACCACCACCACCACCATCATCATACACATAGACTGCTGAATATATTGAAAAGTTCTAATTCAAATGGAAGATATTGCTGATTTAGGCCATAACAGATGCCAGGAAATTTAGTTTCAAGATATTCGACAGAATCTGTCATATATTATTAACCTTTTAATACCCAAGACAACCAATGGTCTCCTGCAGAGGTCTTGATAAAAATCAATTTTCAGACTATGAGAATACTAATTTGGAAAATTTCAACAGTGAGCCAGTCATTCTAGTGATAAATTTTCAAAAACAATCCTATCTTCGTCTGCAAAATGGACATTTTCTATGATAAAATTTACACTTTCTTAAACAAATTTGAGGATTAGAGGGTCAAGAATGTTCTTTCCGGTAAGTAGCATTAGCCGGTGGAGAAAGATGTAACAAACATTGCTCATTGCCAAAAGCCACTTAGATGTTCAATTGTTGAAATTTGACTAACTGAAATCATAGTTCGCTAATTTATTGGCTACTACTTTTAAACAGTCAGGTCTATTCATGCTCATTATATGACACACAAACATCTAAACGGAGAAAGCCATGCAACGATGCATACATGTACATATTCATGCAGGTAAAAAACACACACACACACACACACCACACACACACAGACACACACACTATAATAAGATTCAATATATGTAAGCCTTCACCAACCTCTCGAGCATCCATAACAGTTGCAACACCAACAGTTAGTGCACATGTGGGCACCTTGGAAACATCGCCATCAAAGAACCGTGCATTTGCCAGAATTGTCTCTTGTGCCAGACTTTTCAGCCGTGTTCGAGAAGCAAGACTTGAGCCAGGCTCATTGAATGCAATATGACCATCTGGACCAATGCCTGCAAATAAATACATAGCACTGAGGCAGCATGAGAACCATGGACCTGTGGCCTCCACAAGGCCTTTCGAGGCAGCTTGAGAAATATAAATGTGTTGAAAACGTTAATGCCGAAAAACAGTTTTTCCCAAGGACACAGTTTGACTCTAACATCATTGTGTCATCCCCTCTCATCATAGGAAGTCATGTGTCCAAGTTTGGGGGCAATATGATTAACCAAATATGAGATATGAACCGCTCAGTTGTGTTTTATGCAAAATGTTATGGTTGAAAAGGCAACTAACATTTTGCTAATGTCATTATAATATTTACCTTTAACCACAAGGTCATTGTGTCATGCCCGCTTATTATGAGGAAGCATGTGTCCAAGTTTGGACCCAGTATGATTAACCAACCATGAGATATGAACTACTAAGTTGAGCTAAATGCAAATTGGACACTAACCGCACCACCGCTGCAGGATGATGTGGAGGGTACATGTAGGTATCACAATTATTCTCCTTAATAGGCTGCCATGATCCTGCATCTGTCAGTCTGATTGCGCCTTTCTTCTTAAAGGGGAACACAAGAGGGGTCACCATCGTTTGCATAAAACACGCAGTTCTATCGTAGACCCCATATTTAAGCTACTGTGTAAAACTTTCCCGCAACATTTATATATAAATCCGATTAAAATGGTGTTAAAAATGCTATGTTACTATAATTTTCTGCGAGTTAATTAACCCTATGACGTCATAGGTTGAATATCATCTGACAAGAACCACGATAACGGCACTCTGAAGACAGGAGTGCATGCATTTGCGTGGTAATATTCCTATCACTGATAGCGCTATCGACAACATTTAAGTATCTGCGGATTGAAGAGATTAAGCCGTTTATCACACTATCGCAAATTTATGGATTTCTATGAAGATGCCTGTCAATTACACGATATTATAATATCTCAGGAAGTTTTGAGGCTAGTATGAAAACATAAGTACCTAAAGATGTATTGGGCTGTATGTAAGACGTATTTAAACTCTCATATTAATAGATGAAATTTTAATAACATTATCTGCCGTAGCGCCAGTGAGTGTTGATTCAAAAGTGGCAATTGTACTGATATACCTATACTATGGCGTCATTCATTTATCTCAAGATCAAAACTTTATGTCAAAATCGGCACCATCAGAGAAATCAGACAAAGGGCCATTATTATATATTTTTTAACATTTCCACAAATGTAATTTATATATCACCGCTGAAGAGAAACTCCTTATAAAATGCAATTCGCAATTTTATTGCAATAGCGTTGGATGACAGCGAGAAAAACGTTCAACCTATGACGTCATACGTCATATTTAAATGACGAAGATATATATTTTTAATTTCAGCACAGAGCTTACCATTATATTTTTGAAAACGTTATGGTCTGTAGATTCATTTTATACAAAGTAGTATAGAAGGTCTGGCGTTTCCCTTTAAGTAAACAGACATTTTCAAAGACAACTGATGTGCGTTAAGTGACCTCTTGCCATTAGTGACCACTGTCTGCCGATCCATAAGACACACTGGAATGACCGACTCGGTTATCGAGCCAGACTTTCCAATTGTAAATTTTCAGAAGTAGTTTTCTGTACATGTTTTGCAGTGAGTCAAGCGGCTATGGAACTATTAATGACTAAGTCATGCAGAAATTACAAGTTTTTGTTGTGGTCTTAAGACATGTCCATTTGCAGGTCCAGAAGACTTCTTACTTGTATGAAAGATTACCACAAAAAATGTCTGGTTCTATAAATCTATAACAAGATCAGTATGCATGCATGCATGATTTGCAGTGAGTCGAGTGGCTATGTAACCATTAGGGGCTGTCGGGCAGAAATTACAAGTTTCAGTTGTGGTCTTGCAAGATGACCATTTGCATGGCCACGAGAAAATTACTTTCATATATGAAAGACTCCAGTCTTGTGGCATTGTTGTGGTGGAAGCGTTTGTGGGCTATGATGCTTAGTGCTTTCGCTGGTTGTGGGTTCGATTCCCTGTCAATGTATGAAAGATTACCACTGACATGGCTGACTTGATAACTGAGCCAGTCATTCCAGTGATAAATTTGCAAGTACAGTCTTCTTCTCTTGGCTTGCAAATGGACATCAACTGAGCAAAAATATAGATTTTCATCAGCAATATTGGTTATTAACCCATTTTTCAAAATTTACTACTAGAATGACTGGCTCGATAACCGATCCAGTCATTCCAGTGGTAAGCTTTCAAAAATAATCTCTTGGTCTACAAATGTAAATATTCTCAGAAAAAATTTGAAATTTTCTGGAACAAATTTGAGAGTTAAAGGGATAAAGACTTAAATACCTACCTCCCACAAAGAGCTCAATACCGCCGGCATCTGCAATCTTCTTCTCAAAGCTATCACACTCTGCTACTAAGTCTTCGGCGTTACCATCGAGAATATGAGCATTCTGCGGCTGGATATCTATGTGCTTCAGCAAGTGATTCCACATAAATGTGTGATAACTCTCTGGGTGGTCTCTTGGCAAACCTACAATATAAATTATTGTGAAGCGGGGATTCATGTTTTTGAGCAGAGCTAACATTCTTGCTCTCATCACCCACTAAATTTGGGTTATTTATATCTCAACTATTGATTTAACCCTTTAATGGTTAGATTTTGTCAAGAAAATCAAAACAGTTACACTACGAATGTCCATTTGCAAACCAAAAGAAGGCTATTTTTGAGAATTTACTACTAAAAATGACTGGCTCAGTTATCTGAGTGGCATCTACATAATTAGGTGGTGCCTGAGACCCCATAGCCTGAAATACTGACATGTAAAGCTATAGTTTGATGGTAGCCAGGGTACCTGCCAATTTTTTATTCTATGGTAATCAATATACCGGCGTACAGCAGGGTTGGTACGTCTTTCTATGTTTGAAATTTCATGACTTTTCCAGACCAAAATTAACAAATTCCATGACCTCCAAGAATTAATATGTAGATATGTGTTTATGATGTAGCTACATAAATTACGTCTCCGAGTTATTCTGCAAATGTCTGAATATTGCGTCTTGGAACAACTGAGCCACAGCCTTGTTCTGTTAAGCTGTTGACTTAATATTTACTGCATAAATTCACAGGGGAAATTTATGCTAACAGATTTATTTTTATTTTGCAAGATTACCATTTTCCATGACCTTACCATGACCTATGATAAACATGAGGCCCAAGGGCCGGTGGCGCTCACCTGGACCATTATCATTTGAACCATTTGCATGAAAATAGATATTATCGATAATTTTCGGAAAATCCAAGATGGCCACTCAAAGAATTGACCAATCAAAATTCTGAAAAGAAGTCTAGACTACCATGATAGGGTCACTCTAGATAAACTTAGTTGGAATATGTCAAGCCGCTATGGAGGAGTAGAATTTTGACGAAGCCTTGTTTTGATAAGCTGTTGCCATAATTTTGTTGTCTAGAGGCGATTTATGCCAACATATTTCTTTTACTTTTCATGATTATTTTATTTTTCTTTAGTACCGTTTTCCATGAACTTTCCATGACCTATGATAAAAATTGCTGATTTTCCATGACTTTCCAAGCCCGAAATTGAAATTTTCAAATTCCATGACTTTCCAGGATTCCAATGACCAGTACGAACCATGGTAATCTATTGTCTTTGTGCATTTATATTTCAACCCAAAGCACTGTAATTATTAAACATCTGCACCATTATTAACATTTATCACCATAACGCCAGAAATCAGTTTTAAATCCCTCGAGTAGGTTGAAGAATTGTTCATTTTGGAACAAAGGTTGCTGAAAGCTGTTTCTGTCATACAGCAACATTCTTGCCAACATATGTGCCAGTTATTGTATTAAAACATACTGAATCTAGATATTTAACAATTCAACTGTCTAAGGACTAGCCCAATAATGGTCAAATACTTGCCAAAAAAGTTCAATTTTATCATTGAAATTTCCATTTGCAGACTAAGAGACTATTTTAATTATCACAAGAATGCTGGCTTCTAATTTGGCTCTTCCATGTAATACTCTGACAAATCACACTGATTAGTCAGTGATATACAGCGTTGATACACATTCATCAGACTGAAATTTCATAGTTTTGACCTTACCTCTTCCAGACTTATTGCAACTTGGAGACACATTCTATGATATATTCCAATTAGTGTTTGTTTAAGACACAAAAATTGGCAAAATTAGTCGCCGAGACAGATAACATTTTGATGATTGTAGATTATATCGAACACAAGAGCTAGGTGATATTTCAATTCTCAATATTTTTACCCAAACCTCAAATATTAGATTTTTTAAATAAATTTTAATGTCTGGAAAAAGGCTTTTTAAATTTTCATACATCTCAAGACGTTCTAAGCGGCGCCAAACCCTGTGTTGAATGAAAAGTATGCTTGCTTGAGAGACAGATTTGCGAACTATAAGGTACAGTGAATGTGAAGCTTTGACAAGGCTACAAAACATAGAAACTTGACCATAGTGTAACACCTACCTACATATTCATCCATATTGAATGTCTTAACATATTTGAAAGACAGCTTCCCTTCATTATAAAACTCAACTAGCTTCTTGTATGTTCCTGTTGGCGTGGATCCTGCGAAATATTAAATGAATTTGTCATATTTATCTTCACACAGTTTGATCCAAGTTTGGGTTTTTTCTCTCTCCCTCTCTCGAAAATTATACTGATAAGTTGCTGAATATTTTGAAACTACCTTGACTGGGTGCTGTTGCTGCCATAGCGCATACCGTCCAGTCAAATTAGTTTCAAAATATTCAACAGCGTGTTTATTAAATAGTAGAGATGTGTACAATTTGTACAAAAACGCTTAGTCCATCATCAATTAAGCGTTCATGACAAACTTATCTACGTCATTGATTATGATGTCATCCTACACGTCATATATGATTGAAGGATAAACTGGAAAGGTACATTACCATCATGCAAACATTTCCTCCTTAATATTTTAAAAACAGTAATGATTGCTCAAGAAAAGTAAAGCATTTACTTAGTGAATGTCGATTTGCAGACCAAGAGATCATGTTTGAAAATTTACCACCGGAATGACTGGCTCAGTTATCGAACCAGTAATTCTGGGGGCAAGATTTCAAAAATAGTCTTCTCCTGACGGCAAATAGTAATTTCTCAGGACGGCTGCGGTGAGCATCTTTGACCGGCTTAACTACAAATGCATCCAATGACTTGTCTTGGAGTGATTATTACAATAAATGTATACTAGTACGATACTAGAACGAGTTATGATGCCAACCTAGCATTAATAGTAAATCCTCAAATTTGTTCAAGAAAATGTAAATTTTCTCATAGGAAATGTCCATTTGCAGACCAAGACTATTTTTGAAAATTTATCACTAAAATCACTGACTTATTTCCAAAGTTAGTCTTCTCATGGTTGGTCTGCAAATGGACATTTCTCAAGACCACTGCAGAATCAGTTTTTGCCAACTTGAGTGTTAAATCTCCATATATGTTGATACATGTAGTGCACAGCTTTCAATGGTACATGTACATGTAAGATAGCAGAGAAATTATAGAATATTAACCCTTTAAAAATTTCAATTTTCTCATATAAAATGTTGAGAAATGTCGATTTGCAGACCAAGAGAAGACGATTTTTTAAAATTTACCACTGGAAAGACTGGCACAGTTATCGAGCCAGTTATTCCAGTGGCAACTTTTCAAGAATTGTCTTCTCTTGGTCTGCAAATCGACATTTCTCAAGACCACTGCAGAAGCCATTTTTGGCTGATATGAATGTTAGGGGATTAAACATACTAAATCATTGTCAGACCAGGAGTGTTCACAAAAGATAGGTAGACTCGTAACACAACACCTCAGTTGTTATACTTGTACATGTATAACCATCTGCCGCAGATAACCACTATCTATTGGCTCCAAAAGATAGGTGCTCTTTTGGGCATGTCCAATACTGACCAATAGAGGATCCGTAATGAGAAGAGAGCATTGCATTCACGTACCATAATAGATCGGTGCTGTGTGTGTCTGTCTGTCTGTCTATCTGTTTGTCCGCAGATCTTTTTCAGAAACTGTATACATGTACTAATCCGATTTGGGGCAAATTTTAACCTGACCACCTTTTGATGACCAGAGGAAGGAGGTATGGCCCAACGCGATGGACCTCGAGCTGTGGCGAGTGGTAGCATATCGCTACCTGACTACCCAATTCAGACTGAAAAAATAAATATGGCCAGTCAAACGCAGAACTAGGATTTCCAGAATTTGGTCGTGATTCAGATTTAAAAACCTGGATACCGATCAGATAAAATTATGGATCCATGGATATCTTGGAAACTACAAATCCAAACTTTAATACAAGAATGAGTAATCCAGAAAAACAAAGTTGGTCTTGATCCGACAATTCACCTTTCCAGAGTATCCATCCATCATCTGATGTCATATGACCTTATAATCAGCTAAGCGACGTGTAAGATGACATCATAATCATTACATCATAAATTATTCTATTTGGCCCGTCTTTAAATCTTAAGAGTCTGACACGTATGAAGTGTATGTGTCTACTATTTAATAAACATACTGTTGAATATTTTGAAACTAATTTGCCATAGGCAGCAACAGTGCCCAGTCAAATTAGGTACCAAATTTTTAACAGCTTATCTGTAGAGTTTTCTGGAAAATGATAGTCAGAGAGTTCAGAATCGATCGATCCCAAAACAAGGGATGTGTGGGTGGAGCTTAGCTAAAGATGGGCGGGGTATAGCTAAAAACAGAAAGATACATTACAATTTTAAAATCTGGTAGGGTGGGGTAGAGGTGGGGAGCTGGAAGCCAAATGTTTGCGACCACTAATGAATCGTGTTATACCTGTAGGCAGTCCGAGTGTGAAATATCTATCTGGACCAGGATTGAAATCCAGTATTCGTCTGCGTATATATCGCGCTGACCACTCACTGACATCATCTACAGTGTCGACTATTATGAGGCGCATACTGCAACTTCAACTGTTAGATCCACATATATAAGTACAACACGATGACAAACTGTAAAAATAACAATTGATAAGAACTTGTACAGCCTAACTGGTCCAAGAAAGTGTGTGTGGACAAATAATGGGTAGTCATTGCCGCTTTCACACTCAACCATGTCAACCCAGCCAAAAACAGCTTCTACAAGGGTCTCGAGAAATGCACATTTGCAGAACAAGAGAAGGCTATTTTTGAAAATTTAACATTGGAAACCTTGGCTCAATAACCGAACCAGTCATTCCAGTGGTACATTTTCAAAAATAATCTTTGGGGCTACAAATGGATATTTTCCATGATAAAATTAAAATTTCCTTGTTCAAATTTGAGGGTTAAAGGGCTAAGATAGGTGGTTGAAAGAAGGTTAATTGTTATACTCTAAGTCAAAAGAAAAAGATCATGATAATGTATACTTTGCATTTGTTTGGAAACGATGTTATCGAAAGCTACATGTATTGTTATCTTAGAGAGCAACATTGTTTAAAAAGTCATTAAATGAGCTGATAGTGTTGTTCCGATTAATCGATTTGATTGATGATTGATTGGTTTACATGTTCAACCAATCGATCGATCATGATTTCAGAAATCGTGTTTGGTTGTTTATAAACTGACTTTATTAATATATTTTAACTTGTCAAGCTAGAAAACAATTAAAATTTAAGTGTTACAACTATATTGTATTACTCCTTGGTCTAAGGCATTAATTCTTTCAGCACATAAAATAGTATGTTAATTTCAAAGCAACCATACATGTACCAATAATCTGTTGAATATTTTGAAACTTATTTGACTGGAAGCTGTTGCTGCCTAAGGCAGCAAACGCTTCCAGTCAAATTAGTGTCAAAATATTCAACAGATTATTTCTTAAATTATTAAGAATCTGTCATACCTGCGACTTGGTTTGAAAGGGGTAATTATCCTTGAACATGTTATAATTACTGCATTCAAAATGGATAAAAAATGTGAACCTGTTACATGTATGATCAATCATTAATTTATCATCGGTTAGTACATAAAACCAATCATCGATCACAAAAATAGTACCAATTCCCAACACTATGAGCAGATACTTAAAGGTTTTAAGTTAAAACACAAGGCCCAAGGGGCCTGTTTCACTTAGCTGGAACATTTTAAATTTCACATTGCTTTAGTATGAGAGTTTTTGGCTGGAAAAAGTTTTGAAAGTGGAAATTTAGAATCATCATACCCAAAAAACTATATAAAAACAAATTCGGCATCGAAATCCATTAAATAAAAAAATCTAATATGGCTGTCAAAGATGCTATATTTTGATTAGTCCACAGCAGACATGGTTTTTTTACATAACAACTTCCCTTGTACAAACTTTAATGGCCCTTAGTCCAAAATCATATCTCCCAAATTTAGGCACAATTCGTTCAGAGGTTCTGGAAGTGTAATCGCGAAAATTTAGGTTATCCAAGATGGCCACCAAACCAGTGGGCCTATCAAGTTCCCGTGAACAAACTTGGTTTAGCTCATGCCCTAGATGATATTTTGTGACTGTTGAATTACATATATTTTTGTTAGTTTTGTTAAAAGAAAAAATGTGGTTCTTAACATTTTTGAAATATAGGCTCTTGAAATTGGCCCAACTTGAAAATGATCCCATATTCAACTGTCAGGATGACCATGTGGGATAGGTGGAAGAAACTTGTGCTTTGCAGACAATAAAGCATTAGGTGTGCTCTACAACATATCCAAAATTCAATTTTCTTCCATTCTTCCTGCCATAAAATTTTTGGGACAAAATGGGGTATTTTTGCCATTTGTGAGTATATTTTTATGATATTACATGTTAATTATGTACTTACATGTTAATTATGTACTTATATCAGTTAATTTTTCCTGTCTGAAAGTGTCAGCCACAGCAATGTGAACAAATGATATTGTATCCCCACATTTTAAAACAAGAGCCATCAGAAGACAGCATATCCGCCAGCCCCCCCCCCCCCCAACCCCTCCAAAACGGAATCATAGCACTGCTTCTTCAAGTAATATATTCAATGACAAACAATAATCGCAGAGCACAACCATGTATGCGTAACCCACATACCAAATTTTGTTGAATTCCACCCAATGGTTTGGGAGGAGATAGCGTGACAGACGGATGGATGGACAGACGAATGGAGGAGATTACAATATCCATGTTTTTTTTAATATGGGGATAACAATATTATTTGTTCACATTGCTGTGACTGACACTTTCAGACAGGAAAAATTAACTGATATACATACATAATTAACATGTAATATCATAAAAATATACTTACAAGTGGCAAAAATACCCCATTTTGTCCTAAAAATTTTGATGGAAGGAGGAATGGAAGAAAATAGAATTTTGGATATGTTGTAGAGCACACCTAATGCTTTATTGTCTGTAAAGCACAAGTTTCTTCCACCTATCCCACATGGTCATCCTGACCGTTGAATATGGGACCATTTTCAGGTTGGGCCAATTAAAGGGCCTATATTTCAAAAATGTTAACCACATATTTTTTATTTTATGTATAAACTAACAAATATATATGTAATTGACCCATTTGCCCTGTAGGTGGGGCTTAGAATACACCTTCCGTATCCTCTGCATGTCGTAAGAGGTGACTAAAGGAGGTAAGGGTGAGGTAACCCTGACAGAAACCTCGAGTGCTGAAGACGGAGGTTCCAGGCCACACGGCGCACTCTAATAAACCATGGATCCACGCACTTAACGCTTATGATCATGTCGATAGTCACTTACAGGAGTGGCGGTATGATCAGCGAACGAAAAGAAGAAGATTGACCCATCAACTCGTTTGTTCGTTGGTGCTATCAAGACTGGACTACTGTAATAGTTTGCTCGCTGGCGCTCCAAAGGCGCTCATTCATAAGCCCCAGTCTGTATAGAATACCACGGCTAGAATTATCTCACTCCACGGTAAATACGAACACATCTCTTTGTGCTTCGTGACTTGCATTGGCTGCCAATAGAGCAGACAATCCGTGACAAGACTCTTTGCTTGACCTACCAATGTGTAAACAACACGACGCCGACTTACCTGTCAGATCTCATACAGCCCTACGCTCCAGGTCGCATTCTCCGATCACAAAACAATAGAAATCTTAAAGTTCCGAAAGCAAAACTGGTAACATATGGACAGAAGACTTTCTCCTTCACCGCTGCTTCTCAATGGAACAATCTCCCTTTAGATATCAAAACATGTCATATTCTACAGTCTTTCAAATCAAGTCTCAAAACATTTCTATTCTGTAGATCTTCAAGCGCTTAGAGCATGCTATTGCATGGAGTTTTGCGCTATATAAATGTACTTATTTTTTTTTTTATTACGTTTGTAACTCTAATAATTTTAACATAATTGTAATCACAAATGGGTCAGAAAATTTGTCACTGAATAAATTTTCATTTTTAATGTTACCTAGGTTACCAACACGAGCACAAAAATTATTATGCCCTGCATATTTCAAGAGGGTACCTACATGTGACCAAGCACTGAAAGTTTTATTGGAATTGGATGTCAGGTTAAGAATTCGCAGAGCCTTGAAAATGCTACAAAATGACAATTGCTTCACATGTGGTGTACCCCCTTGCTGTTCTAGCGTCCATATCTCCAAAAATATTGAGATTTGAGAGCTAAAATTTTGCAGGATTTCCTGAAACATACTAATAATACAGTAGAGAGAGAATTCTGATAATCTGAATTGGTCATGCAACAAGATTTCTGAAAATTGGTTGTCTTGACACGGAATGACCCTAGTGCCTAATTTTCCATAACACTCGAATACCTGCATATTTAGCATAGACATACTACCCGATCCAACGCTCTTGAAGCCTCCACCATCTTGACCATGTCTCTCCAGCAGAAAGGGAGAAGGGACCAAAAGGGCAGAGTGAAAAGTTCTTCTTACGAGAACTCCAACTCACTCTGGGCATAGACTTTTTTCCTAACATGGAAAAAGGGAGAAATGGTGGAGAGAATGTACCTAGTAATCTGAATTACCAGTATAAAGCTAGAAGTTGGACGTGACCTAGCTGATCCGGCCGCACCCCGGATGGCCTGACCTCATGACAGTCATCCACATCGATCGGCTAAAGCCGTGTGTGGGCACTGACCAGAACCCGAGCTCAGGCCTGGTATGCTGCTGGACATAGGCACCCAGGCCGATGTCTCTAAGGGGACAAGTATTCCTGACATCAATCTCCAGCATGACGGTGTGAGTTCGGCCCCTTTCCTACCAAGATGAGAGTTGGACCAATATTTGGTTGATGATGAGGATGATGGCGAGGTGCAGTTGCACCCTCTCCCTCCTCAGATCGGGTCTACTGGGTCTGGTAAGCTGTATCTGAAGTCCTTTTCATATGTATTGTCCAAGGAGAAGGGCGGCAAAGTTGTTCCACCTTCTTCATGCCATTCCAACTCACTTCATGCTATGCCTATTATACTCATTATTGAACTACATCAAGCCGAAGCAGAGGGCCCCAGCCATCCTGCTTCACCAGCAGCGATATATCATATGTAATAGCTAGTGTAGAAGTGAAAGGGCCCAATGAACCCTCGGCCTATTATAATGAACTGGTGAAAAACCAAGCTCAACATCCTTCCAGTACAATCCATCTTTCTTGCCCCATGCCTTTAAGCCCAGAAACCACCCAGACCATCAAATTCAAACCCGTTATCCAATGTTCAAGTTCAAGATTATTTATTTTGATATAGAATATACATTTACGGTTTCACAACAGGTAGTCCACCAAAAGCTGAGCCTATGTGGCGGTGGACCCCTACATATAAATTACGAAAACTGGTGATTATTGTTATTCTACGTTAGTTAGTGTCACTGCTATCAGGGTTTACTTAGATATGATTTTATCAAACAATTGACATTGAAAAATAAGAGATCTAAATTCTGAACTCTCTTTTATTATTTTGAACTAGCAGACTACCTGTTAACATTCAATCACGTGACATCAAAGGTAGCTTTTCTCCAGCCGATTAATCTAAGGCATTAGGGAAATGGTACTTTGAATTACCTCCTATACTTCATACTTAGAGGCAGGTAACATGATATGCACAGGCATATACGTCCGCAGGCCATGGAAGTGAGTGGCTATCAATGTGCTCGGTCCCATGACGGATGAGGGCAATAAATATATCCTCGTACCTGTACTCCAGGACTACTTTAAGCAGTGCATTATCTTTGACAAAGAGACCGCTACTGTAGCAGATGTCTTGGCTAGAAATATCTTCTGCCATTCTGGTATGCCATATAAGCTACACTCAGACCAATGTCCGAATTTTGAGAGCTGTTTGATCGCTGAGCTCTGCATTTTTTTCATATTGTCAAAACGCCTATGATGCCCTATCAGCGATGGGGTACACGTGGTAGAGAGGTTCAATTGAATGCTGGCGATCATGTTGACTAAGGAAACCCACATTGATTGCGGGATTGGGATCTTCGGCTCCAATACATACTCTTGGCATACCGCACTTCTGTCCACACTACCACAGGTTTCACAGCTGCGAAGCTCATGCTAGGCCACAATTAAGTTACCCTTGCCACTAGATCTAGTCATGCCTAGAATCTTGGGGGAAATGATCTCACCATCTCTCTACATAGAGCTCATGTGCACAAGGATAGAACAGGCCAATGAGCTCATAAGAGACACATACCCTTCCCTCTGTACGTCAGCGGCAGAAGACGTGTCATGACCATCGAGTCCATGATAACCCGTATGAGCCCGGAAAGATGGTTTCGGTTCGCGATACCAGATCTATTCTGCAAATGTACCTAGGAACCTAAATTACCAGTGGAAAGGTCCCTATGTGGTAGTAGGTAAGAAGTTGAAAGTGACCTAGCTGATCCTGCCGCACCCCGGATGGCCTGCCCTCAGGACAGTCATCCACATCGATCGGCTAAAGCCGTGTGTGGGCACCGACCAGAACCCGAGCTCGGGTCTGGTATGCTGCTGGACATGGCACCAGGCCGATGTCTCTAAGGGGACAAGTATTCCTGACATCAATCTCCTGCATGACGATGCGAGTTCGGTCCCTTTCCTACCAAGCCGGGAGTTGGACCAACATTTGGTTGATGATGAGGATGATGGTGGGGTGCAGTTGCACCCTCTCCCTCCTCAGATCGGGTCTACTGGGTCCGTTAAGCTGTATCTCAAGTCCTTTTCATATGTATTGTCCAAGGAGAATGGCGGGAAAGTTGTTCCACCTTCTTCATCCCATTTCAACTCACTTCATGCTATGCCTATTACACTCATTATTGAGCTACATCAAGCCGAAGCAGAGGGCCCCAGGCATCCTGCTTCACCAGCAGCGATATATCATATGTAATAGCTAGTGTAGAAGTGAAAGGGCCCAATGAACCCTCGGCCTATTATAATGAACTGGTGAAAAACCAAGCTCAACCTCCTTCCAGTACAATCCATCTTTCTTGCCCCATGCCTTTAATCCCAGAAACCACCCAGACCATCAAATTCAAACCCGTTATCCAATGTTCAAGTTCAAGATTATTTATTTTGATATAGAATATACATTTACGGTTTCACAACAGGTAGTCCACCAAAAGCAGAGCCTATGTGGCGGTGGACCCCTACATATAAGTTACGAAAACTGGAAGAGCCTGACTGACTTTTTACATTGTGCTTTTACTTGATTTCTCACACGCGCATATTTGTTATAATGATGTGTATCTTGTGTGCCCAAATATGTTTTCCAGTACTTTTCTTTTTTTCTTATTAACCTAAGTAATTGTCTATTTAGCCATGGTGGTCTATGTTTGTTTGAGGGAAATATTTTTTTGTGCGGTATATATATTGGCATTGCTTGACTTATACTATCTTTTAACTTCACCCAGCATTGATCCAGTGACAGTCCTTCAAATTGTGTCTCCCAATTCTTGTCCAATTCCCTACATAACCCTTCATAATCTCCTTTGTCATATAAGAATTTTGTAACCTTACTTTTTTTTATTTTGGTGTAGCATATCAAATCAAAAGTAAAACAGATATGGTCACTTTTTCCCAAGTCAGGAAAAGTAGAAATATTTTCAAACATATACTGTTCATTTGTGAAGACTAAATCAAAATTGGTTAAGAAATGGCTGAGTTATCCACGGAAACCCCCTTTTGATTATCTTCAAAATATTGCTGTGATGTCATAACCACGTGGGCGCAGAACTTCTAGAATGTTTTAGAACACTCGACTGAGGTGTTATTAGCTACGTGCTGATTGACTGTTGCTCGACCGATGATTGGTTGGAGTCTGCGCCTGTGACATCATGAGTAGTATAAAAGGAGATGAGACCCAGAGTTCAAGAGCATCCTCGGCTAGGGGCCGAATAGGTTGGACCTGTTCCAGCTACGATCAGAACAACATTGCACAGATCTATTCGCCTTCTGTTGGTTTCTCTCCCGTAGCCAACAGTACTCCAGCCCACCGCACTAAAAGCAATTTTGTAATTCCCGTTCTTGCGGGAGCATTTTGGAACTTTCCAGTTAATGTTCACGAATAGATCAAGAGCTACTGCGGAACACGAACTTACAGTGAGGCCTTTACGGCCTGAAAATGTGATTCTACAGATGTAGAGGCAGCGATGTTCTTTGGTGGATGACTCACCAGATCTGCCAGCCACACCAAAAAGTGGATATTTAACCGTCCCCGCACTGATGTCGTGCAGGTTCTTCTAAACTTCGACCGCAGCAAGTAAACTTTGCCCGGTACGTCTCCAGCGCTGGTTGAGGTACCCCGTACCGTTAAGCTCAGTTTTGTATCTTCACCTGCATCTTACAACCCCCGCATATGATCGGTTGTTATCAACTTCCATCCATACCATTGGTGTATGGGAGCATTCTTCATAGCAGCAACGTTATTGTATCTCTTGCTGACTACTCGTTAGACATTCTATATTGTGATTACAGTCCTGAGTTCGATCCGCTCCCATCATGGGCTGCTTGCGGTGATCCTGTTTGCGGAACAACCTGCGGGAACTTTCCAGCTTCCTGAGAATGCATCAACTCACGTGAACCTAAGAATGATGTATCAATTTCAGTAACACGATAGCCCGACTTAAGAATGGCTACCGATTATTCAAGTAAATATACTTAACATTTTAATTATTCCGTTAAATGTATTTTTCTTAATTATATCGTACCCGTATAAACGGTCCCGATGACTAAAAGGTACTGTAACAGTCTTAGGACCGCTAGTTATAATTTCTGTATATGTTAATAGTTATTCTCATTTTCTGTAAGGTGTTTTCACTAACCGCACCATAGTAGGTTCGTTAACCTATGTTAAAGATATATAATTCTGATCATTCTACACCATATTGATTGTTCTAGTTAGTTTTTATATATATGGCCAGTGGCCATCAGTTCGTATGTTTTCTTTAGTTGTAGAAAATGTAGGACTGCAGTGCACGTAGGAAACACTATACAGCAACACTTATATATGCAGCACTTTCCCTCGCCATCAACAATTTTTCTCTGAGGTCGCTGTCTGTGCTATAACTCTGTTTGCCCAGCATGCTACTGGTTAAAACCTTTTCTATTCAGCTCGATAGGATAGGTTTAATATGACTAGAGACAATTTCTTCGCTAGGAAATCTGTAGTATACGCCTTTTTCCCGGTAGTTGCGATAATTTAGCCTGGCACTCCGGCAAGATTCATATCTCTAAGATATTGTCTCTCTTCATGTTCCACTAAGCCTTGAGGCTTCTTAATTGTTTGGATGTGCCTATCCGCACCATGGGCTGATCCGACCCTGGGAAACTGTTGGGGTTTCCGAGCAGTGATGGCCAAGGTGTGGTATCACATACATTCCCTTTGTATCCTCGGATACTTAGTAGTTAGCACTTTTGCCAATGTAGGAAAGCACTGCACAAACATTTCTTAATTATTATTTTCTTTTACTTGCTGAATAATCCTCCCACACCGCAGTGCAAAACTGGGAAACTTGTATTTAAACCTAATGACAGGTTAAACGATTAGTTCCATAGGACCAGGTGAGGGCGAGATGCGGATTCCCTCACCGATCACTGGAACGATCAGCAAATGGGTGAATATCTCACCACAAAGCTTTCTGGAAAAGCCCTTCAAGTTCTTGCGGATCTCGGGACTGACTACACACCCACCTACACCCAATTGGAACGAGCATTGACAGAGCGATTTGGAGACACAGCTCTCGGAGAAACAAGTCGTCTTCAACTCAAAAATCTCCGACGACGCGTGGGCGAAACTCTTCTGAAGTTGGCTAGTCGAATCTGAAGACTAGTCACCCATGCATATCCGAGCACCACCACGGAAGGCATAATCCATCTGCATCTTGACACTTTCATCGATGCATTGAGCGGTGAACCCGCCCTGAAAGAAAAGTTATTTCTTGGCGACCACGGTAGTTTGGCCCAATTAACGGCAATCGCGGTCCGTATAGAAAACTTTCTGGAGCGGGAAAAGAGTAGCCGATGCCAACTCCATCCTATCAACGAGATAGAGGGTGCAGCTGTCGCCACGCCCACTAGTGCTCCCTCCAGTTCATCAACACCAACCGCACCAACATCACCACAACCAGCTGTACAGAATTCCAATCAGAATCAAGCGCCTGGAGGAAGGGGGGCATGCCCATAGAGGAAGCTATAATGCGGGCCCCAGGTGCGGGAACCAGCGCAAATATTAGAGTGGGCCCATTCTTGCCTATTACTCTTCTCCCGCTTTAAGCAGTGGCGACATCTTCCCATGACAGAGGCCCGCATGAGGCACTTGCCTCTCGCAAGGATTCAGCGACGACGGTCCACGCGAGGATAATACTTCTCACCCAAACTAGCACTAGGATTTTTCGTCACTACAGAGATAATTTTCTTTCCTTTCAGCTTAGAGGTATAATAGCTTATATTAAGTTAAATAGGTACGTCTCATGTACGGGAGCCTCCCTTGCGGGGATACCTCTGCGGACCTACGAGTCTGTGTGGTACCTCTGGGAGCCCCACATTTAAAAGTTCATCCAGCTGTCTCTATGTCGTGTATTTTCGTATGCTCATCATTTTTATCTAGCATACTCGACAGTCTGTTTAGGTAAAATTATTGTATAGACTTATTTTAATTAGGTCACCAAATCAAATCTTGTCCCTAGATCACGAAATTGCTATGGACAGGCATACTGGTGACACAAACTCTTGGGATGAGACTGTTGTGTTTAATGTTCGCGACAATGGTCGCAGGGCCCTACCGGAACGATTGAGTTCCACCGGCCTTAGGAGCCGGTCTTTGTTACACGTAGGGCAGCATAGTACAGGATCCGTCACCCCGAGACCGGAAGCTGACCAGCATCATCATTCGCCATGCACTTGCGGCACGGCGAGTCGACATCATACAACGGAACAGCCCGACACTACCCCGCAAGCTACATTTACTACAACAACATTTCCCCTCAAGGTTTCATTATTTAACCTATCCTAAGCGTCTGGAAATCACCACTACACCTGTCAGAATGCACCAATGGACAGCATTAGAACACTTAAAGTCAAATGCCAAAGCGGCCATCACCCTATGCCACCATGGCCTTCAACACGTGCGTGTATCCAGTCAACAACCCTTGATACAACATTATTAAACCATCACGTAAAAACTCAGAAACGGTGTCATCGAGAATATCATCAAATGGCGTCAAACCATGTATATGCCCATCAACATAAAGGCATGTTTAAAAACTCAATTAGACTGCGCCATTACATTACATAATAAACCTATCTTACACAACAAACCCCCCCCCCCCCAACCACCTCCCACCTCCTGCACCAGTCACCACTCCATACATGGATATAACTCATTTAGCCACATCACCTACGCATGTCTGGTGTCGAACCTGAGCTGGTGGCAGCAACTAGAAACCATCACTACGTACGAAACAGGACCACTCCATCCCTTGGACGCAGCACAGGTATAATAATACATTAATTAAAAATAATAGTATCCTATATACATAATTCCGAGAATATCGTTAAGAGAGCATGAGTCCCGCAGATTCAGCCAGTAGTTAGTAGGATTTTGCTACTGAATACGATTACGAAAAGGATTCGAACGCTGTAAATAAACTATGACAGCCTCTCACCCTAATGTAGCTTTGTCCCGCTGTAAGGCTCGTGTCGTAACAAGGTGAAAGCAGACATTGCCCGACATGTTATCACCTCAATCACATAATGGCTCCATACCACCATTGTGATATCTAAATTTGAGAGCAATGCCAAGTGGATTTGTGGAAATATTATGTTGCATATTTTCAAACTAATATAACTGGAAGTTGTGTTCCTGCATACGAGAGGAACAGTTTCCAGGCAAATTTGTTTTCAAAATAATCATCAGCTTCCCTGTCTTGGACTTGAAATTGAGAAACTGGAATTTTAAGGATTGAAGGGTCAAATAAAATCACAGGTTTTCGGTCTCTGCAGTTGTTGTCTTGTTGATGGATTATATAGTATATACATGTAGAAAAGGATGAATGTTTAGACTAATATACACCGTCCAACCATTTTATCTACAACACCTTCCAATATCCATGTATCAAATTGAGTAAATGACAACCCCCACCCCACCCCACCCCACCCCCAACACCCTCACAGACACCCCATCGCACCAGCACCACCACCACCACCCTACCACCCCATCTCAGCCACTGTAGCATATTTTGTACCGAGTTGGTACATGTAATTCTTTTAAACTGTGCTCTTCTCGTCGTTCTTAGTATCGATCATGACCAGAATGAAGCGATGATTCCAAATCTTTTTACTACTTTAAAATCGGTCCAGAAATGGCTGAGTTATCCTTAATTAAACCTTCAAATTCTGCTCAATATAGTTCTCTAAAAGCCAGAAGCACATGTATGTACTTAGTGAATGGGGAGGATTGTGTATCACGTGATCGCTTTCCCTGCCTCTGCAACTCGCACGCTGATTGGTTGTGACGCTGCAGCTGTGGCGTCATGAGTAGTATAAAAGGAGCTGGAAAAACATAATCGAGAGCTTGTCAGGATAAAGAGAATGTGGTGGTGAGGTGCCTGGTCTGAGATAAGTTAGTCATGGGTTACTGCTTACTGTAAAGTCAGGATCTCTACAGCCTACTACGGTGCCTCTTGGTTTTGAGCACTCGTCTCTGGGGCACTAGCCACCACATCTGCATCGAAGATTTTGTATGCTCCAGGAAAGATATCACCTGGGGGCAATAACCAAATTTAAGTGGAAGCAACCCCCACTACCACCACCACAGAGGGGCCTTCTTGCAGATGGGCCTGTTGGCCCCGATGTAATGCTCATCAAAGTATGTAGGGTGAGTGATGCTCTCGATGGATAACCCACCAGATCTTCCATACCATGTCAAAGAGTGGTAGGTTCAAAATCTGCACATGTGTCGTGCACAGTTTTAGACATTTCGACCGCAGTCAGGGGACATTGCCTGAGGCACTGCATGAGCTATGTGGTGTTTTTGTCTTGTGAACCACCAGGATACAACCGCATCATATAACTTTCAACTGTAGCCCTTCATAACTACAGGGCAGCTTCAAACTTCCGCACAAGTACATAACTTTCCAAACACTGTTTAAATTACTACTGTGTGTGTAAACGTGACTAACTATTAGCTACTACTGGGAAACGCTGGAAGTAAATTATGACTACAGCGGAAGTCGCATCGCCAGGAAGTCACATGTGTGAGTTGTACCCAGTGGTGCCAAATGAAGAGGCGGACATAAAGGCTATACAGGCCTGAGTCCATAGAATCATCCTAAGTAATCCCAAGTAATCACTTTTATTACTTTTTTCTCCTACTTTCATGACTACATGTATTCATCATCATTTACGAGGCATAAGCCCTTGGCTTGTTATTGCCTCTGGAGCTATGTTGGTATTGTATAACTAGTGCTTGTACTTTGTTTAGTTACAATTCTTTATTTGTTTGGTTGGCATTATTCATTGACATTAATCAGGAGCCTGGTTGACTTTGGGAGGTGCTATCGGGCAGATGGGTTATGCCCGCATCAGCTGCGGTGTGCCACCTACGCTCATGGTTACACCCTTCTGCGCCTAGCATTTGGGTATATTTCTAGATTGTCTTATTATTATATATCTACTAGTTGGTTATGTCATGATAATATATTATGTCATTTAGGTGCATATCTAGTTTTGATTTAAACACGCCGAGCGTGGGTGCCTCGACCACAACAGAAGGGAGTGAGTTTCGGTTTGGGAAAAAATGCCTATGAATTTCTTTTCTGCTGCGTTTAGTGTTGAGCTTGAATGTGTGACCTCTAGTACATGTGTTACGTGATCGGTCAAAGAATGTGTTTTTGTCAATGTTGTAATCATTATGGATAAATCTGTATGTTTCGATTAAGTCTCCTCTAAACCTTTTGTATTTTAGTGGCATGAGGTTCAAAGCATTTAACCTGTTTGTGTAGCAGTGATTTGAATAACAGCGTGTTTTCATCTATGTAATTGAAGGTTCTGTTAATTAGACCAACTATGCTGTTAGCCTTTGATACAGTTGCATTTATCTGGATATCGAAGGAGAGGTTTTCATCGATGTGTACGCCAAGATCTTTTTCACTTGTGGACGGTATGATTTCAATGGTTTGTGACTGGCATGTAGTGTCTGTCATATAATACTGGGTCCCAGGATTATTCAACCAAAGTGTATTACATGTGTTTTGTCTGTATTAAAGTGTAGCTGCCAAATATTTTTATTAGGATAAAATGTATATTGTTGCCATTACTTTTTCTAAAGAAATGTACATCAATTCAGCCGTCTCTAGTATTTAACAGCCAAGGGGAAATTTTTTTCCCTATTTTTAGTACGAGGCGGAGTCGAACCGCACTGGCAAACCACTGTTAAGCCAGCCGCAGGCAAATCAGAAGTTTAAGACATTGAGAAAAGAAAGAAGTATCAAGGCAAATTTCGAATTCCAGTCAACTCGTCCTAATTACCAACCCGTACCACTTTTTAAGTCAACCCGTCCTAAAGATTTGGTCAACCCGTCACAATTTCTAAAAGGGTCGAGTCGTCCCGTTTTTATCTAGGACGAGTCGACTTAACAAGTGGTACGGGTTGACAATAGGACGGGTTGACTTAAAAAGTGGTACGGGTTGGCAAATGGGACGGGTTGACTTAAAAAGTGGTACGGGAGAATGACGATGCAATTGATTGATGTGTGAAAGAGAATTTAGGCAGTCACAGAAAGAAAAAGAGCGAATATAGTATAATAAAAAATATCCAGAATACTTCGTAATTAATTGTCAATTGTGCGTGATTGATTTATTGATTGATTGATTGATTGATTGATTAAATAATTTAATAAGAACCGCAGGCAGTGTGATCCACAAGCTGTATAAGGCAAATGCCTGGTGGTGACAATACAAGAACCACTTAGTCAGGTGGTTCACAAGATGGGTGTATAATACTAATGTTTGGTGGTGACAATACAAGAAACACGTGGCCAGATGGTTCACAAGATGGATGTATAATACTAATGTTTGTTGGTGGCAATACAAGAACCACGTGGCCAGGTTCACAAGATGGGTGTATAATACCAATGTCTGCTGGTGACAATACAAGAACCACTTAGCCAGGTGGTTCACAAGATGGGTGTATAATACTAATGTCTGGTGGTGGCAATACAGGAACCACTTGGTCAGATGGTTCACAAGCTGGGTGTATAATACTATGTCTGCTGGTGGCAATACAAGAGCCACTTGGCCAGGTTGTTCACAAGATGGGTGTACCAGAGCTACACATATATGGAGATTCTGAATGGAATTGGTTAATTGCCAAAACAATACCTGTGCGATACTGTTACAACAACAGTTTAACTTACTGTTAAAGAAACCACGACGCTAACGCACGTGTCTCTCAAGTAGATTAAACAGTAGCCTATTCTATTACTAACCTATTGTTAATCAATATATCATGCTATTCTCTTAACCTTTGGCCTTTAATCCTTAATGGAGAGAAATATTTTAAAAGTAATTTTAGTGGGCGCTTGTGCCCATGAAACACCAACATCCTCTAAAATTCTTTGACAAAAGAAAATATCAAGCAGAGATATACTTAGAATAATAACTGAACACAATTACAATGGATTAATCTTTAACACCTCCTGACGTTGATCATAGAGGTAAGAGAAAATCGAATATCCATGCATAAAAATTGTTTTGTATGAAAGCATGGCCAATATTTTACGTTATCAAGTGTTCCAAAGTTTGTTGCAGCCAAAAGTTCTGAAATTTTTTAAGTCATAACGAATTCAATCAAGATATAGTTATATGTTATACCAATATTGTCCAGTAGTTATACTTAGCGTAGTGAATTAAGTCACTGTCCAGTGGTTATAATTATCGTAGTGAAAATTACTGTCCAGTGGTTACTTAGAATAGAAAGATTATGATATATTTATGCATAGATTGTGGTAGGCCTGTCACTAATTGGCAACAGGTATTACGGTGTGAGCCGTGCGGAAGATGGCAGCATCGGATTTGTAGAACAGGCATCACACAGCAAGTGTATCGAGCGGCACTCAAAACAGGTGAATTAGATTGGAAATGTGACGACTGTAGACGGGATGAGCATGTCGCCGAAAATTATCATGACTCTGCTGATGAGGCTGGTTGCCTGAATTCAACAACTGATGATGTAAGCAATCTGTTTCAGCCTAACTTACACAGTACAGCATTATCATCGCCATCACCACCACCACCACCACCACCACCACCACCACCAGTATCACCATCTTCTATCAGGTCGTCACCACCTTCTTTGCCACCTTCCTCCCCACCGACTCCATTAGTATTGATGTCGCCAGATTCACAATCGCCACCCGCATCACCTATGTCGTCAGATTCGCAATCGCCACCTGCATCACCTATGTCGCCAGATTCGCAATCGCCAGCCGCATCACCTATGTCGCCACGTTCACCGTCGCCACCTGCATCACCAGCAGCAGCAGATTCAAGCTCTTCATTCCGGCTAGATTCAGTTATATTGACACCATCGCGTCTTGAAGAGAATAGCCTTGACGACCCGACACCAATACTCGCAGAAGCTGCTGACCCGCCAGTCAATTTAACGCCTTAAAAAATTGCTCACGCTTAATTTCGCAATCAGGTGAATATTGTTGGGAATTATTTGTCCTGGTCTTATTTCGGTTAGTCTTTTTTAATGAATGATGTATATAAAAAATAATAAAAACCTCACCCCCCCCCCCCCACCCCACCACCCTCCAACCACCCCCTCCCCCCACACACACCCCCCCCCCCTCCCGTCAAAGTGGTCCGTCAAGTGTACGAACTGTATGTGTTTGATGGAATAGTATTTAATAAACATGCAGATAATATTTTGAAACTAAATTGACTGGACGCTCTTGCTGCTTTGCTTAGCCAGCAACTGATACCTAGTTACATTAGTTTCAAAATATTAACAGTGTATTTGTACGGTTACTTGCATGTTTAGCAGTGGTTAATTGTCAAGAATGGTCTTCTTGACCAACAGATATACAGTTAATTATAATATTACCGTATATCATCATCGCCGTTATTATCATAATCATCGTCATCTTCAAACTCCTTGATATGTGTGGGCAGAGGGTATAATTTAGATATCCAATCAGTCTGTCACTAAAGTATATTAAGTTATAGTCAATTTCGTCAGAAGTAGGCTGACGTCACAATCAAAATGCGTGATGAATGACATATCTAGCTCAGGTATGTCCTTGATGGATTTACTGTTTATTCCCTTTGATGACCGTTCACGAAAATCAAAATATGCGCTGATTGAATGTCCATTTGCGGATGAAGAGAATATGGTTGAAATTTTATCACTGGAATGAATGGCTCGGTTATTTACCCAATTATTCCAGTGGTAAAATGTCAAAAATTGTCTTCTCTTGTTCTGCAAATGGACATCAATTATTCCGCTGCAGAGGCTGGTTTTGATCGTCCCCATCATGAAAGGGTTAATAAACATTCAGTTGATTATTTTGAAACTAAATTGACTGCAACACAACCAGTCAAATTAGTTTCAAAATATTCAAAAGCTTACTTGTATGGTTACTTGTGTGTTTAGCTGTACATATAGTTAATTAAGTATTATGATCAATTAGTTGTACAATGCGACGTTTCTTCATCCTCTTATATGTCCATAATCTGTTGCGTAGAAAATAAATTATTATGAATACATCAACACAATTACGAAACATTTAATTTTTGTTTTGTTATTAAATACTCATGGATGGCTATCTCGGGAGTGAACATTATTTGGGCACGAAGTTCTTGCTGTCTTTAGCAACAGCTAAACAATCCCCTTACCCGACTATTTGGAAATTACGAATGTTGCTATTTCTAGTTCTGAAAGCTAAGTTCTGTTTGTTGGTTGCTATTGATATGAAAGTTGTCGCTTTATTTCTACATCTCTCTCGGCTTATCGGCTGAAATATATATAGGCTAGTATGTCTACATTGTACACATTTTGGCGTTAAACACACATGACGTCTGGAAAATTCCAATAATGGATAATACGTGAAGCAATATAATTGTCACTGGAAACCATAAAGGCGATAATTGTTATCAGCAACGGGCAGGGCGGATAAACACAGCAAGGAGGTCAAACCCACCCATTGTCAGAAATCGGCCAATCAGATTGTAGCTCCTTCTTACACGTCGTCGTCAGTAAATTTCTAAGAATGCTAAGAATTCATCAGTCTATATTTCTCTTTGGCCCATAACAGACGCATTTTAGGCTTTTTCAGATTCTTGTTTTATTTCAAAACTGAGCTCGATCCAGAAAATTTAGATATTTTAAAGCTAACTGTTACTATAAAATCAGATCAATCAATTTTGTTGACTGTCAAAATCATAAAAATCGATTGGTGTGGTTTTACCGTAACGTTAAGGTCCAAAATATGTTTATTTATTCTCAAGATGGCTACACTTAGCTATAACGACTCGATCGTAGGAAAGATTCGGCATAGCCGTTGTACTAGTATTCAAATTTTAGCATAGGCTGTAGAAAATTGTAATCTGTTTATTACAGTATTGCTACAGCCAAGGCAAAACGTTGATACTACTACCACAACTACGCTGGTAACAGTATTGGCGCAGTTGTTCGTATGGATATTTGGCGACATAGGCTATTCTGCCGTAGGCACAACTGCAATCATACAATTATCAGTTTTAATTATATCACAAGTCTGCCGTTTTAGATTTGAAAACGTGAAAACTAAAAATACGAAAGGACAGTAGCACTATATTATACATAGTATAGTTCTACCGTGTCTTCGTATTATCTAAAACGGCAGACTCCTGTGATAAAGGTAAGGTATCGCCCTAATAATTACTTAAGTAAACCCGTCCTAAAATAATTTTTAGCTATATTATTTTTAGGACGAGTTGACTTAAAAAATGTTGGGGACGAGTTGACTTAGGACGGGATGGAATTAGGACGAGTAAAAAGTAGGACGAGTTGGTATGTAGGACGAGTTGTATTTAGGACGAGTTGACTGGATACCCATATTTCAGTGAAAAGTAAACAAATAGAGACCTGCGCCATGCTCCGGCAAGGATCACCACCGTCAGCATTTCCAATTCTCCAAGAGGCAATTAGACAAGACCTAAAACCATGGAATGCGAATATTGTGGAAGGAAGAAATATACAACTAGCTAACTCCTCCTGAAAAGATGGGGATATTGCGCGCCCGAGTTAACCCTGCTTTACTGTCATTATTATAAAATGGCAGCTCCCATAGCTTGCTTGTTTAGCAAAACAATTGCAGTTAACAACGTTTTCACATAAGTATGCATTTTAATATATATATATATATATATATATATATATATATATATATATATATATATATATATATATATATATATATATATATATATATATATATATATATATATATATATATATATATATATATATATATATATATATATATATATATATATATATATATATATATATATATATGTTTTATTCAGTTTTTGTGGTTTCTCTTGTTAATTGTTCTAATAATATAGAACAATTGCTGTGTAATTTTTTTTTTGCATGTTACCTAATTTCGTTATAATATGAAAATAGGCGTTGCCTATAAGTATAAGCGAACGCAGACACCATTTATTGGTTTATTTGTATATGGTCCTAAGTACGTATGCCCATGTATAGTACATTCGAAGCTAATTTTTTAATCATATGATTCTGGTAAATCCAGTCCACGATATTCACAACAATGCGTCTGCCCATTGCCAGTGATATACGAAGCATTATTGCATCTTCTATGGGGTCTTCTCACCATTAAATCGTTGCGCCAGTCCAATAACGTTATAAAATTTGTACCGACGTATCGCGGGTGCTCCTCGCTATTTGGGGGAAATACAAACAAGTCCATAGTAACTATGACGTCATAATGAAATGTCGTCCGCTAGAATTTTTAGGTCGCGTTTATCCGGACATAACCTACAAAAAACGGGAATTGATGCATGTCTGCGAGTAAATACATGAATGTACATTCCATCCGGGTGCGAATCGTGTGGTACCCGGCCTTAAATTTCCTGCTATGAGCGCTAAATGCATACGACATTGACAACAACGACTTTCCACAGCCATGAGCATTAAAAATAATACGAGACAGTCAACCAAACACAATACATTTACAGACGCATAAATAGGAATAAATAAAGCTTGTATCTGGTCTGCATCAGACGATTTAACTGTTTTACATTCTGAAGTAAATGTGCGCTATTTCGTGATCCAATATCACACACATTTTGGACATTGAAAATGCGCAGTAGGTTGTCCTAAAATAACTAGGGGAACATTCGCATAATGAAGAACCATATCCCATAATGCAACGGGGGTCCATGAAGAAACCACAAACGCTATATCATAAGCCGAAACCGGAAGCAAAAAAAGCTTGCGACCGGAAACGAAGCTTTCTCAGTCGCATGGTATATGTAATTTAGCCTGGTTCCCTGTCTCATTTTCTGTTGATTTTTCCACATTACACGTACGCACATGTTATCTATGTACACTCACTCCATTCGCGATGGCTTCGTGCGAAGCCATCGCTCACTGCGTTCGCTATTAATTAGGATGGGGCAACCAGACTCCATGGTATTTTGCTAAAACTTATACTTTCCTTAGGCCAGTCACCAAACTCATACCAACCAGTGAAAACGTATATGCATCGATCGATTATTTTAAGTATTCTCTTGCTGCTTATATAAGTTTCGTAGGGAATTTAAGTAAAATCTTAGTATTCATAGTTTCGCACATCCGGGCATCTTGAGATCGGCCGCCATTAAAGTTGGGGCAAACTTACTACATGCTAAAGAGGACTTCCCAAAGCAATGCATTGTTTACATTTTCCATGAAGCTCAAACCATTAAATCCTGTATCTGAGTATCTGTAATAAACCCGCTCAGTATCAGAAAACATCAAATCATGAGTGAATTGCGCAAGATAGTAAGGAAAATGTAATTAAGGTTTTACGACCCGTTGCTCGTAATGTTAAATTATCCCCTCCATAAATGGCGTCGCTACCAGGGTATTATGGGAAATTTGATCGTGATGATGTCATCGCGATTCTATGAATCTGGCAATAAAGTTTGGAACCCCCCACCCCCCCCCCCATCAAAATTTACATGCTATCTGGCAAGTCATGGCTGCCGAACGCCATGGCAATGCACAAAATAGCATACTAAATGCCTAAAACGCCAATAAATGAAATAAATTATGCATTCCACATTTGTTTAGTGTTCTCGGGTTACAGTAGGGGCACAGAAGCTGTTTTATTATAAGACACTGATAAGTTAGAGCCGTATTTAAAATGCGACCCGGTTTGGCAATGCTCAGACTACCCCTGTAACAAAAATATGCTTCAAATAATGGAAACAAGTCACGGAATTTTCCAAAATGCACAAATCATTGAGATTCTAACATTTACTTCTACAAAATCAAGATTAGGAGAAAAAATAAACCTGTTATTTAATTTTATAATATGCAATCCGCAATACCACGGAATTAGGTCACATTTTAATAGAATTTTTTGGGAGTAGGATGGTTGTGATTGAAACGATGCTGGGAAGCCATCCAAGCAGCCAGCACTCCAAAAAAGTTCGATCTGTTAACTAGATAATCTGATCTAGATCCTAGTATAATAGTAAGAATGAACGCCGCCTATAAAATTCGACATTTCCTTTGAAAACTCAGTCGACATTTCTGAGCGTTTTTCGAAAGCGGCCATTTTTTACTACACCTGTTTATGCAATCTTGTGTAATTAAAACTAAAAAATTTTGCATTTCAGCTGGTTTTGGTATAATTACATTTGTCAGATAAGAAGCTTCAAAATATAAACAAATCATTATTATTATTATTATTATTATTATTATTATTATTATTATTATTATTATTATTATTATTATTATTATTATTATTATATGTGTGATATGTCACTATAACTTGTAGACGAAGCCTTGCCACAGAATTTGGTATACCACGGAGTTTGGATCACAGACCCTATGATGTAATATGAAAATAGGCATTGCCTATTCATAGTTTCACACATCCGCGCATCTTGAGATCGGCCGCCATTAATTTTGGGTCAAACTTACTACATGCTAAAGAGGACTGCCCAAAGCAATGCATTGTTTACATTTTCCATGACGCTCAAACCATAAGATCATCATCATGTGTGTGAGAATCTGTAATAGCCCAGCCAGGTTCAGAAAACATCATAACACGAGTGAATTATGCAAGATAGTAAAGAAAATGTAATTACGGTTTTACAGCCCATTGCTTATAATGTTAAATTAGCCCCTCCAAAATGGCGTCTCCCAGGGTATTATGGGAAATTTGATTGTGACGACATCATCGCAATTCTATGAATAAGCGAACGCAGACATCATTTATTGTTTTAATAAATTGGATAAATTTGTATATGTTCGAAATGTCCTAAATACGTAAATCCATGTATAGTACAACTGAAGCAAATTTTTCATCACACTTGGATAGCATGGGACATCCAGTCCACGATGTTCACAACAATAGTTAGGCCTAGTGACAGTGATAGCCGCCAGTGTAATTGCATCTTTTAAGGAAGGCATTTATAGTTGAGCCAGTCCAATGACGTTATAAAATTTGTAGCGACGTATCGCAGTGTTCCTCGCCATTTGGGGGAAATACAAACAAGTACATAGTAACAATGATGTCATAAGGAAATAGCGAAAGAAATAGCGTCCACTAGAATTTTCAAATCCTGTTTATCAAGACAAGCAACAAAAAGTGGGAATTAATGCATGTCTGCGGGTAAATACGTGAATACACATTCCATCCAAATGCGAATGGCATTTTACCCAGCCTTAAATTTCCTGCTATGCGCGCTAAAGACACAACATTGACAACCACAACTTTCCACGGCCATGGGTTGGTGTCTGGGTATGAAAAATAATATGAGGCCGTGAACGATACCTCATGCTTGCAATTGCATATCCATAAATAGGAATACATATAGCTTTTACTTCATCTGCCTCATACTATTTAATCTTTTTACATTCGGAAGTAAATGTACGCTATTTCGTGATAACAATAGTACGCAAATTTTGCAAAGGTTGCCCTAAAACCACAAAAGCTATATCATAAGCCAAAACCGGAACCAAAAAAAAGTTTACGACCAGAAATGAAGCTTTCTCAGTCGTGTGATATATGTATTTGCCTGGTTCCCTGTCTCATTTTCTGTTGATTTTCCCCCATTTTACACCTACGTACATGTTATCTACATGTTATCTCACTGCATTCGCTAATATTCGCAACAATTTTGTTGCTTTCCAAAATCTGAATTCTCCTTCGATCAATACTCACCATTCTATTACTTCTGATATACAGCTGGCCCTGACAGCTGGCTCTAGGACTATAGACTTAGAAAGCTTTACCGACTCCTTGGAACCGGGTACTCGGCTCCCAACTGCCGAGTACCCGTCTACCATGAAGCTCATTCTTGTTTGCATAGCGACAAGAGAATACATGCTTTTTGCAATTGGAAAGTCTTAAGATTGTTTACGCCTAAGTCTTTTTACTGTGATTAATTGTGATAGCTTGTGCGTTCTCAAAAGGATATTTGGATTAATATGGATGCTTCCGATGATAACCAGGTCGTATATTTCCATGTTATTCCATAGTTAAAAGACTTAGGTCTCTAAAATTTCGTCTGTGTCGCATGTTCCAATTTCTAACCCCAAAGAATCTGGGACGTGTGTTAACAACGAAATATGCCAGATGATCGCCTTCCTTTAAATCCCCAACAGGCGATCGGCAGATATGAAATTAGGTGTTGGCTTACGTCGTTCTCCGTAAGATCCGAGTGGGTGACGTCACACCCGTGTTTCTCGGATGTTTATGTGAAGAAAATGTTTCATTAATTCGCGCATCTGATTCTGGGTGCTGCGTACTTTAATTGGTACCAGGAAAACTTTGGAATTTTCAAGTTTTGCGTGTTATCACGATCTGTTTGCAATGATCAGTGGTTTGAAAATTCTTGATTTAGCTGTGTGGTCTGCGGTTTTACCGTGTGCTACAGCAGTTTGTTTACATTTTGTTGTTTCTTCACATATCGTTTTGGCCTTCGTTAGGAGTATAATTTATATTTATTAGTAAATATACCCCCGAATGCTATGGGATATGATTCCTGGTTCCGTTATACATCCTTGAGGATCAGTGTATGGGTGTATTATTGCCCGCTTCGTTCTTGTCGTCATATTCAATGCGATCTTTGCTGTAACGTTGCGGGGTGGGGTGCGGGAGGGTGAAAGTTAATTTATGGTCAAAATATTTGAAAATTAATTGTCTGCCTTCCATTTTTGTATCGTTCCGCTGGCTTATTGTAGGTTTGGTCTTTTATATGCCAAGCCAGCCCCGCCATCATGTGTCATGTGCCACATATCGTACGGGTTCTATGCAAGGACCATGTCTGTTTCGACTGTACTAGTGTAGTCTTGACAGTAGGTGTAACGTTTGCGCTGTGTGGTCGGTCGATATGATGCTTAAGTTCCTTGCCAGAAGGACTTGGCAGGGTCTGACGCAGTGTCAGGCGGTCCGAAATTAATCATGGAGCGTCCGTTCGGCCCGTGGGGGCGTTCCACGTCTGCAACCGGAGGTGGCGGAGATGGCACTGCCGGCGTGGTTTGGTCCGGCTAGGCAAGGTTTCTTGCATAGCGTTCTGCCCATGCTGGTGTCGTCCCTGCTGCCAAAAGTTGTAGTACAGTCTCTCCCCATGTTTGATTCGGACCCTGTCCTTGGGCAGGGTTCTGGACTGATGGGTTCTGTCTCTCTGCGGCCACCTCCGGGTGGTCCAGTAGCGGTGGCCGGTCCGTCAGGCATGGGACCCATCCGCCAGGATGGCTCCATGGTTTTCCTTGTCTAGTGATGACTCTTCGGGGTCTGGAGATGAGGAGGCCGTGGATGGAGAGCATGGAGGTCGATTCCGTCCTGACGGAACCGTCCTCCATCTGTCTGGCCTGGCGCAAGCCAGGGCAGCGGCTCCGCCCATGGTTGAGGCCACTCCGGTACCGGGCACCAGTCCCGTGATGGTTGGTTTGCCGCCAACCAACACAGTGACGGGTGTGGCTGGCCAGGGATGGTACTCACCTATCTCGCCTGGTCCGGCGGTCAGACATGGGGTGCCGTTGGCGCCCGTGTTTGGCCATGGTTCCTCAACCCCTACGGGTCCACACGGTTTTCCGTGCAGGCCTACTCCATGGACTGTGTGTGTTCCATGGGGTGGTGGTGGAACCGTATGGTACCGGAGTTCCTGGCATATCAGCAATGGCTCCTAGCCGGGAGGCCGTTGCTGGTAGTGCCGTGAACATGTCAACGGGTGACGTGTTCACGGGAGTGTCCTCCTCGGAGACAGATTGGTCTGGGGCTCTGGCTTGGCTAGCCAGGGTGGACCCGTCTGTGGTTTCGACCACGGCCGAGGAGGATGTACCCCGTCCATCGGTTGCATCGATTAGGACGGGGATCTTGCCCGCAGCCGTGATCCAGTCTGTTGGACTGGCTCCATGGTTTATGGTGTTGATTGATACTAGTTATAGCAAACAACGCATGAACAAGGGCCAGCTTCTTGCGGCCTCCATGGAGGTGCGGGCGAGGGGTCGTATTCCACGGGGGGAATACGACAGGTATGGTGTTCTCCCGTCAGTCACCGAAGATGACCACTGGGTACTGGGTGTCCAGAGTGCTGGAGCGGGTGGCCCCGCCCCGGCACTGCTGGACAAAGCTCAGGTTCACCATAATGAAGTCCTGTCCCTATGTGATGGGGGTCTGAGGACAGCACTGAGTGCTGTCAACCACTCTTATCGTCTTCTTCAGTCGGTGTGGGCTGAAGCAGGGGCAGGCCACCCTGTGCCACCTGTTGCGCTTTCGTGTGTTAATGACGGCCTGGTGCTGTCTATGGACGCATTGGCAAAGGTGCAGGCGCGTGTGACTATGTCCAGGAGGCAGATGGTTCTTGACCATATGCGTCCAGCTACTGCCATCAGGGAACGTCTTCTTGGGACGCCCCTGGCAGGCCTTAGCATCTTTGGTGGCCAGGTGCTGGCCATCTTGGAGGACACGGCCAGCATTGCGTAGAATCGGTTGGCGGTTAATCTGACTGTAGTCAGGCCGCTGACCGGGCAACCTTCAAGAAATAGAGAAACGGCAAAAGCATAGTGCTGCTTCTGTTTTCTGCTGGGTTTTCTCAGCCACCTCGGCGAAGAAAGCCAAGAAGGTTGTGGGGGCCTCTACCCTCCCCAATGTTGCTCCTGATCGCCCGAGAGGCGGGAAGGGGAGGGGGAGGGGTAAGTCCTCAAAGGGCGGACAGAAGGGAGTGGATCGTACCCGCGGGTACGAGGGCTCCCTTCGCATCTGCCTGGACTGCACCTGTGCGACAGGAACAGCTGTGCCAGTTAGACCAGCCAAGCCAAGACCAATATGGTTCTCTCTCTCTCTCTCTCTCTCTCTCTCTCTCTCTCTCTCTCTCTCTCATCAAGAGAGGGGGGGGGGAGCGGATACGCGAGCCAGACATGCCCATTATGCATTGAGGCGTCTATAGTGGGTGGAAGGCTCATGCGTTTTCGTCGAGGTTTGGCGAGGTGTGACGTCAGACAGTCTGGTCCTGGGATGGTTATCCCAGAGGTACATACCAGAGTGGTGGGACTTTCTACCACAGAATCTGTCTTTGGCACCTGTGTGGACACCCATTCAACGGAACCAGACAAGTTAGAAGCTATTCAAAACAAAGTGTCAGGTTTGCTTCTGAAGGGAGCAATAAACCAGCAAACCGGAACACTCCAGGCTTCTATTCAAACATGTTCATTGTCCCTATGAGCACAGGGGGATGGAGACCCATACTCAGTCTCAGGCCATTGAATTGGTTTATCCATACGCCTCGGTTTCAGATGGAAACTCCGAGGTCGGTAATGGCAGGATTGAGGAAGTGGGTGTGGTGTGTATCGATGAATCTGAGAGATGCATGTTTCCACATTCCTATGAACAGGAGTTGTCACAGGTTTCTGAGAGTTGCGTTTCAGAATCAAGTATGGGAGTTTAAATCCTCCCATTCGGCCTGTCGACAGCTCCAAGGGGTTTTCACCAGAGTGGTCCTTGTGGTGACAACGTTTCTCAGAAAAGATAACGTGGCGCTTCACACCTACATAGACAATTGGCTGATCATCAGCCAGGTTAGATGTGGATACTGCTCTGACTCTGAAGTTGCTTTCAGATCTAGGCTGGATAGTCAACAAGGAGAAATCTGAGTTGACACACCACTCAACATTTCGTTTATTTAAGGATGCGATTCGATCTCGGGCACATGGACTCTCCAAGAGAGCCAGCTGCATATCAATCTGTTGGATATGATGGCAGTGGAACTGGCATTGGAAAAGGTTTTTTCCAAAAGTCAGGGGCAAGGCGATATTGATACGGTCGGACAACTCAACAGTAGTATCATACAGAAATCGCCAAGGCGAGACCAAGTCACCCACACTATGTATCTAAGTGTGGCACTTGATTCAATGGTGCAGGAATTACTCGGTTGTTTTGAAAGCAGCTCATATTCCTGGGCGATTGAACATTCTGGCGGATGCTTTGTCTTGCAGACAGAGAATTCTGCCAACAGAATGGTCTCTCAACCCTCCAGTTCTTCACAGGATCTTCGGGCATTGGGGCAAACCCAACGTGGACTTGTTCGCCACAATGGAAAATGCTCAAATCATGACTTATGTCTCGCCGATTCCAGATCCTAATGCCGTCGATACAGATGCTCTGGCGTTAAGCTGGATAGGGATGCACACTTACGCGTACCCACCCACCATTCTTCTACCGAAGATATTTGTGAAGATCAGTGAGGAACCATGCCTGGTCCTGCTATAGCGCCATTTGGCCCAGCAGGGCGTGGTTCACGGATCTTCGACGTCTGCGGGTGGAAAATCCAGTGCAGTTACCTGAGATTCCGAACATAACCTCCCAGGCCAAGGGACGCTTCCTACACGAGCGTCCCGAAATGTTATTGACTGCGTGGTTGTTGTTAAACAACGTTCCACGTCGGAGGGCTTTTCTCAACATGCTGCAGATTTCATCGCAGCTGCGAGAGGGAGGTCAACCTTCAAGTCATATAACAACAAGGTTAACGGATTTGCAGACTGGTGTGAAGAAAAGGGTATTGACACTTTTCAATCCACTATTCAGCAAATAGCAGACTTTCTCTGTGAGCTGTTCTTTTCAGGACTAGCTCCCGTCACAATTGCTGGATACAAGTCAGCTTTGGCATCAGTTATCCCTTGTCTAGCCAACAGGGATAGTCCAGAGGTGGCCCAGTTGAGTGTGATGGTGAAGGGAAGGATCAATCTCCGACCGAGACAACCAGTAGTCATTCCAGCCTGGAGTCTATCTTTAGTGCTTAATGTACTGGCACCCTTTCGAACCGTTGCGTTTGGCTAGTCTAAAGCATTTGACTCTAAAGGCAGTCTTTCTATTGGCAGCTTCCTCAGCTAGAAGGCGCAGTGTGATCCATGCACTTTCAGCAGAGAGGAACCGATTTATTGTCTCCAGAGAGGGTCTGCGTCTACTGCCAAGTGCAGAGTTTATGTCAAAGATTTAATCTTTGAGATATCCCGGCAAACCGATCGTTATACCGAAACTAAGTAGGTTTGATCGTGATGCCAGTGTCTGGTGCCCAGTTCGTGCGTTGACTAAGTACAAAACGGACAGACTCGTTAGGGTCGAATGATAGACATCTGTGGATCTGCCATAAGGAGCCATATGGCGCCGCATCCGTGGATTCTATCTCTCGTTGGGTAGTCGAATGCATTCAGACTACCCGTGAGATTACGACTGGGCACCAGGTGCAATGCGCAAGGGCACGATGTTAGAGGAATAGCCGCCTCCTCCGCCCTTTTATAATGGTGATCCGTTTAAGGACATCATGGCTGTTACACAATGGCACTGTGAGTCCTCTTTCACGGATTAGAATACAATTCGTCCTTACACCTGGATGTTTGTTTCGGATCGATTTAATTTCTTTCTTGAAATTATGACGTCATAATCAGCCTTGCTCTTTATTAACAATTAAAGTTTTGCCCAACGCTGGTTTCTCATATGGATAGTAATCTTCATGATCATATTTTTCTCTCTTTTAGTTTTGGTTTTGAGTTTCTAACCTTAACTAAAATACTCATTGTCCTCGTCTTCTGTCCTGTTTCAGAGACCTGGTTGCCCGTCCTGTGGCCGCTCCTTGAAGGAGAAGTTTATTCCCCACCTGTGTTTTCAATGTAGCCCCTGTGGGCCATTACTTAATTGTGATGTGTGTAAGCAGTGGGGGGGGGTGGGGGCGAGCTAATGAAAGAGTTTTTGTGCTTACAGGCGAAGGACAAGGTCGCGGAGGAGGAGGAGAGGAAGATGAAACGAGAGGTTGTAGGTAAAAAGGGTAAGAGGAAGGCCTTGTCCACAGTGGATATGGAGGCCTTCCGTAGTGAAATGTTGGGAGAGATGAAGAGGGCAATAAAGGATTTGGTACCAGAGTTGCTCCATGGCATGCTTCCTGGATCAAATCCTTTGTTATCCTCTTCATCTGCTTCGGAGCAGATAATCCCCGCCTCTGAATCGAGTTTCCTTAGGCCATTACCAGTTTCCGACGATTCAGAGGTGGCCCCATTAGAGGGGGCATTCCACGACATTGGCAGCAGGCTTGCCGCGCCTGTGGTCCGTGGACGGTTGTCGCTGGAACCTGCTGGCTGCTTATCAGCCCAGGGGTATCTGCACGCCGCAGATGCCAGTACCTCCTATGGCACTTTTCCTGGCCAGTCCGGGTTAGCTCTCTTTGCTGACCCGGAGTCTAATCTTTCTGGCCAGGAAGAAGAGGATTATCTGCTGGGTTCCCCTTCTGATGCCGTGGCCATGGATTTTGATGTCTGTGTGCCGCTTGCGGGGAATACAGGCGACATGATCCACGGTTCTACACGTGGTGTGGCGGTAACTGCCCCACGCTCTACCACGGCGCCTGCTCCTGGACAGGCCAGTCAGATTAACATGCCTGCTCTTTCGGGCCCGCATGCTTTCTCTGGCTTGCCAGGAGTGTCAGCATATCCAACTTCAAGCTCGACTGCGTTAGCTCAGGAGGAAGACGAACGCCCTCGTCTAGTAGAGCTTTCATCGTTAGCCATGGAGGAGGATTTGTCAGACGCTTGTCAATGGCTGATAAGCGTCAGGCCAGACCTGCCCGTGGAACAGTTGGCTAGCCAGCGAGACCACCGGCCGTGGTTAGCTGGAAAGTCGACTGTTAGCGCCATGCCATCTCTGCCGCTAGCAGAGCATATCGTTGATATGTTCTCGGCGGCGGAGACGTCCATCAAGGCACTGCCGCATCGTACCCGTGGACTACCAGAGGTACGGTGTGGTACCTAAGCCCAGCGTTGATGACCGCGTGGCTTTAGGTGAGGATTGGTGGCCAGGCTCCCATTCTGACATTGGAGCCTTGTGTTCGAACGCGCTGCGTTCGGCCAATGCCGCATTGCGTGATGCGGAGTAGAGTGGGAGAGCGTCTATTGCGGCGCTTTCTCACGTCTCCCAGCTGTTGCAGGGGGTAGTGACAGCATCCGCATCACGCCAGCCGAGCCCGATCATGGTCCAGAGCGCCATCCAGGATGGTATCAACCTGGCTCTGGATTGTATGATTCGGGCAGTGACTAGAAGTGTCCGGGCGAGGCGCACGTTTGCATTAGATAACCTGTGCCCGTCCCAGGACCTGTACAATAGGCTTCTGCGTACGCCTATGGCAGGTCCTGGTCTCTTTGGAGGTGAGGGATGTAGCCACCTCCAGGAGATGGTCACTCTGGTCAACAACCAGAGGGCGCTGCGTGAACAGTTTGAGGTGCTCCGTATGAAGCGCGTTCGCGCTGCACCCCCTGCGTACCATCCCCTGCGGGCTCGAGGTGGAGGTGGCCATGTCAGAGGCCAACCACCAGCGCAGCGTCTGGCTCGGCCGTGTGCGATTCGGCCAGCAGTGAGGGGGGGGGGGGGGGGCGCAGGCTCCTCAGGCGCAGCCAGCCAGGCAGCCACCCACGCACCGAGGTGCGTGCAGTGCTGGTCGTGGCACGCGAGGATCTGGTCATGGTAATCGTGCCTGATGAGCCGGTTACCACAGTGAGAACCACTCCAGTGTTTCTGGCAAAGGAGACAGTGCCGCTCCTGCACTCCTTATGTCCACCTCTCTCCCTAGGTGGTCCAGTGGGGGGGGGCGGTTGGCCTGCCACAAGCAAGAGTGGGAACGGTTGATTCAGGACCGTTTAGTCTTGTGATGGCTTTCAGTCGGGTATCATCCCGATTGGATGACAGGTCCACCATCGCGACTGTCTCTGGTGCCAATCTGGACTCAAATTCCGAGAGATCCAGATCAAAGGTTGTGTATAGAGGAGGAAATAAACTCCCTAATACAAAGAGGAGCAATTCAGCCAGCACAAAAGTGGCCGGGCTTCTATTCAACCGTGTTCTTAGTGACAAAAACACCGGAGGGTGGAGGCCAATTCTCAACCTCAAGCCTTTGAACAAGTTCATAGAGACACCCAGTTTCAAGATGGAGACTGTGAAGTCGGTGTTGGCGGGGTTGGAGAGGGGAATGTGGACAGCTTCAATAGATTTGAAGGATGCTTATTTCCACATCCCCATAGCGAGGAGTTTCTGTCGCTTCCTGAGATTTGCATTCCAGGGCAGACAGTGGGGAATTCAGGGTGTTACCCTTCGGAATTTCCACGGCTCCTCTGGTTTTCACCAGAGTGGTTCTTGCGATTACAGCATACCTCCACAGGAGAAGCATAGCAGTCCACACGTACATAGATGACTGGCTGTTAAAAGCACACACCCAGGAAAGTTTATCGGCCAATATGGAGATAGTTTTGAAAACTCTCACAGACTTAGGCTGGATAATCAATTTCCAAAAATCAGAGCTGACTCCATCCCAGAAGTTTGTTTACCTGGGGATGTTCCCTGATCTAAAGACAGGATATGTTTATCCTACTCAGGAGAGGGTTCAGATACTCATCTCAGTAATACAGTCAGTGTGCAACAGTCATCATGTCCTGGCACGGGTTTACTTGAGAATGCTGGGGTTGATGGTTTCTCTGGAACCAGTCATTCCTCAGGTGGCCTTACGCAGGCGGCCGATCCAGTTATTTCTCTTGACGCAATGGACCCAGAGTACAGGTTCACTGGACTCGAACTTGTCAGTGTTGGAGCCTCTAATTCACCACCTGCAATAGTGGTTGAAGCCAGAGAATCTCTTGGCGGGGGTTATGCTAACCCCTCCTCACCCTCAAGTAACTGTGTATACAGAAGCCTCGATGGAGGGGTGGGGAGCTTGCCTGGAAGAATCCACGATATCAGGGCTTTGGAATCTGGAACAGTCAAAGGAACATATCAATCTACTGGAGTTAAGAGCAGTAGTCCTGGGCCTGGAACATTTCTTACAGAAAGTTCAGGGCAAGAGTGTTCTTATTCGATCAGACAACTCAACAGTAGTGACTTACATAAACCGCCAGAGCGGAACGAAGTCGCCCAGTCTCTGTATGATGACATGGAGACTGCTTTGTTGGTGCCTGGATCACAGGATACCTTGAAAGCAGTTCATATTCCGGGAAGGTTAAATCTGTTAGCAGACTCATTGAGCCGAAGGATGAGTGTTTTACCGACGGAATGGCAACTAAATCAATGTGTGGCGGATCGTCTGTTCGACCATTGGGGGAAACCCAACATCGATTTGTTCGCAACGAAGAAGAATGCGAAGATGACGACATACATCTCTCCGATTCCAGATCCAAGCGCTTTCGCAACAGATGCGTTAGCTATCAGCTGGGTGGGAATGTATGCATACGCATTCCCTCCAGCAATCCTGATTCCAAAAATTCTTCAGAAAATCAGACAGGAGGAGTGCCAAGTGCTTCTGATCGCCCCAAATTGGCCACGCCGATCATGGTATACGGATCTGCTGGACCTTCTGGTCTGCAATCCGGTTCCTCTGCCTCTGATGGACGAGATTATCTTCAATGGCAAGGCCCTTCACAACAATCCGTCAATGTTCAGATTGACTGCGTGGATGTTGTCAAGGAATCTAGAATTAAGGAGGGCTTTTCTGAGCAAGCAGCCATGTTTATGGCCAAAGCCAGGAGGGGGTCAACCTCCAGAGCATATAATTATAAAATCACCAGATTTGCAGAATGGTGCTCAAAAAGATGTATTGATCCAATGGATTCATCTATTCAGGTAGTAGCTGATTTCCTCTCACCTGTATGATGCATATAGCCTCAAGCCTAACTATTGCTGGTTATAAATCAGCTTTAATGACAGTTATCCCTTGCTTGGCTAATAGGGGAAGTGATGAAGTAAGTACATTAAATGTATTAATTAAAGGCATGGGCAATCTAAGACCAAGGAATCCTCCGGTGATTCCATCTTGGAGTTTATATCTAGTGCTTCAGGTACTAGGCGATATGCCTTTTGAACCACTTAGTTCCATTTCTATGAAAATGTTGACTCTTAAAACTGTATTTTTAATTGCTGCGGCCTCGGCTAGGCGTAGGAGTGAAATTCATGCCTTATCAGCCAAGGAAGACCGTTTCGTGGTTACAGCGGAAGGCCTTAAGCTTCTACCTAGGATTAATTTCTTGGCTAAGAATCAGTCTTTGAAATATCCAGGTCAACCCATTTTTTTGCCAGCTTTAACTAGATATGATCCTAATTCTAAAGCATGGTGTCCCATCCGAGCACTGATCCGGTACAAACAACGTACTCAGGAGTGGCGGACGGACCAGTCAGCGTTATGGTTGTCATATATTGAACCCCATGGCAGGCCGTCTAAGGACACCATTTCCAGGTGGATTGTAGAATGTATTCAGTTTTGTCATAAATCCGCCACCGGTAAGCAAGTTGACATGGCCAAGGCTCACAGTGTCCGGGGCGTAGTGACTTCCACTGCCCTATTTAATGGGGTCCCTATGAATGACATTATGTCAGTTGCTCAGTGGCACTGTGAGTCAAGTTTTACAGACCATTATCTCCGTAACACCTCTAATCCTCTCGCCTTATCGATTTTGAAAAGATAATCAGGTATACTTTTTTGATGAGGCTTCCTCATTACTTGTATATATCACAATTAATTAATGGGAACAATGATGGTATGTGTTTTTTTGTGGTTCATCATTGAGAGTATACGAAAATGGAGCTTTTTCGTCTCTGTCCTATAGTACATGGCACTTGTACGTAGAGAGCGTATGGGACATTGAGGTCATTCGAGTCTTCCTCCCTCTCTCTTAACCCTTGGTTTGTGTTAGCCGATGTTTTTCAAATCCTGACTGTGTTTTCACGCAGTTTCAGAAGTTTAAGTGCCTTAAACGCAGAAAGGCGCATAGGGAAGAGCTGGTCTTTTGACCTCGCCTCCCTCCCGCCGAATTCCCTGTCGAATTCTGGCAATATCAAAGAGTATTAGGGAGGTAAGTATACTCTTGAAGTGAAATAAACGAAATCACGGATTTCTTTTTTCACGAGAGAGTTGATACTTACCTCCCTAATACGGACCCGGCCTCTCCACCCCACAGAGGCTCGGTCTTCAGGCTCTTAGTAGTTGCATGTGTGTCAGCCAATAAATTAGTCGGAGGAAGTGCTAGTCTGCGCATGCGCGGTGGTGGGGCTGGCATCCGCCGGACTGCACTCTGACTCCCTGCCCAGTAGGGGGGCACCTAACTGTTTTTAATCTGAGTGTTTATTGAGTGAAAGCCGATATTTAGCAATATCAAAGAGTATTAGGGAGGTAAGTATCAACTCTCTCATGAAAAAAGAAATCCGTGATTTCGTTTAGACTGGGCCTTACCTATGCATTTTCTTGGCTTGGATAGGACGTATCTAGGCCTTAGCTCGGCCATAGCCAGCCTTGACTAGGCCCTACATAGACCTTAGCTACGCTTGGCTAGGCCTTACTGAGGCCTTACTGAGGCCTTATCTTGGCTGGGATAGGCGCTAGCTAGGCAATAGCTAGATCTACCTAATCCTTAGCTAGGGTTAACTAGGCACAGGGTTCATACAAGCTTGAAAAGCGTTTGAACTTTGGCATCTGCCTTGAAAAGCCCTTGAAATTTGTCTTGAAAAGTACTGGAATTTCACACATCTGCCTTGAAAAGCCCTTGAAAATCAACATTTCCTCCCATGTGATTTTTACTGATTGCAAAATGTTCACGTACTGATGTAAATAAAGATTTAAGAAAATTTGATTGGCAATTTGACTGGCAAAATCCATCTGGAACCAAGTAAGTTCCAAAATTCAAAGTAATTGTAAAGGTTCTAAATGTAAGCTGTATGAAATTTTGCGTCAGTGTCATATCCTCACTTTGTCAAGGATCCTGGTCTGAGCCCTTGAGAAATCAACTTCTTTAGTGTAGAAAGTCCTTGAAAAGTCCTTGAATAAGAAAACCTTCCAGCTGTATGAACCCTATAGGCATTACCTAGGCTTTAGCTATGCCTTAGCTAGGCTTGGTTAGCTTACATAGGCCTTAGCCAGGACTTGCTACCCGTTGCCTAGGCTTTAGCGAGGCTTGACGAGATCTTAGTTCGGCCTTAGTCAATCTTGGTTAGGCCTTAGCCAGGATTTGCTGCCCTTTACCTAGGCCTTAACTTGGCTTAACTATGCCTTACCTAAGCTTTTGCCAGTCTTCACTATACCTTACCTTGGCCCTAGCGAGGCTTGACTAGGCCTTAGCCAAGCCTTAGCCAATTAACTCGTCATTAATCAGGCTTGACTAGACCAGACCTGAGGCTTGACTAGGCCGTACCTAGGTCTTGGCTCAGCCTTAGGCGGGCTTGGATAGGCCATAGTTAGGCTTGGTTATACCTTGCCTAGGCTTTCGCCAGGCTTGACTAGACTGTACCTAGGTCAGACTTAGCTATGCCTTGCTAGGGCCTAGCTAAGCCTAACGAAGGGCTAACTAAGGCCTAATTAAGGCATTGTGAATCCTGGCAAAAGCCTAGGTATGGCCTAGCAAAGCCTGGGTACGGCCTAGGTGTGGTCAAGCCAGGCAAATGGCTTGGAACAGCATAATCCAGTCTAGATAAGGCCAAGCCAAGCCCACCTAAGGACTAGGTAAGACTAAACCAAGCCCAGATAAGGCATATCTTAGGCCTGGGTAAGGCCTAGCCAAGCCTTAGCTAAGGCCTTGGTATGGTCTAGGTAATCTGAGCTAAGACCTAACTAAGACCTAGATAAATCATATCCAGGCCTAGATAAGGCCTTGCCAAGCTTAGCTATGGTCTAAGTAAGGCCTAATCCAGCCTTGCTAAGGACTACGTAATTTCTGACAAAGCCTGGGCAATGCCTAGGTAAGGTTTAGCCAAGCCATGTTAAGGCCTGCCAAGCCTGTTAAGAATGAGCCACGGCCTAGGTATGGCCCAGTCACGCATAGCTAAGGCCTAGCCAAGCCTAAATAAGGCCAGCTAAGGTATAAGTAAGGATTAACTAATGCCTATGTAGGCATGGCTAAGACCTAGGTAAGACTAGGCGAAGCCTAGATAAGGCATAGCGTAGGCATATGAATGCCTATCCCATCCTAGCTAAGGCTAAGGTAATGCCTAGGTAATCCTAGCTAAGGCCTAGATATGTTATATCCAAGCCTAGATAAGGTCCAGCTAAGGCATAGGTAAAGGCTAGCCAAGCTTAGCTAATGATGTAGGCTGGTAGACTAGACTTGTAGGCTAGTAAGCTGGTAGACTAGGCCTGTATGCTGTAGACTAGTAGGCTGTTAGACTTTTCAACCATGCCAGCCAAATAACAAACATTAATTTTATTGTAAGAAATATTTGGTTGAATGTTTTGAAACTAATTTGACTGAATGCATAGCTACAAACATATCAAAAATTTTCAATAAAATTAGTTTCAAAATGTGCAACATATTTGCTTAGAGCATTGACTTTCTACAGTAAGATAATCAACCATCTACCATGGGCCAATATAAGAATTTCCAGTGAAATATTCCTTTTACTGATAACGTACGCAGCATGGGGACAGGGACATTGGAGAGGGGTGTTCATTGTATATGTATGTGTAGTAGTAGTAGTAGTAGTAGTAGTAGTAGTAGTAGTAGTAGTAGTAGTAGTAGTAGTAGTAGTAGTAGTAGTAGTAGTGGTAGTAGTAGTAGTTTTGCTTGGTTTTTAACACACTGGCAACGCGATGACTTCAATTTCTGTGCCAACCCCGCCTACGGGGTGCACCCATTAGTTTACTTTGTTGATCATCATTTCCCCAGTCGGGGATCAAACCGCCATCCTAAAACTCTGCATAGCATCAGCAACCAGACATCTTTCCACCGGACCACCGCGCCAAGGAGAATCTTGGTTTAGCGGACCAGCTATCACATGCCGGATATACTGATACACTGGCGAATTCATATGAGACTATCTTTTGGATGCACCCCATCTGGTGTGTATGCTGTGCCTTCACCTGGTCTCCATCGCGGCACTGGCAGTAGTAGTTTTGTTTGGTTTTTAAGTAGTAGTAGTAGTAGTAGTAGTAGTAGTAGTAGTAGTAGTAGTAGTAGTAGTAGTAGTAGTAGTAGTAGTAGTAGTAGTAGTGGCGGCAGTGATAGCAGCAGCAGTAATAATAGCAACGGTAGTACAGTTGCTGTTACAGATATTTTTGTAATATTATACATGTAGTATGGTATTCATTACTGTGGTGTGTGAATGCATCACAGTTTACAACAGCCATGGTAATTTTCACCCTTATCACCCTGTTCTCATAAGTTGGGTAACAAATTTGAAAGGCAAGCAAGTGTGTATTCCGAGGATCAATGCTGGAAGTTTAATAGAACAAACACCTGTTATTGTATTTGAGGGAAAGACAATTTATTATTTGCTAAGGGTTGATCTAATACTTTTCTATTATCCTAATTTTAATGTTTCGTTTATATGATTGTTGGGTAATGATTTGTGTGCGGATGTTTGTGTCAGTGTTATTCCAAAGTTTAATGGCTTGTGTGGTGGGTTTTTGCCTGGATCTTTCTGTACGACAGTATTTCTGTGTTATTTAAAAAAGGTTTTGATAGTGGGAGGGGCAAATTTTTGTTGTGAAAGTTTTGAAGAATGAAGAAGAGTTAAATTGGTCCAATATCTTCTATAGTGTCAACAGAATACAGATGTGTGATATAGTGTCAACAGAATAGGGATAAAATATAGTGTCAGCAGAATAGAGATATAATATAGTGTCAAATGAATAGAGATGTAATATTGTTTCAATCGAATAGAACTATGTTATAGTATCAACAGAATAGAGATGTAATATAGTCTGAATAGAATACAGAAATCATATAATATCAACAGAATAAAGACATAATCTAGTGTCAACAGAATAGAGATATAATATAGCGTCAGCAGAATAAAGATATAATATAGTGTCAACGAGAGAATACGTATACGATAATGATCAGATAAGAATATGGAAGTGATAAGATAGACCAGGTATCCGTTTATAGTGGAATATGCATGAACGTTATTTTTGTGCTATGTTCTGTTGACTGATCTTTGTCATACTTTAAGTTGTCATTATTGAAAATAAGCATCACTAAGGGCACGACGGGTATCTTACGATATCTAGTTAACAGAATCTATCACCATATACACTGGCATTAATGACTAGTCGCTTTAACCTTAAGAGCTGACTTAACGCAATGTACCTTTCCCGTTTATCCATCCATCCATCATAGGGCATCATAATAAACTACGTCCCATGCAGGATAACACCATAATAAATTACGCTATGAATAACGTAGATAAATAAGCACGACACGATCACGTAATTCGTAATGGCCTAAGTGTCCTTGAATGAATTGTAAGTCTTTACTATTTAATAAACATGATGTTGGTTATTTTGAAACTAATTTGACTGGACGCTGTTGCTGCTAGTCAAATTAGTTTCAAAATATTCAACAGCGTATCTGCATAGTTTTGGAAATTGGTAGGCAGGGAGTTTAGGGATCGATCGATCCCAACGCTAGAGAGGTGTGGGTGGAGCTGAGCTGGAGATGGGCAAGTCATAGCTAAAACTAGAAATTAAGGTCCATTTTTGCTAAAGGGCAGGGCCCAGATCCAAGAAAGAAAGTAGTGTTGTGGAGAACCACAGAAATGTTATGTTAATATGTCTGATAGACTGCCATATTCCGTGAAGTATTAAGCAGAACTGACACCCATGTCTCTAAATTAGAACTACATTTTAGGGTTAGAGAGGACTATTCCAGCATCTCCTTATAGTGCCTAGTTAGCACCCAGGTTCCAGGGTTAACGTACACGGATGATGTACCTAAGGTCACATATTCAGGGGTCGTAATCACGAAGAGGGTGTAACTTACGCCCATCCATAAAATCGGGCGTAACCTATGCCCTCCAACTACAAGGCGTAAGCCATTATTTTCAGAGCTTTTGACGTGGTGTCTAATTTTAGTCGAATTTCGGTAATATTTAGTATTCCATGTTGTAGTGAAGGCCATAAATTTTGATAGCTGGTGAGGTGTACGGTACTAAATCAATAAGTAGCCGATGTGACCTACGAATTCTGGCCTACATGCATTACAGTGACGTATTTATTTATGCCCCACTTCTTGAATACAGCTTAACTATGAGGCGTGACTCTAGGGCATAAGTTACACAAGGCATAAGTTACGCCCTCTTCTTAAACACGGCCACATGGGTTTATAGTATCCAGTTAACATATGTGGTTGGAGTCACTATCTTCACATAGGACTTATATTAGGAATTCTATTCCAGTGTTTACGGCAGTGTGCTCCATATGATTTACAGATCCTTGTACTGTTAGAGAAATAGTATTAAGCAACCCATTAGGCGCTAGCTGCTTTCATATTAGGCATCTCTGTGATAAGCATGGCTACGGAAATTAATCAAGATTGATATAGAAAGTATACAAGATGGTGCTACTGGTGAACATCAGGGATATTTCACTGTCATGACGTCTATGAAAGTCAGGGCTCGTATATGTGTCTCTATCGATGTAGCTAAGTCAATTGTAAAGCTCGACTGTCTTTAATCTAGCTGTTGGGGAAAAGATAACTTTGAATGTCAGGAAGCACACTGTTAGTAGTAATGGGGTTATCTGTTCGCTATTGTTCTTCACGCAGGTGGTCTTCTAGAACAATGGCGAACAGCCGCACAGATGTTAGAACAATGGCGACAGCCACACTTCAAAAGAATTGGTTTTCGAGAACAATGGCGAACAGCGACCCCCGTTTGAGAGATTTTCGAGAACAATGGTGAACAGCCGCACACACTTGAGAATCAATATTGCTGGTAAAACCCTGTATTATGTCTTGAAAATGTTAATCCTTAAAAGTTGTGTATTTTACGTTTCAACATAGCGGCGGTGCGGCCCCCCCCCCCCCCTCCGTGGTAACATGGTATGTACGGTAAAAATAATACAATTTAAGGGAGGTCGTAGGCGGAGGAGGAATGGAGTAGGCTGAGGAGGAATGCTATGGTGGCCAGTCGGTCTCTTCCTGGTGCTGTTCTCTGTGCGTATTTAAGCAGAGCGCGCCTGTCTAGTTTGCTATCGCTATTTGTTCTTTTTAAAAGAAACGTATTGAGTGTAGATTATAAGAGAATAATTAGAAACAAATATTAAGTGTGTGTTAAAGGCATAACAAAATGGCAGATAATTTAAGCGCCGATATTAAAGAATGTGAAGTGGCTATTAATGTGATTTTGCAGCAGATGTGTGACTCTGATGCGGCAAGATTAAACGTGGATCTAACCTATTCACCTGATGAACATGTGGATAACCATTTATATCTGGGTTCTATGTTATATGAACCCGACTTTTCAATTCCACACGTATCTGATGAGCATAATGGCATTGCATTACATGATGTTAATGGTAATGATTTCAACTCTGTTCCTGATTACTGTGAAGTCATTCCTGAACTGTCTATTACCGATGATGATGTTTTCAATTATCCGGATGATTTATATGATTTTGACGTAGTCATACCTACTCAACATGCTTCTACCGATCATACAAGTACTGAACTAACTATTCCTGATCTGAGTACCGTACCATCACCATTTTTCAATTATCCTCATATTGGTTGTGACGTAATTGATCCTAATTATTTGACCGATGTACGTGATGGACACGATCTAAATTTAATTGATGCTGCACCAGTTCCAGACTGTATTGCATCATTTGCTAATGACCTTTCTCAGGATTTAGCATGCCTTCTTAATGATTACGACATAAATTTATTTGATGATGCATCCCTTCTGGACTTTCTTGTGTCTTCTAGCATGCATTCCTAATGATTCCGACCTAAATTTATGTGACGTTGTGCCAGTTCCGGACTGTATTGCACCTTCAGCTAATGACTTATCTCTGGATTTAGCATGCCTTCCTAGCGATTACGCTTATCGCATCGATGTTCCTACTAATCAAACTCTTATTGACATGCGTGCAAATCATTTGACAGATGAAATTAGTATCATCACTGATGAAATCAGTCGATGTATATCAGAGAATATAGTGCTTACAGATGATCTACTTAATCGTTATTTGCAATGCGTTCGCCGTGAGCACGCGCAAACCGGAGGGTCGGTATATGATTATACCGACTATATATCTGTGGAGACTCTTCGCAAATACCGCAGTAAAATGTTTCATCTCGAAGGTACTGAATATAATGTATCTTTTAAAAGTTATCCTATAGCCGATACACCACTTTCTCATTCTGAGTTCGTGTCAGGCGTCTTTCAATCTTTGCTTGATATGTATAGCGAAGATAGCAATGTTCAGCCAATGATCACGTGAGAATCGAATTGATTCACCCTTCTTTGGAAATGCCGATAGCGATGGATTTTAGGCTGTGGAATGAAATTACGCCTGACATAATTTTAGAATCAGTGGAAACAGTCATTCAGTCAAATACTGATTGTAGGTTATCAGAGGGTTTTGAATTTCACGTTTTTCGTGTAGAGGACTACAACTGAGGTGGGCGAAATGATACTCTCCTAGGTGTAATCAATTCTAGACAATTAAATTTATTTAATTTACATTCATCTATTAAAAAATGTATTATACGCGTATGCGCCGAATATCCATTCTGTTTCGCGGCAGGAATATTTTTAGGAATAAAATTTATTGAGAAAATTAACAAATTAATCTCTACACGTGAATGGAATAATTTGATACATAATAAAACATATTTGACACATATGGTGTGTGAATAGAATACAGCTTGTAGTATTCCTGAACGCGAAATTAATAGTACTGATTGGAACACATTTCAGGAACATTTTCACAATCAATTTTCTATTCAAGTCTACTCAGAGTCAACACATGAATGCCTATTCGGTAGTGCATCCCCGAGTTTACCATGCATAAATCTAATGCATTCAGAACTTGATAATCATATATCCTTAATCACGTCTATGGCCGCATTTCTTTTGGTACGTAATTACTGTATGCGGTGTAATGCGTCATACTATAATGATCACTCATGCACTGCACGCTGTCATAGTTGTCAGACACCTTATTCTGATAAAGGATCTTGTACTTCCACAGACGCTACGCATAAGATAATGTGCACTGATTGTCATCGTAAGTTTTATAACCGTCAATGCATGTTGAACCACCTCTCCAATGGGACCTGCGAAATGGTGACGGCATGTCTCCACTGTTTCAGTCGCATACATAAAGATGACGATGAACACATATGCGGTATGACAAAATGTCACACGTGTAAAGAAAGGTATGTCATTACTGAAAATCATACATGTTATCATAAAGTAATTGAAGAACCTATTATGTCATTATCCCACACACGTTCTATGCGTGTGAATGCTGACAACTGTAGTTACGAAGATTTTCAAAAATACATCATTTATGATACAGAAACATATTTATCGCCTATCAATAGTAGCAATACTAATATTCTAGCTGAGCATAACGTCAATCTCGTGGTTGCCAACATATGTTGTGATGTGTGCTTCAAGCAACCGCTTGAAGACGATTGCTCTACATGTCATCGTGGCATGAATTATGGATATGTTAGCTTTCACGGGTTAGATGCTGTGGATCAGTTCGTTAGCTGGTTGAAACGTGTTACGTCTGCGCGTGTCGGTAAACAAATCACGAGAAAATATGTTTTCTCTGACTACTTGGTGATCGCTCACAATGCGCGTGCCTAAGATTCTCTTTTACTCCTTCAATGCATTTGCAAAACCGCTAACCTGCATCTTAAACCTGCAACTATTATCATGTGTGGTCGTTCAGTTCTCTCATTTGACATAGGTACTATTGAGTTTATTGATTCCATTAACTTTTTTCCCCTTTCATTACGTAAGGTGGGCATTGCTTTTAATCTTCCTGTTCGTAAGGGAACATTTCCCCATCAGCTCAACACACCTCAGTATTGGGGTAAGGTAATACCCTTTCCCGAGAGGGAGATATTCTGTCCACAAAATATGAATGCGAATGAATTAATTGAATTTGATCGCTGGTACAACTACCAGATATCTAGACACGAGCACTACGATGTTGGTAAAATCTCATTGAATATTGTAATGATGACGTAACTGTCTTACGTTTAGTGATGTCTAGATTTAAGACTTTATTTTCTGAATCGGCGGATGGACAAAATCCATTTGTGACAGGGATAATGCTAGTGGGGGCATGTAATGTGGCCTATCGCGCTTTATGGCTTCGACCTGAGAGCGTACAGACTGTACATGATTTCTCACTAAGAGCAAAATGTGCTTATAGCATTTTGGGTGTAGAATGGATGGAATGGGTCAGTCAATGCGTGGTCACCAAATCGTGTGTGTGCTAAATGATGGTGAAAAGAAAATATGCGGACATTATGTGGATGGAATTGATGTATCTGAAAATATTATTTTCGAGTTTTGAGGTTGTAGATTCCATGGCCATGAGTCTACTTGCTGCGGTGATAAGCGTGATACGACATATACACCATATGGTGATCAGACATATGAAGAAGCATATTCTGCGCTTCAATGTCACATTTCTTTATTTGAATCGCATGGATATACGGTGAGAATTATGTGGGAATGCGACTTTAAGAAACAGGTCACTGATTCCTCCGTGCTAAATAATTTTATCACCGAATTGGACTTAGCCCACTCAATATCTCCATGTGAAGCGCTATTCGGCGGAGGTACATCCGCAATTCGTTTATTTATGGAAGCGTATGAACATACCACGCTCGAATATTTAGACTGTGTTTCCATGTATCCTTCAGTGATGAAACAATGTTGTTTTCCAGAAGGCTCATATACGGTTCTAAGAGGCAATGACCTGAGTGATAAGATGGCGCATGACTTCTTTGGTCTTATTAAATGCAAGGTCCTTCCATCTCATGATTTATACTTTCCCGTGTTACCTGCTAGAATAAATTCGCACCTCATGTTTGTATTATGTGCCGAATGCGCAAAAAATTAACAATCTTCTGTATGCGAACATAAGGACGAACAGCGCAGTTTATGCAGAACATGGACTACTCCAGAGTTACAGCTAGCTACACGCAATGGTTGTCATTAAAAAAAATGTGTGAAGCGTGGCATTATCATGCCTCATCGCAATATGAGCCACATGGTGACAATGGGTTATTTTCAGGATAACATTAACCGTTTTTTGGAAATTAAACAGGAAAGTAGCAGTTATCCTATCAGTAGTGAGAGTGAAAAGGCGAATTACGTGGTTGACAATTCGGTCAATGATGAGTATGTTCAGTCACCATTAAATACCAACTGTATTCTTGCATCTCTTGTGACAGCTTATGGCAGAATAAAACTGTACGAAGTCGTGTCCTTACTCGGACGCAGCGTAGCCTATCATGATACAGATTGATATGGTATTTAGTACCCAGGAAGGTGAGCCGACCATTCAAGAACGAAGTGGGCATCTAGGTTCTGGACGAGTGAAATCCCCTCCGATTACAAATTAACAAGTTTTTGCGCACTCGGTCCAAAAAACTATAGTTATGAAATGAAGCGTTGTGATGATCCATCGATCGTTAAACAGGTAACGAAGGTTAAATGTTTAACACTGGGTACCGAACAATCAAAACAAGTTAATTTTGATACAATGAAAAAATCCATTGAACAAATTATAAACGATGGTGGAATTATGGATAGTAATAGTGTACTATTAAGCTACCCATCAAAGATCACGCACACTGATCATTTTAGAATTCTTTCAGTAAATTGCAGTAAGATTTTCAGACCCGTCTTTAAAAAAACAATTTTGAAACTGGGAGATTTATCATCAGTACCATATGGTTACACTAGCATAATATAAATAGTAACATCGCACTTTTTCTCAGTCAGTACGTAAACAATGTCGGTGTGATCCATGTCCTCCGAATCCATATTGCTCACATATTGCTAGTCTGTGTAACGCTGATAAGGATAAGATGCGTGCATTGTTTATAAGGAGCATGTGGTTCACTTTAAGAGATGACAAAATTAATGCTGGAAGAATTACACTCATGTCTGAAATTAGCAAGGCTTTATCAGCCGAATATAGGACAGACATAGTGCATTGGGTACACGTATTATTGTTGCAAAGTTACATTAATCAATGTCTTTCTCATTCATAACTTATGCTTAGTTATCGTACGTATTTCAAGTCTTATATTACCGCAAAAATATTATGACTGAAAGTTGTTGGTATCCACCAATAACTTACAGTCAGATAGTTTTCAAAATATTTTGCCCATCCAGCGATAAGACGCATTGACTTTAGTGTACAGAGTCTCTCAGTCGTGTAATGGTTAAAGGTTGTTCGTGCGTGTTATTGCTCATAAAGTGTGCATTTGATGGTAGAAGAAAGTGTTCGTATCACATGTATATGACCATTATTGATCGAACAAATGCACGCCATACATTCAAATTAAGCACCTCTATGTATGTCATTGTAACACACGTGCTCCTCTGCATGCCATTGTGTGCATGGTATTTTCGCCAGATGGTGTTCAAACCGTGTGCAGCTGTTCGTTATTGTTACTAATGATATACAACGGCCATAGTGTCACGCTATGATTATTCGTTCTCCACGATGTCGTCTGATCCTTGCTTTAAACATTTAGATTGCTCGGCGTTTTGGTGCGATCTTGGTAATTCACATAAAGCGCAAACAATACGTTTTGGCGAAAAGTGGTGTATCGATCTACGGCAGTTTCATCCTGACGGTTATCCTACTAAACACGGATTATATCTCAGCGTAGTAGTGTTTAAATAGCTGTTCCAAATCATACCTGATCTTGAAGACACGGTAAACGTGTGCGCAAAAAAGGAGGCATACTATTTACATATTCTTTGGACACTTCTGTTCGCATTTCTATCTGTGAAGAATTTCCGTGTATTGACATACACTATTTTTTCTGCTCTGACACAGACCCACGTGCCACATATTGTGGTTTATAGCTGCAAGACAACGAGTGCGAATTATTGAAACAGAACACGAGTAATTTGCTGGCGGCATTACCTAACTTTTATGTGCCTCCCGACGTGAGCGGTGACGTGTTGTTTAGCCCAATACCTCAGTGCTTTCATGGTGTGAAAAAGATAAAGCGAAAACATGAATGACATTCCATCCACTAGTGATTCCACAGAGATGCCTAATCATGCCATGCTTACTATGGACACCATATACCTCAATGAGTTTTTAAGCGATGATGAACTAAATCTCGTCGATGACGATACCGTCAAACTGTGTCACTATTGTAAAACTATGTGTCAGTCACATCATTATTGTCCTACGGATCATGTGCAAAAGATTAGTCAGAAATTATTCGCATTCATGCTGTGTGAAAAGATACAATGGTTGTGAGAGATTGTTACGGTTGTCTAGTAAATCATCCGAGTCAATGTGAACATTCTTGTTTAGGTATTGATGTTGACCTTAATCTAATTGACAATTTTGAGCTGTATAATGAGGCAGCATTATTAGAAATGGACGAATCGAATATTGTGCTCAACTAGCCTGCCATTACGATATATAAGAACATTGTACTGATCTGTACTGCATGTGTATGGCAGAATGGTATAGGTGCATTGTGTATGTAATATATGACAAACAGATATTGTCGCCATAACTATAATTAATATTTTTTCTATGCGCATATTAATTTATTTAGTTTCATTTAAAATTAACCACATTTTAGGCATTAAACAAAGATAATTTTAAATAAAATCATATACGTATGTTTAAAAAATTTGTTATATTTTGTCAATCGTAGCTTTGGAAGATATGTCGTCTTTGTTTTTATTTCGTATAATCATATCTTTGTAGCGATATGTATTATTAATGTCTGTATTAATAAAAAAGTTTTAAAATTGTATTTCACTTACTGTCACCTTGCTCTCCCTCTCTGAAACCAATTCAACTATAGAAAAAAGCATTTAGATTCTTGAACCATGAGAAATTATAGTCATAGATTGATTAATTGAAAGGCATTAAATGTATTTGACCATATGGTAGCCTCAACTGCCTAAGCAGAACCATTTACTAATTATGTCTTGTGACTGTTTCTATGGAAGAAAAAAAACTGATGGGAGAGAGAGAGAGAGAGAGAGAGAGAGAGAGGGAGAGGGGGGGGAGGGAGGGAGGGAGACAGAGGGATAATGAGTGAGAGAGAGGGGGGAGAGAGAGAGAGAGGAGGGAGGGAGTGAGGGAGGGAGGGAGGGAGGGAGGGAGGGAGGGAGACAGAGGGATAATGAGAGAGAGAGAGAGAGAGAGAGAGAGAGAGAGAGAGAGAGAGAGAGAGAGAGAGAGAGAGGGAGGGGAGGGAGGGAGGGTGGGTGGGTGGGTGGGAGGGTGGGAGACAGATGGATAATGAGTGAGAGAGAGAGGGGAGACAGAGATAAAGAGATAGAGAAAGTTCAGACGTTATTTAAAATGAATAAACTGGTTATTATATTGCATAATTGTTGTCCTGATGACGTAATAACTGGTCAATGTCTTGGCGTGTATTATCTGTTGAGATTTTAAATCTTTGATTGGACATGGAATGCAAACATGGTTACTTTAGAAAGAGTATTTGGCCGTCTGAGTGCTACACATGTATGTATGGACAGTTAATACCGAACATTTGTGTCAGAATTCTAACTTCATTTCCAAGATCTGGCACGATTGATGCTTATAAGTTGCTATTCTGGTTAATGACGCCTTTCAACACGCACTTAATGCGATCATCGCTTTTCAACACGCGTGGTACCTTCAACTGGTTGTTAGATGCGTTCGGATTGGATGAAAGCAAAAGTTCCTTTAGCGAGTTAAAAGTTCCCTTGGCAACTTGAATTACTCTGAGTGGCTGGATTCTGTTTGCTGTTCTGTCAGCGTGATACTCCTCTTGGTTCTGGCACAGAGCATCGTCCAACTGAAATACATTTAATGTAAGACGTTTGAACCACAAAGAATTAGAGATACTATTCAGTCTTAGAAGTGCATGGGTATGTGCACGTGAATGTGTGCATGGGCGTGTGCGGATGATATAGTATCGACAAGACATTCGACGCGTGCCTTGTCTGGAGAAGGTATGACCGTTTAGCCATTGAATTACGTAGCCTCAGTATGGTCAACCAGATGGACCATATTCGGCAGAAACATTTGCAAGGAGGACATTTAGACGAATGTGCCTAGCATTCCACTTTATCAATACCGGTAAGACTTCAGTTACCTACATGTTATATGGCTCTGAGGAACATGGTGGATTTAACCACATATAGAGAGATGATCTTTATTCTATAGTCATGTTATGCGAGCATGGCTCGGGAAATAGAATGATCATGAAAACAAAACATCAGGCTACTTAGACCTGCGTCTAAGCGGGCCCTAGAGTCAGCAGATGCTGTTGAGTCTATGTGGGCCGTGGAGTCAGCAGATGTTGCTGCGTCTATGTGAGTCCTGGAGTCAGCGGATGTTGATGCGTCCATGTGGACCCTGGTCTCAGCATATGTTGCTGTGTTTATGTAGACGTTTGAGTCAGCAGATGTTGCTCCGGCTATGTGGGCCTTGGAGTCAGAAGATGCTGCTGCGTCTATGTGGGCCCTGGAGTCAGCGATGTTGCTTCGTCTATGTGGGTCCTGGAGTCAACAGGTGTTGCTGCATCTGTATGGGCCCTGGATGGTTCGTGGAGTCAGCAGCCACTGCTGCGTCTATGTAGGCCTTGGAGTCAGCAGACGTTGCTGCGTCTATGTGGGCCCTGGAGTCAGCAAATGCACAAGCAGAACTAAGATCATCAGCGTCCAGAGCTATTGGGTTATCTTCCTTCATAATTGGTGATGCTCTTCATGTTTATGCATCTGTGCACTTCTATATAATTTCCAGCTTATCCATCTATAATGTACGTATGTTTACTGTATTCTGCGGCTGTAGTAGTAGAAACATCCTGCAGCTGCAATCAGTCCTTCTTCGCTCTTGACCTCAGCCGAAATACTTAGTTTCTTCATGTCCATTCTTGACTTGAGTGTACCGAGTCCTGCTTTCTTGAGGCCACCTCGTAGCACGCATAGCAGACTTATGCAATGACGTCCTCTCCTGGCTTTGTATTTGTTGGCTCTGAGTAGGGCAAATTCCAAGGCTCTCTGTGCTGGTGTGTCTTCTGGCATCCCTAACACATGGCCAAACATCGGCCATCTTTATGGGCGGATTTGACAGACAGCGGCGACGTATTACACATCCTGTACTGTACATCATCGGAAATTATGCTGTCTGGCCATCGGTGTCCCGTGGTGTGGGCATAGGTGTTTGCGGTGGCAGGCATCGAGTTGGTCTAGAGCTGCCTTTGGAGCTGTCCAGCTGCCACAGTTATACAGCATCAAGGATACCCAGGTTGCATTATATAAACGTAGTCTTTTTATCAAGCGCAACTTTGATCTACGAATCCAAAGCTTTTAGAAGGACTGGAAAGCTATGTTCCACATGACACAGCGTGCAGCAATGTCAGCAGTACTGCAAAGCAGTTCTCCCAGGATTTTATTTTTCCTTCATGGTTCGCCGCCACGAAGCGTATCGTCATTTTCTTTAGTATCGTGCTTTGTAGCTAGGTATATGTGGGTGAACTGTTTTGGATTTGTTCATAAAGTGATTCTCAATTTTTAGTTTGCTTGCAGCTATTGGGAGAAGTTCTTTACGGGGTTCCTTTTTGTTTTCTTCCTCTATGAAGTCCACATCGACATCATATTCCATCTCTAGCAGCATACACAGTATTGACATTGGTCGGTTGCGTCTTGTGGAATTTTCCCGCACGGATTTCAATGCAGCAGCCAGGTAACAGGTGAAAAGAACATGGGATAGACCACCTCGCTGTGGTGATTTGAGTGATGTCTCAAACTCTACATACTTCACTGACTTGACTCGTACTCTCAGTCATCCATGATATGATGTCATAATCAGCTACGTAATGTGTAGGATGACGTCATAATCATTTACAGCATGAGTGACTCGATTTAGTCCGTCCTAAACGCTTAATGGTCGGACACGTTGTACGGATTGCATGTTTTAACTCTTTAATGAAGAAGTGACCGAGATGGTCACGAAAGCTACACGCAAACAATTTCTACATCCCGGAGTGGTAACTAATTTTTCCTTATTATGAAGCATCCTGGGATCGGGACCAATTTTTTCAGAAATATTTAATGAACATTGTATCGAATATTTTGAAACTAATTTGACTGGGACCCAGTCAAATTGGTTTCAAAATATTCAACAGCCTACCTGTATGCTTTTCTGGAAAGTGATGGTCAGGCGGTTAAAGGTTTGCTCGATCCCTACACATGCATGGTGTGGATGGAGCGTAGCTAGAGATGGATGGGGCATAGCCAAAACTGGAAAGGTCCATTCTTAGCTTTATATACGTATTATATGTGTTCTTTAGGTGGTAGAATGCGGTCTACTTTATCCACGTATTTTCCAAATATAGCATTTCTATATTTACGGTTTCGGGTCTAATAAAGCCGGCTTACTGGTCTTAGTTTGCTGTACAACACAATAGACAAACTCATATACACACAAAACACACATGCTCTATAAATACAGAGAACTATTCGCAGGGCAACGTCATGTGCAGATGGAATCAAAGATTGGAATGGCCGAATCTACAAAATTCCACAGGCCACTTCATCTGCCTTCAAAATCGACCCGTACCCAACCTGTTCCGCAAGCCATTGTGGTGCATGTCTAAGTCATCGGAATCGTCGGAATTCCGGAAATGACCGAGGGTTAGGTGCTGGTGTAAATAGTGCAATAAATGCCCATCTCGGAGGTGATGTTAGTATTCAAATTGGAACACAATCTGTCTTTGTAGCTAACATTTCAGATCCTGTCATATTGGGTCTGGACTTTCTGAAAGCGCACAAGGTGATTATTGATTTAGTTAATCTTGCAATCCAAATTAATGGTCATGAAATTCCGGCCTCCATGGTAGCAACTGGTGAAAGCATAATCCAAGTAGTATGGATAGTCATGAAAAACAGGGTAGTGGTGGCTCCATTTGAGTCAGTACAGACAATTGGGCGGGTGAACGGTCAGTACAGTGTTGACAGAGACATTGCTATCCAGCCTTCAAACAAATTAAATGGCTTAGTTTCCCCCACACACACAGTTGTTAAATGTCATGGAGAATTGGTTCCAGTGCTCCTTAGGAACATCCCAATTTATTACCCTTGAAAAGAACCACCCCTTGGGTACGGCAATGGAGGTGGACACACCCCTTAAGAGCCCAGTTGATCCACCGGCCAAAGCAGGACATGCAGAAGCACCACCCGAAACGTTGCAAGAACTTTACGAGAGATCTACAAAGAAATTGGAAACGGATCAATCTCAAATTATAAAGGATCACCGTGTAGAATACCAAGATATCTTTGCAAAAAATGACCTGGACTTAGGACTTCTGCAAGGCATTTACCACAAAGTTGATACTGGTGATGCTAACCCGGTTTGAGCTAAGATGCGTCGAACTCCCATGGGATTTGGAAAGGAAGAGAAGCCCCAGTTCTGGTTCATAAAAAAGATCTCTCAGTCAGATATTGTGTC